>CM059576.1:13815140-14458682 GCA_030386875.1 Morinoia aosen | reverse complement strand
CGCAGTCCATCGCAACAATCTTAATACCACCTTAACCTTGTTGAACGTTCCCATTTCCCTGAAAAATTTTCTTGGAGGAGGCCCCTTCCCAAGTCCAGTGCAAGCCCAAATAGTTAAAGCTGTTCTCAGATATTTGACAGACTGTGATAAAATTCATACTATGTAGATCTAACCTTTGTTGCCCTATTGATAGCATATGTTAGACACATCTAACAACTGTGGGCATGCTAACACCATCGTTCACTGTCATCTTATCCCTCCCGCACCATTGAGTGTGCTAAATTGAGGCACAGTGGTGATCTACTGCGTACACTTGAGTTCTGGGATCTTTATACTAATCATTGTACAAGGTATATTGCCACTAAACCCCTCATGACCTAAATTTACCTTTACTCCTTCAGAGAATTGCCCACAGGAGTTCTATATAAATAAACCTTATCAAGGCTATCTGATTTCATCTTGCTGACATTGGCAACTGAAGCTCCAGGCTGTGCCACCCAGGCTGGACCTTCCCATAACTTGGGACACTCATGTGAGGCTAGTTATAGGGCATGCTTTAGACGTATATATTATAACATGGGTCAATTAAAATAAAATTGTGTGCCTAAATCTCTTGTTTTATAAAACGTGAAAATATTATGAGCGATATAAATTCTACAATCACTGAAACATATGACTGCAAGTTACTTTCAGAGAAAACCCCACTAAAACATCCCCATTCTGTACCTCAGACTGTGCCAAGAGCAAGAAGAAAACCCTCCCTTATGACGTGGAGCTACATGGACCAGTCTTCGAAGCTCCAATAACCCCCAAACCAAGAACAAGAACATCTTTCATTAAATTTTTGAATGGATTTTGAGTGTGCGCAATTGGGAAAAAATATGTTGGGGGTATGCAAGGAAATTAGGTATGCAAAAGATAATTCGTGTTCGAATTGGGAGACCTGTAGATGACTGGCTTTTAGTTAATGCTGGAGGCTAGGGACCAGGGTGGGACTGTAAGAGGTGGAAAAATGAGATTGAAAGGCAAACAAAAGAGTATGAATTGAACAAGTGGAGGCTTAGCATGACGAGTAAGCCTACACTTGGCTGGTAGATGCAAAAGAAAGTACCTAAGTGTGAGATGTTCTATGGTTGTAGTTTGTTAGTCAACTCTTGTTTGCTGTGAGGTATAATTCATTGAGCGTGCATAGACGTACATGAAGGTGAAAAGAGAATATCAATAAATTATGTCAGCAGTGTGATAGTGGAGTAGAGGAAACGGTGAATGTGTAGCGTTGGTCAGTAATCGATTTTCCACTTTTCGGTGTCTAAATTTAGTTAATTAGATCGAAATAAACAAGCTTTCTTCTATGAACTCTCCATTGTAAATGAATATTTTACAAGTTTAAGCGGTAAATTACTGACCATAACTCCAGTGTTTGAAGCGGCAAGTATTTCAAGCAGCACGTCGGACGGCAACACTGCAATGCCGTCTCGCTTCCAGCCCAATCGTCATCAAAGAAGAAACCAAACCTACCGCTATACCTCGTTTAATACTCATTTGACAAAAAAAGTGTATAGAAGAAAAGTTGTTTATTTCGGTGTTATTATCATGATTCAAGCAACTAAAATTAAAAAATCGATGAGTAGCTGTTTATTCGAGCACATTCGTCATAAAGGCGAAACTAAACCTAGGCCTACCGCCATAACTCGTTAAATACTCATTTCCGACGGAAAGTGCATGGAAGAGAAATTGTTTATTTAGATCTAATTACCTATTTCTAGGCATCGGAAAGTGGATAATCGATTACTGACCAACGCTACACATTTACCGAGGAAACAATTGAGCATTTTGTGCTGGAATATAGTAAGTATGAACAAGAGTAAGAGAGAGTTTCATGAATGTGGTGTTTGAGCAGTATGGAGAGAATGAGTGGTGTTCCAGATATGCTGAAGATGATTGTGGTATGAGATGTATTGTTAGATTGGATCAGGAGTGTAATTTAAGTATCATTGAAGCTGTGAAAGTGTTTCTTGTATGTGCCTGGAGCAAAAGACTGACTGGAATGAGCCAGTCATGTAGAGTGAACTGCAATGACCTGCCATGCCTTGGGAAGTTGGGGTGGTGTTTTGACGTTCTGGTTATCCCAGTGATGCTGTCTAATGGCAGCTCATGTCAAGTATTGGTGGATCCTGAGTAGTTTGTTGGACAATTTGGTAAATGTTGAGGACTTGACCATAATCGATTTTCCACTTTTGAATGCCTAAACCTAGTTAATTATGTGTAAATGAACAACTTTTCTTCTATGCGCTTTCCGTCTGAAATAATTATTTAACGAGTTATAGGAATGAATTACTTACGGCAACTGTAGTGTTTGGAGTGGGAAGTAATTAATTAATAAACTTTGAAGTAACCTTTTGCAGCAATAATAACGGAAGCTAACATCGTATTACAAACGTAAAGAGGTTGGGTCATGAGGGGTAGCCACAGTTCTTCTAGTGAAAATTATAAATAAAGATTGTAACCGACCCATTACGCCAAATGATTGGGTGTGTGCAGCGCGCACCGCTGCTTCGACGTAACTGGCAGCCTTGAGATGACCGCAGGTCCGTAACTTCAACCCCGGTATATTGTGGGTTCGATGTATCTGGGAACATTCGAATTAAGTTTTTTGCATCGACAATATAACTTGTCATCTCATTAACTATGTTTATGCATAGTAGAATTTCAATTGATTTATAATTTTCACTAAACGAACTGAGGCTACCCCTCACGACTCAACCTCTTTACATATGTAATAAAGTGTTTGCTTCCCTTATTCATTTTCCCCCGCCTAAAACACTGGAGTTCCGGTAACTCATTTACTGCTATAACTTGTAAAATACTCATTTCAGACAGAAAGTGCATTGAAGAAAACGGTCAATGTGAAGTTTAATGCAATCACGGAAAATAATAACGCCGATCCCAGGAATCACTAAAGGAACACATTTCAGAACGTTTTACATGAATGACATTCTGCTCGCTGATGCGTTATTTTCGAATAATTGAACTTTGAAGTTGGCCTTGGCGCCAAAGGAAGCGAGCGCGTGAAACGGAATTTAATTAATAACGGAAGCTATTACAAACGTAAAGAGGTTGGGTCGTGAGGGGGAGCCACAGTTCTTCTAGTGAAAATTATATATAAAGCTTCTAAACCACCCATTCGGGTGACGACCGCAATCTTGTTGACATCGGGTCCAAAATGGCGGCGCCCATGGTGGTCGCCATGTTAGACCCGATGTAAACAAGATTGCGGTCGTCACCCTAATGGGTGGGTTAGAAGCTTTATTTATAATTTTCACTAGAAGAACTGTGCCTCCCCCTCACGACCCAACCCCTTTACGTTTGTGAAAGGGGGTTAGCTTCCGTTTTTAAATAAATTACGCTCGCTTCCTTTGGCGCGGGAAGGCCAACTTCAAAGTTCAATAATTCGAAAATAAAGCATCAGCGAGCAGAATGTCGTTCATGCAAAACGTTCTTAAATACGTTCCTTTAGTGATTGTTTGGAATATAATTATTAATTTCTGTGATTGCATTAAACTTTACATTGACCAAGAAAACTTGCTTATTTTGATCTCATCATCAATATTTAGGCATCCAAAAGTGGAAAATTGATTATGGTCAAGTCCTCAACATTTACCCAACAATTTTGGCATGCAGTCACTGAACTCCATGTGTGAGTATTGCAGAGGGAATTGTAGGCAGATACAAAGGCTCTGATGCTGTCGGCTGTCAAGTTCAAGTTATTGCTACTTTTACCTAAACATTATTTATGCCATATCATAAAAACTAAGCATTTGTGAGTGCAATATCTTTCATGTAAAACGTCTTGAAATGTCTCCAATTACCTAAATGTGGCAACAAAATTTTCAAAATTGTTGACAACAGTAAAATCAGTATTGACCGAGGAAATTATCATGAGTGAAATGTTTTTATTATAGAAGCAATGATGTCCTAAGTTCAATTATAAGATTAGGCCTGAGTAAATGCAGACTTGTGATAGCAGACTTGACTTGATTAGGCAGACTTGACTTGCTTAAGCATAGTTAATTAGATCGAAATAAACAAGTTTTCTTCTATGCACTTTCTGTCTCAAATGAGTATTTTATTAGTTATAGCGGTAAATGACTTACCGCAACTCCAGTGTTTGAAGCGGCAAGTAATTCAAGGAGCACGTCGGACCGCAACACTGCAATGCGCACTTGCTTCTAGCGCGATCGTCTTAAAAGACGAAACCAAACCTACCGCTATACCTCGTTAAATACTCATTTGACAAAAAAAGTGTACAGAAGAAAAGTTGTTTATTTCGATGTTATTACCATGATTCAAGCAACAAAAATACGAAAATCGATGAGTAGCTGTTTATTCAAGCGCATTCGTCATCTAAGACGAAACTAAACTTACCGCTATACATTGTAAAATACTCATTTGAGATGGAAAGTGCATAGAAGAAAACTTGTTTATTTTGATTAATTAATTAGGTTCATGCACCAAAAGGTGGAAAATCGATATCTGACATATCCTTCAGATTTACCATAAGCTGGATTTTCAGAAGTTATGTTCAAGGTATTGCAGACCTTTGGATTACTTTTTTTGTGGTGTATTAGAAGTAAATTGCACATATTGAGAGAATGGATAGAAGTACATTGAAAGAATGAAATATGCATTACATAAGTGAAAGAAGCATTAAAGAAAAATTAACTTGGAATGTTGGGAAGCTGGATTTAATTTCAGAATAGGATACAAGTTGAAAAAAATGAAAAAAATTTGTTTGCCATTTGGTTAAGTAACTTACTTCTTCAATGTATGCCATTTTTTTATCAGTACACATCAAATCTGTTTTATGATGAAAATTTCATTTGCTTGGAAATATTTTGAGTTAATTGAATATGTAAATTTTTGGTTTCTTGATTAAAAGGTGACTGACAAGCATGTTATTCAAGAATTTTTAATTTTTAAAAACCAAATTCAGCTCAGTGCATGAGGAATATATATCACAGAAAAACTAAGTCGCTACTCTCTATCAAATAATTAATGCTTTTCTTGAAATATTGGCTTTGATTATACCAGATTGTAGGAGCTTTATGTGAAAAATATGTTTATTATCAAATATAAGGCATGTAAATTTTCCTTCATCAAATTTAATTATAGTTCTCCACTCCATTTGTTTTTTCATTCACCAACGGATCATAAAAGTTAGATAAAAAATATTGTTGCCAAAGAATGCAAATAAAAAAAATGCAAGCTCACCATATCATCACAACTTCTGTTTGCTGACTGACAGGCATTGATGCTGGAGCAGTTGGGAAATTGATGCATGTAATAATGGTTGAGACTGATGAGAAAATTGCTCTAGGTTGAAGAGCAATCTGTAGCTTTAGAATTTTTCACAACAAATATCATTAATGTAATTATTTTCCTTTTTTATGTTTTTTTTAGAGTGATTTTATTATATTCAAATTTCTTTATATAAATAATTAATAATTTATGTCTGTTTGATTGATGCCTGTCCATGGTTGTAAACTAGTTTCATTGGCTTTTGATTGAAAAGAATGATAGAATGTGGTAGTTCTAATCTTTGATGCTATGATATATTATCCGTGTTGAAGATAGTGAGCTACAAGTAATGCATAGAAAGTGGAAGTAAAAGAGCACTATGTTGAGGAAGAGGCTAGTGAGACAGAGACCATCTCTGTAATAGACTTGCATAACTAGTGCTCTGGTTCTCTGTGTATCAAACTCTCCATATTACCCTAGCAGAAATATCTATTGACTGATGATCATTCCTTTCCAATTGGCCAGATCTATGTACAACGTTTAACCTTTGGTTTTTAGATAACTCATTTTCTTCAAGGCTGAGTTGAGCTCACAAATTTTGTCATTTTTTTGTCTTGTTTTTTAAAATTTCATTTCAAGTTTGATTCTACAGTCATACCTTACCTAACAAAATTATTTTGAAAATTTTATGTAAAGCTGTTTTGTGACTTGAATTTTTGGTTGGTTTGGTCTTTCATAAGGTGGGGAATGAGTGTATAAATTTAGGAATTTGGCTAAGAATTTCAATATTCCACTGAATTTTTCCCACAAATTTCAAGAGACTGCCTTTTTAATCATCTTCTGTACACATTAGTGATACTTAATTGTAGTTTACCTCAAATGTAGTGACTTTATCCTTGAATATTTTCACTGGTTACTGGAGAGGCCATTTTCTTGATACTAGTTCTTTGTTAATGGCTATTATTTCTTGTCATGAAATTTTAATAACTCAGAGGGAGTGCTTGAGTTTATTTTGTTGTTAAAACTTGATCATTAGCTTGTTTTATTCAATGCTTATGTAATGAGTTTGAAGTACATCGTTGAAATTGTCAATATTTGTGAAAAAACTATTTATTGCAATATGAGTAATAATTGATTTCACTATATTAATTTTTGAATACAGGAGAAATCACACTGTTTTCCCATGAGTGAATTGTAACAGTGATTTAATATAAATTCTTATTCCTAATATAAACAAGAGAATATTTTTATAATGAGCTGTTTAAAATATTGTCCATAATTTCTTGCATGCTTCAGGAAATAGTATGGTTCTTTTAGGTTTAATTTTATTATTTAAAGTGGATAAAATTGTATTGAAGATTATCCTGAAAATAAAATTGGAGAAAAAGTGTATCTCAGCAGGTCAGTAGAGTGATATTTAATTTATTTTGACTCATTAGGGCCAAAAGTTGAGAAATAGTAGTAGGACAGTAAAACTTGGCAGAAATTCTCTAGATGTTATACCTGATGTACATTATGCATTTTATAAAGTTAGTACAGATAGAAGGTGTGATATTGTCAAGTCAAAAATTTATTCCCAGGTATTCCTGGCAAAATTCTACCTAAGTACAGAAGAAAATTAATGTGTTTTTTTATTTTCTGGTAAAAACACCCAAACGCTGTCCTAGAAAGATATTTATGATACAACAATGTTGGACAATTTTCCATTTACTAAAGCACTGTGACATTACTAACAGGAGATTTAATGACACATACAGGATGTTTACCACCATCACGCATAATGGAAGCATGGCAAAGTGCTCATGTAGGTATGTGATATGCTTTGAAACGTCTTTGATGAAGGCCAACATCACATCTGCACATGAACGATGCCCTGCCTTGGCATTGTCTGCGCACCTTAGCTTGTTCATTCTGCACAATCCAGTAATCTTGCAATCATGTCTTACTATGTCTGTCAGCCTTGATGTTAACTTCCTTGGCAACTATTGTCTGTTAGACTTGCAGAAATAGAGGGTATTAGGGCTTCTATTCAGTTATACTGAGATAGTGATGTGCCTTTCTTTTTCATTCGCTAGTGTGCATTATTTACAGTGACTTGTCAGCATTTTGGAAAAACTGGCCTTCCCCATTTTCTCTGTTGCATTCTCATCCTGAATGTGCCAACAGCTTGGTCCATAACATCAACATATCCCATATTTGCATATTGGAGGCAAATGCAAACTGGCTAAGGAACAGATTTATATTTTCTGGCACTCCAATTGTATCGTTTTGCAGACTACATTGATGTAGAAATAGAAGATGATAGAAATTGCTTGGGTTTCATTTTTTTCAAGGTAGGAATCAAATAAATGCAAATCATCCCCTTTGGAACATATCACCCAAATTTTAAAGCCAAAACGAATTGGTTTACTTTGGATAAATTATTTGGCAAAGTCATTTCCAAAGAAAAGTATCATGCTTTCATCAATTGCAACGTATTCAGGAAAACTTTCATGTGTGATGAATTTGCTCTGCAGGTGTTCAAGTAATGGTTTGGTAGCACATTCATCTGTTGGTATGTTATCTTAAAACTATGATGCAAAATATTTAGAAAATAATCCTTTCTCAGCTGTTTGAAACTTGAGAATGTGATTATCTGAAGCCAGAATTTCTTTTTTGTTGGTAATGTACGGATAGTAGAGAGAAACATGCCTCCAAGGAAAACTTTCAAGTCCTCTGCTGTTACACCTAAAGTTTTATTATGCTGTGCTGCATACAAATTTGCTTGAACTGAATTGATCAATTCATAAAAGTTCTGTGGACTTTCTGATGACATGGCTTCATTAGATGGCAATGTTGTGCTGCATGATTGTGAAAGGGTAATTTCCTTTTTTTTATTTAGCTACTTTCTCTGTGTTTTCCTTTTAGCTCTAGGGTTGAGACTCCCTTCCATTTCAATGTCTTCCTCTTCATCCTGGTCAATAAGAACTAGAGCTTGAAGGAGAAGTTGACTTAGTCTTTTGGAATTGCCTTCTGTTTCTTCATCTGATTTGTCATTATTGACATCAGACTATTTGTTTACTTCTGAGAAGCCCAGTTAAAATTCTTCATTATTATGAAATTCTTCCATAAACTTGCTACTTCTCCTGTATTTATTCTGAGGGGGAAAAAAGCGCGCATAAACGTCTATTGGTATTAGAGTATTTCATTGACTATCCATGTAACAATATTAACATAAATGATTGCACAAAGCTATTCATGATGTAATAGCATGTGTTAAAAAAGACACCCTGCTCAGAGCAATCTAAGCTGCAATTCTGCAGCACTTTACATGCCGTCGTGCCTGGGCATAGAAAAATATATGTGGAAAATTTAAATAAAAAATTCCTTTTCACTTTGTGATTTTGTATGGTAAAAATACATTCCGATTTGTAAACTGATTACTTGACTTTGTTATGATCATCCACACAACAACAAATGGTGATACTGTGAGAAATACCAAAGCTTATACTCATGAGTGAGTTGTGCTGGGAGGTGCGTCCACCATGCTGCATGCACTGTTTGATTATGTAAACAACCGACTGCAGAATGCGTTCTTACCTAGCTCAAGTCTTCAACGCATGCATAAACTTGTAGGAAACGTTCAGATTAGATTTGAGCTAAATTATAACTTTTTTATGGAGGGTAGAAAAATCTATTTATAGGCCCTAATGGGTAAATAATATTTTAGAATTAAAAAGTTTTAAGATTTTTCCAATCAATCATATAAATAGTTTCTTTTTCCATATTTAATTTGTTCTGGAAGACATCAAATCTGTTATTGATAACTAGTTCCTCTGTTTAACAACATTCAGTCACAGAAATATATAAATTTTATATTATTATGTTGTCATTGATTGGCTATTTAAATGGCTATTTCCCATCCTAACATTGAACACTCCTGTCTTATTATTATTTCATTTTGTAACTTCAAATTGCAGGAGCTTTCTAGGAGAAACTTATTCATTATCAAATACAGGGCATTTATATCTTGCACTGAATTTAATGATAGAGTTCACATAACTGGTTTTCTTGTTTAGCTACGATTCATGAAAGGTAAATAAAATATATTCTGAATCATGGATCAAATACAAATCTATATCTAGCCCTGCAACCCAACCCTAGCTTCTCAACCATCATTTGCTGACTGACACACATTGGCATCCTCTGTTGCATTGTGTGTTGTCACTGAGGAGACAATTATCAGAGCAGAGATTTCATCAATGAATGCATTTATATTTGAGTGATGAAAAAATTGCCCAGGCTAAAAATCAATTAAATATTTCTCAGGGACGAATGTTAAAAATAGGTCGAATGTTTGTATATCACATTTTTTTACTTTTTCTTAAGGGGATCTCCTACCCTAAAATCCACGTGATTGACCTAATTGTTCAATCTTCGTTTTCACATTTCTATTGCAACTAGGGAAACAAAAATGCATACAGATATGTAAAATTTAATTCCAAACATATATGCATCTATGAAAATTTTTGATTTTTGCAATGGAAAAAGGTTTTTGCGCAAACTTATGAAATTATTTATATATTTGTGTAAAACCCTACTCCTATTATTTTCAATGTAGAAGCTTATTTTTGATCTCATTCTATAGAGCAAGACTGTGGCAACTGGAAAATGTAGTTATTTTGAATATTGAATTAGAAAAAAATACTATTGATAAATTTTTCCAATAATGATTTTTAAGGGGACCCAATGGTTTTTCCCTATAAAACTTATAAAATTAATAAAAAATACTTCTAGAGCAAAATAAGCTTGGATGTATTCACAACATGTTCAGAACATTCGAATGGATGTTCAGAGCCTAAAAAAATTATAAATTCGCCCATACCCTTTCCCCCCTTGGAGGGAATTTCTAAAAAACCGAATTTCTGTCAATATTAAACATAGAGACGATTAGGTTTTTTATGTTCAAATCAAAATGAATTGATCTATAAATTTGAGATCCAATTAATGATATTGCTTCAAAAAAATGAAAAAATATTTTTAATTCAGTTTTTTTTTCAATTTTTTTTTCTTTACATAGCAATAAAAAATTTTCTAATCAACTGATCAAAAAGCTACATCTTAAATGTTTAGTACTCACCTTGATTTTTATGATGCTGAAGAACTGTAGGAGAAATTGACCCGCACGGCTGAAAAAGAACTTTTATGAGAAAAAAGTGTTCCAGTTTTCAATTATTTCTCCAACAGTTTTTTACTTATGAAGATCTTTTTTGCATCATAAAGATCAAGGTGAGTACCATAAACCTGCGTAGTTGTTTTTTGATGAGTTGATTAAAATTCATTTTTATTGGCATTTAAGTAATAACTGAAAGTAAAATATTTTTTTTGAAAAAATTCAAACACTTAAAATTTTTTTGAAACAATATCAGAAAACTAGATCTGAATTTTGTAGACCAGTTCATTGTGAATCGAACAAAAAATTAATCGTCTCTATATACAGTGTTAGCAGAAAAATTAGGTTTTTTAGAAATTCCCCTTGCTCTGAACGTCCATTTGAATGTTCTAAACATGTTGTCAATTCCTCCAATCTTACTTTGCTCCTAAAGTATTTTTCAGTTTTTTGAAGTTTTATCAGGAAAAACCATTCTGTCCCCTTAAACAGTTCCAGATTTTTTACCATGAAAGTCTAAGTTGGAGTTCAAATGGAATTCCTCTTCTCTATGCTGTTCCCACTGTTTTATCATGTCAAATGAGACCAAAATCGCGCATCTACGTTGAAAATTGTATGAGGAGTAGAGTTTTGTGCAAGTGTATGCATTAATAGAATATATGTTTGTTTGCACAATAAATCTTTCTATTGCAAAAATTGAAAAAAATCTATGGAAGCAAATCTGTTCGGAATTCAATTTTATATTTTGGTATGTATTTTATTCCCCTAGTTGAAATAGAAATGCAGATACTGAAATTTGAAAAATTAGATCAAATTAGGAAAATTTAGAATTTTTGGGATAAATGTATCATTTTTTTCTAATTCAAAATTTAAAATAATCTTGCATTTTCGAGTTGCCACGTTATTTCTTCATCAAATGAGACCTAAATCAAGCTTCTACTTTCAAAATTGAAGGAGTAGAGCTGTGTGCAAAAATATAAATAATTTTAAATGTTTGCACAATAAATTTTTTTCTATTGCAGGAATGAAAAATTTTTATGGACACAAATATGTATGGAATTCAATTTTACATATCTGTGAGCATTTTCGTTCCCCTAGTTGCAATAGAAATACTGACAGCAAAATTTAAAAAAATGTAAGGTCCAGAGTAGGAGATCCCCTTAATGCTAAGGTTACCTTGTTAGAGTGCACATTCAAAAAATTCTACATGAAGCTGCATTATTACAGCAATACTGTGTTGCTCTCAAAACAATTTCATAGAAAAATGTCCTTCAGGATATTTGATGGGAATGCTGTTAGCATTTTGCATATAATTGACATTTGTGATATGAGAGAAAAATCCGTAATCATTATTGGTGTGTAGCTGAAAATTTACTCTGTCTGTTACAAGGTATAACACTTCATTAGAGTATTATTGAAAGAAGTTCCATTACCTTACCATATGAAGCAAAAACTAGTTGAGGGTATCATTGAGATGAATATAGTAATTTCATTTGGGCATGCGTAAGGTTTAGATGGGAAGAATTGATAAATGATCAGTCATCACATGTTCATCATTTGAACACAATGATTTAATAAGTAATATTATTTAATGATATTTTTTTATCAATTTAAATTTTGTGCAGCACTCATTCAAACTTTTTGGGTG
This sequence comes from Morinoia aosen, assembly GCA_030386875.1. Classification (NCBI taxonomy): domain Eukaryota; kingdom Metazoa; phylum Arthropoda; class Malacostraca; order Amphipoda; family Talitridae; genus Morinoia; species Morinoia aosen. The sequence goes on along the minus strand of CM059576.1, from coordinate 14,446,587 downwards.
TTGACTTTTGACAGATCGTGTGCACTATTTTGTGTGCCCACGATTGTGTCAGAGAAGTCTTTGAACTTAAATACCTGAATAAACTTATAATGGTGGCTAAAAAAGTATTTTGTTTGTGCTGTAAATTTTAGTGTCATCAGATTCATGCTGAATAAAATAGGAAAGCCTCATTTGAAGCAATGTTATTTATCTGAAATTGAACAGGTGTAGGCAAGCCATGGGGGATTGGGGAGGGGGTGTTGGAAATGTTGGCTGCCCTGAGAACAGTCATCAATACGTTGCAGCTACTCTGTGCTGATATTTCAGCATTATTTGCTAAGATGAAGAGCAACTGTAGGCAATTAAGAGTGTTTATAAGAGTCTTTATGGAAACACTCCAGGTGGTTGTAAATAAGAATTGAGACAAGAATTGTTTATCAAGAGTTTGTGGTATTTAGGAGTGCTTGGGGCTGCTAATAATGAATTGGATAAAGTAAAAACTAAAAGATAGTAACAAGCAGGGGAAAGTTTGTTAACCCGTCTCCACTCGGCCGCCCTAACGGAAAAAATGGGCAAACTTGACTGCTTACTGTATATTCATTATTCAAGTTAGCAGTTTCATTGTGAGTTCTTTGTAAAGAAGGGTTGCTCTTTTTGTCAGTGAAAAAAAATGATGCTAGCCCAACAAAATTCTACAGAATTTAAGTTTTTATTTTGTAAAATACAAAAAAAAACTGGGAAATCACTGGCAATTTTTTTTCTATTGCATTTTCTTGTTTTTTATGATGCATTGTCATAGATTTTGATCTACTAAATTTTGTGGTATGCGTAATTTTTTATAGGTTCGATAGTTCCAGAGTTTTAAACATTTTTATAAAAAATAATCAGTTGTTACTGTTTTTTTAGTTCATTTTCTGCATTGGCTGTTATCAAGCAGTTTCATTCCTTTGAAAAAAATTTATATGCATAGAGCTTTTTCTCATGAATGCAATGGTGGTATTGTTTTTTGCCGAGGAGGAAGTCTGCGGACTCTTGATCATTTTCGGAAATAAATCAACACAAATTGTCAAATAATTCAAATAATTTTTTTTGAATCAAATAATTTTTTTTCATCCCTATAGTAGTATTGTGTATTATTATGATGTATTCTTATAGATTTTAATCTGCTGAATACAATGATACCTCTATTTTTTCATCAACAACAAATAGATCCGAAATTATGAGCAAAAACATAATTTTTACTAACAAGAAAAACAAGAGCACAACAAAAGTTCAGGTACTCGTCAAATGATGGATGATGATGATGATGACCTGCCGCTCGCTGCTAGATGAAAACCAAGATGATAATGATGACCATGATAATGAATGTTGATGATAATGATGATGATGATGATGATGATGATGATGATGATGACATAACTTATTTCCCCTCCCAGCTCCTCCCCTGCATGTAGTATTGCTACTGCTAGCCCCTGACAACCCAAATCCTGCATATGCAATGGTCTCCCAAATATCATCCGGCATAAACAGCATGGGAGCATCCACTTGATCAAACTCGTCAGTAATATCAACTTGGATCCCTGGATTTTTGGGGTGGAAATCCATGGGACATAGTGAAGGCTTTTTTTCCTGACCTCTTCCAGGGGATCTTGGGGCACTTCGACAAGGGCTGGATCAATCTTCTTACACCAATGATTTTTCCACCTCCTGTATTCCCTAGAATGTCAGCAATGTTCATAGCCACTTGACGTGGAGGCAAAGCGCTATTAGGCCTGCTGCCACCATCCTCGTCATCACTAGAGAAAACGTCAGCAGCGGCAGATGTTGACGAAGAGGCAATAGCAGGTGCGGGTGGTGAGGCAGATTGTGGTGGCAAGGCAGGTGGTTTCGGCAAAGCAGTTGGTGGCAGCGGTAGCAAAACAATCATGGCAGTGGCCACTAATTTAGAAGGCAGCGGGACCAATGTCGAGGAGGATGCCCTGTCGGTGGAGGGGTCCTCATCCTTCTTCACCTTGAAGGCCCTCATCAGGGTGGAGACGGATGAGTCGGTGGCCTTCTCCTTCTGGAACTCTGCTTTCTCATCAGCCCATTCCTCGTGTACAGCCATGGGACCCATCGCTGAGATTTTTTGACTCCATATCCACCTCCTTGAGGGCGGTTCTGATTTCCTCCAAATTTAAACATTTTGAATGGCGAGGCATAGCTAATGTATCAAAAATGGTCTCTGTAAAACGTATATATAGAAAAAACATACATTTGAGAGTGGTGTAGCAAAAGCACTTGCACTTCAAGTTTTGATGAGAATATATAAATACTTTATTTATTGAAAATTATATAACTGAAATGAATGAAGTTTTCATATATTCTCACCAAAGCATGAAGTGCAAGTGCCTTTGCTCTACCCTGACAATGTTTACCTAAATTTTAATGCAATGTCACTTCACTTTTGCACTCAATGAAGCAACTTTCTAAGAGGCAGAATGTGTGCTGGCATGCCTCAGCAACACTGTTGGCCTTCTAGGAGGCCATGCAGCGCCAGTAGCCACACTCCTCACCCTTCCTCTTCAGAGGCCACACTGAGTGGAAAAATGCATACAGATTTAAACATGTTACCTCTTCTCCACTGTCCACTCCTCCTTATTTTACCTTCCACCAATGAATGGCGCTCAACGAGATGCTTTAAAGGATACCATCCGGGATTTTGACCTTTTTTGTCCGATTCACTTGACAATTGGCCAGTGTATGTATTTTTTGAAAGTAACCCTTTTTTACTTATGTCATTTTTTCGATTTAGGCCTTATTTTTTTACGAAAAATTAGTTTATTGATTCATTTTATGTATATTTCAAGATGTATCAACTCACTGAATTTTGATGCTAGAACAAAACCAAAGACAGTTTTAGAATCCTTGAAGCATTTCTAACAAAGTTATAATTTTAAATTTTAACATTTGGAAAAGAGTTTCTGTGATAAGCGATACTTTATAATATCACAAACAATTACTTTTTGGGTTGGAGCCAAATAACTTTTTTTGTTTTCTAAAATTTGGGAGAGACTTATTATAAATTTGTTAGAAATGTTCTAAGAATTCCAAAACTGTCTTTGGTTTTGTTCTAGCATCAAAACTCAATGAGTTGATACGATTTGAATGGTTGAAATGTATTATCACTCAGGAGAGCCCAAAAACAAAGATATACTATTGAATTGCAATATCATTAACAATTTTTGTACATGAATGCAGTTTCTTTGATCTATTTTTATGAAAGAATACTGTGCAACATTTTCCTTGTGAATTTCAATGTAACATAAGAAATATCATGCATGAAAACATATAGAAATATTATTCCATATTATTATTCCATAGTGAACAGTGTGGCTCCAGTGTACAGTGCAGCAATTTTAGCATTTTAGCTTCAGCCAGCCATCAGAATGGCTTAAGAATTTTAGAGTCTTTGTATATTTTTAAACGTAAGCCGCCTCTTAATGAAACTAATAGTGCCCACCCTTTGTACATAGTTTCCTCTTGATTTTAGTAGTAGTATTTTTTTAATTCTGTGTTTAATTTTCGTATATTTTTGTCCATCTCGCTATTATTCTTTTCAGAACGCTTGTACTGATGATGAGCCTTGTGCTCGAAATGTTTACCTTTTAAAGCAATAAATAATTTTCACAATGTTGACTTTGAGAGTAGCAACCTTGGTGTCTTTATTTAGAAATATTATATTTTATTTCAGTACTCACCATGTAGCTATTGTTGCAAGATGCGAACATCTTCCATCATAAATTTGTGTTTTTTTTAACAGCAGTAGATGATTTTGTGCAACTTTTGATTATTTTTGTGTTATTGGGCGTAATGTTTTCCATTTATAATAATTATTTTCCACATATATAGGTAGAAGAAATAGAGAAATAAAAATTCCAAGTAAAAAATGAATTTTCCGCATATACATGTTTTTTCCGTTTATTATAGAAACACATAAGTAAACACATGTTGACAGACACTATTTTCAGCACAACATTACCGACAACATCTTCCACTTGTGGGAAGTAATCTTCACAAGGAAATCCAAGCTACAATAGTCCATGTATGTAATGATCACTTTCCAACAAAAAAATGGGAGTTTTTATGCTTTTGGTCCCCTTCAAACCCCCTGGGGGTGGGGGGGTTCTGGTGTCCGTAGTGCCATAATATTTAATGGCACAATTACCCACACCCTCAAGATCCTTTTTCGACAAAAAAAAATTTTCAGTCATGGTGCCGTGGGGGGCCAAATTTGGCCTCAGATGGTATCCTTAAAACCATACATGGCAACCTTAGGTTTGCTGATATGCAACATGTACTAGCTTTGCCGACCTTCTAAGAGTCCAGGAAGTGGCGATGGGTTAAGAGCTGCAAGGAAAAGTTTCCTGACTATAAATGCTAGAAAAATTGTACTGGAAGGAAATAATGCATTTTGTTGTTTCATTGGTTGAATGTGCTTAATTCTCTTCTGTATTTAAATTTCATTCTATTGTATGTGGTTGTGTTCCTTTACTTAATGCTCCTTTAATTTTTTCCAGCTTCATCTTAAAGTAAAGGAAAAGTAACTTGATAATATAAATATAATCAATATATATATGTAAATTACTTTATTAAACCTACCTTCCTGTAAAAGGAATATCTTGTGTGATCAGGACTCTCATTAGGTAAGTCATTCATCTTTTATTCAATGATAGCTTATGATGCCAGTCTCTAATTACAATAGTTCTTATGTATTGCAGGATTAAACTATTTGTTGTGATAATGTTGAACTATAATCAAGATCAAAGGAGTCATATTTTCTCTTCAATTTAGAAGAATATTTATGAGTGACATCTTGTATTGTTATTGCAGTTGTACAGTAGGTTGCCATACTGCAACCTTGAAGGTTATGATTGTTTGTCCTTGTTTACCTTCAGAGCAGCGACGGTCAGGTGGAGACCAGCAAGTTGGTGCTGGCTGTAGTGCCTGGCAGTGTTGGGGCCACTGATTGACTGCTGGAGTCTGACAGGTGAGCCTTCATGGCCTGCTCTACTTCTTTGATGCCCCTCCTCATATACTGTGGCTCCTTGGTTTAGTTTCGAATTGTCTTTAGTTTCTAGGTAACTGTGTTAAAGATTTGTTTGCATGTGTAACATCATTTAAGACCTTCAAGTTATTCTGAGTTCTTTAATTTTTTTTTATAGAATTTTAATTGAACCCTTGTTTTGCTGTTTAGCTATGTTGAATTTTTGCATCAGTCAATGATCTGAGTTAGTACTTTTTATAGATTTAATTTTGTGTTATGATTTCCAGTGTTGATAGCAATTAATGAGTCTTTTCTTGTGCGGCCTTCTGATTGCTGATAAGTAACCCATATTACCATTTTGCAGTTTTCCTTGATCTTCTGTTATATTTTGCTCATTCATTAAGCTGTCAGTGTTCCTAAATTATAGACTGTGTATTTGGTGCTCTACTGGTTTTCTTGAACCTTTAGCATTTCTTTGTTGAGGAGGCAGACATTTAAGTGTTCTCCTAACAGTATGAGAGTGTCAGGCTGATGTGCTGGATGGATATGAAACTTAAGGCTCAAAAGTGGCTGATAGGAGTCAGTGGAATGTACTTCAGATGGAGTGTCTGAGGAGTACGGCTGGGGTTGACATTGGGGGATAGGTAAATTAATGAGGTGAGGAATATGACGAATGTGGGAAGGGTGGCAAAAAGTATGAACTGCTGTGTGTTGAAGTGGTTTGGCTGTATGGAGAAATCAAAATGGAATTGTTGATGAAGGAAGCAATAAAGTCAGAAGCAAGGGGAAGGAATGTTAGATGTTAGTCAAAAACTAAATAAATGGGTGTAGTTGAAAGCACGTTGCACCATCATTTGAGGAGATGACCAACAGTTGGAGATGAGTTGATAGTGATTGTGAGTGCCTGAATGTGATTGTCATGATGGGTATGGCTGGAGGTTCTTGGCCTGCAGGAGTGACCCAGGTTTGGTAAATAGGATGTGTAATTGTGTCAGTTCTTTAGATCTGGAATCTTCAAATTCTTATAAAGCTGCAAGAGTAAATCCACATAATGCTGTTGGGCCTTGCTGTAGAAAAGCCTCCTGAAAGATGTATGTGTAATAGAGTAAACAATTGAAAGTTATTGTCCTCTCGGGAGGATACAACTTCTGTGTCTATGGTAATTACTGCTCCCTGGAGAAGTTTTCAGATCCCAAGTTTAACGTTAGGAAGGTATTCTTTTTTTATAATAGAATCATTTCATTTTTTTCAGGTCATCATTTTTCAGTTAGTTTTTTTCTTTTCTCTCAATATACATAACTTTCTTCTTCAACTTTAATTTTGTTTCTTAACACATTTACTGCAATGGGTTGAACTGAAGTACAGTTCAATGTGCAAATCACATTTAAAGCTAATTGTGGTAATCAACTTTGAAAATAGCAACTTCATTAAGCCTCTATTTAGCTTTCATTAAGGGGATGGTCTGGCGGGGAAAAAAAGTCCGTCGTTTCTAGACAAATTTTTTTAAGATTTTTACAATAGGTGTCAATTGATGCGGAATTTCTTTTTGAACTCATGTTTTTATCTTAAATTCATGAAAAATATGATTTTCTTTTAAAAAACCTGAAAAAAGGGTGTTGCGGGAACGTGGACTTTGCCCACAATTTTAAAGTTACAAAACTGGATAAAGGTTTTCTAGGTAGCTAATTGTCTTGTACTGAGATCCGGTGGTAAGGTTTTTCAATAATTTGATTTATTGAATTGTGAGAAATTTTTTCCCAAAAATCGACCACTTCTCCGTTTTTTCAAATTCTTCTGCTTCTAATTTTCAACTTGATTTGAAATTCATAAACTGTACCACCGCCTCTCTGGGATATTTCAATCGCTATCGATTGATATATTTGCCATTCTTGTACCTTCGAAACTGGGAGTAAACCCTCTTCAAAGATCAAAAAGTTAACTTCTCAGGAGAGCCATTTTTAAAAAAAAAAATTATTTTTTTCGTTTTATTTCTGAACTAATCATTTTTCAATAAATTTTACAGCTATTGTAGATCTTTCCAATTTCTATCAATTGCTCTATTAGCCATTCCTGTACCTTCAAAACTGTAGGAAAGGATTCATATCAAAAAACAATGAATCCAAAGTTCAGAACGCCAGTTATTTTTAAAAAAATGTTATTATTTAATTACATACAAATTTTATTTTTTCAACTCTTTCTCTTGGTAGCTTGTCTTGAGCCCTTTCGAATGATGTATTTGCTATTCTTGTACCTTCAAAACTGCGGAAGGCGATTGTATGTTTACACAACTGCTAATTAGCTGATGACTCAGAGCAGCCGGACTCAAAACAAACACTCAGTAGTAACATTATCATAATTAACACAGAGTTAGAATGTTTCGTTTGAGTACTAAAGCATTTCAAGCAAGGCCATGAATGAACTCTCTTGCTATTCCCATAGAGAAACACTCAATACTGACTCATAATGAGGGGGAAAGAGAGAGGTCACCCATCCATTAGCGCACCCCAAGGTCATGCTAGTGTGCGCGTCTTTTATCCTGTCTAGAAGACGAACCAATGTACGTACTTGAGAGCAAATTATATCGTTGGATCTGCAGGAAAATACTCTTAAGATGAGTTTATAAACTGAAATCCTACCATTATCCGGAAGTGGACCCAGACCGTCCTCTTAAGTATTAATAAAAACGAATTAGTGACTAGAGGTGGGTCAGCAGCACTATGAAAATCACCGAAGTGACCACTGGAGGGTCACTTAGCAGGAAATGTGTTGAACTCTTTTCCTTCCTTGCTGTTCTTGTATGCAGGGGACCCTGCATGACAGCAGACCTTGTGTGTAGACTCCTTGTTGCCTCAACTCCAAACTGAACGCTGCCTCCAACTTTCTTCCCATCAGAATGCCTCTGTTGGGCAGAGGAAAGCTTAAACTAACATATCTAGTATAATACCTAACTCTATACTATGCAATGCCTTCTTTATTTCTCCTTTTGGCTCTCCTTTGTTAGGGTTAGGGAGGCTTCAACTAATTCATATTTCAATCTGTGGGTTGTTTGACTATAGGGGTGAATCTGATTCAGGGATTGACCTTGGTGATTACAAGGTGTCTGTGAATAGAGTTACCAGCTTGTAAATGCTTCCAATTTTCAAATTATTATGAAAATTTTGAATGAAATTGGTTTCATAGAGAGGACTAAAATCTAGAACTTTGACAATAGCATTTGGTTCTGTTTGCCTTTCAAAATAACCACCACCACCACCACCAGTCTCAAGACATTCACCAGAATGAATATCAATTAGTGCTACAACATCCTTCAAAGTATTAACATAAATTAATTAAATTACTTTTCTGGCATGATTTTTCAGTGGAGCAATGTGCAATACAAAATATTCTTCATGTTATCCCCCTAAGGGGGATACAACTATTGTATCTATGGAAATTAGCGCTCCCAGGGGCAAAATGTGAGGGCCCGAGCTGAGAGTTGGTAGCCCTTCTTTTTGTTGTAGGCCTTCTTTTTTTTTTGTTACGTTAAGGACCACCTTTTTTCGGTTCACAAGTGTCATGTTTTTCAGCTTCTCTTACTTTCTTCTTCAACTTTTATATTATTTCATGAACTTCTTTCTCAACTTACTGTTTCTATGCCCCTTCTGCATAGATTCCTCATTCTCTTATCTCCCTACTAAATGGTGCCTACCTTCTTCTCTTTGATGCACTTTTTTCTGTGGTGGTTAGGGAGGCTTAAATTAACATATGATCTTAATCATAATCTTAATCTTCATGTTACCTCATCAAAAAATGAATCCAAAAAAGGCACAAATCAGGTAACCTTGTTGACTGTGGTAAATTTGATCTATGGGAAATTAGTCATTGAGGAAATAAGCCCTTCAACTAATCCATGGTTTCATGTACAATGTGGGCTGTAGTTCCATTTTGTTGAGACAATTCATCAGGTTGTTTGTTTCTTGACAAAATTTTTTTCACTATTGTACATTTGAGAAGTCATTACGCCCATCTGTGTCTCTACTTAGCACAAGAAATTCTTGCAAAATTTTCCTCTCTGTTGATGTATGTTTTTATTCTTGTGGCTGTTTCAAAAGTTGAACATGAAACAAACTATTAAAGATCTTGTCCTTTTTTAATAAAAATTTATATCATTTATTTATCACTCCAGCTTTACAAACACTTGCCAGCACAGCCTTAATTTTTTTCAAATATACTACCTTTTTGACCCTTAATTTAGAATCATATTAAAATTTGTTTTGAAATTTCACCTGTTTATTTTTTTGCAGCAAAATTATATAAAATTGGGATGTCTTCAATTTTTTGAATGACAGTTATTTGCATAACTTATACAGGGTATTTTTAAACTCATGGTACAAACTTCGGCAGTTGGTAGCAAAGCTGAAAATAACATTTTTACATATAACACAAAGTCTATAAATCTATTGTTTACGAGATATCAAATCATATTTCTCCACAGCGGAAAGTCATCTTAACCTAACCTCATGAATGGATGTACTTTACAATAGATGATCAATGTGACCATCTGCTACAATGCAGTTTCTGTACGGATGCAGTAGTGATTCTTGGACACGATTAAACACTCGTGGATCATCCGTAAAGTGTCCTGCAGCCTCTACTACCCTTCCAGTCAGATCCATCTGTCTCCACTGGCTATTCAGAAACTAAACTGTTCAGGTGACCCTAAAGGTAGAAGTTTAAAGGTGTTAAATCCGGTAACCGAGCTGGCCATGGTACGGGCCCAAATCATCCTATCCATCTGTTCGAAAAGAGACAGTCAAGATATTGACGCACATCCCTAGTGACATGGAGTGGAGCTCCATTGTGTTGAAACCACTTGTTGCGTTGTATGTCTGAAAGTACATTTCCTAGGTCAGGTAAACAACTCCCTGAGAAAAAATTCATAATTTTTCCCTGTTAAACATGCTGGAAGAACAAATGGCCCAACCAAATGGTCGCCAATAATTCCTGCCCTTACATTCACATAAGGGTACCGTCCGAAGCCCCTGCCAGGCCCCTGTCGGTCCGGTGAGCTTTTTTCATGTTATTGTTGGAAAAGAACCCTTAGGTGGTGGATTATTCGGTCCTAAAATTTTATGGTGCTACGGACAATAAATCCCCCCTCCAGGGGGGGGGGGTAATGGGACAAAAATTTTGAATTTTTGACCTGATTTGGACCCCATATGAACAGAAAATATAAATGGAAATGGATAGTTTCCCAATATATTTTTGTTGGAAATGTTCCATAGATTCTAAAACTGTCTGGTTTTGTTCTAGCAGCAGAACTCAATGAGTTGATACGTTGTGAAATATCCATGAAAATGAACTCAAAAACCAGTATCTCAAATTTTTTTTAAAACTAAGGCCTGAATCAAAAAAGTGAATGGAAGAAATTGTGTTTCTTTTTAAAAGTTACATTTATTAGTCAAATTTCATAAGAATCAGACCGAAAATGAAGAATTTCATAATTTTTATTTATACGAGGCCTGTCGAAAAAGTATCCGACCTTAATTTTTCCCGCGCAAAGTAGTGATTCTAAGGCGGCGCCACTGTGCACGGTGGAAGGAGGAATCTTAATGCGCATGCTTGACTTTTTTCACCGCATTCACTTGGGCCAGTCACTGGCTGGTGGTCGCCAAGTAAGGTGCTGTTCTAAGTATTTGTCGGATTTAGTTTTCTTGCAAGATGACTGAACGAATTGAGCAAAGACACTGCATCAAATTTTGTCAAAAGCTTGGTGATTCTCAAATTGAAACAATTCGTAAGATTCAGCAGGTGTTTGGGGAAGATGCTATGGGTGTAACACAAAACCCAGAAACAAAAAGACAGTCATCCCAATGGAAGCATCCCGAGTCTCCAAGGCCGAAGAAAGCGCGGCAGGTGCGAAGCAAAATCAAGGTGATGCTGACTGTTTTCTTTGATGTCCGTGGAATTGTGCATCACGAATACGCACCGGAAGGACAAACAGTGACAAAGGAGTACTATCAGGATGTTCTCCGGCGACTTCGTGATGCAGTTCGGCGCAAAAGACCAGACATGTGGACTGCGAACAACTGGCACTTGCATCACGACAACGCGCCCGCACATTCATCCCATTTGATCCGCAATTTCTTGGCCAAACATGGAATTACGACCGTTCGCCAACCTCCCTACTCTCCAGACCTGGCTCCTTGCGACTTCTGGTTGTTTCCAAAATTGAAGACACCACTGAAAGGATCCCGTTTTGAGAGTAGAGAAGAGATAATGCGGAACGCGACGACAGAGCTGAACACCATTCCAAAAGAAGACTTCCAGAGGTGTTTCCGGCAGTGGAAGGATCGGTGGGCTAAGTGTGTGGAAGCACAAGGAGCCTACTTTGAAGGGGATTAGGGTCCCAACCCCGTCAGGTTGTTGAAGTATTTTTTCTGGCCAAAGGTCGGATACTTTTTCGACAGGCCTCGTACATGAAAATTTTTTTTATTTATATTTGTTAGGGAAATCACAATTCACACTGTGAATATGAAGTTATGTATGGAAATTATCGAAATAAAAAATTAAAACTGCATTGAGTTACATAGATTGTCCATTATATTACACTTCAACAAAAATTTTGTTTTGGTTTATACCCAAAACATATACTTTTCAACATTCAAACTGTATCAACTGATTGAGTTTTGATGCTAGAACAAAACCAAAGACAGTTTTGGAATCCTTGAAACATTTCTAACAAAGTTATAATTTGGATTCTCCCAAATTTTAGAAAACAAAAAAGTTATATGGCTCCAAACCCAAAAATTATTGTTTGTGATATTATAAAGTATCGCTTATCACCAGGGTTGCGGAGTCGGAGTCGGAGTCGGGAGTCGGAGTCGCCGGAGTCGGATGTTTTAGGGTGGAGTCGGAGTCGGAGTCGCTTCTCTGAAGTGTGGTGGAGTCGGAGTCGCTTTTCCGAGTGTGGTGGAGTCGGAGTCGGAGTCGTTCATTCGGATGGGGTGGAGTCGAAGTTTGAGTCGCTATTTTTTGCTGTCTTCGATTCTAATTTTTACTAAAAATTATTTATAATTGTTTAAAACCGAAAGTAAACAAAACAGAGTTAGAATACTTTGCTGAAAATCTAAAAATACGCAATGTTTTTGTTGATTATTTTGTTTTAAGTTTGAAACAGCGTATTTAAACCTATCACCTAATACCGTCATTGTTGTCTAGTCGTTGTGGGTTTGCATTCCTATATATGATAAATACAAGAAAGAAGTATAATTGTACTGGAGTAATAATGAATATTTGGCAGTTATTTAAGCAAGAATTAGTAATTTGAAGCATTGAAAATTTGTTCTGTATATTTATGTTTCGTTCATTTCCCCTTCAATTTGTACACATGAAGTAGCAATTAGTAATAAATGTGTTGCAAGTTACTTGTAGAACATTCCAGCTGATGCAATACATTGTACTCACGTAAGGAGTGGTAACTATGTACGCTCTTAATGATGCATTGATTGATAATGACTAGTCTTTGCAGAAACTTAAAGTTATGTTGTGATCATAAATATTTTTAGTCTTTATGTTATGATTCCTTGCCATTGAGTAGTCTTTGCCAAAACCTGAAGCTATGGTCTGGTACATAAAAACTTCTAGTTCTCAGGTTATGTTATCAAAATTGATATGGCTTCCTTGTCTTTAAGTCAAGTTAACATGCATTATTAATAACAATTTCTGCTCATTTCTAAAGTTTTTTCTTGAATGTTGTTTGGTTCTTTCAGAGTTATATTGTATTTCGATGTATCATTATCATGTTGAATTTTTATCTTCGGTATCACTCACCAGTTTTTAAGCATACGCTGAAATGGAGAATTTTATATTATGCTTCTACAATTTTAAACACTGAAATAGTATCCGTTTTGCAGCATTACATAATTAATAACTTCTTCTTATGGAAGATTTGGAAATGTTGTAAGGTAATCAATATCGGCATTGAGACACATGAAAAATTAAAATACAATGTAAACGAGCTGCAATGAAAATAATAACACACTAGCAAAAACTTCACTTAGTCACACACATATTGTAACTGAAAGCAATGCACTATTTCAGCTGCAATGGTTGTTACATTTGTGCGATAGTGTAAATTTTCTTATTAGAGACGTTTCAAATCGCTCCAAAAAAATGAAATTAGAAGAACATGGGCGTTTATTGAAATAAGAAAGTGTCAAACATAAAGTAAAAGATTAGACGAGAATAAGAGGTAGTATCATATTACACGCAAAACGCTAAAAGTGACTTTTATTCGTCAACAAAACGTTCCGAAAACTTCAGTCCCCTGCGACGCAAGCAAAACAACTTTTGCCTATTATAGCCGAGACACAAAATAGTGTTGAGCAATAATATGACACCTTTTCTGCATTGTTACCCTGCATAGTGTAGACACAGAGAATAAGAGGCAGTGTGCAAATCTTGCCTACTTTATCTACATGTATATCATTTTGTGGATTTTAAGCATAGTCATTGAATTAACTATTATAATTTCACTGAATGAGTGTTTACTTAGTAATAAAAAAAACTGTGGATACATATCTATGCTTCTCAGTGTAGGCAGTGACTACTTTACCTACTCAGAAGACACTTGTCAGTAATTTACAGGGCGTTTCAGAATAAGAGGCAAAAAGTTGCCCACCAAGTAGAAGATGTCCGAATAAAAATTTTTTCTTCTATGAAATTTTCCGAAGAAAGAGACATTGAGATATTAGCCGTTTATTGTTTTAAAGGATGAAATTTAATGACTAAATTACTCGCAATATTTATTTAAATTTACGTTGATTGAGCGAAATCTTTAAGTTGCATGACCTCCTAGATCTCCTTACATGACTCTATTCGATTTCATTTTTTGGGGACACGTGATGAGCCTTGTCTACGCTACACTCAATGAGTCTGAGGAAGATCTTGTGGCCAGAATTGCAGTGGCTGCTGGCGAGATACCTAAATGCCAGACGTGTTTCCTAATATCCGGCAGTCGTTGAGGCTAACATTCGAAAAGTGCACTGATGTAGGTGGAACACATTTTGAACAATTTTATAAAGTAAATTCCAAATAAATATTGCGAGTAATTGTGCCATTAAATTGATCATTTAAAACAATAAACAGCTAATATCTCACGACCCCGATTTTTGGGGAAAATTTAATGGAATTAAAAGTGTTTATTTAGCCATTTTCAACTTGGTGTGCAATTTTGTACCTCGTGTTCTAAAACACTCAGTATACAAAATTGTGTACTCGACCCGTGATAAATGATGGGATTTAATATTGTCTATATACGAATTCTCCACATGTGGATCATAAAGAAATATATCCAACCTAATAGTACCCGCAATTAAAATATTCTAGTACTAGTGCACTGGTGAAACTCGCATCACAGATACAGTCATTAAGCATCTTTAAGAGCGTGAAAAGGAGACAGACCAACCAACAATGACGGACAGCCAATTTTAATTGTTCAATGAAATTTCCTGTTGAAAACCTACCGTATTTCTGATGGCGGCTTTGTGGAAGAAAAAGTTTCCTTCAGATGGCCTGTCATAGTTGACAGACAAGAATTTGAAACTGTTGAAATTAGTTCTTTCTTTTCTTCGTCTTTTTGTTTTGCAGCTACATCTTTTCTTTTCGTTTTTTGTTCAAATTTAACTTTCTATAATTAAGCATGTTTGAGCTTCTACCAGACCTGCATTAACCTAAAATCGCTTAAATTAACATTACTCGTGACGCACTGGCGTTCACTAATTAAATTATATATGAGCTCACTCTGCTTGGGCAGCATGTCGCCCTTTTAATAAAAGTCGGTCTGGCACCTCTAACTTATTTCTCTTGCGTAAAAAGCAGTCTCTTTCTACGACTTTAACTCCTCGACCCGGTAAACAGGCACTTATTATTCAAGGTAATTAATTGTCAATTAATTGTTAAAATCTTAGTGCTATATGCAATCTTGCAATAAGATACGATATTCAGCTAGTCGGCGACCAGACATCTCAAAACTCTGTTTCTATCTACTCAGAACGCCACTAAAACTTCCTACCAGAGTACCGTGCTGATGACCAGCCACGTCCATTGGTTGTCTTCTATTTTTAAGGAGTTTCGTTTTTAAAACTAACATTTCGTTTAAGAAAATCTTCGGTCTCCGTTTTAAAGGAATTTAATAATAAAAATAGTACAGAGGACGCTGCTGTGCGTACTGCTGGAATCCTCAAGATACTCCTAATTTGGGTGCTGTTTCCCTTTTTGCGCATCTCGGGAAACGACTTGCTATTGTTCCCTTGAAGTTATTCTGTATTTGAAATAAATGTTCGAACAGTAGCCCTTATGTTTTGAATCCTAAAATTCCATTGTAATAACATAGGAGAGATTACGAACAGGAAGTATCTAAACCAATTTATTTATTTGTTTAAGGGGACACTTGCCCTTTATTGTATAAGAACAATCAACGCTATGCCGGGTGCCCCACAAAAATGTCCCAGAGTTTTTAATTGATTATATCTCTGCTTTAAATTAACATATTTTAAATTGTCTGTGTTTCACATTGTAGTAAATTTAATTTCCTTTTCAAATAATTTAAGTTTTTGAAAATCAGTTGAATAACCACTTTACAATGATCGATTTACTGAAAAGGGTAGAAAAACTAATTGTTCAAAGGGAAAGTTTTAAAAGCAACACTGGTGTCCTTCTTCATTTCTCAATACTTACTGTAAAGAATAATTTCATAATGATGTATCCTACATACCACCAAGTATTTAAACCCTCTTAGAGGTTTCAAGTGTTTTCAATAACAGTGTTTCAAGAACTGAAAGAAAACGGTGAAATAATCTGTAAAACTCTTCGTTCAATGGTAGCCAGAAGTAATACTTGCCGTGAGAGAAATGGAGGGTATGTCGAAGGGTACTGAATTACTTTATTTGTTTGAACGTTATTTATGGTAATGATTTGTTACTTTTTTATGTTTTTGTTTGTTCATTTTTTTGGAAAGTACAAAATAAGGAAGAGTATCAATTTGCTTAAAAAACTTTTCCTTTGAACAATTAGTTTTTTTTATCCCTTTCAGTGAATTGATCATTGCAAAGTGTTCATTCAACTGATTTTCAAAAACTTAAATTATTCGAAAAGGAAACAAAATTTATTACATTGTGAATAAAAAAACAATTCAAATATTTTAATTTAAAGCGGAGATATAATTAATTGAAAAATCGGGGACATATTTTGGGACATCCGGTATAATAAAAACCCAGGTGTCCATCAATTTGTAAACAAATATATGTTCTCGTGCGTAATTTCTCCTATTTTATTACAATGGAAATCTACTTGCTTGGACAGTATCATGAATACCATTGAAGTATGAAAAACCTGGCATCTGCTCACTTTTGATTATAAATAAAAACATTGCGTCAAAATCGAATCTATTGTCACGAAAATGCGGCTAATCGCAGTAAAAAGGTATGGCAATTTTTTTAAAAACTTCTTGCCGAATAATAATATAAATTATAATACAGTGTTGTTGCTTGCTTGGTTGGTGTGTGCGTCTGCGACATTCTTAAAGATGCTCAATGACCGTAACTGTGATAAAAGTTTTACCAGTGCACAAGTACGAAAATACAGTATTTTAATCGCGGTTACTATTAGGATGGGTACATTTGTTTGTCATCTTTATCTTGATATTTTTTTAAAACGATACCATCGAATCCCATCATTTTTCACCAATCATGTACTCTAGTAATTTGTCAATTAAAATTCTGCAGTCAATTTAAAAGTCATACGTTAATAAAGAATATAGTGAACATATGTACAGGTTTCAACATCTGCAACCGTCTACTACTAAGAATGACAGTCGTGTGTTTATTTATACGTTTCGTGTCCCGCTCTTAAGAATCGATAGGAAAAAATTAGCACTGGCGGTCTTGGTTCCAGTTCACGGTCAATTAATACACTCATTTTCGTACAAGTGCTCTAGCTACATAATGCCACTTTCAAAACAATTGAGAGATCCAGAGCCTTATGTACCAGAGTTCGAATCGTGGATACCGAGTTCGTCGGGGTATTGTATATTACAATGTACTGTATTACAATGCACTCTATTGCATATTACAATATACATACACAAGCTCGCAGTTGCTTTCAATAATGTTGAATTTCTGTATCTAGGAGACGATACGAATGGCTATAACTACTTCTCTTGCGGCTCAAAAATACTGTGTTCCAAGTGTTTATTACTCTAATAAGAAAAATAAGTTACCTTTGGAATTAAGCATGGAAACTCCACTCGAGCGAAAATTTGTTGAAGAAAGGTATTGAATCCTGTCATTTTTGACGGACCGTGTACGCTAGTTAAGAAATAAAATATTCATCTTATAAATTATGAATAGGTGGAGTTGGAGTCCCAAAATTGCAAAAAGGCAGAGTCGGTGTTGGAGTCGCCAAATTTTGGAAAGGTGGAGTCGGAGTCGGAGTCGCCAAATTCTGAAAAGGTGGAGTCGGAGTCGGAGTCGGAGTTGCCAAATTCTGGAAAGGTGGAGTCGGAGTCGCCAAATTCTGGAAAGGTGGAGTCGGAGTCGGAGTCGCAAATTTATTCCTCCGACTCCGCAACCCTGCTTATCACAGAATTTTTTTCCGAAATGTTAAAGTTTTAAATTATAACTTTGTTAGAAATGCTGCAAGGATTCTAAAACTGTCTTTGGTTTTGTTCTAGCATCAAAATTCAATGAGTTGATACATCTTGAAATTTACATAAAAATGCATCAAAAAGCTAATTTTTTGTAAAAAAATGAATAAGGCCTAAATCAAAAAAACGACAATAGAAAAAAAGGTTTACTTTCAAAAAATACATATACTGGCCAATCTTCAAGCGAATCGGACGAAAAAAGGTCAAAATCCCGGACGGTACCCTTAAACTGCACTTGGTGGTTGTGCTGATGTTAAGCATGTGAGTTGTCACGTTTTCACAAGTTGAATTATGCGGGGTAAACATACCACCACACGTAAAATTTGCTTCATTAGTGAAGACTTCAGTACACACTTTTAAAATTCATTATTTGCTGTATTTTTATTTATGAACTTGCGTGCAAATCGTTCATGGGGCTGAAAGTTGGTTAAGAGCAGTTCTTGTACTCTCGTAGCATGAAAAGGGTACAAGCCGTCAGCATGGAATATATTCCATACACATTAACAGTAGCAATATATTCCAAGATCATGTGCAGCAGCTCAAGTGCTAGTATGTGGGTTTCTTTCAAAATGCTGTAGTATCTGCTCTTCATCCTCAGCGGATATTTGCCCTAGCCTATGACTAATCGCTTCTGTTCACCTCAAACCTGAAGGGGTCTTGCAGTTGTTATGCAACCTTGTGAAGAATCAATGATCAGGGACATGACAGTTGGGAAACTGCTCTGTATAAAGTTAAGCTGTCAATCTTACATTGCCATTCTACAAATGGTATGCCATGTACATATCTGCTTTTTCAGAATTTGGGTAGCAATTCATAAGTGTTGAACTACTTTACACCATGGACCACACACATAAACAAATGTTATCAAATGCAGGGTTTGTGAAACTTCTCATTTGATTTCCCATACACGATTGCTTTTCAGACTTCTTATTTATCAAAAAGTTATTTTCAATTATTCTACCCACTGCTGAAGTTTGTACCATGACTTTACAAACACACTTTGTGTGTGGATTGTATATTGTAAGAAGAAAAGAAATGTCAACTGTTGGAATTTCGTTTTCATTTCAGAAATAATCTTAGTTGAACTTGAAATCTTCATGAGAATATATATGAATGGACGTTTTTTGTGTAGCATTGTTCCTTGGTTTTTGCTATGTTTGAATTTACCAGGCCAGTTCTCAAGGTCTAGTTTTAATTATGACAGAATGATTACATCCATCATAACTTACTAATTCTCATGGCATAGGTACTAACTACATGTAAT
This sequence comes from Morinoia aosen, assembly GCA_030386875.1. Lineage (NCBI taxonomy): Eukaryota > Metazoa > Arthropoda > Malacostraca > Amphipoda > Talitridae > Morinoia > Morinoia aosen. Next base: position 14,427,633 of record CM059576.1, on the reverse strand, counting down.
TGCAACCATTTTGTGCACCCTAATATGTAACAGACAGATAACATTCTGAAACTAAATCTAGACAACTATTTCTGCATGGATGTCACAGCAATGGGAGACCCTAATGAAGACAGTAACTTCTACAACTTGATGTTCAAGTTGATATTTGAACCTCTGATTTCTGTTAACTATTCATTATTAATTGCTCATATGAGACCCAAAAATAAATATACTCATCTTGTGCTAGCTGACTATTGTAAAGCAACCAGACCACAAAAACTAAAGAATTAACTTTCAAAGTAATTCAATAGTGTGTCTTTCATTTGAAAACCTAAGGATTTAAAATACTGATGTCACTTCAATGAAATAATTATTTTGACTGCACACTTTTTTTACTAAAGAAGCTCAGAGGGGTTCATCCTATAACACACAGATGAAAATTATGTCTCTATTGTTTTATTTAATGACTTTAAATTGTGTGAAATTGCATTATTGAAATGAGTGGCCACAGATTATTTTCTGTAATGATGGAAGAACAGTGTTATGTTTTTGATTTTTTTCAGGTTATAGCTTCAGTTTTCTCAAAGATAAGAGCAAAGAAGCATCCCATTGCTCAGGTACCTAAGCACCCAACATGGAGCGTGCAGTGGTTATGGTGCACAAGCTGACGGATGCTGAAGTGGAGAGGCTGTGCTGCAGGCAGGATTTTATCAAGCAAGAAGCTTCAGCAGAGAACATGATGCATGGTAGGACTTTGTTTTGGTCTGGGTGGGAGACAAAGACAGGTGAAATTAGAGTAGAAAACTAAGCCTTTCTAGTATGGAAATAAGCTAAATGGTATTGAGATAGAAGATATTGCCACTGGTTCATAGGCAAATCTTGCTGTTTGTGATATCGTGAAATGTAACAAAAGGAAATAAATTATCCTTATATTGTGGCAGGGTCAGAAGTTCCTATAATACATCGATCTTATGGTGATCTTTCTAAAACTATTGGTGAAATGAAACTTTAGGGTTTGTTACAGTATACTCAGAACCAGAATGAGAGAAAAAATTAATCCAGAGGCACAGCAAGTAGTAGAGAATGTAAAGACAGGTATGACAAGATGAGCCAAGAGTAGGTAGCATAGGGACCATAGACATGAGGTGTTGACTTGCCGGCTGAAAAGAATGAGTTTAACATATAAGTACAAGAACCGCAAGCACCTTCCATGACCAGGCTTTACAAAAAGAATAAAACAAACAAACATTAATTAACAGAAATCTGAAACAAACAAATCTCACAAAGCAAAGTAAATCAAATAAATAAAAAATGCAAATTATATAAGCAAAATGAACATAAAGAACAACAAAATGTCAACTCTAAATGAATGAAATCAGTCAAAATGAGCATCTCAAGACACAATGAAGAAAATAATAAAAATAAGCAAACCAAATCAGGAACCAAAACTGATGAACTGAAAGTTCCAACAATACACATGCTAATTAACTAGGAGAACTATCCACTCGCCTCCCAAGATGGTAGCACTCAAGCAAGCCAGGTCTTCTAGGTTTAAGATTAATTTATGTACAATAATAGTTCATACACAGCAAGAATCTAGGCTGAAACAAACGAAAAGAAACACACAAATTAAGTATGAATACCAATATTATCATAGAGCACATCAAAACCACAGTCGATAGTGCGTGATGAAAACCTTAGGAAGCCTCCCAGTAACCATATAATAAACTAATTTTCGTGTTTTTTGTTTATAATTTCCCCTTTGTTATTACAATCGGCTGAGTTTTTATATGTATGCACAGTTTTTGCTTTTTTGGTGGGTTCATCTCTGTCATGCTCTTAACATGTTGACTACGATTGCATGAGTCGTAATGTTGATTTGGTTAGGCTGTAAAAAACATTGGTAAAATCTACTTATCTGCTTGAATAAGTTTTCATCCTTTGTAAGAACTGTACAAAACATAACTGATAATATTTTAATCGTGTGATAAAATTCCTTCAAAAATGGTCCCAAAATGGTATGAAATGTTCTACATTTACATTGGTGCATATATGAACAATTTACCTAGTGGTTCACATTTTTCCCACTCCGTAGTCAACGTGTTAACACTCTGAATGCAACGTGTGCTACTGGTGGCTACGGATAAGATTTTCATAAGGCTGTTGACTTACCAATAGTCGCAAATTTAATTTTCATGATTACTTAGTTGAAGCTAGATGAGGGTAAGATTCAGTTAGTTATTGCTAGTTTCAAAACTGCCTATTACTATTGACTTTAAATTTGAGTTGAATATTGAACTTCAGTTTTACCAATTGTATTCAAAGTGTTAAGGATACTTAATGACTGTTTCTGAATACAACAAAGAATATTTTGATCGCTGGTACTATTAGGATGGATATAGTTGTTTGTCATTTACATCTGGCAGATTTATGTAGGAAAAATATCATCCCCTCGTTTTTGATGGGTCATGTCCACTTATAGGATATAATGTTCAAAAATTTTGTCCATTAATTAAACCATATTGCACGTAAATATTTCTCTCTAGTCATTATTTTGACATGTTCTGTATAGCCAATTCTGGTTTGAATAGAATTTCTTGATCCATACGGAAGATGAAACAAAGTTTGAACATAATGCAATTGGTATGTACATTTTGTGCTTATCAGGAGCATAGATAAATTGAAAGTCCCATGCTGTGAGTGGAGATGTGGCAACATAAGACACGAAGTTTTTATGTTCTCAAAATTGTCTGCAACTCATTGTTTCTGGGTTTATGCTGTCATTTTGCATGCATTTTGGTGTACACAGCCTTGTGTATAGTTGATGTGTGAATATTTAGGAGTGCAATACTGCATGTAAATCTCTGTTTAGAGTAGATCATTGGGGTACCATCTATATAATATTCTGCTTTTCTTTCCTTAGTTAGTCCGTCCGTTACGCTCTCATCCAAGTTAGCGGTATCATGGATACCAAATTACTGAGTGTTGCATTAAGTTTGGTTGAGATAGGTTAGGTAATATTGATGGTATTTTTTTCATGAGTCCGTGGTTTTTTTTATGTTTGACATATCAGGATAGCTTTGGCTAAGATAGGGGAGGTTAGTGTATATTGTGTTAGGATGGGTTAGGTTGAAATATGTTACGTTAGAATTTGTTAGGTAGTGTTGACCAAATTTTTTTCATGGGTCCACTTAGCCTTACGATACATTGGTTAAGTTAGGATAGGTTAAGTTAGGTTAGGTCAATTAAGTTATGTTAGGATAGGTTATCGTAGGTTATTCAATGGTAATGAAATTTTTTCACAGGTCTACGATTTTTTATGCTTGTCCTATTAGGATAGGTTTGGTTACCATAGGTTTGGATAGGTTAGAATATGTTTTGTTGAGGAAGTGTTAACCGACGTTCTTCACGGGTCCACCTAGCTTATTTATGACATCGTCCATGGAATTTTCACGGGTCTTGCTAGTATTTATTATTCCTATACATGACACAATTTTTAGTGTTTGCCACCTAGAGATGTGACTTGACTAAACCATGACTAAAAAACAAACATGAAAAAACGTGGAAATTTTTTTAATATTTTGTTTCAAAATAACCCAACAAGGAAAGCCACCACATTTCAATAATTGTTCTCATGTCAGATTATAAAATAAAACAGCATACCCCTAAATTCATGGTTTTCTAGGGTTGTAGGACATTTTTTATTTTCTGTGTTAGGTTAGGATTGCTTAGGTTAGAAAATGTTGTTACAATTTGCTAGATAATGCTTCTGATATTTTTTCACAGGTTCACGATTTTCTTTATGTTTGACATATTTTCAGGATAGGTTCAGTTAGGGTAGGTTAGGTAATGTTGTTTTCACAAGGTTTTTTCATAGATTCACAATTTTTTATGTTCACAATATTACAAGATCAGTTCAAGTAGAATAGTATAATTTGTGTTAAAATATGTTATATTGGAATTAGCAAGAGAATGTTGACTGATTTTTGTTTCATGGGTCCACCTAGCATAACAAAAGCATTGTTTGTGGAATTTCCACGGGTCCTGTTAGTTTAATTTATTTTACAATGCACGTGCACCACCTTCAACTCCCCTAATGATGTGTTTTAATAATTCATCTTTACTGGTGGTCATAGATGAGGGCTTTTGCCGATTTGATGTAGTCTGAAATTTACATTGGAAGACATTCGGTAGAACTGAGTATGACGGAAATTTGGCAACACTGTCAGCTAATTGTTATTCTCAGGAAAACTCAACTTCTATTCCTTTGAAATGTCAGAAAGTTATATAAAAAATTTATATATCCCATTTTCTCATAAACTAAAGCAAAAATAAAAAGTAACCTTAACATCAAAAGGAAACCCAACACTAAAAGTGGTGGCAGAAAACTCACAATAACCCAGAGGAGTTTCAGAGGAACAGCAGGAACCATAGAACTAAAATTGATGGAGTCAGAATTCAGAGCTTACTGTATCTATTATGGCTGATTGTTTAATACTTTACAAATTTGAATGTGTACAAAAAACAAAAAAACACATGAAAAACATGTTTTAAAAAAAAAACTGCTATTAAATTAAATGTTTTATATCACCTCTGCCACCAACACCTTCACAACATGGATTTTTTATAAGAATTATTCTTAGAGTGAACCTTATCTCACTGACATTCTTTTTATCTGCTGAACCATGCTATGAGTGTAATATTATGTTTCTAAGAACTGCCACCCCCTCATGGGGATACAACTATGTTTCTATGGGAATAAGCACTCCCAGGGGAAACATGTGAAGTGTTGCGCTAAACTAGGTAGGCCTTTTTTTTTAAATAGAATACATTTTTTGTTTTGTTATGGACAATTTTTGTGGCTGGCTGCTGTCTGTTTTTTAGTATTCATTACCTACTGTCAAGGTTTATCTTGTCTTATGAACTGATTTTTTGACTTACTGTTTCTATGTTGTAGTGGGAGGCCCTAAACGCTCACGACACTTACCGTAAGGTACCGTGATACACCGCCCCACGAATATTATGGCCGGATCGTAAAGGGGATTTACATCGCGTGCCGCGGGTCTATATCATTGTGCGGACCGGTTTCTCTAATGCCCATTACGTGATCTACTACAAGCATCATGATAATAATACAAATCAAAGATTCGATGACTGACGCTGTTTGTTTTCTTTATTTTTGTAGAAATATTATCCGAAAGGATTACAAACTTATATGGCCTATCTGTTACACTCTCTTTCTATTACTTAATTAACTTTGCTCGCAAGCCTAACACAATATCGAACCTATGTGCAAAGCACGTGACCAGGCAACAATAAAGATAGTAATGGTTACAGGATTACAAACACCACAGGCACACAACTTAGCTGTGAATGAGGTAGTTGTTGCAGAAGGAATACATATCACAGCAGTGGCTAGGCCACTTTTAACTATAAATACTCTTTGAACATTAAGACACAGGTCGACAATACACAGATTCCAAGACCCCGCGATGGACTCCAGGCAAGAGTTCAACTCCTGAGATCTTCTGAGGTCTATGACTGCCCACAGGCTCTGGACGCTAGATGTAGATCGGCGGTGCTCTTTGATCTGGGTCCTCGGGGCTTGATCAGGGCATTCGGCAACCAATCCAAGGCTTGTACCCGGCCAAGCTGCTGCGTCTAGGTGACGCACGGGAGGACTGCCTTATCCGCCGATCAGCTGCAATGATGGCGCCTACCCGGCAGACAGCACGCCACGCAGGTAGCGGCCCTCGGATCAGCCGACACAGCTGGACTGATTGGCGTACTGCAGTGGGAGGCCTTCCCTGGATATCAGGGTGTCATAAATTGCGCTGTCTAATAAATAAGTCCGCCGCACATCGTTTTTACATCTTAAACCTATTCAGATAATCATAATTACACCACACATGGACGTCTTTTGTTCTTAATGATAATGATTTACATATAAACCTGGTCAATTGTGCTACGCCACAAACGTTAGATTGATTTTATCTATCATGAACTGTTTCTATAATTCACACAACTACCCGACCATATTACATTGCAGAGTTTCATTTAATTTACAAGAAAGTACAAAGCACATCTTATCAACTAAATATCAATATCTACGTATTTCACAGCCTCTATCTATATTCATAGCAGTATACTATTCATTATACTTTCCAATTCATGAATACATATAATTACAAAAGTATTAATCTTGAAGGCCAACTCTAATAGATATAAACACATTACATATTATCACATGTTATCTCGATTATTCCGCATCGTCGCAAGTACATAAATTCATTCTTACCCTTTGGAGCTTGAACTCGAAAGATGCAGCTGTGCTACGGGTCTCTCCGTTTAGAGCTTATATAGAGATTTGTTTAATGGAAATTTTCAAGAATTCCTATTACCAACCGTTATTCTTTTTACTCGATTTATAATAAATTTACTGTCTTTCTGAAAAAATTAGAACAATCAATTAACATTATTACACTTTTGATCATGCCTATCTATTGAACATTTTTCTCAGAAACAAAACATAACTTAGATTACCTTTACATTAAATAGTAGTGGTCTAGCCACTACAATGTACCATGTACAAAAATTCCCCATTTCCTCAATACCATACTAAATGGTGCCTTCCTCCTTCCTATCTATAAAACACCTGAGTTGTGGATAAGTAGGCCTAAACTTACATCTAATCCAAGTTGAAAACATTCAAAAAGCTATGGAATAGCTCTGGTAAAGATGAGGCCTTCCACGGTATAAGGAGTTGTGTTGAGTTTTGGTCATTGTCTTCAGTGTGAAACTTCTTCCCACAAGGTTGAGAAATGGTGTCATAATTGAGAGACGATGTCACTCACTGGATTTCATCCTATTTTAATTCTCATGAATGTTTTAAAAATTGGTTTACATTAATTTTTAATTCAAACTTACTTGATGTCCTTCAGAAATATATTGAAGTGCAAAGTATATTTTTTAATGCCAATTTTTATTAGAATTGCTAGTTTATTATGAATTGTAACTACTATTTATTCTGAAGATTTAGATTCTTGTTCAATATTGTCATTTAAGTTTGCTGGTGTAGCCTAGAATATGATTAAGATCATTTAATCTACAAAGCATTTAGAGTATTGACTATTTAGTTGGAAGGGTTGCATTGGGTTGTCTGCTATAATTATTACTAGATTTTTTTCAAATTTTCTAGATTTTTCCGGTTTTCATATATTAAAATATTAACCAAATAGTTGACATGGTCAAAATCACGAAATCATTGTTGAATTTTAACACATAAAGCTGTTACTAGATTTGTTATCTCAAATGCAATTTTTCTCAATGAGCTTGTGTCACTTGCAGGTGATGGGCCGAGCTCTGGGAGCCATCTAGAAGAAACTTGCATCAAGAGTGAAGTGCCTGACGCTGAGCTGGAGGCCGTTACTGTAAAGGACGAGCCCATTGACTGGCATCAAGAACCCCAGGTGCTGCAATTGGTTGCTAACTCTCCTCTTGAGTGCTTCTAATTGGTTGCTAACTCTCCTCTTGAGTGCTTCTAATTGGTTGCTAACTCTCCTCTTGAGTGCTTCTAATTGGTTGCTTACTCTTTTTAGTGCTGCTGATTCCTTTCTTACTCTCTTTAGTGCTTCTGATTGGTTCTTTACTCTCTTCTTGATTGCTTCCTGTGGATTGCTTACTCTCTTCTTCAATGCGTTTGATTGGTTACTTCCCTCTTTAATGCTTCCAATAGATTACTCACTTTCTTCTTGAATGCTTCTCTTTGATTTCAGCGGAGTATTTGTGATTCCAAAGAAAATTTGAATTTACTTCTTATGTAGTCTATTTTTACCTGTTCTTGAACACTATTTTGTGACATTTATATTGTTATTACTGCTTTCATCTCTTATTGTTTTGAGCATTTCTGACATAATTGTCAAAACTTGTCATTCAGCGAATTTCATTCTATTCTAACTGCTTTATGAATGATTTAAAGCTTTTCACTTTAGATTAGCTCAATTTATTGCAGAACCATCAAATTAGAGGCTGACCGATGTTATAATCTGGTCCCAGATAATAGTCTCGCTTCACACTCCATTATTCTAAATTTTAAATTATGTTGAATTGAGATTTATGTCTATTTGATTGCCTAATTGGTGGTTAGTGTAATATCTTTATTTCAAAAATTGTTGTGCCTGTCGTAGAGTGAATGTGTCTTTGACTGCTGGTATTGAATCTTGTTTCGTAATTATCGATGTGATTGACTTGAAAAAAATTCTCGTTTCCAAACCACAGCAAGTGTGGATTGAGTTACGTTCCCTTGATTAATTGTGTCGAAACTATTATCAGCATGCTTCTTGTATCCCTAGTGTTGTGGAGCCCTTTTGTAGTTGCGTTGTGCTTCAGTGAGGTGACTTGAACGGTGCATTATAACTAGTTTACGCAAGTGATCGTTTCAAGATACTTTGAAGTTTTTTTTTGCCTTCTCATCTTCTTCAAACATTTGCTGCCAATTTTTTGATGAAAAATGTACATGTGGAACTCTCGCCACATGTGAAACTGTATTGAGGGCACCGAGTAATCAGAATCAAAAAAATGGCCATCACGTTTTTTCTATGTGATCTAGATCTCTGAAATTTGGCATACTCATGTATTTTGAAAGATAAATAGTGGTTGTCATGTGTACTTGTTTCCATTTTCGTCTTAATGACGGAGATGATGGGAAAAAAGAGGAAAAATTGGTCATTTTTCAAGCAACTTCTTCTCAAAAAGTAGTTATTGTAGAGTAATGATCTAAGTATCATTGGATGCACAAAGGGTTGCTGCATAAAGAGTCAGAAGATTATTTTGAAATTCCTAATAGTTGTGTTTATATTAAGTTTTAAAATTTTTTTTTTCAAGAGTCATTCATTTTCTGTAGATTTTTTAATATAACTAAGATACCACTATAAAATTCAATAAAATCCTCTGACTCTTTATGCAGCAACTCTTTGCACATCTAATGATACCAAAAACATTGCTCTACAATCACTGGTTTCTGAGAAGAAGAGGCCTGAATATTGATATTTGAGTTGTTCAAAAAACGCATTTTTGTACAGAAAAAAGGTTTTTCATTTGCAAGCCATATTGCTTCGAGAAATCAGCGCAGTTGACGTTATAAAAGCTATTCTGAAATATTGTCATGTTTTTGGCTATCTTTCATCGTAGTATTTTTTTGGTTCCTTGTCAAAACCGGTACCATAATTGGTACCAGGTGCCTGGTACCATGCATGAGGATCAGAGGTAATGCATAGCTCAGGTGCACCTGAGGTGCAGTTCAATCCTAACTGAACTCAGCAGGTGCAGTTTCAGCTACTCCGAGCTTGACTGGCAGATTCAGCTAGTTGTTTGACTACGTAATCGCTTCGGCATTCATGTCACACTGAACTGCTTCACGGCAAGCGCAGTCTTATAAATGTCTACAGTACAGGGGGGGGAGGGGGGTCGTGGGAGGTACCGAGACTCGCGTGACGTTGCCAAATCGTGAAAGTTCTTGAACAACTGAATGATAAATGCATAAATGCATATGTCTTTAGAAATAAACAGTCGGTGAGCAATATCTAGGTGAAATGATATGGCACATGAGCGCTGACACTCCATGCAACCCATCCCGCCGCTTTTTCTCCTTCCGTTTACTCGCCTTAGGTGCTTCAGATGCTTTCAAATTTTTTACTGCTTATTAACTTTGCCTTGCTCTACAGAATTAAGCAATAAAAAAAATCCCACCTATTTCAATCTTCTGACTAGACGGTCCCCTTAATTACTTAAGAAGTCAAATTTATGATTTTATGTGTTTCTTGCTTTATGTGTGAGACCAACGAATGAATAATTTTTTTATTTTTTTTGCTTGTGTAAGAAATCACTTCAGCCACTCTCAGTTATTCTGAGACAATATTTCTAATATAATTGAAGTTGCTTTTGAATTTAAATAGAATAATCAAGTTAGTGCTGTGTTTTGAAGAGAACGTTAACAGTGAAATTTTGTGCATGAATCCTTATCCAAAATAATGTAGTCATGACAGGCGTTATTGCATGTAGAAGATTTTGCATGAAAACTTTGTTCTGTTTTAAAGTATCAACTGACTGTGAAGAGAGAATGTGCTTTTCAAATTTCTATTGTGCCATCGTTATTTTTTGCTTCCTGTATTTCTTTCATATATTTTTCTTGTATTTTTTTAATATTTGAGCACATTTGCTTAAGATTAAAATAAGAATGTATGCTCAAGTGCACAACTCAGCCTCAAATATATATAGTAACCAAGTACATAGGTACTTTTAATTGCAATTTTCGCCCCTCAGGGGGATACAACTATTGTATCTATGGGAATTAGCGCTCCCAGGGGAACCATCTGAGGGCCCGAGCTGAAGGTTAAATAGGCTTCCTTTTTGTTGTGATAAAATAGGTTTTTGTTTTGTTACGGACCATCTGTTTTTTGGTTCACTGCTGTCCTGTTTTCCAGCATTTACTACATTCTTCTTCAACTTTTTTCTTGTTCCATGAACTTCTTTCCTAGCTTATTGGTTCTGTGCACCTTGTGCATAGATTCCGCGTTCTCTCAACTCCATACTAAATGGTGCCTTCCTCTTTCCTCTCTTAGAACATCTTTGTCGTGGTTAAGGGAGGCTAAAACTTTCTTATATTATAATAAAAAATAATTGCAATTTGCTTATAATGCGTTTTTTCCTGAGATTCCTGGCCCGTAATAATCAGGAAAAGTTCTCCCACACAGGCCAGTTCAAATTCAGGCTCTCATGCAGTTACTTTCAAGAGAGAAATACACAATGACTGCACTGTGGCTCGTTCAGTGCACGCAAAAGCAGATGATGAGTCGGTGGAAGGCAGCTCTGTTGCGTGCAACACAAGTGCTGTTCATCAGGGACAAGCTGGAGCATCTCAAGGGAGCGCTGACTCGCTATCATCAGATGTGTCGGGGAGCGGCAGTGGTGTTGAGGCCGCACCTCCTTACAGACTCATGTCATGGCCCTTATTGTGTGAACATTGTGATTACTCCACTGGTAGGAGGGGCCTTATGGAGCTGCACCTCCGTGTCAGGCACAAGTTGGGATGTTACTATGATTGTTGGTTGTGTGATTACTCCACAATGTACATAAAGATTTTGAAGCAACACTTAGTTGAGCAGCATGTTAATGAGAGCCGGCGCGAAGTTCTATCCGGGAGTTACCAATATACAGGTGTGAAAACGACGGTGAAACAGCGACGTAATAAACATGGACAGAAAGAGCTTAAATGTGATTTCAGCGACTCGAAGTTTGTCGTCGAGTCCAATTCTGAGTCGCCTAAAAAAGGTGCATTAGACAATATGGTGTACAAGTGTGAAGTGTGCGAATATTCTTCAGCAAATGAAGAAAACTGGAAGCAGTGTTTCTCTGGTAAATGCAAAATAGGACCTCAAATAAATAGACATGTTCAAGGTCGGGTTTACAGGCGTAACTTGAATGACTCAGCTCGTAGAAACAAACATAAAGCATACCAAGCCAGCAAAGATGAGAAAAGACAACTGTTCAAGTGTGAGTTATGTGACTATTCTTCGGCTCGACAGAGAAATTTAAACCTGCACCTAGCCAGCAAACATGGTGAAGGTCAGCTATTCAAGTGTGAAATATGTGACTATTCCTCTGCTCGAAAGAGAAGGGTCGAACTACACCTAGCCAACAAACATGGTGAAGGGTAGCTATTCAAGTGCGAACTATGTGACTATTCCTCTGCTCGAAAGAGTAGGGTCGAACTACACCTAGCCAGCAAACATGGTAAAGGTCAAATGTTCAGGTGTGAGTCATGTGAATATTCTTCTGCTAAAATGAATAACTTTAAAATACATCTAGCCAGCAAACATGGAGTAGGTCTGCTGTTCAAGTGTGAGTTATGTGACTATTCATCTGCTTATAGGAGTGGAGTCAAACTGCACCTAGCCAGCAAACATGGTAAAGGTCAGCTATTCAAGTGCGAATTATGTGACTATTCCTCTGCTCGAATTAGTATAATAAAACTACACCGAGCCAACAAACATGGTGAAGGGCAGCTATTCAAGTGCGAACTATGTGACTATTCCTCTGCTCAAAAGAGTAAGGTTAAGCTACACCTAGCCAGCAAACATGGTAAAGGTCAGCTGTTCAAATGTGAATTATGTGAATATTCCTCTGGTAAAATGAGACAGGTTAAAATACACCAAGCCAGCAAACATGGTGAAGGGCAGCTGTTCAAGTGTGAATTATGTGACTATTCCTCTGCTCGTAAGGAAAGTATTAAACGTCACCTAGCCAGCACACTTAGTAAAGGTCAGCTGTTCAAGTGCGAATTATGTGAATATTCTTCTTGTCTTATAGGTAATCTTAAACGTCACCTAGCCAGCAAACATGGTGTCAGTTGTTCAAATGTGAATTATGTGACTATTCCTCTGCTGAAATGAGACAGGTTAAATTACACCTAGCCAGCAAACATGGTGAAGGTCAGTTGTTCAAATGTGAATTATGTGACTATTCCTCTGCTGAAATGAGACAGGTTAAATTACACCTAGCCAGCAAACATGGTAAAGGTCAACTATTCAAGTGTGAATTATGTGACTATTCCTCTGCTCGTAAGGGTAGTATTAAACGTCACTAAGCCAGCACACATGGTAAAGGTCAGCTGATCAAGTGTGAATTATGTGACTATTCCTCTGCTCGTAAGGATAGTATTAAATGTCACTTAGCCAGCACACATGGTAAAGGTCAGCTGTTCCAAGTGTGAATAATGTGACTATTCCTCTGCTCGTAAGGGTAGTATTAAATGTCACTTAGCCAGCACACATGGTAAAGGTCAGTTGTTCAAATGTGATATATGTAAATATTCCCCTGCTGAATTGAGAAATGTTCAATTTCACCTAGCCAGTAAACATGGTGAAGGTCAGCTGTTCGAGTGGGAATTATGCGACTATTCTTCTGCTCGGAAGGGTAGAGTTCAAAACACCTAGCTAGCAAACATTATTGTACTTATGCGTTTCCTTTCTAGATGTGAAATGCACATATATTGGCTGTTTAAATGTCTGATCACTACATCACACTTCACATTTTTTAAATACTGGTGCTCTTCCGTGTGGTCAAAGATCTTACGAGCTTCTCCCTCTGCAGAATGTAACTTTTGTGTCCATGGGAATGGGTGGTTACGAGGGGATTATGTGAGGTTCTGAACTTAAAGTTGAGTAGATCATGTGTTTGTGGAAAATAACTGTTTTTGATTTTTTTAATGACCATTTTTTTTTTGTTAACTGCAGTCCTGTTTTTCATTATTTGTTACGCCTTCAGTTTTACCTCGTTTCATAATTTTCTATGCAACTTGCTGTTTCTATGAGCCATGTGCATAAACCCTGCGTTCCCATAAGCGATTACGGAATGATTTCTTCCTCCTTCCTCTCTTAAAACCACTTTTATAACTAAGCAGGCCTAAACTATCTTATGTAATGTAATCTAACGCCTCGGGAGCGTTGTTGTCGGTTAAATTTTATTTTCTTCCTAACACTGCAATCTTCATTTTGCCTACGTAATTTCTGTGTAATTTTTTAGTAATTTATAAAAAGCCTTTTTCCACTGAAATGAGATCTTTCTTTCAGGTGCTAAATGGCTTTTTTGGAAGACGCATGAAAATGAGCTGTTCACATTCTATTTCGTAGTGTTTCTTGTCTCATCCATGTGACATTTGTCAGACTTACACTGCAAATTCTTTTTCTTCGTTTATATTCCAGGATTAACGGTCACAATCTTGAATTGTTTCGTGTTCTTTTTTTGTGTTTGTTAGAAAATGTACATTTCTGGTGACCTACTCCCATATTTTATATCAGTGGTTTCCAAGCTGTGGTCCCCAGACCCTTGGGGTTCCTGACAAGGTCCGGAGGGGGTCCGCGACACAATGGAAAAAATTGCCTCCGCACAAAATATATATAAAATAAACAACACTGATTCTCTGTCATTATAATAGGTGGTATCGAAATTTTGGTGTGTAAGCAGCCAGCACTTCTCTATTACATTTTTATATCTGTAATAATTTTTCACTTAGGTTTGTTGGCTCACCCTTTGCTTCTGGCTTAATTGGAGCACTGTGTTTACTTTTGTGGTGTGTTATGTTTTCCAGAATGTGTGTAGTGGGTTTTTGGTATGTGTGAACATGTTGAAGAAAGCCCATGTATTGGTAGGTTTTTCTGTATCTTATTTTCAAATCAATATCATTAGCTTAATTTGAATTTATTACGACGTAGCAAATTCGATCCTCCGCCAGCCCAACTGTCACTATCGTGAGTCCTGAGACAGGCAGTCTGGCCCCAAGTCTATTTAGGCTCTGGCTGTCTGATCGGTCTGGCTGCTACACATTCGCATTGTACGCAGATGGCATTCGCTATATGTTGCTATTATATAAAAAATGACAGTATATCGGTAGTGAGTTATTGATAATAAACGAAACTAAATTTGGCTAGTTTGCCCAAATATCCTGTAACTGTAGGCTGCTCTGTTTCTTTATAATTATCGTTTATAGTCATTCATGCTTCATTTTATGCTCACAGACAGTATAAACTGAAGGTGGAGAAGTGTTTAAACTAAAATCGACTGATGAGCTTCCCTCTGCTACTTCCTCTAGATTCTAGACAAACTGAAGGAAGTAGTTTGGGTTCAAAGGAGAGAAAATCAAAACTGGAGAGTATAATTCTTCATGTATTGCATATGGGCTTACCTTTGTGGTAAAAAAAAGTTGGAGTGGAGTACCCGAAGTGTGTTAACTGTCAAGAGATACTCTCGAATGAAGGTATGACACCATCGAAACCACAAAGACATTTACAACAAAAACATCCGAGGCGACAAAATCCATTGACTTCTTAAAACGACAAGCGTGTTCAGTAGCTAGCCAAGCAAATACATTCAAACAGAAATTCACACTTCCATACAGAACACCGAAAGCATCATTCTTATATTCTTTTCATATTATTCATGGCAAAAAATCCAACAGTGAAAAGGTAGACTTTTGGAAGTCCTTTGTCACAAAATGGATGCTAATTTTCATGGCTTGCCGCTCCGCTCTGAAGTGCAATTGTTATCGCTTGGAGCAGTTTTGAACAGTGTATTTGCATTGCGGAGAGAATTAGCTGTTCGCTACTCCGCCTCTGTTTGGAGTTGGGAATTGTGGCTGACTTCTCCCTTTTCCCAACGGGGAGAAATCACCGCACAGCCCTGGGACTTGAACTCCCGACTCCTTCACGGGAGGGCGCGCTCTTAACCACTCGGCCACGGTGACAACACCAGACGATCCACTTAGCAGCAATGAAAATAGACTATATAGTTGCGATATAAATCCTTGTGAGCCCCATTAAGTTCTGCAACTGTTATGGCATTTCGCTGAAACCTTTTACTACGTTGAAATTTCATTTGAGCTGAAATTCTTACCCTAAACCTATTCTGAACTAGACGAATTGTTCAGCGTGAGAACATAATATGTGTAATAAATTTAAAAAAAATTTGGGTACTTAGTCATGTCACCACTTGTTTAGGGAAAAAACTGAAACTGTAATTTGTTTCATGAATAGTGAATTGATGTTCTGGACCATATGAATGGAATTTTCATGGGAGAAAGTATTCTTGTTGATTTATAGTTATTTCTAATGCAATTTATCCACTTTTCATACATAAGCAATGAATCACTGGGACCTTCCTCTGCAGTCCTTGGAAGGTCCCAGAGATTCATTTTGGCCTGAAATTAAACAAAAATTAAAGATAAAATAAATTATTAATAATTTCATCGAGCTATAACATGAAAGGGAAACCATAAGTTATAAGTGGCGACAGATAACCCACAAGTACCATTTCTTGGTATCATCCGGACGAGCGCAGACGTTCTTTTTAAGGGAAAACAACAGAATTTCCCTAAAAATTATTACAACACAAAGGCCAGCTAATAACTCTGCAAATTTTTATAATGAATGAAAAATTGAAAAAATCTCATGAACGCCTCGTAGATAATTTTTCATCTTGGGTAACGCTTTGGAATATTCTTGTAGGCAATGAAAACTTCCGCATTTAAAAATTACATTAAGTCTGTAATCTAATCGGGGTATTTCCGGGCAGTTGCTATCATTATATGAAGAGTATTGAAAATACTTCGTATATTATCAATATCGGGTTAGAGTGTTACGTTCAGTCTTTGGTAGGGAATATTTCGTTTACATTCTTCGTCATTTGGGTACATGTTTGTTATTTATCGTATCCACAATACAGCATGTTCGAATTTTTCCCTATGTCATTACTGAACGCAGGGTGCATGTTGAATTTTGTCCTATGTTATTACTGAAAGCATGGTATTGAATTTTGCCCTATGTTATTACCGAAAGCCTTAAATTTTCTTCTACGTCATCACTGATGGCACAGAGTTTTGCTCTATACTATTACATCACGTTTTCTATATCCTACCCCCTTTTTCCGTTTTCTAATCACCAGAGAATCTGTTCAGCACGGAAAATGTGCTATGCTGGAGCCGGGATTTGAACCGGAGTCTCTCGTTCTAAGTCATTCACATTTTTTTACCTATAAATGATGAACAAAAGACGCTCCAAAAATCGTATCTATTTTACTGATAATATTGGTACAAAACCTGCACACAAAGAAAATTTTTACCTATTATAATTTTGGTGGAAGTTTGCATTAAAACCAAAACCGAACCATCGAGGCATTATTTTACTCAATGAATAAAATTAGGCATTTTTCGCAGAATTAGGAAAGTTTTTTTTTTAAGCTAAGTCATAGAATAAACGTAATTATATATTATTCTTAACGCGTGATCATACGTTCCAAGTACAATCACAAATAGTTATTGAATATTAACGATGAGCAATATTCATAGGCCCAGCCATCAAAAATAACAAAACGACAACAGAAAGGTTCAAACGCCCTGCTCTCAGCTGAGTATCTAATTCACTTTAAGTTCTATAAATCCACTCAATTAATCCTCGTCAGGCCGCACAAGTATGCAACTGTCGTTAACAGCGTTTTGTATTGAATTTTATGTACGTCGAAATAGCTTTCCGCTAGTACAGAATTGTCATGTACGTTAGGTTAATTCTTTACTAATAAATTTTGATCTTACTCGGAGTATTTATTCCTTGATTGAAAAGAAGAGAGAGATAGTCATGAAACCACGTTACCATCTTACCATTCATTTTAGTACCATATGATTCATGATAATTATTCTATTTTTTGCTCCTTTATGAGCTGGTGGCTGCGTAGCTAAAAATCAATTAATATTGTGACGAGGACACTGGAAAGTCTCGTCTAACATTGATTACCCAAAATAAAATAATGTGGCATAACCAAACGTCACGACGGCTAAAGGCATGCCAGTGAGTGTGAGATCCTCATGCAGGGCTGCCACTTTAGTTTGACTAAAATAATCTAGTTTGACCTCAAAAAACATCTAGAAACATTTAGATTTAAAAATAAAACATTCAAAAATATATCTAGAAAATGAATTATTTATATTTAAAAATATATTAGTTAACCAATAGCACATAAGAATATTTATATCGTAAATTGCCTTATATTAGGTAATTTATATTTTTATAAGTAATCTAGTATCCTGATATTTATCCTAATAAGGCTTGGTTTCCATATATTCTTCAATTTCACAAGTGTTGCAAGTAGGAAGGACTAATGAGTAGTCCTTCCAAGTAGTAATAATAATGATAATAATAATGAAGGCATCTACGGATGCTTTATTTCCAATCAAGCCTGATACATATCACCTTGTACATTGGATTTTCAAATGCCTTATAACTAACGCCAGGACGCCATGACGCTTTCCCCCGGTCAAGACCGGTACCCATTTCAGACACCTGGGTAGAGTGGGGTATTGTGCTTGGAATTTTTCTCCTATACCCAACAGAGAAAATCGCCAACCGCCAGCGCCGAGTTTCGAACCCGGGTCTCTGCCGCACGGCGGCAGAGGCCTCTAGCCACATGGCTATGGCGAGTAGCAAGTAGTTATCAGCGTTGCAAGTAGGATTGACTAATTTAGTGAAAACTGATTTAAGGAACATCAGCATGCCATCCAATAATTTCATCATATCTATATTTTTATATTCAAATAACTTATTAATTATTTACACCTTTGTTAAGATTAGTTGAAAAAAATGATAGTGCAAGATTTTACTCATCAGAAATATTGAGAATATATTTCGAAAAATACATCAGCAGGAGAGCATTTCTTGCAATCTTAAAATGTGTTCTTAAATCCAGCGATTGAGCAACAATTTTTTTACAGTGACCAGGATGGACAACCATCAAGTTTTGCAAACTGAAGTAATTTTCAATTGATGTGAACCAACATTAATTGATTCATAAAGTTAATTGTATTGGCATAGTGTAAGAAAATTTTGCAAATCAATTTTGAGTTTCTGCAATCAAAAATTCCACGTTCCTTGGTAAACATTCACCAGAAGTATAGGATGTAGCAAGCTGGAATGAGGGGCATACACATCTAATCAATGTTAAATACAAATTTTCTTTTTTGAACTTGGCATAAACTCCATTTTTGATGCCAACAATGACACTTGTATTGTCAGTCTCTATTGTGTTGCAATTATCAATGCTCAGATTCCTACTTATCAACAATCGTTTTAAGGCTGTCACAACGCTATCTGCATTACTTTTAATAATTTTGCAATTACTAAGTAAGTTGATTCCACTTTATTAGATGCATGACTCTAGTATGTAATTGATACATCGAGTAGTTTCATGATTGAAATATCATTGCTTCCGTCCATCAATAAACTGAACTCATTGTTGCCAATATCATTGGTCAGTCTTTCGTCGAAATTGGGCCACTATACATTTTTGATAATGTATGTGCATTTTATTCCATGATTTATGACATCACTAGTTTTGCAATTGGAAATAGTGTGCTTTAGCTTTCGAACCGTATGGTCACAATTAGAAATTACACTATGGCAGCTCAAAAACATTGAAATATCTGTCTCGGTGTGGTTCATAATCTGGGCATAACATGATCAGAAAATGGTTTGTTCACTATTCAGACAATTTGATTAGGCATATTAACAAATATAATAGGAATGAAGTAGTAACCAACAATTATAGAGAATTCCTAATTCGAATTTACCATAATCTATCATACACATAGCTCAATTGTAATTCTAGCTAGAAAATATCTAGCACGCAGCCCTGTCCTCAAGAGAAAACTACAACACCTGGTAATATCGGTGTAATGTAATCACCTTCCGAAATGTAGGGCTATAACAATATACCCATGTAATATATATATATATTGTATATTGTTATAGCCCTACAATATATAATAACGTTCACATTTAATAAGTACATATATATTAACGTTTATGTATAAATAACTATATACACATAATATTTGCGTATAAATGAATACATATACATTAAAGTTTAGGTTTAATAAATACATATATATATTATCGTTTACGCATAAATAGATGCATATACACAAACTTCAACGTAAAAATATATACATATCAATTAATGCCAACGTAAAAATAAGTGAATGAATAACTATAAAATATGAGGGTATAACATAACGGCAGAGGCGGAGGTGTAGGGGTAGGCAGGCGAGGAGTAGGGGGGTAGGGCCTCACAGCTCTGGGGGGCGCCCCGTGATTGGTGGGCGCTGAGTTCACACTCGTGGTTGCCCCCGACGACGAGGCCACGCCCACGTGGGGGTGTGGGTAATGACGCCTCCAGGGTACGGCATCGTAGCTAATTGGGGCGCAGGGCCACTGGATGTGGTGGGGCCAGCTACAAGAGGGGCGGAGCCGCTAGCCAATGCATTGGAAAGGGCGGAACCCCCACCGGCCGATGAGGGGGCTCCAGAACCAAAAGGGGCAGAGCCACCAGCCAATGAGGTGGCGCCAGAACCAAGAGGGCGGAGCCACCAGCCAATAAGGTGGCGCCAGAATCAAGAGGAGGCGGAGTCACCAGCCAATGAGGCGGGGCCAGAACCAAGAGGGGCGGAGCCACCAGCCAATGGGGTGGCGCCAGAACCAAGAGGGGTGGAGCCACTAGCCAAAGAGATGGCGCCTGCCCCAGAAAGGGCGGGCCCAGAGACGGAATTGGTGGGTTAGGTGGACGGGGTGGAGACAGGAGGCGGGGCTTGGCTAGCAGTTGAAGGGGTGGGGCTTGGGGAGTCTGTGCGGGTAACAGCTGTAAGTGAACATCGGAACTCTCTATTGGAACGTCATTAAGTCAATAATTATATCAATTTATTACTGTACAAACACATATAGACAGGTTAATTAAAATAGCTAATATTAGTATAATTAATAAGACATTGCCGGGCATGGAGTGCACAGGAGAGCTCGAACTGTTGCCTGAAATACCCACAAAAAATCGATTGAATTAAAATAATTTCCTTGAATTAACCTGACCGCTACAACAGGGATCCGAAGAGAGGAAAAAGGAAAAGCACAGTTTAGTATGGTCTCAAGGGAACGCGGAATCTATGCACAAGGTGCACAGGAACAGCGGAGAAGAAGAAATAGCGAAAAAATAAAATCAAAATTGAAAGAAGCAAAATGTGCAGGAATGAAACGAGTCCTAAATATCAATAGCTAAGGGACCCAACAGCATTCCCCTGGGGGTGCCTGTTCCTCACAGCATAGGATGCACAAACCAACTTAGGCCTATTTTAGGCCAACTGGAAGACACAGGGGAGGAAATTGAGATAAAAAAGGGGTTAAATGAGGAAAGGGTGGTAGGAACAGGGGGGGAATGGGGGTAGGAACAGGGGGGGAATGGGGGTAGGAACAGGGGGAAATGAGGGTATGATAGGGGGAATGAGGGGTAGGAACACGGGGGGAATGGGATAGAAACACGCATGGGGGAATGAGGGGTAGGAACACGGGGGGAATGAGGGGTAGGAACACCGGCGGAATGAGGGGTAGGAACACGGGGGGGAATGAGGGGTTGGAACACGGGGGGAATGAAGGGTAGGAACACGGGAGGGGGAATGAGGGGTAGGAACACGGGAGGAATATGGGGTTGGAACACGGGAGGGGAATGAGGGGTAGGAACACGGGGGGAATGAAGGGTAGGAACACGGGAGGGGAAATGAGGGGTAGGAACACGGGAGGAATGAGGGGTTGGAACACGGGAAGGGAATGAGGGGTAGGAACACGGGGGGAATGAGATGTAGGAACACGGGGGGAATGAGGGGTAGGAACACGGGGGAATGAAGGGTAGGAACACTGGAGGGGGAATGAGGGGTAGGAACACGGGGGGGAATGAGGAGTAGGAACACGGGGGGGGGAATGAGGGGTAGGAACACAGGGGGAATGAGGGGTAGGAACACGGGGGGAATGAGGGGTAGGATCACGGAAGGGGAAATGGGGGTAGGAACAGGGGGAAATGGGTGTAGGAACAGGGGAAAATGGGGGTATGAACAGGGGGAAATGGGGGTATGAACAGGGGGGGGGGAATGTGGTTAGGAACAGGGGAAACAGGGGGGGGAATGGGGATAGGAAAAGGGGGGAATGGGGTAGGAACCGTGGGAAATGGGGGTAGGAACAGGGGGGGAATGGGGTAGTAAAAGGGGGGAATAGGAGTAGGAACAGGGGGAAAGTGGGGGTAGGAACAAGGAAAGTGGGTGAGCTGGCGAGAGGCAAAAAAACAGGGGATATTGGGGAATAGGGAAAAATTGCGGAAATAGGAAGAAACAAAATGGGGGGTAGTGGGGGGAGCATAAAGGGGGGCTTCGACAAAATACAATAAGTTCAATATAACACTACACACAGAGCACTACACACATACGAGCGTGTGTAAACCATACTCTTTCTCATACAACGCATACAGGCCTATACTGAACACTAGAAATTTATGTAACTGAGCCTTCCAATTTTATCTCATACCAAATACACACAAAGAAATATATATATAAATGATCTATTCCCTCCACAAATCTACGAAAAATAGTTCATTAAGGGGGGTAAACGGTTTTTGCTCATAAAACTTCAAAAATTGATCAAAAATACTTCAGGAGCGAAATAAGCTCGGAGAGATTCACAACGTGTTTAGAACATTCCAATGGACGTTCAGAGCCTAAATTTTTGAATTTGATATTCACCCCATCCCCCCCCCCCTCAGAGGCAAATGTCTAAAAATCCTAATTTCTCAGTCAATATTGTACCCAGAGATGATTAGTTTTTGTTGTTCGGTTAACAATTAATTGATCTACAGAAATGAGATCCAGTTTTTTGATATCGCTTAAAAAGAATTAAGAAATGTTTGAACTATTGAAACACAGTATATATATATTTTTTAGTGATTACTTTAAATGATGACAAAAATTTTTCTAATTAACTAATAAAAAAATGCTACGCTGATTTGTAGTACAGACTTTGATCCTTACGATGCAAAAAAGATCCCCTCCATGAGTATAAACTGTTGGAGAAATAATTGAAAAACTGGGACGCTTTTTTCTCATAACAAGTTTTCTTTCGGTTGTGCGGCTCAGTTTCTCCCACAGTTTTTCACTTATGAAGGAGATATTTTCCGCATCGTAAAGATCAAGTTGAGTACTATTAATCTCAATGGTGATTTTTTCACAAGTTGAATAGAAACTTTTGTATAACCATGTAAAAAAAATTGAAATTTTTTGTTTGTTTCGGATTCAAACATTTTGGAAAATTTTTTGTAGCGATATCAAAAAACTGGATCTTAGTTTTGTAGACCAGTTCATTGTGAATCGAACAAAACACTAATCGTCTATGTACAATTTTGACTGAGAAATGAAATTAGGTTTTTAGAAATTTCCGTTCGAAGGGGAGGGGGAGAGGAGGTATGGGCAAATTTAAAAAAAATTAGGGCTCTGATCGACCATTCGAATGTTCTAAACATGTTGTGTATCCCTCAAAGCTTGTTTCGTTCCTGAAGTATTTTTTATTAATTCTTGAAATTTCATGAGAAAAAACCGTTAGGTGGCCTGTATTCATGTTTCACTTTGTTTCGTCTTTCCTTAATGTTTCGTCTATATCAAAATATTTCGTTTGTATCAAAATGTTTCGTCCAGACCAAAATATTTCGTCTGTATCAAAATATTTCGTCTGTATCAAAATATTTCGTCTGTATCAAAATATTTTGTCTGTATCAAAATATTTCGTCTGTATCAAACTATTTCGTCTGTATCAAAATATTTCGTTTGTATCAAAATATTTCGTCTGTATCAAAATATTTCGTCTGTATCAAAATATTTCGTTTGTATCAAAATATTTCGTCTATACCAAAATATTTCGTCTGTATCAAAATATTTCGTCTGTATCAAAATATTTCGTCTATACCAAAATATTTCGTCTGTATCAAAATATTTCGTCTATCAAAATATTTCGTTTGTATCAAAATATTTCGTCTGTATCAAAATCTTTCGTCTGTATCAAAATCTTTCGTCTGTATCAAAATCTTTCGTCTGTATCAAAATATTTCGTCTGTATCAAAATATTTCGTCTGTATCAAAATATTTCGTGTGTATCAAAATATTTCGCCCTTTTAAAAATGTTTCGTCCTTTTCAAAATGTTTCGTCCTTTTCAAAATGTTTCGTCCTTTTCAAAATGTTTCGTCCTTTTCAAAATGTTTCGTCCTTTTCAAAATGTTTCGTCCTTTTCAAAATGTTTCGTCCTTTTCAAAATGTTTCGTCCTTTTCAAAATGTTTCGTCCTTGTCAAAATGTTTCGTCCTTGTCAAAATGTTTCGTCCTTGTCAAAATGTTTCGTCCTTGTCAAAATGTTTCGTCCTTTTCAAAATATTTCGTCCTTGTCAAAATGTTTCGTCCTTGTCAAAATGTTTCGTCCTATTTAAAATGTTTCGTCCTATTTAAAATGTTTCGTCCTATTCAAAATGTTTAGTCCTTTTCAAAATGTTTCGTCCTTTTCAAAATGTTTCGTCCTGTGCGGGCAGAGAAACACTGGGGGAGCTTGGCGAGTTTATTCCACTAGATGTTGACAGCAGGATGGGAATCGGTAGATTGAGCAACTGGCTTCGACATTAGCAGCCTTTATATAAGTGTCGTACAGATACAGAACGACGCGGAATACAGACATGTGCGGAGATGGCCGCACATAGTTCCCCCCCCTCACGCAACTGGTGAGCGAGTACCATAAACAAAACGTTTAACTCGAAATTCAAATCGGCATACTAAACAAAAGCTCAGAAGCCACGCAATCAACTAGCGTGCTCAAATACAACGAGAGAAAAAAAATTTATGAACGACAATTAATTGACAGATTGAATGACAATTCTAAATCAAATAACATTATGAAGTTAATTCAAACAAACAGACCGTAAATCGTTATCAATTACGTTAAATCAATCTCAACTCAACCTATCAACAAGATCAACTTCACCAACCACTTTATACTTCAAGAAAAACAAGCAAAACGAGGGTAACTTCGCGAACATAATACGTACACACTCGCTCTAAAACTTCGATACAGTAAGCTTAATAGCCTTTAACTAACACGCACAGTAACTGTTAAAGTAAAAGAGCAAGTCAAACTGTTGAGGAGAAACCGCTAACACCCTTATGATTAAAGATTAAACGCAAGCAAAACAGATTAAAACGCATGCTAGAAAAATGCTTTTTACCCATTCACCCCCTGCCGAATCAGTTAGGTTATCTATATGGTAAAAAATAACGGAACGCTAAAACCCGCTTAAGGAACAAGTCAAAAAAAAATTTTATTAGAACACTAAAAAAAATAAAATTAATTCACCGCAGAAAAATAATATTTTAGCAAAACCGCATTCAACTAAAATTTTAAAACTTTTTTCAACTCATTAGAATTCGTAACTCATTACCTCAATCAACCTTTAAGAAAAGGTTTCAACCACGTTTAGTACCTTTTCAACACAAAATTTAAAACATGTCATCATAAAAAACTTAACAACTAAAAACAAAAAGCAAAGCAACGAAAAATATGCAAGGAAGCAAAGCAACTAACTTACCGTGCTTAAATATAATCAGCACGCCGACAGTGAAGAACGGTGTAAAAGGGTCATATTGAAACGCCATTTTAATATTTTTAAAACCACCTACCATAAACCAATTAAAAAAAAATCACCCGTTGCATCATCGCAAATACCTTTTCTTTTTTTCGCATAATATTTCTACTAGAAAAATTTACACCAAACAAAAATAAAAAGTCGCAATTAATCATTTTTTAAAAATCCGCCATGTTCGAATTTCGAACTGTCACACAATAAAAAAAAATGTAATCAAAACACAACATATTCAAATCAGTAATGTCACTTCTAACACTAAAAACAAATAAGGCATTTGCTAATTAAAACTTTTGCGTCAATATTAAAACCAGTATACTTAAATTAAACACATGGGTTAAATAGATTTAAAAATACATTAAAGAGAACACTGCGCGCACATTTTATCGCGTGTTTCATGCGATTTGCGTTTCATTTAACCGCGCGCCCGATTTTCAAATAATTTAAAATCTAACACTTATAATTTTTCTGTTAATAAATCTTCAATTAATTCAAATTAAATTTTTCAACGTTACCATTTTTCAACCTAAACTCTACGCGCACCGCCGGATTTAATTGGACGGCCTGCATCCCTGGGACGTCCAGCCCGCCCTAAGTGTGTCACATTAACCACCACAAGATCGCGCGCAACGCGAATTATGGGTCCTGATGGACGACCCTTGGCGGCCTGCCCCGCACCATCGCGTAGGAAAAATTTTCTCGTTGCGTCGCCGTCAACGTCTGTACCTCCTTCTTCAGATGGTATAGGACAGTTCCCATAATCATCGTAGACAGGATAAGACCCATAATGATGATGTCCGTAAGCCGGTCGGGAAGTAATTCCATCTTGGTTACCGCGTTTTCTTTGACCCACTGTTCGTTCACGGTTGTGGAGTGCGTGGACAAAGCCGAGACGAGGGTATCTACGTCGATATTACTCTGTGCATTACCCATCGAGCACCCTCTCCTGCAAGTGAAGGATACAGAAAAATTAGCATGGCCGTATTCAATGAAAATAAATACAACATATAATTTGGTATCAATCTTGGTTGACTCCCAAGAGTCATTGAACCACGATAACTCTCGCATACAAAATATAGTCGCCGATCGCTGAGAAAAAAAAATGTGGCAGGTGACAAGACAACTGCCTTATGAATTTTAATTTAAATTTCTGCTGATCGTCGAACAATCGGAGTCATTCACATCTAGATCAGCGACCGTCTGGTCAGATAAAAATAGCTCGGCAAGACCGCAAGTGCGCGTCTCGCTGCATAAATTCCTGGCTCAGCGAACTCAATTCACCGCCTGATCAAACGTTCACAATTAAAAATCGTCAATTTAGCAATACCAATGTCTGAGTGCATTTGAGAAAAAAAAATTAATAAAACGTCCTAGCGACACTGAAAGCTAGACGGTACAAATTCCTCAGGGTAAATACCTAACATAACCCACTTACTTGGGCATAAAGCAACATTAAAATTAACATAAAAAACACAACGCATTGATTAGTGAGATTAATATGAACGCAAAGCATATTGCACAGAGCAAAAATGCGTCTATAATTACGATTATATTCCGTAACATTATTGGTTAACAACGGTAACTATGGTAACAGTACGGTAAAACAGTAAAACGGTAAAACGGAGTAGACAATGACAAAAAGGTAAATCGTTATTCTTCGATTAGTTAGAACGTCATACAGTCCAATGAATTCGTCGTTTTAACTCACAGATTTTAACTTTTTGAGTGGTAAAATATGGTTAAGGTTACTTCTAACGATTTTCGATCCAATTTTAATATCAGCGTAATTACGTTTAACCTTTTGGACTACTGCTGGACCAATCCAAGTTAATTCAAGTTTATGGGTCTTGTTATGATTCCTTAATAGGACTCTATCACCCACGTGAATATCCTTATTGCGCCGCTTAAGGTTTCTATAGAGATTTCGCTCTGTTGTATTGTTAATAATTAAATTTCGTATATTTTCTACTGTTCGAACGGCTTCTCTAGCTCTAACATTCACTAAATCTATTTCTTCATCAAAACTGTAAGTTACTGACTTTAAACTGTCAGACTGATAGTAAGCACACGTATCGCGATT
Source organism: Morinoia aosen (assembly GCA_030386875.1). Classification (NCBI taxonomy): domain Eukaryota; kingdom Metazoa; phylum Arthropoda; class Malacostraca; order Amphipoda; family Talitridae; genus Morinoia; species Morinoia aosen. The sequence goes on along the minus strand of CM059576.1, from coordinate 14,400,494 downwards.
GAACATAATATAGCTTGGTGTTTCGCCAATAGTAGAATTTAAAGAATTATTCAGTGCATTTTCTACTACTTCCAATAATTGGTCCCACTCTACATTAACAATTGTATTAATATAAAGTTTCAGCAGATTCGTAATTTTTTTATTGTTGCGCTCCACAATGGCGTTAGAATGTGGGCTGTAAGCCAATACTTCCCTTTTTGAAATGGCATGTAATTTTGCAAATTGTTTGAGAGCCACTGATTTAAACTCCCAAGCATTATCTGAAATGAGCGTCTTAGGGTAACCTAGTAATGAGAAACAGCTGCTTAAACAAGAAATCACTGTTTCTGTATTTCGATTTGAAATTGCATACAAACGACAAAACCTCGAGAAAAGGTCAATCACCACTAGAATATATTTATTTCCATTATCAGTTACTTTAAGTGGGCCAAGCAGATCAATTGATACAACTTCGAAAGGTTCTGTGGCTATTGGAGCTGTTAAAATTTTAATTGGTACTGAAGGTCTCGCTTTAATGATCTTGCAAACCTCGCAATCGCTAACAAATTTTCGCACAAAAGTTTTCTCTAATTGATTCCAATATTTTAACTTAAATTTAAACAAGGTATGCTTGTAATCGACATGATATAAACTGTGGATCGCTAGGATAGCTTTACTCATTAATGAATTAGGAACGACTGCAGTCAAAATTGTACTTGGTCGATTATCGATTTCTCTACGTCTATAAAGAATATTATTTAACACTAGAAATTTATCTAAGTCAGGAATAGTCGAAACACTGTCATGCAACAAAGCATTCTTAAGCTCCATACAGAAAGCGTCATTATTTTGTTCGTCGATAAACTCCTCAATCGTCCAAGATATTTCAGCTTCAGTCGGTACGTAGTCTATCAGCGCGGGTCTAGCGCCCTTGTCTGCTGCACTGTCAGCATCGTCTCGAGTCGAGGGCAGGTCAACTACCTCGCTTCTTGTCGTTCGTTTGTGTCGTGCTCGAGTCTCCACAACACAAACTTCTGATTCAAATGCGACTTCCAAATCATCACAAGAGTTTAGTTCTTTAAGATTTAATTTCTCGTTATTAACAGGTAATCTGCTTAAATAGTCTGCAACAACGTTCTCCTTACCAGGCAGATATTTTACCACCGGGTCAAGGGAATTTACATCTATGCACCAACGAGCCATGTTAGTGTCCTCAGGTAATTTTTTATTAAACAATGGTGCAAGAGGACGGTGGTCGGTGTAGACGCGAACCGTATATCCTGTAATTAAGTATTTAAAATGCTTTAAGGCAGCGTGTATCGCGTAGAATTCTTTTTTGGTAGTCGAGTACCTACGCTGGCTGGAGTTTAAATTTTTGCTATAATAAGCTATGGGTCTTAGAATTTTGTCGCTTGAATCATCCGCTTGCATTAATACAGCCCCTATTCCTGAGTTGGAAGCATCAGTAAACACATGAAAGTCCTTGTTATAGTCGGGATGTCTCAGAACTGTGTCAGAAGTCAATAACGATTTCAGAAACTCAAAACTCTTTTGACATTCGTTAGTCCAAGTGTAAACCACATTTTTTCTCAAAAGATTGTACAAGGGACTTGCTACTTCAGCGAAATTTGGTAGGAAGCTGCGAAAATAATTCGCCAAACCTAAAAACTGTTGTAATTCTTTAACATTGGTTGGCGCTCGGCATTCTTGCAATTTTTTTGAATATTTACATTTAATTCCATCTGCGGCAATGATATGGCCCAGATACTCGAGTTCTTTTTTAAAGAAATGGCATTTCTCAAGCTTTAAGGATAATTTACCGTCTCGCAGCAATTTAAGCACCATTTCTATATCAGTTAAATGTTGAGTTTTATTTTTAGAAAATACCAAGATATCATCGAGGAATACAAACGCGAGCTTTCCCAAAATGGGTGAGAGCGCTGATATCATGAGTTTTTGAAATATTCCCGGACTCGTTGAGAGTCCGAACGGTACCCTACAGAACTGGTACTTACGGTAATTGACGCTAAAAGCAGTATACTTCCTACTTTCTTTTTCCAATTCAATTTGATGGAATGCACTGCGCAAATCAAGGTTAGAGAACCACGTGTTTCCACCTAATGTTGCTAGGATATCGTCAATTCTGGGAATCGGGTATGAATGTTTAATTAAAACTTTGTTCAAAGCACGGAAATCGATAACGGGCCGTAAATCTCCCGATTTCTTTTTAACTACAATGACAGGGAAATTGAAGTCAGAGGACGACTCCTCTATTATTCCCTGATCGAGCATATCGTTGGTTATTCTCATTACCTCTTCTTGGTACTTATGAGGTATGCGGTAGGGAGCTAAATTTAACACAGGCGCATCAGTCTTCAACTGAATATGATGCTTCAAAATATTCGTTACTCCTATTTGTTCGTTTTCTAAAGTCACCACATCTCTAAATTTATTTAACAAATTAACTAAAGGTAATTGAATGTCTTCTTCCGTACATGAAATATCATTTACTGTTAACTCACGTCGTAACCCCTTTTCTCCACTTTCTCCACTTAATAAATTTACATTTACTTCTGCATTAACATCTAACTTCTTGTCATCAGCAAGAATTTCTCCTCTGCCACGAGTATCAGCATCCAACTCAAGTTTACTATCGACTATGGCATTAATTCCACCACCTGACGAAACAACCTTAGTCGTACCCGACCCCGCGACAGCATTTACTTCAACATCACTAGCATCTCTGAGCGCTTTTTCCACATTTGTTAAAAATACTTCGCTCTCAATCTCATTAGCTCCTATTAATTCCGCATGACATAGCATAGAATTCTCAGAGAGATACACTGTTTCATCACTTGGATTCAAAACCATAATCGGTACCACACCGTCTTCATTTATTTGAACAATTGAGTCAGCTATAAGAGCACCATTATCAAGACATCTTTTCTGAATGACGTATTCTCCTACAATTGGTTTCTTAAGGAAGCCATAAATGACATTAAGTGAATTCCCAGGCACTTCAGCCTGATTGCAATGAACGATTAATTGCTTCGTACTCATTGTCTGTGCCTGAGCTACCGCAGCTCTCATTGTCTCGCAGTCAGCATTTTTTCTCCTGCAGTCAGCATTGTTTCTGCCGCCGTCATCATTTTTCCTGCTGCAGTCATCAATTTTTAACCTCCTGTTGCTCTTCCTCGCAACAGCAATCTCAGACAACAGACAGTCGCTGTTAACTATCTTTCTCATTACTACTTCTCTACTTAACAATGGTTCCATATTTAAATCTTGAAAAGGAATTGAAATATCATTCCAAAGAAGTTCTTTGTCCTTAAAGTTAATTATTGCATTTGTTAATACGTCTCGACCTAGTATCAGGTCATATTTGAATTTCGCCTCCTTGATGATGAGTGCGCTTGTTTTAATTACTCTACTAGTGCCGGGGATTTTAATAGCTAACTCCACCTCACCAGTGACGTCACTTTTTCCGTTCACGCCTTTCACTCTTAATTTACTCGGCTTTACTTCCTCACTTAGATTTTTAAACTGTCTGAAACTCAGAAGACACTTGTCTGAGCCGCTGTCGAGCAAAGCGCTTAAATACTGGTCATCATTTTTGAGAATAATGGTCGGTTTGTTGGAATCCTTGAATGATATTAAACCAGCATCATTTTTGTTACCATTTTTTACAACGGATACCGAAAAATATGATTCCATAGTCTTGTCTTGATAATGATCATTCTCAAGCTCTTTTTCTTGCAACAATTGATATCGATTTTTACATTGAAATAAGGGGTCAACATACGACTTGGTTATCTCGGTTGCATCTGGAACCTTTGCCACGGTCTCTAGTTTTACGAGGTTAGTACCGTTAAATACCTCGGGCTCAATCTGTTTCAACTCCCCCTTACTACCTTCACCTAGTTTAAAAAATCGCTTGACTTGGACTCCGCCCAATGAGCTTCACTTTGCCCACGGTTCGTGCTACCCCTACTGCGTAAATACGCCCTATAGTTACGGACTTCCGAACCGCTCGCTCTACAATTTTTTACTACATGAGTTCCACCACAGGCAAAACATCCCCTCGGCATTTGAGATCCTCTTTGAGATCTGCACTCGAAGTGCCCTACTGTCGAACAACTGCTACAGTACGGGAATCCTGGTTTTTTCGTTCCTGAATTTCCTCCTAAATTTCCTGAATTTCCTGCGAATTGTACAGAACCAGAACTATTACTATCTGATTTCATCATATTACACTCTAGGTATCCATTTCCTCTATCTCCTACATAACTGTTAAACTCTCTACCTCTTGAGCGAGGATTCCGTGTGAGCCAGGGCCTAGGTACAATCCTACGGGCCCCTGATCGGAAATTCCTACGGTAATTTCCTATACTTCCGTAGTACACTTCGTTCTCTTGGAATTGATCTGGCTCCTCCAAAACTTCCTCGAATTCACTAGTTACTTCACCTACGTAACTCTCGCTCTCCTGTCTGACAGGATACTTTTGCGCTAGTATTTTCTTAGACTCGCTCTGGCTTCGCACCGCGGAAATTAACTTGGCTAACAGCTCCTCTGCAGTCGAAAATTGTGTTTCAAAAATTTTTCTAGCGAACGTCTCATCAAATAAAGGACCTAGAACCCCCAACGCCAGACTGTACGACATGCTGTCGCCTACGAATTTCTTTAACTCAGCCTGCGTGGTGCAGTTCTGGAAATAAGCGTGGCGCTGCCACCCGAGTGAGTTTGAACTAAGAATACTCTCTGTTAGCTTCCTTATTTTTGAAAATGCGTTCACGATCTGAGCAGCAAGTGCATTGTTTTTAACTAACTTCAACTCATTTAGATCGCAAGCTAATGCATGGATACTCTTCTCTCCTTTCGAGACGTAAATGTCCTCTAGTATCTGAACGACCTGATCGAAGGAATAATGTAAATCGGTATTTACTAACTTAGTTACTACACTATTGAAATCGCCGATGTTCTTGTTTGCAGATCGTACCAAAAATTCCTTCTTACGATCATCACTAGTAGCATCCGGCAACAGGCTCATATAGGCCTTAAGATTTTGAATATGTGTCGAAAATGTCTTATTCTCTAGGAACTCCCCATCATGCAAACGGCGTCTTCCACGAAAAGTTGGAAGCTCGGCATTAGTCATTATTGTACCGACAGAAGGAACATTGAGATTTGCAGCGATGTCACGTGCAAGTTGTGTCGTGTCAACATTACTAGGTCCAGCACTAGCATTAGGCCCTGCTGTGTTAGGAGCTGCTGTGTTAGGAGTCGTCATCTTGCTAACTACTGGGTTACTCACTCGTCCGTATTTAGTTACAGTAGGTTTAGTTCGTACTACTTCGTCCTCACTGTCCAAGGAATCAGAGAAATCCGACATGGGTCGTTTTTCCTCGAAAAATCACCTGTTACTACTAAAAATTAACAATGCACTACCAAAATCAGTTAAAAATCATTTAAAAATTAATATCGTACACCGAGAATGATAATAAACACCCTAAAAACAGTTAAAATGATAATAAACACCGTAAATGCATTTACAACACCCAAAAATTAATGAAACACCACCTTGAAGAACCACAAAAAATTAATAATCCCTCTTGAATTAATAATCACAAATAGTAACTAGGAATATAGTAGCTTCTAATACGTACCAACAACATAGAAAATGAACTAGCGTTAATCTCTAGTCATCAATAACGCTAATAAAATTACGTAACCAATACTTCCAATTAAATTCAGTAAATAGTGGCACTTTCAAACACCACAATCAGTGCAAATCCTTGTGATTTCTTAATAAAACGTGCAGAGTGCTCGTGTATGCCGAGGCTTACGACAAGGCGTTAACAAAAAAAATTTTCTCCTCCACAGCAAAGAACGTGAAATACTATCACATGAAAGCTTCAAAAATTGAAATCGAGGTGAATCACACACTTCTACTAACACTCCTATTCAAATGGCAATTAAAATTTGACACGTACGTTGCAATTGAAGTGAAAGACTGGTAAACAGCTACGTTCCAGATTCAACAGCTACGTCCAGACAACGTGTCTCTCTCACAACTCTTAGAATGCAACTGATTTTGAGTGCAAGGTGCGACTCAGCGCTTTCAGCTGTACAGGGAGCGGGCGTGGTATAAAAAAAAACCACGGCAATAAGTGCAACAAAGAAGACTAGCTGCTCGGGACAGAGCGAGATAGCACAAAACAAAGAGAAAAAAAAAATTTCCACAAAAGACTTAACTGTGTAAAAAACTGAAGACAGCTGATCACGTCTCTTGCAGGCAATGATGGGACGCTGTGATGCTGTAGGCAACGTTGTCGGCTGGTACAGCAAGATTATACTGCGTTATGCTGTGCACCACGTTGAAGATATTACACTTTAAAAATGAAAGTTCGTGTCTCCTCACTGCTACAGTCACTGCTACTGTCCTGGTGCAATCGTAGTAATTTATTTCACACAAAACAAATTGTTCTTAGTACTTGTAGATTTGAATTCACTTCTTGTAGATGTAAAATTCACTCAATGTGCTGGGAACGCTGCAATTTTGACTTGAAACACGAGTTCAATAGTGTCGTTTTCACACTCGTAGACCAAAATTTTCGTACGCAGTGGTGAGTATAAGTTAAGAAATACTGTAAATCTACAGTAAGCTTCCGCCAACAATTCTTTAGCGACGATGATTCCAAAGACGATGACCGTTTCTTCAGGTTGCCAGAGCTGGTTGTTTTCGCTGGAACACATTTGGATGTTATACTGTTCGAAAGATGTTAACACAGAACACTTGAAATCCACTGTAACACTTATGAGTTCACGAATGTGGGTTGAGTTCACCACATGCTGTGCCACCACTTAATGTGCGGGCAGAGAAACACTGGGGGAGCTTGGCGAGTTTATTCCACTAGATGTTGACAGCAGGATGGGAATCGGTAGATTGAGCAACTGGCTTCGACATTAGCAGCCTTTATATAAGTGTCGTACAGATACAGAACGACGCGGAATACAGACATGTGCGGAGATGGCCGCACAGTCCTTTTCAAAATGTTTCGTCCTTTTCAAAATGTTTCGTCCTTTTCAAAATGTTTCGTCCTTTTCAAAATGTTTAGTCCTTTTCAAAATGTTTCGTCCTTTTCAAAATGTTTCGTCCTTTTCAAAATGTTCCGTCCTTTTCAAAATGTTTTCCGCCTTTTCAAAATGTTTCGTCCTTTTCAAAATGTTTCGTCGTTTTCAAAATGTTTCGTCCTTTTCAAAATGTTTTCCGCCTTTTCAAAATGTTTCGTCCTTTTCAAAATGTTTCATCTTACTCAAAATGTTTCAAAAATTCGTATGTTAAAGCAAACTTGTGTCGAGATATGATTAGTAGGATTCCATTGTGCCAACCATTAGTTAGATTTATTTGTACCTAACACTAGAATAATTGGATTGTATTGTACCTTCCATTAGAATACTTGTATTCTGTTGTACGTTCAATTCGAATAATTTTCCAGTCAACTTATTTAAATTATACTCTTCATCACTACACCGAATAGGATTGTACCCATTGGAATGCTACCCATTACAAGGAATGCACACATTAAGACTGATCCCAATAGTTTAGTATCTAAAGGGATTGTACCCTACAATGCACAGACCAGAATATTATACCCTAAACTATATTGGATATTGTACCCAATGTCATTGGGCCCAGTATCATTGTACCCATTAAGATTGTACCATTCTGTTCGTGGTACATTATTCTGCGATGCTATATCGTACACTGTGGCAGCCTTGACATTAAGACGTGGGGAAGGTTCAAAGAAATCTACGGATGATGTGAAACTTGTCTTAAGCAGCCATTTATTGTGGTACATACATTTTCCTGAAAGAGAAAAGTCTAGTTAGCACAAATATAATACAAAAATATACATTTTTAGAGGTTACAAATTTAAAGGTGATGCAGAGCGCAAATCAGAAAATAAGGACGCAAAAGTCTGGGCAGTAGTGCATCATTGGCACAAACAAACCTATCTCAAGTGAACACGGGTACCACCTCAGCGGCTCAGCCAACACAAATTATAGGCGAGCCTTAGTACAATTTTCGTGTGTGCATCCCAATGGCACACTCAGATATAAGCAGTCAACCTAATGAAACACTTATAAAATACTAAGGTCAGGTAGTACTCTACACACTGATGTCCAACTACGTAGACGCTGAATTGAAGTTACACGGCTATTCCTACATAAGCAATGCTCGGTAACTTGAGTTGTCTCTGACTCAACATGACCAGTCACAAAGGTCTAGTAACTCAGCAGCACCACTTGGACACAGTTATAACGCATACATATACAGAGGTGGTCAGTATGTGAACAAGGGGGCATATTTAGACACATCAGTACAGGTAAATCAATTACCTAAAGGAAATGAACACAGTCTTTTAGGACACGCATAATCAGCTAGGTGATCTAACATATCCCACAGTCAAGTCAAATCACCAAAATCAAAAATATGCAAACAGATCACACGCCTCAGACTGGTATTCAGCTTCAAATATTTCCACATGGCAAGTCCAGTGAGGAATTATATAGCTCTAGAGTCCACAAACAACAGCTTAAATCCATCGAAATCAACTGGGAATGACAGCAAGAATCTATACAGCACAGCGTGCATAGAGCAAATTAACAACTGAGCACCAAGAGTCCAGCTGTAAACTCTAGCAAATTAGTTGAATAGCACTGACAAGCACAGATCAAATAAGGCTCAACAATTTAATCAAACAAAGATGAATGAGTGTTAGCAAGAGAGACTCACAACACTGTCCAACACAGATCAACTCCAACTTGACAATTAGAACAGTGTATAAAACAGTTAGCAAGACAGTTATATAAAATTGACAACATGAATGAAGAATCACTCGTGTAAGTGGAGTTGTGGGAGCAACAATACAAAACTCTGGCAGCATAAATTACAGCACACTATTACTTGAGGCCTTCCAGCTTTCCTCGGATCTAAGGATCCACTGTCTCTCACTAGCTAGAGACCCAATACAGAATACATTTCTAGACACAATGGAACAACGAAACCTATTTCACATAATATTTAGCACTGGTTACTTACATTTATCTCTCTGGATTCTCCACACAGTACCTTAGTGAAGTTCTCAAATAACTGGCGGCCTCTGCTCTGATCTCCAAGTTTAAATACCTTAAGTACGTAGGGGAGCATTTCCGGGAAAAGGAGAGAGCTTGTGCAATGGTTCTATCGAGATTCAAAAGTATAAATTTTCTATCGCTGTTTGAAAATATAAGTTTCCTAAATTGCTGCGAAGGCACACAAGTATATTTAATTCAGTCCTTTATTTTTCCGCTCACCTGTGGAATTGACATCCTGAATTACGACATCCTGAATCAAATATCGATGTCACTATTAAATTGCGCACTGGCAACCCTCGTAATATATGCTAGCAGGAAACGTGGAAATTCTTCGGACAATGTCATCGTTAAACTAGGTGGACCCTTAAAATATATTCCGTCAACATTACCGAACCTACGCTACCCAGAAATATCCTACTCTAACCTAAAAAATCGCCATATCATAGATGATATGATGCTGGACATTCTTCTCGATCATTCTGCTCGATGTGTGCCTAGCACCTTAAATGTTCAGGTAAAAATCTCATACGAGATTTCAAAACCTTCAAGTACACAAGATGAATTGTCAAACTGCATTGTTAGGTGAAATACAGATGAGCTCGATTCTGCGAACTTTTTTGGGGTAACTAACATATGTGATCACAGACATGACACTTTTTTCGCAGGGTTTAAGTTTAAATTTTGCATTAGAATTCCTAATTTTTTCAGTCCCACAAAAGTGCAAAGGTGTCATTATGAGCAGTACCGCTGCATGGCACGGAATGAATACACTACATGCGCATTTTAGTAACATATCTGGGATTTAGCTCCAGATACCACCCACATGTCTTGAATGTTCTATAGGAGCAAATTACCTGATCTTTTGCTGTATACATCACTTAAGTTTTACTTGTGTTTTATGACGGCTCAAACAATGCTTTAGCTAGATTGGGAATCGAACTTTCTAAATGTTAGATAGAAATGATTGTATATATGAAGTGTGTTCCTGACTTTGATAATTTAAGCAATTAAATTAGTTATTTGTTCATCAGACAAAAATAATTGCCATGTCACATAATGAGTCATCTATTTGATATAAACACAACAAAATTTACATTCATTTTACTATTATGTAGATCTATAATATTAGTATGAACATAATTAGTACGAACATCAATAGTACTTGAAGAAACCAAAATTGTTATTACTCGTTTTTGAAATAAACAAGCATCAACATTCATATAATCGTTTATTCCTGCCCAGAAATAAACTTGGTAATATTAAAAGAAACACTAACTGAAATATCACGAGCCTATGATCAATACTATGTAAGCGGCATCGACATCACTGGCAGCCCACCGAGCAGACGCTCAACTGCAAGGTTTAATGAATATGAATGTCAAATGACGGCTGGAAAATTAATTCAGCAATTCCGGCATGACGAGCACGAATTGATAGATTTTTTATTTGAAGGAAATAAATTTGAACTTATAAGACCAAAGAGTAAACTGTCTTCGTAATTTCATGAATTTGTCATCAAAATAAGGCTTTCCAAACAACTGTTCTTAAAATTCATCTGTGGCTCTTCCATTTTTTGTAGTTGAGGAATAGACAAATAGACGAATGAAGGAATAGACGAATTCGTGTGGAACGTACGAATTGGATTTTTTTGGAAGACATGGAAATAGTGTTAAATATTGGCCGATTAAAATAAATAATGCATTCCATATATCAATACCCAAATAATAAGCAAAATTTGTTGGATTTTTTGGTGATTTCACGATATCTTTACTCCATAAAATAATTCCTAAAATAAATTCAAAGATTTCTACTACAAATAAAAGCAAAGGAGAAACATGAATGAAATAAACAAAAACCAACGGGTATATTTACTCCAGAGGAACATTCACGACATGTATGGGTAATATCAGTTTCTAAATCCCAGATATGTAAATGAGATGCACGGGTAGCGTGTTCATTACGTGCCATGCAGAGGTACTGCTCATAGTGACACCTTTACACTTTTGTGGGACTGGACAAAAGAGAAATTCAAATGGAAAATTTATGTGTCCATTCGTATTTAAACTAGTTACCCAATTAATGATTTTTAACTGCAAGTTATCACTAGTTATGAAATGGTAGTACAACAACGTTCAATTTTCTTGAGGTATATTTCTTCTTATTTATAACCTAAACTATTTTTAGAGCCCTGAAGGGGTTAATATGATATTTGTACCTAATGCAATTGTAAGTGCCAGGGTAGATAAACCAGGGTGGAGCTGAGTCGTTTACTGTCACTTCGTGGTTGGTGCAGACAACGCGGGTTAACAGAGACGAAATGCGGCGATTAAAGGCCCGCACCAGTATTTATAAGAGAACGTTGCTGATTCAGCGTGCGCATTGCGGACACCCGAATTGAGGACAACAGGAATTGAGGACAGGCAGCGTACTGAGAAACACACATACGAACATACATGACCACACACATCTCCCCCCATCCATCGGATGAACGCAACTTTCAAAAACTTCAATCAAAAAATCAAAATCAAGAAAATCCAGATCAAAATAACCCACCAACACGTCAAAACCAAACAACTCATTATTACTGAAAACCAATAAAATAATTGCAAAGCAAAAATAGCGAGTAATATCGAATAGTAACGCAAACATCAAGCTAATAAGAGAAAAAAGAACGCAGCAAAAAGAGTTAAATGCCCTTCTGCAACAAAACTCATCTCAACTAAATACTACGCAACATCAAAAGATAAGAAAACATACGAACTCTCATAATGCTTAAAAATTACTGGTATAATAGAACCAACGCCAATACCAATTTGTTACGCAATTGTTCCTTCTCTATATTCGTAAAATTTGCATCGCGTAATTAATACAAAAAAAACATGAAATACTAATCCGAAAATTAAAATAACCAACATTAAATAGTTCTACCATAGTAAATAATTGTCAAACTTACCGCAAAATTCAAACCCCTATTCAGACAGTCGATTCAGATTACGCTAATTCGCATTAACATAAGAACGACTCGTAGAACCAAACAAAACACATCATAACCGCATTTATAAACAAATAAAACGCAAAATAGAAGTATACGTAAAAAAAAAATATCGCACACCAACTTAACAAAACTCTGTGCATAAAATTTGAACTGATTCCAAATAAACATTAATAACGCAAATTAATAATTAAACGCAATTAAAACAAATTCAGTTAATAAATTTCACACATTTCCACACCATGTTAACACCATGTGCTCGATCGCACTCGCTCGCTCACTCGCTCGATCGCATAGTGAACGTAAAACACATACATCATGATTAAATAGTGATTACATAGCGAGAAAAAGATAAAATAAAGATTACAGAATAAATGGTGATTATATAGAAAACACTTCCGACCTACACTTCGGTTGCCAGACTTTTCAAAGCTGGTTTCGACCGTTTGGGACCATTCACAAAAACTCGAACACCTCCCACAATGACAAATTGAGGGGTATGGGCAACACCGCAGAATTCACTCCTACGGCACTCCCATCTTCATTGTTCAAGATGCGGTGAACGTAATTGTTGGCGACGGAGGATGAAATCCTCCGAGCGTAACCGTTCAGTCATCACGCTCACTTCTCTACGCATGTAGTACACCGACACTCCTAACCCCAAGGTAAATAGGGTTAGAAATATCCGAGACCCTATCCGGAAGTAGGTCGATCTGGGCATTCGCCCGGATCCAATCTTCGGAAACTCTTCCCTGATGTTGCGCCAAAGCGTTTGTCAGTGCGTCCACCGAAACTGTAGTCACGCGGTTTCCCATGATGGATGTTTAAACCACGGTAGTAAATGAATCAGCACTGACTGCACACGCAGTTCTTGACCGTGAATGACAACTGTGGTGACCTTCGTCAAGGCCAGCTGACGTACTCGATAACTCGGGCACGCGAACTGCTGCGTCAGCACCACACGCGTCCTTGCTCTGCGAAGAGAACGATACAGTCCAATTAGCATGACCCAAAAAAACACAGCAACAAAAAATCCTAGCTTCGAGCATCTAATGAACACAGCGTAAGCAATAAATATCGCTGAGTCAGCGCTGAGTAAGCAGTAAATATACCGGAGTCAGCAGTCTTGCTGCACCGCTTGCAAATTCCGACTCCGCATCAATGAGCATCAATGATGAGGGTACAATGAACCTCGCAAACTGAGCGCATCTTACAATCACCTTAACACAATTTAAACTGGAGTGCATAGCAAACAAATTGAATAGGTAAGATAAATGCACAAACATTGATTACAATAATAAATTAAACTAAACACATATAAAGCGGAAAAATAAATAGTTGCATCACGATGCAGACATTTATAGACCCTGTTTTTGAAACTTTTAGGTCATTTTACTTAATGGAATTGTAGAGTTTGACGGTTTCAGGGGTTCCGCCTTCCCGATGCGTTTCAGATCATCACTGACCTGAGGGGCCAAGGTTACTAGCGATCGTCTCAGTTTCTTATGTGAAGGGGGAGGAGAATCACACGCGGCTGCGAAGTCCGTTTATTGGAGTGATGTGCTCATACAATACTGATACACAATACAGTGAACACAATGGACGGGCGGGGCAGGCCGCGCCCTAGCACCGCTGTGCGACGCGCACACGCCGTAGCTCGGCGGTGGCTGCGCGACTAGCTCTAGGCCTGAATGCCTAATCCTTAATGCCTCCCGCTTTAACATTACAGCGCGTTATATAGGTAGCAGTATCTTCGGCGGGCTTTCCATATTGATACCAGTACAAGAATAACAACATAAGGAATCCTGACTCCTCCGACTCCTACATGGCTCCCCTCCTCGAGGAAGTGGGTCCTCCCACTTCATAACCCATATCAAAAATTACAAAAGGTTCATGATGTTGATGTGGATAATTTACGTTAAATCAATTACGTTAAATGAAGGTAGAGCCGATGTGAATATACATTACGAATGGCCTCATTACAAATTGAATTTGGATAATATGGAAGATCATCATCGCTTTTTCTGAAGCAAAGCACACAATACTATAAAAGCATAAACGGCAAAACTAAAATACATCACATCATAAAATAGTGATGAACAAAGCAAAAACAATTTAAAAGACAGCAAAATAAAACAAGGCGCAGTATGTATTTATTATTTCTTGACGGACAACATCCATCGAACGACGAAAGATCATGTGACTAACGCAAACACACATCACACATACAATCTTTCGCTGTGACTCATACTTCACTCACTTCATCAGGCTGACATTCCCTTTTCATTCTCCACGCCTATTATTTTAACATTCACCTAACTGCCTACGTAATTACGACGCCCTTTTCCCTTTTTTTTTTAAAATCGATCAGACCTCCTGAACGATGCCTAATATGTTTCGTTATGGTAAGAGATATCCTCTTTTGTTTAACATTGTTTACATGATGATGGGGTGACATTTTCACTGAAGAATAAGAGAAGAGAAAAGTTATTATTTTCGAACAGAGAATGAAACGTAATAGAGTCGCGAATGATGTGCATGATGAAGCGAACGCCTACATTTAACAAAAGCGTATCAAAGCAGAATAAATGGAAGCTTGATTAATAATGCATAAAGAATAAAGTCGCACAGTACACAAAAATAAAATAAAGTTGAGAGTCTCACGACATTCTATCGCAAGTACCGGAAACGAAAAGCCAGCAGCAAACTGCACGTCTGCAGCGCGACAGCTGACATCTGAATATAAATATCAAGTGCATGGAAAAATATATAAATAATTTGTAATATAAATAATTTGTGAACCACTTTCGTATCGCAACATTCTTAAAGAATGAACGCAGATCAAAATAAAACACATACAAAACATCACGGTGTTGAATGAAACAGACCAAAAATAAATCAAATGAAGTCAAATTGAATCAAGTCAAGGATAACCAAAATATAAACCAGAAACTTAACAAGTTCTCACGCTGAGCTGGCTGAGAAAATACTGATAACCCAATATTATACTTCGAAGATGTTATCGTTAAATAAATAAGTTGTTTGAAGATAATCCTTTCTTTTAAATATTTTTAGGAATAATAATATTTCCAAAATCTCATCAAAACAATATAGTACTGAATTAGTACAGATGTAATTTACGTGACCAGACTAAAGTGATAATTTGTAATGGTACATTTAAACCAAGTTGGACCGAAGTTGTTGTTGGTCGAGCCTTATCTAAGTTGCACCTTAAATAGAAAGTTTGTTAAGTTGTTTTCCACCTGAACACCCAGTCTTTGCTGGTTCGGTGTCCACTCTGTTTCCGCTGTTTGTCATACACACGACGGCTTAGCGCATCCTGTTTACATCGTTGGGCTCCTTGCGGGTTTCTCCATGAACGATCTAATTTTAAACTGTTGTTCTATCTGTTGTGACAAGACTCTCTCTATCGTTAGGTTTTCCAACGTGGGGAAACACCAGAACCCGTCCGCTCTGCATATCTTTACAACTTTCCAATACAATACAAAATCATATGACTCACATTTACCGCCATCCAATAAAATCGCACAAATAAATGAATCGAATCGAATTATACATGAATAAGTACCATTATACCGAACCATCCCGTCCACTCACGAAGATTGCTCCGGCAATCGATTTACGCACGCGTCACGAGACACGTGAAAAACAATAATTTCGGGAAAACCCCAGTACAATGGGAAACCCTGCACCTGTAACTCAATATCGGGAAAAGACAAGTACAATTGAAAAACCCTGTACCTGGGACTCAACAAGAGAAACACTTCAAGAAGCTGAACAAACATCTCAAAAACAAAAATTATGTGTGTCGAAACTAAGCCCGAAAAATATGCACATGTTACACCACATGACAAAAAAATTTAAAACGACACGTCAAAATTTGTCCGTCGAAAATTAACACAACGCAAATCATCTGCACCTGTTAGAAAACATGACACCACTACAATTTCGAATAAAACATTACAAAGAAACCCTTTTAAAACCAGAAATAAAATACAGAATTCAGTACAGAATTCGCAACGTAACCGGGAATTAACAGTAACACCGCAGTCACCGTAACATAAAGTAACGTAACGCTCGCGAGCTTCACAGCTCTATTGTTGGCTCACTATCGCCGGAAACCGCAAGCAAAACTGATATCTGCAAGCAGACATCTCTACACTGCGCACCGCTGGCTACACTGACAAAAATACGTGACAGTATACAACTATACTGTAAAAACACTGTACAAAAAATAATAAAATACCTCCATTCATAGTACAAAAAAAAATTAACTTCGGAATCACTACTGCTTCTAACTTCACGAAAACGAATTTCTTTATCGTAAATTCTGATCGAGAATGATATTTACGAACTCACGTAATAATCGAGCATCGTTGCCCTGAAAAATCACGCAAAACTCAAAAAAATTCGCTCACCAACCGTGAACGAGAAAATACACACAAAAAAATAAAACTTTGTATCCACGTTCGGACACTTTAAAACTCAAATCATCATTGTCAGTAAAAAACAAGGCTCTCACCATCTTGCTCACAATGAAAAATAAAAGAAATACTGGACACTGGAACAGGTCACTTACGACGAGAAAAAAAGAAATGTTTGTCACCGTTGAAAAACACACGGACGACACGAACTACTTGAAGGTACCATTCCCGCAATTCCAGAAACCGTATGTGGTTTTCCTCCGCTCGAGAACTTCCTTCATTCCGAAGTCGTGTTTTCTGTCGTGCCACGAGATCACTAATGATCACGCGTCCTTGATGTTTCTGCTGTCCCGTCGTCGAAAAGGTCCGCATCTTCCGCACCTGAATCGTTGGTTGCAGTTGAGTGCGTCGAAGGTCGTTACGCAAATAATGAAGTAATTTCCCCGCCTTTGTGGGATTTCTTCTTCACGGAAATAATTTCTTCGTCACGGTGCCACCATCACGCAGGATTATCTTCTAGTTGCGTTGCGGAACAGCTTCCGTGGTCTCCATCTTCTCCGGGGTGCTGATGAACACTCAAGAAGCACTCCACTTCACTCCCCCCTTCACTGATTATCACGGCGACGTTCCTTCCTGTTCGGGCGCCACTGTAGAGTTTGACGGTTTCAGGGGTTCCGCCTTCCCGATGCGTTTCAGATCATCACTGACCTGAGGGGCCAAGGTTACTAGCGATCGTCTCAGTTTCTTATGTGAAGGGGGAGGAGAATCACACGCGGCTGCGAAGTCCGTTTATTGGAGTGATGTGCTCATACAATACTGATACACAATACAGTGAACACAATGGACGGGCGGGGCAGGCCGCGCCCCAGCACCGCTGTGCGACGCGCACACGCCGTAGCTCGGCGGTGGCTGCGCGACTAGCTCTAGGCCTGAATGCCTAATCCTTAATGCCTCCCGCTTTAACATTACAGCGCGTTATATAGGTAGCAGTATCTTCGGCGGGCTTTCCATATTGATACCAGTACAAGAATAACAACATAAGGAATCCTGACTCCTCCGACTCCTACAGAATAACATGGTTTTTGTTACTCTTATACATTTTGTTTCCAATTTTCAATTCCACATAATTTCTGTTAACTTTAGTTACCCTCGCAGGACCTAGCCAATTCAATTCTAACTTGTTTTTTCTCAGATGGTTCCTTAATAGGACTCTGTCTCCTACGATGAAATTTTTATCCTTACGTCGAATATTATGGTACATCGTTCGTTCAGCTGTATTGCTGACAATCACAGACCTAACATTTTCAACAACGCGAGCTGCTTCTTTAGCCCTAAATTTCACCCGATTCACGTCGGTATCGTAACTGTAAATAGCTTCAAAAGTCTCCGCCTGGAAGTTCGGGCAAGTGTCCCTATTGAAAAGAATGAAACTAAGTGTGTCACCCAACGTAGAATTTAAAGAATTATTTATGGCATTTTCAGCCGTTTCTAACCACTGGTCCCATTCAGTGTGTACTAGGGAATTCACGTATAGCCTAAGTAGGTTATTGATTTTCCTATTATTTCTTTCCACAATCGCGTTAGCATGCGGACTCCATGGGAGAACTTCCTTCTTTGCAATTGCATGAATTTTAGCAAAATTTTTTACTGCCAAGGACTTGAACTCAAGGGCTTGATCCGACAATAAAGTTTTCGGAAAGCCAAACGTATTAAAGCAGCTGTTTAGACATGAAATAACTGTATCTGCCAACCGATCTGAGGTGGCATAAAGTTTACAATATCTAGAGAACAAATCAATAATCACTAAGATGTACTTATTCCCTTTATCCGTTGAAGGAAGTGGTCCCAAAAAGTCCATTGACACAATTTCAAATGGCTCTTTTGCTATAGGAGCATCTAAAATCTTAATGGGCACAGTAGTATTTGCCTTCAGAATCTTACATACTTCACACATACTAACAAATTTCCGTATCATTGTTTTTTCTAGTAAATTAAAATACCGCAGCTTAAATTTGAATAAGGTATGTACATAATCGGTATGATACAAAGAATGAATTCCGAGCACTGCTCTATTCATCAGCGACGTCGGCATAACTACAGTTAAAATGGTACTGGGTCTAGAGTCAATCTGTCGCCGTTTGTACAGCACATCGTTTAAAATTAAATAGCTTTGTAAATCGGGAATCGTAGACTTATTAGAATTTAGTAAAGCGTCCCTGATCTCGGAACAAAAGGGATCCTTCTCTTGCTCAGCCCGAAACTCTTCAAGTCCCCAAGAAACTTCTGACAACTTAGGAATGTATTCTGTCAATCTCGGTACATTCGCCCCTGGCAACACCCTGTCTGCTTGCGTCAGCGCATCGCCAGAGTTCGTTGCACCTCGCCTTGTAGTCACAGCACACACCTCTGCCTCTCTGAGCTCAGCACAATCATTTAGGTCAGATGCGGTCAATTGCTCAGGTAATCTACTCAAACAATCTGCTACAATATTTTGCTTACCGGGGTAATACTTTACAATTGGCTCAAACGAATGTACTGTTAGACACCAACGCGCCATGGTCGAATCGTCAGGGAGTCTTTTTTGGAATAACGGACACAAAGGTTTGTGATCCGTATATACATATACGGGATAACCTAAAATTAAATATCTAAACGCTCTAAGAGCACAAACTATTGCCATGAATTCCATCTTCGTAGTGCAGTATCTCTTTTGCGTCGAGTTTAAACTCTTACTGAAATATGCTATGGAATGCATAGATTTGTTTGCATCGTTTCCGTGCTGTAAAAGCACTGCTCCTATTCCAAAATTAGAAGCATCTTTAAAAACATGGAATGGCTTAGTAAAATCCGGATGCCGTAAAACGGTATCCAATGCCAAAGCAGATTTAATATTATCAAAAGCTTCCTGACAATTCGCCCCCCATACAAACTCAAAATTTTTTCGTAATAACTGATAGAGCGGATTCGAAATCGAACCAAACATAGGGGTATGGCTGCGAAAATAGTTCGCTACACCCAGAAAACTTTGCAATTCCTTCACGTTTCGTGGAACAGGGAAATTTTTTAAGCTTTTGCGACTCCTTACAGCGAATGCCGTCTGCTGATACAACATGACCTAGATATTCTATAGAATTCTTAAGGAATTTGCATTTCTCAAGCTTCAGGGATAGATTGCCTTCGCGTAATTTCTCAAAAACACTTTTTAAATCTTTCAGATGCTGGTTCATGGATTTAAAAAAAACTAATATATCATCGAGAAACACGAAACAAAGTTTGCCGATGATATTTGCAAGAACAGAAGAAATTATGCGTTGAAAAACAGCAGGACTCGAGGACAGCCCAAAAGGCAGCCTCCTAAAATGAAATTTCTCATAACCAATACTGAAAGCGGTATATTTACGGCTACTTTCTTCCAATTCGACCTGGTGGAAGGCCGAACGCAAGTCAAGACTTGAAAAAATGCTATTCCCACCAAGGGTGTAGAGGATCTCGTCTACCCTAGGTATTGGATAGCTCTCTTTGATAACGATTTTTTTCAATTCTCTGAAGTCGATAACTGGACGAATCTCGCCCGACTTCTTTTTTACAATGATCAAAGGAAAGTTATACTCGGAACTAGAAGGTTCAATAATACCTTGATCCAGCATCTGTTTATTCGCTTTCACCAAATCTTCTCGATATTTATGCGGAATTCTGTATGGTACCAGATTTTGTACCGGCGCATCTGCTTTTACTACTATTTTGTGTCTCATTACATTAGTAATACCAATTGATTCGCCTTCCAACGTAATAACGTCACGGTACTCATTTAGCAATTTGATTAATAATGGTTTTTCTTCATTTTCATCGCAATCAACGTCTTTTTTACTCGTTAACGGGCGTCGTTCGCCCCTAACTGCATTCTGTACAATTTTATTCCGTACATTAATTCCTAGTTCGTCAACTTAAGTACAATGATAACAACACCTCGTCTGATCAGCCCCCAACGCAAGCTCATTCCCAGTGATGGCATTGAAATTTCCACCATAACACCTATCGACCTTGGTTGGATCTGCCAGCTCGTTGACCTCACATAGATTTGACTCCCTCACAGCTTCTTGCAAAGTAGTCATGTATATCTCTTGCTCTACGTTAAGTTCGTCTACTGCCTCTATATCACTTAGCATGGTATTCTCACTTAGATAGACCTCTTTTTCAGAGACATTCAACAGTAAAACAGGTACAAAACCTTCAGAGTCTATTTTCACCAATGATTCGGCCACATAGATTCCATTGCTCAACACTTTTTTCTTCATCAGATATTTTCCGGGTTTCGCCCTTCGCACATAGCTATTTACGACTCGTAGAGAGTTACTCGGTATTTCCACTGCTCTGCAGTGCACAACAATTCGTCGGCTAACCCTTTTTTTCTCCTTTTTCCCCAGACTCTCTCTCTGCTGCTCAACAGATTTTTTTATCTCTGGGCCTTCTTTCCTCTCGCCATTTCCCAGGCTGCTAGTTTCTCTTTGCTTCTGCCAATATTTCTTTTTTCGTATGCTCTGAGAAACTACTTCTGCCATAAGACAATCTGTCTTATTTATGGTATTCAGGAATACTTCTCTGTTACTTTCCTCATGCATCCCATGCCCATCGTGAAAAGGCACTTTTACTCCGTTCAGAATAATGAACCCTTCTTTAAAATCCAAGACTGAATCCTGCAGCACGTCTCTTCCTAGGATCACATCATAATTAAATTGACCATCTTTTAAAATCAAAGTGCTAGTATTTAATTTTTTATTATTAGGCAGAGTGATACATAAATCAACTTCCCCTGTGACTTGGCTTTTAGAATTTATGAACGACACACGTAAATCACTAGGCTTAACTTGCTCGTTCAGGCTCTTTATATTATTGTAACTAATTAGGCATTTGTCACTGCCGCTATCGATTAAAGCACTCAGAAAATTGTTATTGCTTTTTAGAATTATGGTAGGCTTCTTGGATTTCCGTAGGGAAAAAAATCCATCGCCTTCCTGTCTCAGCCGTCCTGCTGACATAATTGTGGCTGCTAAACAGACCTCTGCTGGTTGTTCCGATCTTGCACCCTCACTAAGTTCTTGTTCTTTTAAAAATTGAAACTTGTTCTTACACTCAAAAAGCGGATCAACAACCTCGGTCGACTTAGTTACAGTATCTGGTTTTGCTACTACCACACTAGGATTAACGAGAGCTGCGGGCCGACCCTCGGGCATTGTCCTATTGTACTCCCCCTCAACTTCAACCCTCACACTTTCGTCAGTTGTTATCCTAAAAAATCACTGCTCTCCCGGGCCTCAGCGTGATGCACTTCACCTCTACCCCTGCAACTTCCGCGCACCCTACACTCACGAGCAAAATGCCCGTACTGTCTACATCTGTAGCAGGTTCTGCCCTGGAGACCTGGTTTGCCCTGAGCACCTTGCCTACGACAGGTAGTTTCTACGTGACCTGGACTATTGCAGAGAGAACAGTAGGGCTTTTGACCCGCAACATGTTGCCCGGAATTCTCTACGACAGCTTCATTACACTCAAGAGTTCCTAGATTTCTATCGCCTACATAGGCACAAACTCTACCTCGCGAGTATTTCGCTCCAGGTCTGAAAAATTGTCTCCGACCGCGCCCCTGAAAACGCTGATAACTATAAGGAGAAGCATAAAAAACTTCGCCCGAAGCTTCACAAGCGTCGCTTCCCGCCGCGTCCACGAAGTATGTTTCTCCAAGCGAGGACTGCGCACTGGTCTTTGTGTCCGCCATTATTGGCCTGCTATCCGGATGATTACGGACCGCAGCTACTAAACGAGCTAACAGCTCTTCTGAGCTCAAGAATGGTCGCGAGAAATTTTTTTTTAGCGAAGTTCTCATCCAAAAGCGGAGCTAAAGTTGATATCGCTAAACTAAATACTATCAAGTCTCCCGCAAATTTTGCTAACTCATTGGGATTTGGACTTGCTGCGACAAAGGGATGCCTTTGAAAAGCAACCTCCGAGCTTGTAAGGATATGCTCACTCAATTTTCTTATCTTAGCGAGAGCTGTTACCAACTGAGCTGCTAGACTATCATTTCTCAATAATTTTAGTTGACTCAAATCGCAAGCAAGAGCATGTATACTCTTCTCGCCTTTCGATATATAAATATCGTCCAGTATATTCACTACCTCTTCAAATGAGTAATTTAAATCCTGATTTACTAACTTAGTTACCACTGAATTGAAATCTCCGACTTGTTTATGAGCACTACGTACCAACAACTCTTTTTTAGCCTCATCAGAATTTGCATCTGGAAGCATGCTGGTGTATGCACGAAGGTTGGAAACATGAGTCCGAAATGTTTTCGTCTCACAAAAGCTCGGGTCATGACCTCTCTTACGACCACGGAAAAGGGGCAATTCGGCACCAGAAAGTATAGTACTTCCTCGCGCCAGCATTGTTGGTACGGAGTTACTCGCAGTTGTCACTGTGGACGTACTGGGTGAAGTGAACGTTACTGTTTGCGTAGTCATTACGCTAGGACCAGCGGTCGTTGTCATCGTTGAAATTGTATTATTCTGATTTTTAAAACGCGGAACCGACACACGGCCACTACGAGTTCTAATTGCTACTGCACGAATCTTTTCCTCCTCCGAATACGATGAGTACATCAATTAAACAGTACCTAAAATATTGAGAACAACACCAGAAATAGTACTGCGCTCGAATCAATAAAAATAAACATCTCATAGTAACATACGAAGTATAATCAACAACTTCTTCGCCCCAATAATGGACAAAATAATTTACGCTAAACCCAACGAATCTCATTAAACGAATTCTTTAAATCGAACAATGGAAATCAACAATCAAGTCCAAGATCAAATTGAAAATGTTAACAATTTCTTTAATTAATCACCGTAATCCGAATATAAAACCGTCCGTTCTAAATCAACGATATCATTGCAAAAGAATTAAACCACTACTGCAATAGTACAAAAACGTCAAAAATATGCTTACTCAACTTCTCTGAGTTGCAAGGATGGCTCTCGGCGCGCTTTGCTGTTGTTGCTTGCTGGATGTGCTGATACTTCAAACTGATGTTTGTAGCACTTGGGACTTAAACTGTTTGTGTTGAAACTGTTTATATATTAAGTTCCTTGTTAATAATAAAATAGCGTAATATTCACACAGTCCCAAAATTTTATTGCACTAGCACTTCACAGTAGAATATGCTTGCTAGAACTCTTATTCCTGCTTCCGAAGAAAATTCAGGCAGACCACGATGTTGAAGAAATCCTCTTCTTTGCACACGGAAAACTTCACTTTGTAGCCTTCAGGGAGAGGAAGATACAATTCCACGTTGAACGGTTCCCGGAGCTGTTCTTCGGAGACTCGACGATTGATGAAACGAAAAATGTTGGGATATTCTTCTGCTTCTCTTACTTCTCGGCCGCTGTTTGTTCCTTTATCCATAATATTCTTTAAAGACACTCAGGCAAAACACAGCGTGGAACTTCTTCGGGTCCTCTTGATCTTCTTGCAAAAATATTTCACTCTCTTCAGAAAATCGTAACTTTTTCTGACGCGAAGTGCCGCCGAATTCGAACACTCACTGGCCACCAGATGTAAGTGCCAGGGTAGATAAACCAGGGTGGAGCTGAGTCGTTTACTGTCACTTCGTGGTTGGTACAGACAACGCGGGTTAATAGAGACGAAATGCGACGATTAAAGGCCCGCACCAGTATTTATAAGAGAACGTTGCTGATTCAGCGTGCGCATTGCTGACACCCAAATTGAGGACAACAGGAATTGAGGACAGGCAGCGTACTGAGAAACACACATACGAACATACATGACCACACACAATTATTTACTATCGACTAGTACGGTAGGTTGACAGTATTGCAAGAAGCTAGTTATATATACGAGACTTGTTGAGTTTTAAAAATGAAGATAAGCAACTGAATGGTTGTGATGGGTTATACACTATGTGTGTATGTAATGACGTGTTCACTACCCGTGGCAACGCAGGAGCTGAGACCGGTGTCATGCGACCCGTGACTGGGAGTGGTGTGCGGTAGCGGGGCACCTGCTGGTATTCTTGCTCTGCTCGCAATCTTTTTTGTGGTTACTACTGCTCATTTGTCTTCATTGGTAACAATTATTTCATTAATTATTTTTGATGTTTCACAGTGTTTCCATTTACCCGTAAGAAAAGTCGAGAATGCTAAATTTAGATGATGAAACTGATACCAGGAAGCTGATGTAGTTGATATTGGAAATTAATTAGAAGATTAATTTTCAGGTAATCAATCAATAGCTTTCGCGTCCTAGGGCCTCCAAGACCATTTCAATTTCCCTGCCATACATAATTTCTTGAGTAGTCGCCCAGTGAGCCCTGATGGAGCAGACGTTTTGTTAATACGCTAGTTTAATTAGGATTAAGTTATACAGCTTTTTACCTTGAGCTTAAGAGAGTTGAGTTGAGTTGCTCTGCTCACATTCTCTTCTCTAGTCATTGTAGCACGTCAGATTATTTTAGGTTTCTTGCCATAAATGTACACAGTACGTTTGAATTTGTTCCTTCTACTTATATCTAGGAATTTTTAGATCGTGAATTTAGTTCATGAATTCTAAACAGCAAATAATAGTCAAAGACTACGTATTTTGCCCGTTTGTAAGTAGCTGTTGCCGTTAACATGAAAATATACCTTCGGTTAACGAGTGCCCAAGTTAAAGAACAAAATAAGTGCGGTGGGTACAGACCCGAGGACGCCGGTATAAAATCACACTCAAATGTTCATCAGGAACTTGAAAACGAAGAACACAGCACGTAGTGAAATCATTTTAATTTTACTTTTCTTTACACACCTAATCTATAAAAGTGAAGAAACTAAAAAACGAGTAGTCCTATTTTTCTTAAACGTTTCGGAGTCCAGCTCCATCATCAGTAAGTCATATCTGAAATTTACAATGCGAATGGTTAAAAAAGCAAAGTTATTTTAAATTTTTTCCTACTCTACAAGTAAATGAACTAAATATAAATTTGCAAAGGGAATGAACTGGTAGCATTATTAAGAACCGGTTTGTCTTTAGCTATACAGGGTGTTTCAAAAATACACGGCATAATTTCAGGTATGTATTTCCCACATGTAGACAATCAAAATAGTTCATTACAACATATGTCCGGAAATGCTTCATTTCCGAGTTATGGCCTTCACAACATTGAAATTCACCGGAACGTTTTTCTTTCCGCAGGTCGTTGCCATTACAGAAGATGTTCAAAATGACCACCTCCTGCTTGAATACAGACCTCACATCGATGTCTCATTGACCTGCGAACACGATCCCACACTCCAGGAATGTTGCGTATGTCCTCAGAGCGTGCCACAATTCGATTCCGAAGGGATTCCAAATCAGGCACCGGAGACGAATAAACCAATGATTTTAAATGGCCCCACAAGTAGAAATCGAGAGGGTTCAGATCAGGTGAGCGTGGAGGCCAAGCAATTGGGCCACCTCTACCTATCCATCGATCAGGAAATCTTCGATCCAAGTACCGGCGAGCCGTACGACTGAAGTGTGCAGGAGCGCCGTCATGCAAGAAGTGAGCGTGCTGACGATCGATCAGTGGAGTGTCGTCATAAACATCAGGTATGATGTTTTCCAGGAAGTTTGTGTACGCCTGCCCCGTAAGTCTGTTTACAAGTACATGGGGTCCAACTAACCGATCACCAATGATACCGGCCCACATGTTGAGGGAGAACCGCACCTGGTGATGAGATACAACAGTTCCATTTGGGTTTTCATACGCCCATACATGCTGATTGTGGAGATTTGTTATGCCATCTCGTGTGAACTGTGCTTCATCTGTAAATAATACTAAGGCAGGAAAGTTCGGATTTGCAGCACATTGCTGCAAGAACCACTGACAGTACCTAACTCGTGCAGGGTAATCTGCTGGTGACAGCGCCTGTACACGTTGCAAATGGTAAGGATACAATTGATACTCTTTCAGCAGTCTCCAGACAGTCGTATGGGGAACATTCACTTGCAACGCTAACCTTCGTGTGCTGATAGAAGGAGTTCTGTTCACAATCTCCAGAATCTCCTCCTGTTCTTCTGGAGTTGTAGATCTTGGTCGTCCCCTTCCCAATCCAGGAGAGTCAAATTTTCCATACTCGCACAGACGCTGATGGAGACTTACAAATGTCTTCCGATCTGGACATTGTCGCTGTGGGTACCTCTCCTGGTACAAACGACGAGCCAGCGCAGCATTGCCGTCTGCCTTACCGTAGATCAAGTGCATCTCTGCCAGCTCCTGATTTGTGTACATGACACACAGTCGAACGCCAAACACAACACTGAATTTAACCTTCGCCTAGGAATGATCTGTCAGAGTGCCCTCTTAATGTGTCCTTTGACGGCAACGACCTGCGGAAAGAAAAACGTTCCGGTGAATTTCAATGTTGTGAAGGCCATAACTCGGAAATGAAGCATTTCCGGACATATGTTGTAATGAACTATTTTGATTGTCTACATGTGGGAAATACATACCTGAAATTATGCCGTGTATTTTTGAAACACCCTGTATACAATGATTCTAAAATTCTCAAATCCAAGTCATTAGCAGCAGAACATAAAATTTCAAAATCATCTTCAGACACACGGGCACTGCACTGCTCCGCATGAAGGCGGACAGAAGAATGACCGGGCTGCGTAAGTCGATTCCCCGTTCTAAAGCTTACACCGCGATGCTGGGCAATCCTCACGTAAAATGGCAATGTCGTCATTCCGACATAGCCCGATGTACATTGTACACAACTAAATTTGTACACAACGGACGCCCGCATTCGCTACATCATCACTCAAATGGTGATGCACACATTAGCGTATGCTTTAGTATAGAGGCTCTAAAGATATCTATCTTTAAAACAACAACTGAAGCTCTCAACCCACCTGCCCGAAGCCACGCCGAACTGAAAGTAAAGGTCAAGCCCCCATGCGTCTCTCAGGGCAATGGGGAATGTTGGAATTCTCCTTATGACATTATACAGTCAACGTAAGGAAGGCATTCTGACATAATAACATGTGATATCACTAAATATTTTGGCAAATCATTTAATTTCTACGGACCAATTGTATTAAGTGTTCTCCGTGGTACAGTGGTTATGGGATCGGGCTCGTATGTTGAAGTCGCGGGTTCGTATCCTGGCGCTGGCGCCAAGATTTTCCCCGTTGGGTATAAGGGAAAGCTCAAGCACAATACCCCACTCAACCCAGGTGTCGGAAAAGGGTACCGGCTTTACGGGGGAACCGTCATGGTGTCCTATATATAGGGTTAGTTATAAGACATTTGAAAAACCAATGCTAAGATCATATGTATCAGGCTTGATTGGAAATAAAGCATCCCAAAGATGCCGATGTTAACCTAACCTTAACAATACAGGGTGATTTGAGAAGAATGACCCTATTTCATGACCCCACATCGTATTGATGTTCGTACTGCAAGGGGGTCATGTTGAGCTCTTGTGACGTGTGGAATGGAACTTGACTGTTGGTAGAATGACTGTGTTATTTTTTTTGGTATTTATACTTCATAAAATATTTCATCACGAAATCGGGTTACTCATTTTGAATCACATTGTATACTTGAATATCTCTGCTAAAACTGCCCGTCGATATCCATAATACATAAATCCCTCTCTTATAACTGCCCGTCGATATCCAAAATATATAAATCCCTCTCCTAAAACTGCTCGTTGATATCCATAATACATAAATCCCTCTCCTATAACTGCCCGTCGATATCCATAATACAAAAATCCATCTCCTGAAACTGCCCGCCGATATCCATAGTGCATAAATCCCTCTCCTATAACTGCCCTTCGATATCCATTATACATAAATCCCTCTCCTTTACCTGCCCTTCGATATCCATAATACATAAATCCCTCTCTTATAACTGACCGTCGATATATGTAACATATAAAGCCCTCTCCTAAAACTGCCCGTCGATATCCATAATACATAAATCCCTCTCCTATAACTGACTGTCGATATATATAATATATAAATCCCTCTCCTATAACTGCCCGTCGATATATATAATATATAAATCCCTCTCTTATAACTGCCCGTCGATACACATTCAAACCTGTGCACAAATGCTGGCTGGAATAAAATATTCCATATATACGCCAGACGCAACAGAGTATCAATACCATAGAGCTAGGATATATGGAGGGAGCATAGCCGATTTCTATCGGATTCAAATTGGCTGCAAAAGTTGAAAGACTCGGGCACTGTCAAGGCCCGACACGTCACAATTCTGAGCCAACCACAGACGCTTGGCTGAAGTTGGCTCCTCCCACCTTCTCTACAACTCCCCTCCCATTTTCCAAAGCAAGATTAGTACCTCATCACATGTCAAAGGGTGAGGTGTGCGTGCAAGTCGCTCTAATTTGTTATAATCAAGGGCCGGTAATCTTTCTAGTTTTCAGCTCTTAATGTACCTTTGCTAGCAATTTTGATATTATTAAGTGTCCTCAAGTGAGGAAACACAATTTATTATCTTTCGGAGTCTTAGAATCCCAAATTAATGATTAACGATTATGCGATTAACTAGAAGAGCATTCAGCGAGCGTGTGCGCACTCTACCGTAGTCAGTAGGTAACTGACTTCCGTGCTGACGTCACACTTGCGAGACGGCTATTGGTTACCATAGACATAAGAGAAATCTCAAAATCTGGTTCTCTTCACAGACGGCTATGCTCCCTCCATATATACTCCCTCGACGATCAATACACCCACACCGATGAGGTAGAGAAACCACCCTCACACATACACTCACCACACACCTGCGCGTGTACGTCACGTATTCCAGGCACAGGATGCATCACTCGAGTAAGTCACTCGTATATCTTTTTATCGTGAGCTCGAGAGCTCCAAAATTTTCAAAAGTTTAAGGAATCACGTAACTGCCAACGTGAACCATGTGACCATCATTTACAACTGTTATTTATATAAATTGAAATTTATGTCATTTGTGAAAATGATCATTCAATAAATTTGATTGCATTCAAATTTACCTCGTCAAGTATTTTTTTGTGCGTAAAATTATATTTTTTGAGAAATATGATTGATAATATGACGTGAAGAACTTTACAAAATTAGAAGGGTAATCACAGTAAATTTAAATCATGTGTCTAATGTGTTCCTACGCAACAAAACGCCCACACAACAACTTGACGTAGCTAAAAATTTATTTGGTAGCGAATTTATCACAATTCAATGTCATCTTATTTTGTACCTAAGTGTTAAGTTATTTATCCCTAAATATAGAATTAAAAGATATTACGAAATATAATACACACTGAGTCAGAGTTAGATTTTTATTATTTATCCAATATTATTTACCGGATCCTTATTTGATGAAGCGAACGGTGTATCCATAAATTTATATAGATCAATAAATGTATATATTTTGTGCGCAATTTGTGCCATGTTATCACAATGGACATCTGAGTGA
Source organism: Morinoia aosen (assembly GCA_030386875.1). Classification (NCBI taxonomy): domain Eukaryota; kingdom Metazoa; phylum Arthropoda; class Malacostraca; order Amphipoda; family Talitridae; genus Morinoia; species Morinoia aosen. Next base: position 14,370,420 of record CM059576.1, on the reverse strand, counting down.
ACACATCAAATTGGTTGGTGCGTGTGTCTGTGGTACGCTCACAAGGACGCTCAATGACCGTATCTGTGATACGAGTTTCTCCAGTGCACAAGTACAAGAATATTTTAATGGCGGGTACTGTTGGCATGGATATATTTGTTGGGCATCCACAGCTGGAGGATTTGTCTGAAGTAAATATCGAAACCTGTCATTTTGGACAGGTCGTGTACACTACATACACACACATCGATGAGGTAGAGTAGCCACTATAACACACACGGTCACACATATCCGTGCGATCTTCACTATGCCTGCATGCAGGGCTTCGAATGAAACTATCGGATTCGGTATCAGTTAAAGCTTTTGAGCTTATATAAAGCTCATTTTACACCTACGGTGTGGATCGACGGTATGGAGCGACGGTGAACTTGCTATAACTCCTACCACAAGAGGATTGAGCGTCAGTGCTCACCGACTTGCTTTTACATTGCCGCTCAACACAACGCTCCTTCCCGAAAAACAGCAGTCGTCACGCAAGGCTCCCCTTCCTGGGTTTTCCACTGAGATCTTGTTTTTTCGATCCCTACTGGGTTGCTAGGTTTAATTTAATTTAATAAATATGTTTTTTTTAATCAAGTAAGACAGTAAATTCATCATTAACTGAAATAAATTTAATAATCCAGTTAAGAATTATTGTTTCAACACCGTATGCAAATGAATATCTGATTCAAAACCACGCCTATCGGATGGGGTAGAACGTGTTCAATCTGTTTCTCGACCTTAAAAACGCGTAAGAAACGAGTATCTTACGAACTTGCAAACCCGGCCAAGCCAGGGAAAGCCGGCGCTCCACTTCTGTTGCTTCGATTTGCTTGGAACGTTGCAGTGAGATGACGCGCATTTTGATCGTAAAACTGGTCGTGCATTCCTTTAAATGAATGTCTATTTTTTTAAACATTCAAATTTTCATATTATTGCCGCACTAGTTTTCAAAATTTATAGCCCTCCAAAAACGATGTCTAAAAAGAGGTATACGCAGTCTTTCAAAGAAGAATGGTTAATGGAAGGAATGAAAAATCTGTCACGGTTGGAAGCTTAAACCGAAATTGGTACGAGATGTCATCAACAGAGCATGTCACCAGCGTAATGAAAAGCGCCTTGCACAACAGAAAAGTCGACTTAATATTGAAATTTGCGCTGCAGAAGAGAATTAGGAGGAAATACAGGAATAAAATCCGCATTACCATAATTTTTTCTACTGACGAATGTTAACTGGTACTTTTTCCTATTAAAACGACACTTCTACGTTTATTTTTAACGAACTTGTTTTTTTTTTCATGTTCAATCTAGGTTTATCTGAACATTTTCAGTGGGAGCCGTGATCGTCAGTATTGCTCTTGGAATACTGACAGAATACTTGGCAGAACAATTTGCAGAGTATTTGCAGAATATTTTGCAGAAGTAAAAAGCTGATATTCTTAAAAACTTTAATACTACCAATTACCTTCAAAAAAGACTGAAAATAGAACGAGAAAAAAACAATTACTAATTTGTAGGTTTCCTTTTTTACTTCTCCTTTAATTTCAATAATCTTCTAATGACACCTGCCGAATGTTTTTCGTCTACTTGAAGTACTTTTCCTGAGAGCAATGCACACTGTACAATTTTAATTGCACTGTAATTAATTTTACGTTCACATACGCTGTGTGTGTTTCTTTGCTTTTTTGAATAGTGAGAGCTGTTTCCTATCTTGGCCTCTCGGTGTTTAAATTTTCATTTTAACCATTGAAATATTATAATTGAGGAAGTGAGATGCTATACTTTTAAAGGCATTTTCTCTGGACACTCTGTTTTTATACTCTGCGAGCTTAACGTTCCATAAACATGGAAATTCTTAACATTTTTCGATAGGAGTTTTAATTTCTTCTTTGCTCCATAATATGTGAGCCATGACTACACATGCTCTCTATGGTCTCAAGAGCAACTGAACGCTGGTGACTGGCAGTGCACACCGCCGATATTTAGCATGCAGAATGTTGGCGCTCCTTACCGTGAGCGTGGCAATAAGGGTCATTTTGCTTTGCTGTGGGCGGAGCTTATTTGGTGGCGGGATGGAGCGACGGTGTGGAGCGCGAAGACGCCGTCAATGTCAAAGGGCCTTTAGAGGTTTAAAGGGTCAATGTCGGGTTTAATGCAATCACGGAAATTAATAATTCCGTTCCAAAGGATCAATAAAGGAACACATTTAAGAACGTTTTACATGAATGACATTCTGCTTGCTGATGCGTTATATTTTAATTATTCAACTTTGAAGTTGGCTTTCGCGCGCCAGGGAAGCGAGCGCGCCAAGCGTAATTTAATTAATAACGGAAGCTAACGCAGGGTGTAATATCAGAATTGCAAGACATAAATTAGAAAAAGTTCCAAAATTTTTTTGGTCAAACGTTAAAATAGTTCACGTTTTCCAAGTATTTATTTGGGTTTGAAAAATTTCAAAATCTGTTCATGAAGAATAGTTCATTTCATTATACACCTTAGAAGTTATTGAAATATCAATATTTTTATTTTAATATTATTGGCATAATTTATAAGGCTACCTAGAAGTAAATAATTGGCAATTCCTTAAACTTTTCAAGTATTGAATTCAGTTGAGTTTTGAAGTAATAGAAGTGTAGTGAAACTAGTCCGCTAAATGTCTCACCACTAGGACGCCGATCTGTCAGGATGCCGGCCAGGCAAGGGTTCACTATTCAGGCTAAATAGCTAGGCCCAGACACTAGGGTAAGGTGCGGGACGGACAAGTAACAATAATGTATTTAAAACACGGCAGGTATAATAGACAGAACACGTATAATCTCAGGACGTGTCTTGCGGGAGCCGTCTCTCTACACGAGATCGTGGCTCTTCCCCCAACTAAACAACCAGCAAAAACGCCTAAATTGCAATGGTAAAAGAGGGCGCAGGATTACCCAAGCACAGTAAAGAGACTCACACAAGCATCAGGCAAGAAGCTTAATTTAGCCTGCTCGTAGTCAAGTGCACTGTATGAAAGTCCTAACGCAACAGTCACAACTGACCAGCTCCAAGGCTCACACTCAAAATTTTCAGATAAATCTAGATTGAACATGAAAAAACCCAGATTCATTAAAAAAACTAGAAGTGTTATTTTAATTAGAAAAGAGTATAATTTAACATACGTGAGTGTTAACAATGATGGCAATGCTGATTTTATTCCTGTTCCTCCTCCTAATTCTCTTATGTAGCGCAAATATCGACATTAAAACGACTTTCTGCTGTGCAAGGCTCTTTTCATTACGCTGGTGACGCACTCCGTTCATGACATCTCGTACCATTTTCGGTTTAGGTTTCCAACCGTGACAGGTTTTCCATGATTTCCTTTAACCATTCTTCTTTGAAAGGTTGCGTGTACCACTTTTTAGACATCGTTGGCGGAGGGCCAACAATTTTGAATACCAGTGCGTCTAAAATATGAAAATTAAATATCAATAATAAATTTTTAGACATTCACTTTAAAAAAATACACAACCAGTTTTACAATCAGAATGAGCGTCACATCACTGTAACGAGCCAAGCAAATCGAAGCAACACAACTTACACAAGCTCACCAAGGACTGAAGTGGAGACTGGAGCGCTGGCTATACCCGGCTTTGCCTGGCTTGCAAGTTCGAAAGAAACTCGTTCGTTAAGCGTTTTTAAGGGTGAGAAACAGATTGTACAATAAATTTACAGGATTTCCTGTAATAGTTTTCACGTTCGTTAACTTTAAGCTTTTCTTGTTCATGAACTTAATTTAAGACTATAAGTAATCAAAAATAAACCATAAATAGCCCTTCAAACCTTTAAATGAAATTTAGTCCCAGATAATTTAGCAAATTCAATAACGTAAAAATTTCTATAACCCAGCTCTAGGCTTGTCTTTTGTTCTTGAACTTTGGTTTACTATCCTGAATACATCCTAATGAATACACCATTTGAGCCAAGCCGCACTTACCTCGTAAATTTTCTGGATGCCAATTCAGATCGCCTCCAACCTCCACTAAGCAAACATCATCCATCAACTTTATTACTTATACAAACTTGAGCCTACTCAGCCTTCGTCTCGAACACCGTGCGGAACCTGCCTGCAACCAGCCCAGGGACGCCGGTGGTTTTACGTCAGCTTCGCTACGCTCTCCGTCCCTTCTTCCGAGGACCGAGCGGACAGAAGATGAGAGGCTGAGGCGCCTTCCTTGCTGCTGACCTGCACCACTCACCGTCCGCTCGCCTGACTGCGCTTCCTGGCCTCCTGAAGCTCACGAGTACTTGTAGAGGTTCGTAAACTATAAGTTTAGGACCAAATACTTGCCATGCCGTGAGCTGGGTACGTAGGACTACGTTTCCCCATGCATTCTTAATAACTATAACTTATAACTAGAACCCAGAAACTTATAACTTATATCTCAATAACTGAAAACCTTATATCTTGCCTTAAAACTTATAACTTTAACATATAAACATACCTTAAAACTTATAAATTATAAACTTACCTTAAAACTTACAACTTATAAACTTACCTTATAACGATAAACTGTACTAAACCTATGATTAAAACTATATCACGATTAACCGCAACTAACTCCACAGAGCACGGCTTGCTTCCTATGACGGCACAGGCGCAGACCGCAAGTCCAGCGCCCGCCGGTCTACCTGAAGTCCTGCTCCGAAGAGTTTATAGTTTGTTGTTTCATTACACTTTAGTGGTTTGTCCTCTTCTTCCAAATGTCGTGCCGACATTTGTCCAAATCAATCAATATTTCCAATTACGGAACCCAGTGTATTAACTCTCCTATATAATATTAATCAATTTTTTTTCTATACAGATTGAACGCGTTCTACCCCATCTAATAGGCGTAGTTTTGTATCTCAAATGCATTTTCATACGGCTTAGAACCAAAAATTCATACTGCATTATTCAATTTACTCTAGGCAATGATGAATTTGCAGTCTTGACTTCAAAAAACGCAGATTTAGCGATATTTGAAAAATTAAATCTAGCAGCCCAAGAGGGATCGAAAAAAAACCAAGATCTGGGTGGAAAAACCATGAGTGGGAGCCCTGCCATGGTAGACCATGCCGTCCGGCAGCAGCGGCAAGATACTGTCTCGCTCGGCTCAGCCGGCGCGCATACCTAGTTGTGTCCTAATATCGTGAACATGTGTAGGTGCATATGTGTACGAACATTTAAGTATATGTATATATGTGCACTTACGCACAGTTGTTGGAACTTTTTCCATTTGTCCTATACACACCGTATTTTTTCTATTTTCCCCTTGTTATCGTCAGGCATTTAAATGAGAAAACTCATAAATCTGTTTTATGCGTTAAAGCATGCAATTTTAGGCTGTCAACTCACTTTTTTCATTGTTTTATGCTCGCTTAAAATGATATTTTTGAGTATCTGACTCAACAAGCCATTCTAATAATATTCCTTGATGTTGACATATACAAAACTTATTTGTCAATGCACGTATTAACTGTCATACGAGTTTTCAATCCACGAAGTTCGTTATTTTTATCGTCTCCAAGAATTAACAAACACTATTCAACTTCAATTAAACAGCATTTGAGACATTGTATGTTATGCTATCCGTTTTTGTACAAACAATAAACCTGACCGTCATGGCACCTATGTATGTTTCTCAATTAAAGATATTTGCATCATGTTTCGAAAATAATGTAAATTTTTCTAATTTCTTATCATTATAAGACATTAGTGTTTTCTGCCCTTATTCACGTCCTAAAATGTTCTCTTTAGTCATGCGTGGAGCAATTTATCATATCACTTCATACGCTCTTGAGTATTTAATGACAACCGTATGTGAAAATTTCACATTGTACAAAGGAAAGTCTTTTTCGCAAAGCAACTTTACAATAAAAGAGGTGGAGAAGAAGTACTTTAAAAACATTTACTTTGAACGTTTCGAGCCTAGGCTCATTCTCAACAAAATATTCTGCGAATAAAATAATAAACATGTCAGTACACTCAAGATTATAAAACCGGATAATATAAGCACGAAAACAAACAAACAAAAACAATAATAATAATTTATCGATTGACTATTTTTAGAGGATATGCACTCTGCATTTCGTTGAGAGAAGGTTTGAGTTTATGAATGAATAATGACTCTAAAATACGTAGGTCTAAGCTGGCGGTACAAGAATCTAATATTTCAAATTTGCTAATGTCAATTACCTGTTCACAAGAACCATTACTACAATGTTGTCTTATACTAGAATGAGTAGGTGAAGTAAGTAAGCGACCTGTACGATGGCTTCGACATGCACTGACTTTTCGTGCTTATATTCTCCGGTTTTATAGTCTTGAGTGTACTGACATGTTAGCTCGCCATAGTCATGTGGCTAGAGGTTTCTGCCGCCGCGCGGTAGACCCGGGTTCGATTCTCGGCGCTGGCGATGGCGATTTTCTTTGTTGGGTATAGGAGAAAAATTCCAAGCACAATACCCCACTCTACCCAGGTGTCTGAAATGGGTACCGGTCTTGACCGGGGGAAAGCGTCATGGCGTCCTGGCGTTAGATATAAGGCATTTGAAAATCCAATGTACTAGGTGATATGTATCAGGCTTGATTGGAAATAAAGCATCCGTAGATGCCCTCATTAATATTATTATTATTATTTTATTCGCAGAATATTTTGTTGAGAATGAGCCTAGGCTCGAAACGTTCAAAGTAAATGTTTGTAAGGTACTTCTTCTCCATCTCTTTTATTTCACATTGTACTCTAGTTCTGTCGTACATGGCTTGGTAGCCGGCCGTTGTAGAATAATAGTATTCATGTTTCTGACTCAGGAAAACTGTTATGTGCCGCTATTATTTGCGTAAAAAATCATAAATTCGTGGTGTAATGGAAAACATTGTCACCGAGTCGATTGGAATACTAGTTTATACGTAGGAGTGAAAATATAGAACTGAATGTCAACGTTGCTTAGACGCAGGATTATTTTATCCACCCATTTTGCCTTCAACTAATTCCATATACCGCAAGTCTCTGAGCTTGTTTCTCACTGTAAGTGTGCACTGAAATGTTTCCAACAATGCTTCGTCACTGAAGTTGTGTTTTCTTTTATATTTGCAGTTACGTATATCATATAATTTAAATTAAACTGTAGGAATACATTGCCCATAATTTATTTCGACTAGTGACATAGGTATTACAAAACTCACATGTGTATCATATAAGTGTATTTACTTTAGGATATTTTAATAACCATTGATGTATCATCTTCATCGGAAAATTTTTTTTTCATTTTCCTTCAGCCCATTCGGAAGACTTAAACATGGGCGTAAACTGTCTTTTTGGCTTGAACTGTCCGCTTATTTTGTATTTTCTCTCATAATATAAGAAATTTTCGGTATTTCCCAACATTACGAGACCTAATTACGACAATTTGTTCTCGTGTTTTCAGTTCTGCATTGATGCGAGATTATCATCAGATTTTTATTGTAATAATTCTCTCACGAATGCATGCCCTGCGGCTCCCTTATTTAAATGTGGTGTCATTTCATGTGTCCCTTTATCGCAATATAATACTCACAGCAAAGAAATAGCAGCTTCACGAGCCCTGATATCTCTATGATAGCGCACTCAACACTGACGCCTCTTTTGTCACCTCTATCCATCATACTTCAATCCCGTGACGGCACATCTTCATATCAAAAGAGAATTATAACTTTGATGAAATGCTTCTCAAATACACAATGGGAATTATGTATCGTCAACTATTCACATCATGATCATCTTATGACCGTGAGTATTTATTTTGGTTTCTCAAAATAGTGAAAAGATGCTGCGTCTCAACTATTAATAACTTCAGCAACAATTGCGAATTCAGTTCAAACCAGGTACGAAAACGCCTTAAACTGCACTTTAATTTTGCTTTTAAAAATAGCAATCATGATAAAACCTAGTGCATCAGAAATATTCTTATGCCTGAATCAAAGAAATAATATGACACTCCAATACAATCTCAGGAGAATGGCAATATTCATCTCACGTGGTCTCCGAGCGATTAATTAATACAGCATCAACACTTTATGATAAAACGCGATGTGTCTCCTAAAAGCTTTTTCTAAATATATATTTTGTGTTCAATTTCTCCCATTTTATCCCAATGGGATCTCATTCAACGCATCAAATTAATTGGTCCGTCTCTCTGTTGCGCCTTTAAAGGATGTCTGATGACTGTATCTGTGATACGAGTTTCACTAGTGCACAGGGACATGAATATTTTCATTCGATTCGGGTATTATTAGGATGGATATATTTGTTTGTCATTCACATCTGAAGGATTTGGGTGAAAAATGTCGAATCCCATCATTTTTGGCCGGTTGTGTTTACATTTTATTTAACAAAGGTTAACAAATTCGAGAGATATTACATTTACTGTAGCAATTGTGAAACGAGGGCAGAGTTTCGTTAACGATGGCCAGATCACAGGCTCCCCATCCTTGTTTAATTGAGTTTGAGCCTCCCTGCCGCAACATGGGCGTTCCAAAGAGAAAAAGGCAAAAGGCATCGTATGGTATGTAGCTAAGGGAACGCCGAATTTATGCCCAAAGTACATAGAAATAAAAAAATGATTAAGAAGATTATGAAATAGGATATAAAAAGAAGAAGTAAGGAGTAGTTGCTGGAAAACCGAACAGTAATAAACCAGAAAAAAATCAGCAATAAAACAAAAACCATAACATCTTCCAAAAAACGAAAGCCTACTCTACCATTAGCTCGAGACCACACATATTGCCCGCAGAAGCTCTAAAGCACATCCCCATTTTCAGAAGCGGTGAACGTAAACGGAAAATTGCGGCGTTGCTCCCAACTCACGCGGACGATTTGATCAAATCTGGCGAGGCACTGAAGCCTTTATGGACCAAACTTTGTGGTCTTGAACGAAATGTTACGGTAATTTCTATGAAACTATCGTAATGAAACCCAGGGAATGGGGGCTTTTCATCGAAGCATTTGGAATACAAGGACGATGTGAGTGATGTCCTGATGTCACTCAGGAAGGACGGGGGACGATATAGGATGTTAACCAGTTAAAACAGATCAAAGCTCTTAAAGTTATATTTAGCCTTACATTCTAGCTTAAGCGACCTAATCCGGTTATTTTTTCCTGAATTCATTTGCGCATATTTGACCGAAAGAAAACCAATTGAACTGAAGACCGAGAACTGTCAGTATTATAGGTATAAAAATTATTATCCTCAGTAAAAAATACAGAAAAAGTAGAACATGCCAACTTTACCTTTCGAAATATGAAAAGAAACCTCCCTGGTACCACACCCCTAATTTTTTTTAAGATATATAAATCGGAACGATTCCTGAAAATTGATACATTAAATTTAACAAAAGGATTTTCAGAAAAAAATCTTAATACAAAGAGCGTTATATCTAATATGAGGAGGAACCTAGTCTAATATTTAGAACAGTAAATAAATTAACAGCGGACATAGCCGCAAAAGTGCATCCTTAGCTACAAACTAGAACACATGCAGAAATGTAAAATACTCTACTAGTAAAAAAACGACAAGGAAACGTTAATGCGTTGATACAGCTAGAATTCGAAGGTATATTTCCACAGAAGCCATCAAACGAAATTCATCACAACGAATTTCAATTGAGAAAAATGCTAAACGTAAAGATTGGATTACATTTGTGTTGCCTAGTAAAATTCTGAGTAAATTTTGATGATTTTTTTATTAAAGCTTAAGTATCGGTTGCGACTCAAATTTCATTTTTGTGACACAAAAAAAATATTTCACGAGCGCTTCACGCATTGATGCTAACGGCTATGTTGCAACATCCGCCAACGCCGATCAGTAAGCCGAGACATCAGCCCATTTGTTTAATTGCAGCGACACAATGTAGACGTGCCGCGTTTTCCCATAAAAACCGTCAGGGGTGAGTGTCTACTTCTTCTGGTAGAATGTGCTTATGTGTGAAATTTAATTTTGGTAGAATGTGTTCATGTGTAAAAAGTGCTCAAGTCGAGTGAATTACATTGTATTCAAGACCATCATGCTATTGATATCGGTTGTATAGAAGTGAATAGTGACCTGGCGTACGGCCATAGGCCGGCGATTGATTCGGAGGACAAATAAAAGGTCCCCAATAATATTTATTGTAATGTCACAAGCACTTATATCTTTATAGGTAGTAAGTAGAGGAGAACATCGTGTAACTAGGAATTATAACTCGAATGTAAGTAGCCATTGATAAATTTTTATCATTCGGTAGACCACAATAGTTAGTAGTTGATGGATAAATCATAGTTAATATGTTTTCAATGTCAGTCACGAATGTCGGTTAATAAAGCCGTATTCAAAAAGTACCTCGCGTACGATAGTCATTTCTCCTTTAGCCGGCGGATAGACCCTGTCATGCATTCACTAAAAACTAATTAGTAGTTCTGGCAAATAAAATTAATTCTTTCTGCTTTTTTACGTAGCTGTGTATTTTTGTTAATTCATGTTTGTAGTGGTTTTACATTATTAACCCTTTTGTTCTTCGTCAGATCACAGCTACCCCTTTACCACCTTACCGTGTCCTACTTTTACCACGACATACTACTGGCTTACTGATTAATAAACTTGTGTAAGACCTACTTATCATTTGACCATTCCACTAATTTAAACACTAAACTAATAAAAGGGAAAGCCACTTCCCTTCAGATTAGTCGTTAGTTTTAGCCTCACTACTGGCAGCAACAAACGCGATCCAAAGAGAGGAAGAAGGAAGGCACCATTTAGCATGGAGTTAAGGAAACGCGGAATCTACATAGAAAGGGCAAAGAAACAGTAGTTGTGAAAGAAGAATATGAAACAAAACTAAAGTTGAAGAAGAAAGTAGTAGGTGGTGAAAAACAAGACAGCAGTGAACCTAAAAAAGGTGGTCCTTAACAATAACATACACACATCCATATACCGGGCTTATCCTCCCTATGGGAGGGTAGCCGACAGCAGGCCACAATCACCACACTTAGTCACTAGGAGGCGAGAGAGGCAGCACTGGCCGCACCTGAACTCCCAGGATCAGCAGCAGCCCAGCACAACCACCTTCCACAGTCAGGCCCGACAGCCACAACTGGTTTACCTCGACCGCTTCATTGAGTGAAGCCCCTCCCCCCGCACAGGACAGGTCAACCCCATCACACGCGGGCAGCTTCCAGTAACGCGTCAAAAATAAAATTACCTTCTTATGCACTGCCCCCACTCACTTCTGTCCGCAGCCATCCCTCTCGCCACGTCCACAGTCAGACCCCACTCACACGTCTCACCCCATCCATCCAACTCATCCGTGGTCTACCTCGCGCTCGTAGACCACTCACTTCCGACATATATATCTTTTTCACCAGCCGCTTAACATTCATTCTTTCAACATGCCCAAACCATTCAAGCACTCTTTCATCCACTCGCCTGCTCAGCTTTTTGATAACACCCGTCTGCCCCCTAACCAACTCATTCCTGATCCTATCTCTTCTGGTTCCTCCATACATGCTCCTCAAACACTTCATCTCAAACACATCCAACTTCCTCCTCTCAGCTGCTCTCAATCCCCAGGACTCTGCTCCATATAACAAAACTGGCACAATCAAGCTTTCATACAGTCTTCTCTTAGCATTCATACTCAAACTCATGCATTCAAAAACTTTCCTCATTGCACCCAATGCCTTACAGCCTTCACTCACTCGATGCCTCACTTCTACTTCCATACTATCCTCAACAGTCACATCCGACCCGAGGTACCTAAAATGCTCTACCTCCTCTAAGACTTCACCATTCAACCTTAACTGTAACAAAAACATTTTATTTCAACAAAAAGAAAGCCTACTTAACCTACAGCTAAGGAACTCACATTGTCCCCCTGTGAGCGAAAATTCCCATAAGTTACAATAGTTGTATCCCCCTGAGGGGCTTAACGTAAAGAGGTTAATGCAAAAGACACCGTATGAAGTAGACATCAGCTCCGTAAGGGGTTGAGTACTTGATTGACATATATGAAATTAAAATCTATTCCCTTGGATATCTTCCTTTACACACTAGGACTGGAAGCTCATCAATACCATCAATACTACTAAATAATGCCAGGCCGGACAGCCTCCTCTTACATTCACACAAGAGCTCAGGCTGCCGCAGCAGTAGTTGATTTTGTTGAAGGTATAATGGGGGAAATAAATTATTTTGCCCCGAATTCAAAAAGTCAATGTCGTAGAAATTTGAAACAAATTTTTCCTGCGTACATGTCAACAAAACGCGCCTGCTAACTCGGCAAACATGATTTATAAAACAACAAAATTTTGTGTTTAATTTTCTACCAAAATAAGGCTGGCACAAAAGATTCCCAGTAAACAGACACGAGGAAGAGCGGCCGTCGCACAAGGCTAACATAAACATTTCACCATCAAAAAGAACGCTAAGCAGAAATGAAAGTTGGTTTAAAACTTAAAAGATAATGTTTTCGCTTATGGGGAACTCATCAGTCATCAATATAAAATAATTGATATTAAAAATGTTTGCTTTATGCTTGGAAAAACGAAAATCCAAGAAACACTTAACTGAACAAACTAAAACACCGCCCTTAGTGATAGTCAAGAAGTGCGAAATAGTAATAAAAAATTATAAAAAAACACAGCACAACGCGCACGTCTAACAGAAGGTACACGCAGGTATGCAATCAAATTGGCATTCTAATGAAGAATACGTGATGAAATTCATGCATATGCCATCTTAGTACCAAAACATTTTCAAGAAAAATTCCAAGTTTTAATTCAAAATTCTTGAATTTGAGATAAGTTTGTTCAGCCTCCTTCCCTATCTGCAACATAGGCGTTCAATAAGAATAAAAATGAAGGCACCATTTATGATGTAGTTGAGGGGACACAGATTCTATGCACAAGGAGTATTCATAACCAGGAACCCCAGCACATAGAAACAGTAAGTTAAGAAATAAATTTGATATGAGATTAAAATGGAAAAAGGAAGTCGAAGGTGAGGAAAATCAAAACACCAATATACCAAAAAATTGGTCCGCACAAACAATTTTTCAATTCGACACAAAGAAAACTCACCTAAATCACAGCTCAGACACCTCACATTTTCTGCCCACTAATTTCCATAGTCGGATTCGGGATTAAAATCCGTAAGAAAACTTTTTCTATGACATAAAACAGAGGTTCCCAAACTTTACCATGCAAAGGACCCCCAGATATTTAAGCCCCATCCGAGGACCCCCAGCCAATCAAAAGTTATTATCACCATACCAAGATACCCATAACATGATTGTTATGTAGTGAATTTACTATTTGCATACTTCTATACAAAAAAAGTATATAAATAAGTTTTTAAAATATTTTCATAATTGTTTCTTGTTTTAAATTCAATTAAAAATAAAAATGGTAGAAATAGCCACAGTAGATAGATGATTACACTCATTCCAGTATGTACAGTCAACACAGATAACCAAAAAACGAAATACCTTCACAAAAAAAGAGCAGAAATAAACACAAAAGCTATCAAACATTTCTTGTTTAGAGGGATTGATGGGCTTGATGGCTCTTACACATCTGATCAATTCGGCGCTTGAAGTTAGTCGTTCTTCACCTGTAGGCGTGCTCTGGGCTTGATTTTCAGTGTTGTCAATATGGAAAATCCTATCTCACTAAAGTAGGTTGTTGCGTATGTAAAATGTATTTCAGAGTTTTCACAACCAGAGCATAATATTCAATTCTTGAGTAGATCCAGAACTCTGACAATGGACCATTGTAAGAGTCATTGAACTTATATTCAGAACTCTGACAATGGAAGGGCAGAGAACTTTATTTTCATACCCCCATCATTTTATAGTTCAATGAGTTCCTCTCATTGAACCACACACATTCTGAAAAAAACCCACCACACGCATTCACATTCAAACCCACCACACACATTCTGGAAAACATAACTACACACCACAAAAGTAAACACAGTGGTCCAATAAAACCGGAAGCTAAGGATGAGCCATCAAACCTAAATGAAATATTATGACGGTTATGATAATTTAATAGAGAAGTGCTGGCTGCTTACACAACAAAATATCGATACCACCTCTGATAATGACAGAGAATCAGTGTTATATATTTTAATATATATTTTTGCTTGAAGGTAATTTTTCCATTGTGTCGCAGAACCCCTAGGACCTTCTCAGGAACCCCAAGGGTATGGTGACCCCAGTTTGGGAACCACTGATAAAAAACATTGGAGTAGGCTACCAGAAATGTACATTTTCTTACAAACAAAAACAAAGAACACAAAACAATTCAAGTTTGTGACCGTTAATCCTCGAATATAAACAAAGAAGAAAAATTTGCTGTGTAAGTCTGAAAAACTGTCACAAGGATGCGATGAAAAACACTACGAAATAGAATGTGAACAGCTGATTTTCATGCGTCATCCTAAAAAGCCACTCAGCAACTGAAAGAAAGTTCTCATTTCATTCGAAAAAGACACCTTACAAATTACTGAAAATTGCGCCAAATACCAAGCAAAATGAAGAATGCAGGGTTAAAAAGGAAAAAACTTTTACCGACAACAACGCAACCAAGGCCTTAGATTACATTTCATAAGATAGTTTAGGCCTGTTTAATTATAAAAGTGGTTTTAAGAGAGGAAGGAGGAAGAAACCATCCGGTAATTACTTATGGGAACGCACGGTTTATGCACATGGTTCATAGAAACAGCAAGTTGAATGAAAATTTATGAAACAAGGTAAAGTTGAAGGCGTGACGAATAATGAAAAACAGGACTGCAGTAAACCAAAAAAGATGGTCCTTTACAAAACTAAAAACATTTCTTTTTCAAAAGAACATGACCTTCTTAACTATTAGTTCAGAGCCTCACTTATTCCCCTTGTGAGCACCAATTACCATGGACACAGAAGTTACATTCTGCAGAGGAAGAAGCCCGCAAGATCTTTGATCACACGGAAGAGCTACAATATTTGAAAACTGTGAAATGTGATTAAACATTTGAATAGCTCAAAAATCTGCATTTCACATTTATAAAAGAAACGCATTAGTGCAACAATGTTTGCTAGCTAGGTGTTTTTGAACTATAACCTTTCGAGCTGAAGAATAGTTACATAATTCTCACTTGGACAGCTGACCTTCACCATGTTTGCTGGCTAAGTGACGTTTAAGATTACTCTTAAGAGCAGAGGAATATTCACAAAATTCGCACTTGAACAGCTGACCTCCACCATGTTTGCTGGTCAGGTGTAATTTGAGACAACTCTTATAAGCAGAGGAATAGTCGCATAACTCACACTTGAACAGCTGCCCTTCACGATGTTTGCTGGCTAGGTGCAGTTTAACATTACTCTTTTGAGCCGAAGAATAGTCACAAACTTTACACTTGAACAGCTGACCTCCACCATGTTTGCCAGCCAGGTGAAGTTTAAGATTCCTTTTGAGAGCAGAGGAATATTCACATAATTCGCACTTGAACAGCTGACCTTTACCATGTTTGCTGGTTAGGTGTAATTTGAGAGAACTCTTATAAGCAGAGGAATAGTCGCATAACTCACACTTGAACAGCTGCCCTTCACCATGTTTGCTGGCTAGGTGCAGTTTAACATTACTCTTTTGAGCCGAAGAATAGTCACAAACTTTACACTTGAACAGCTGACCTCCACCATGTTTGCCAGCCAGGTGAAGTTTAAGATTCCTTTTGAGAGCAGAGGAATATTCACATAATTCGCACTTGAACAGCTGACCTTCACCATGTTTGCAAGCCAGGTGAAGTTTAAGATAACACTTGCGAGCAGAGGAATATTCACACAATTCGCACTTGAACAGCTGACCTTTACCATGTTTTCTGGTTAGGTGTAATTTGAGACAACTCTTATAAGCAGAGGAATAGTCGCATAACTCACACTTGAACAGCTGCCCTTCACCATGTTTGCCAGCCAGGTGAAGTTTAAGATTACTCTTGAGAGCAGAGGAATATTCACATAATTCGCACTTGAACAGCTGACCTCCACCATGTTTGCTGGTCAGGTGTAATTTGAGACAACTCTTATAAGCAGAGGAATAGTCGCATAACTCACACTTGAACAGCTGCCCTTCACCATGTTTGCCAGCCAGGTGAAGTTTAAGATTACTCTTGAAAGCAGAGGAAAATTCACATAATTCGCACTTGAACAGCTGACCTTTACCATGTTTGCTGGTTAGGTGAAATTTGAGCCAATTCTTATAAGCAGAGGAATAGTCGCATAACTCACACTTGAACAGCTGCCCTTCACCATGTTTGCTGGCTAGGTGTTCTGTAACACGATCTTCACGAGCAGAGAAATATTCACATAATTTGCACTTGAACAGATGACCTTTACCATGTTTGCTGGCCAGGTGTTTTTTGACATTCTTATGCGCAGATGAGTAGTCACACAACTCACACTCGAACAGCTGACCCTCCCCATGTTTATCAGCTAAGTGCAGTTCAACATTACTCTTTCGAGGAGAGGAATAGTCACAGAACTCACACTCTAACAGTTGTCCCTTCCTATCTTTGCTGGCATGGTATGGTTCATGTTTGTTTCTACGAGCTGAGTTATTTAAGTTACGCCTGCAAAATCGACTTTGAACATGTCTGTTTATTTGAGGTCCTATTTTGCAAGTACCAGACAAACACTGCTTCAAGTTTCCTTCATTTGCTGAAGAATATTTGCACACTTCACACTTGTTCACCATACTATTGTGCAATGTACCTTCTTTAGGTGAATCAAAACTAGACTCAACGACAAAACGAGAGTTACAGAAATCACACCTAAGCTCTTCCTGACCATGTTTATTACGTCGCTGTTCCCCTGTCATTTCCATCCCTGTATATTGGTAACTCCCAGATAGACCTTCGTACCAGCTCTCGTTTTCATGTTGCTCTACTACATGCTGCATCAAAATACATGTATACATAGTGGAGTAATCACACAACCTACAATCGTAGTAAAATCCCAATTTGTGCCTGACACGGAGGTGCAGCTCGATAAGGTCCCTCCTACCAGTTGAGTAATCACAATGTTCACACAGTGAGGGCCGTGACATGAGTCTGTCAGGAGGTGCGGCCTCAACACCACTGCCGCTACCTGACAAATCTGCTGGTAGCGAGTCAGCGCTTCCTTGAGATGCTCCAGCTGGTCCCTGATGAACACCACTTGTGTTGCACGCACCAGAGCTGCCTTCCCTCAACTCATCCTTTGCTTCTGCGAGCCCTGAACGTGCCTCAGTGCTGTCATTGTCTACTTCCCTCTTGAAAGTAACTGAATAAGAGCCTGAACTTGAACTGGCCTGTGAGGAAAACATTTCCCGATTATTATTGGCCAAGATTCTCAGGAAAGAAAGGCATTATACACAAATGGCAATTAAAAGTACATATGCACTTGGTAACCATGTACTTTTGAGGCAAAGTTGTGCACTTGAGCATCCGTTCTTATTTAAATCTTAAGCATATGCGCTCAACTCTTCAAAACAGACTACAAGAAAAACACTAGAAAAAAAAATACAGGAAGCAAAAAATAACAGCACAAAAGAATTTTGAGGAGCACATTCTCTCTTCACAGCCGGATAATACATCAATACAGGGCCAACAATTAAAGTATTTATGCAGTATCTTCTACATCCCAAAGCGTCTGTCATGACCACAATATTTTGGATAAAGATTCCTGCACAAAATTTTACGATTAACGTATTTTTCTTGAAACACAACTAACTTGTTTATTGTTCATAAGTTCATAAGCAACTTCAATTGTATTGGAAATATTGTTTCTGAATAACTGAGAGTGGCACTAGCAAAACTACCATGAATTTTTCGTTGGTTAGTCTCAAACCCAATGCAAGAAACACATATAAAAAATCAGAAATCTGACTCAAGTAATTAATACGGTTTCACGCGTGGCAAGAGTTCCACATGGAAATCTTTTTATCAAAAATTTGGCAGCAAATGTTTGAAATTAAGAAGGCAAAAGAAAACTTCAAAGCATCTTGAAACGATTACTGGCATCAACCAGTCAAAATGCGTCGTTTCAGTGAAAGCAGTTATAATGTGAGGTGAAAGCAGTAATAATGATATAAGTGTCACAAAATAGTGGCGCAGAACAGGTAAAAACAACTACATTTGAATTAAATTCAAATTTTCTGCGGAATGATAAATACTCCACTGAAATCAAACGGAAGCATTCAAGAAGAAAGTGAGTAATCAATTGGAAGCTTTCAAGAGGAGGGAAAGTAACCAATCAAAAGCACTCAAGAGGAGGGAAAGTAACCAATCGACGCATTCGAGAGGAGAGTAAGCAATCCACAGGAAGCACTCAAGAAGAGAGTAAAAATGCAATTGGAAGCACTAAAGAGAGTAAGAAACCAATTAAAGCACTCAAGAGAATAGTAAGCAACACATTAGAAGCACTCAAGAGGAGAGTAAACAACCAATTTGTCGCGAATCATCCAGAAAATAATCTCTGTATTAGCTGAGGTCCCGATCAAGAATCGAAAAAATTAAGCAGACAGAGCCACGCGGCACAGAGTGATGGAGACTGAGAGGCATCTCGTTGAATCGGTCTTTGAGCGCCTGAGCATTGCTGGGAATCCTCTCTGGTTAATCTTCCACTAGCTGCGCTGTATGTTTCCTATTCATTTGTAGTGGCCACTATTTCAATTTCGTTCATTAAGTTATTCTCCTTTGCATGGAGTTTGTCACTTCTTAAACATACTTCAGTTTTTAACTATTCTCTTAATACATAATACAGTGAAGTAATAAAGTTTTTAAATACAATAAAGGAAAATCTCGAAGAAGAAGAGCCAATTGTTCGCTTCAACTTTAAGGTGACTAACGTCACAGTCACTCCTGTCACATCAACTTAACCTTATACCTTGAAATGTTGGACTGTGTCCGTTTCACTAAACGAGTAACTTTACTATAAATGTTTAATTCACATGAAAGTTGTTCTCTATTAAGAGAAAGTTAAATAAATACTCCTTTCGGGCAATGCCTTACATAATGATTAGTTTAACGCTAACAACTCAACCTGTCTTATGCTGAGGATAGGTTCCTTCAACTGTAATTCCTCCTAATTTCCTAAAATAGCTTTCCAAGCTAACTTCTTCTCATCAGTGCTAATATCATTCAAGTTGAAAGTGAGCTTTAGGCTAGGTTTAAATTGCGTACTTTGAAATACGTAAAATTTAGTGAAATATTTGCCATAAGTGTTCCAACTGAGTTAAGTTTCTAACTAGACTGTTTCTACAGGATTTCAATCTGCAAAGAAAACGCTTGTGCCCCTGGTTTGTCTGAATCTTCAAGCATTCATTAAACTTGAGCTTCTCGTGCACTGCACGTTGTGTACGTCTCAGGATTCTTAACCAGATGGGAGCAGAGCAGCTGTGCTATCCGTAAGTGGACGGTTACAGGAGAGTGGTGTAGCCATTGAATGAGGTTCATGAAATAATTGACATACTGTAAATTGTAAAGTAATTGTCTTGGCTTAATTTAATTAGTTCCTTGCTTCTTCCAGCAGGAGGAGAAATTCATGTGGTACGAGGGCCTTTCAAGCCCTAAAAGCCTCTGGTAAATCAAGAATCAATTAAAAACTCTTCCCCTTGCGTGTGTTGTATTCTTTAAAACCTCAAATTTGGTGAAGACGATACTTGTAGTTTTGATGTGTCGCAAGAAAATAGTGACAAATTGGAAGCACTCAAGAAATGAGCAAGCAACCAATTAGAAGCACTCAATAGAAGAGTAAGCAACCAATTGCAGCACCTGGGGTTCCTGATGCCAGTCAATGGGCTCGTCCTTTACAGTAACAGCCTCCAGCTCAGCGTCAGGCACTTCACTTTTGATGTAAATTTCTTTCAGATGGCTCCCAGAGCTCGGCCCATCACCTGCAAGTGACACAAGCTTATTGAAAAAAATTGCATCTTAGATAATAAAACCAGTAACATCTTTTCAAGTGTTAAAATACAAAGATAATTTCATGATTATAATGATGTTAACAATTTTGTTAGTACTTTAATACACGAAAACTGGAACGACCTAGAATGCTAAGAAAAAATCTAGTAATACTTATAGCAGGCAACACAATGCAATTGTTTCAACTAAAAAGTTGGTACTCCAAGTGCTTTGGAGATCAAATGAGCCTAATCATACGAGCTTAATCTCGTATTTTAGCTTACAAAAGCAAGCTTAAATAACAATTAGAAGTAAGAAACAAATCCAACAAAATTTTGCAAAAAGAATGTACTTTGCACTTTACTATATATCTGAAGGACATCATGTAAGTTTGAATTAAAAATTAGTGTAAACCAACTTTTGAATCATTCATGAGACAATTAGAATAGAATGAAATCCAGTGAGTTACGTCTTTTCTCAATTATAACAGCATTTCTCAACCTTGTGAGAGGAAGTTTCACACTGAAGACAGACCAAAACTCAACACAACTCCTTGTACCACGGAAGTCCTCATCTTTAACAGAGCTATACCACAGTTTTTTGAAAGTCTTCAAATTGGATTAGATGAAAGTTTAAGCTTACTTATCCAACTCAGGTGTTCCAAATATAGGAAGGAGGAAGACACCATTTAGTATGGTGTTGAAGTAATGGGGAATCTATGTCCAAGGTGCATAAAAATAGTAAGTCAAGAAAGCAGTTCATGAAACAAGATTAAACTTGACGCAGAAAGTAATAGATACTGAAAACCCGAACAGGAGCAAACCACAAAAAATGGTCCATAACAAACAAAAAATGTGTTCTATTTTCAAAAAAGAAGGCCTGCCGAACTTTAGCACAGCACTCCACATGTTTCCCCTGGGAGTGCTTATACCCATAGAAACAATAATTGTATCTCCATGAGGGGGTGATGGTTTTTAATACACATTACATTCATAGAATGGTTCAGCAGACAGAAAGAATACACTCCTGAACAAAAGTTTAACACCACTTGAAAATTTAGAAAAATGCTAATTTTTCAGTGATATATAATTAAATGCATTCAACTAGGGATCGATAATTACTAAAGGTAAAAAGGTGAGAAAGACTAAAAATAACAATTGTAAATATTTATTAGGAAATTAACACTTTTAATGAATAATGACTTTTTCAGTTGATCATAAATATAAGACCAGGGTAAGAAAAGTTTATTTTAAAGGTAATTTCCAGCACTTTAGATTAGTTACAGGTTGGCACTGATAGCGTAAAAGTTTCACCATGCCCAAAGCAAGCAAGCTTTCCTAATTTGAACGTGGTCAAATTGTCGAACTGCATAAGCAAGGCTTGTAGCAACGCGCAATCGCAGCTGAGATTCACCGCAGTAAAACTGTAATTTGCAACCTCTTGAAGGACCCAGAGAATTATGGAACAGCAAAATCTAGTGGTAGACCAAAAAAAATTTTACTTGCATTGGGTAGGAGAATAAAACGGGTGGTTTCTCAAGACAGAGGATGGTCTTCCAAGCAAATTAAGGCCCTCACAGATGCTGATTGCAGGCAGTAACGATCAGGTGGCACTTACGACAAAACGGCATGAAGAACAAAAAGCGTCTACAAGGTCCTCAGTTGCTTCAATGTCACAAAGTGGACTGTTTACAGTTTGCTCGTGAGCACCAAACATGGGAGGTTGAGAAGTGGTCTCAAGTTTATCCTGATGAGAAAAAATTCAAAATGGATGGCCCTGATGGTTTTCAATGGTACTGGCACGACAAAGAAATCCCTCCCGAAAGGTTTTCTACACGCCATAGTGGTGGATCCGTTATGGTATGGGGCACATTTTCCTACAGAGGAACTATGGAGCTTCAGGTGTAGGGTCATCAAACAGCAGCTTGTTATGTCGGAATGCTGCAAAGATCATCTTTGTCAGCAGAGGGTCTTTGTCTGTGTGGTGATGGATGGATTTTTCTGCAGGATAATGCCGCAGTCCACACCGCCCACCAGACTACGGCTTTCTTTCAAGAAAATGGAGTCACTGTTTTGCGTCATCCAGCATGTTCGCCAGACTTAAACCCAATAAAAAATGTTTGGGGGTGGATGGCGAGAGATGTAATGGAAATGGTAAACAATTTGCGTCAGTAAACAAACTTCGTGCTGCCATCTTCAGGAGCTGGGACAACATTCCTCGAGCTCTCATGGAAACCCTTGTTTCTAGAATGCCACGAAGAAATTTTGAGGTTATTAACATGAATAGAGGCAGTACTCATTACTAAGTTTGATGTTTTCTCACCTCGACGTCGTTGAAGAAAGATTTCTTATGATTATTGTATGTGGTTTTATCATTTTGATCAACTGAAAAAGTCATTATTCATTAGAAGTGTTGATTTCTTAATAAATTGTTACAATTGTTATTTTTTGTCTTTCTCATCTTTTAACTTTAGTAATTACCAATTCCTAGTTGAATGCATTTAATTATCTATCACTGAAAAGTTGGCATTTTTCTACAATTTTCAAGTGGTCTTAAACCTTTGATCACGAGTGTATCAGTCAAACAAGGTTTACTCTGAAAGTAATTCTTATAAAAATCCACAGTGTGAATGCTCAGGTGGCAGACACTAAAAATTGTGTCATGTAATAGAACAATAAATATGGTACACCAATGATCTACTCCAAACAGAGATTTACATGCAGTATTGCACTCCCAAATGTGCACACATCATCTACACACATGGCTGTGTACAACAAAATTAATTCAAAATGACAGCATAAACCCATAAACAAGTTGCAGACAATGTTGAGAACACTAAAACTATTTGCGTCTAGTGTTGCCACATCACCATCACAGCATGGGACTTTCAATTTGTCAATGCTCCTGATATTCACAAAATGTACGTACCAATTGCATTATGTTCAAACTTTGTCTCATCTTCTGTATGGCTTAAGAAATTCTATTTAAACCAGAATTGGCTATACTGACCATGTCAAAATAATGATCAGAGAGAAATATTTATTGTGCAATTTGGTTATATTTAAGAACAAAATTTTTGCAACATTATATCCTATTGGTGTGTATGACCTGTCAAGAACAAAGATATGTGATATTTTTTCCAAATAAATCTCCCAGATGTAAATGACAAACAACTTTATCCCTCCTAAAAGTACCTTTGATTAGATTATTGTTTGTTTCAAAATACGGTCAAGTATCCGTAACACTTTGATCACAATTGGTAAAACTGAAGCTCAATTTTCAACTCAAATTTGATGTCAATAGTAATAAGCAATTTTGAAACTAGCAATCATTAACTGAATCATACTTTCATCTAACTTTAACTAAGTAATCATGAAAATTGAGTTTGCATCTACTGGTGTGTCAACATCATCATGAAAATCTTATCCGTGGGTGGCCACCAGTAGCACATGTTGTAGTCAGAGCGCGACAGAGATACATGCCAACCAAATAAGCATCAACTGTGCATACATGTAGAAACTCTGTCAATTTTAATAACATAGAGTAAATTACAAACAAAAAACTTGGAAATCTATTTATTCAAAGAGACACCTGGAGTTTTAATATATAAGGATAATTTATTTTGCTTTGCGACATTTAATGATCCATTAAACAGCAGGTCTTACTCTCAAACCAGTGGGGAGAGCTTCTACCTTAATACCATTTTAGTTCATTTCCACACTAGTAAGGCTTAGTTTTTACTTTAACATCAACTGTCTTTGTCTCACACTCAGACCAGAACTAAGTTTCACCTTCCGTCATGTTCTCCGCTGCAGCTTCTTGCTTAATGAAATTCTGCCTGCAGCACAGCCTCTCCACTTCAGCATCTGTCAGCTTGTGCACCATAACCACTGCACGATCCATGCTGGGTGCTTAGGTACCTGAGCATTGGGATGCTTTTTTGCTCTAATATTTGAGAAAACTGAAAAATAGGGCTTGAAAATTTAAAACATAACACTGTTCTTTCATCATTACAGAAAATTATAAGTGGCCACTGATTTCAATAATGCAACAGAACCATACATCAAGTGGATCAGACATTTTAAAATCATTTAATAAAAGAATTGAGTATTATAATTTTCGTCTTTGTATCATAGGATTTGAGTGGTCTCTCATTCGTGGGACATCTCCCACCAATTGGTAGGATATCATTGGTGGCTCTCCCATTGGTGGGACATCATCAAGTCAGAAGTACTTGTCTAGATTTAGTTTCAGAATGTTATCTGTCCGTTACAAATTAGGGTTCACAAAATGGTTGCAATTAAATATTAGTAGTATGCCATGAGAATTAGTAAGTTAAGATGGATGTAGTTATTCTGTCATAATTGAAACTAGACCATGATAACTGGCATAGTAAATTCAAACTTAGCAACAATCGAGAAACAATGCTACACGAAAAATGTCCATTCACATCTATGCTCATGAACATTTTAGTTCAACTATGATTATTTCTGAAATGAAAACCAAATTCCAAAAAGGTGACATTTCTTTTCTTCTTACAATATACAATCCATACACACAGGGTGTTTGTAAACTCATGGTACAAACTTCGGCAGTCGGTAGAAAAATTGAAAATAACTTTTAGATGAACAAAAAGTCTGGAAAGCTATCATTTATGGGAAATCAAATGAGAAGTTTCACAACCCCTGCTTCTGGCAACATTTGTTCATGTGTGTGGTCCATGGTGCTAAGTAGTTTGACACTTTGAAATGCTACCCAAATTCAAAACAAGCAGATATGCTCATGGCTTATGGTTTAGCAAATGGCAATGCAAGATTGACAGCTTGACTGTTTATAGAGCAGTTTCTCTTCTGTCATGTACCTAGATCATCGATTCTTCACAAGGTTGCATCATCGTCTGCAAGACGCCTGCAGTTTTGAGGTAAACAGAAAGAAGCAAATGATCAAAGACGGAAAAATACCCGCTGAGAATGAAGAGCAGATACTACAGCATTTTGAAAGAATTCCACCAACTAGGACTCTAACTGCTGCACGTGATCTTGGAATACATTGCTACTCTTGAGTATGGAATGCACTCCATGCAGACAGCCTGTACCCTCATCATATTGTGAGAGTACAAGAACTGCTCCCAACTTTCAGCCACATGAATGATTTGCTTGCTGGTTCAAAATAGAAATACTGCAGATAATGAATTTTCAAAGCATGTACTCTCTACTGATGGAGCAACTTTTACGCAAGGTGGTAAGTTATGTTACGCAAATTTATGTTAAACAAGTATAATTTACACTTGTGGTAACCTGAAAACCCACATGCTTAGCATCAGTGCAACCACCAAGTGCGGTTTACTGTGAATGTAAGACCAGGAATTATTGGCAACCATTTGGTTGGGCTGTATGTGCTTCCAGCATGTTAAACAGGGAAAACCTATGAAGTTTTTCTAAGGGAGTTATTACCTGACCTAGAAAATTGGCCTTTAGACATAGGGCTCACCAAGTGGTTTCAACACTACGGAGCTTCATCACATGTCAATAGGGATGTGCATCAATATCTTCACTGTACCTTTCCAAACAAATGGATAGGATGATTTTGACCCGTACCATGGTCAGCTCAGTCTCCAGATATAACACATTTAGACTTCTACCTTTGGGGTTACCTGAACAGTTTAGTTTCTGAATCACCAATGGAAACAGACGGATCTGATTGGAAGGATAGTAGAGGCTGCAGGACGCTTTACGGATGATCCACGAGTGTTTAATCATGTCCAGGAATCACTACTGCATCGGTACAGAACCTGCATTGTTGCAGAAGGGGGTCCTATTAAGCATCTACTGTAGAGTACATCCATGTATGATGTTAGGTGAAGGTAGCTTTCGGCTGTGGGGAATCTATAAGATTCGATATCTTGTAAACGATGAACTTCCATACTTTTTGTTATTTGTGCAAATTTTCAGCTTTTATACCCACTGCCAAAGTTTTACCATGAGTTTATAAACAACCTGTATAAGGTTATGCAAATAATTGCCATTCCAAAAATTGAAGACACCCTGCAATTTTGTATTTTTTCCTGCATAGAAATTAATAGATAAAATTTCAAAATAATTATAAATATTATAGTGGCTGCTACCATCCACTGAACATTCTTTAAATTGTTGACCTTCAGTATTTCTGACAGTGTTAGAAGCTCCAATTCCTTACTTCACCCCTCTTTCTGGCTGCAACACACAACTGTTAATGGGATTGAAACTTGAAAAATAAGTGAAAATTGATGAGACCAATTATCAAACAGCATTTAAAAACCAGCAATAATCAACAGCATGTGCAAAAAAATTGATCCAACATTGCAGGAAAAATTACAGATGCTGAATACTTGAGTATTAGTTTGTTTAAGGCTTTATTTCCATTGCATAACTAAACTAAAGAAAATGTGCAGTCACGAAAAATAGTGTGTTCTTATGCCAGCTACCCAATACATTGAAACAGAAAGTTTGGAGGGATTAAAACCAAAAAGAAATTAAGAGGTGTGAAAACCCATAGAAGATAATTGGGTACTGCACAAAACATAGAAAACACACAAGCCTATTCAAAGGTGAGACAACTCAACAGCTGGAGGAAATTTCTCACCTAGATCAGACTAACTAGATGAACAGTAGCCTCATGACTACTAGGGACTTCTCAAGCTAAACGTTGTATTCTCTAGGCATCTTTCTAATTCATGATTCAGCCTTGAAACTGATGTGAAATGATGCTTAATTAATAATCAAAAAGGTAGTTTATTTAAAAACATTAAGGCTGTGATGGCAAGTGTTTGTAAAGCTGTGGTGATGAATGACTGATGTACATTTTATCAAAAAGAACAAGATCTTTAATAGTTTCTTTCATGTTCAACTTTTGAAATAGCCACCACAAGAATAAAAAACATACATCAACACAGAAAAAATTTGCAAGAATTTCTCAGGCTAAGAGACATGGATGGGCATAATGAATTCTCAAATGTACAAGTAAACTGTGAAAAGAATTCTGCAAAGAAACACAACCTGATGAATTGTCTCAACAAAATGAAACAACAGCCCACATTGTACATGAAACCATGGATTTGTTGAAGGGCTGATTTCCTCAATGACTAATTTCACATAGATCAAATTTAACTAAGCCAGCAAGATTACCTGATACGTGTCTTTTTTGGATTTCATTTTTTGACTTGGTAACATAAGGAGCATTTTGTATTGCATACTGCTCCACTGAGAAACAATGCAAGAGAAGTAATTTAATTTATTTATGTTAATACTTTAAAAGATATTGTAGCACAAACTGACCTTCATATTGGTGAATGTCTAGGAACCAAAGATGGTTATTTTGAAAGTCAAACAGAACAAAATAAAAGGTTTGATTTTAGTCCTCTCTATGAAACTAATTTTATTCAATCTTTTCATAACAACAATTTAAAAATTTGAAGCATTTACAAACTGGCTACACTATTAACAGACACCTTGTAATCACCAATATCAATCCCCTGCACCAAGGAAAGATAGCCAACAAGCAGAAATCAGATTCACCTCTATAGTCAAACACCCCACAGATTGAATCATAAATTGATAAAAAAATTGATAAAAATTGATAAAAATTAATTGATACAAATAAATAAATTGAAACCTACCTAACCCCAACAAAGGAGAGCCAAAAGGAGAAATAAAGAAGGCATTGCTTAGTATAGAGTTAAAGTATTTTACTAGATATGTTAGTTTAAGCCTTCCTTTGCCCAACAGAGGTCTGCTGTCACACAGGGTCCCTGCATACAAGAACAGCAATTAAGGAAAAGAGTTTAGGAAACTAAATTGAAGTTGAAAAGAAAGATATGGATATTGAGAAAAAAAGCAGTAGCTAAAAAAAGATGACCTGTAAAAAAATGAAATTATTCTATTTTAATGAAAAGAATACCTTCCTAACTTCAAGCTAGGGATCTGAAAATTACTCCAGGGAGCAGCAATTACCATAGACACAGAATTTGTGTCTTCCTGAGAGGACAATAACATTCAATTGTTAACTTTTAGACATACATCTTTAGGGAGTCTCTTCCACAGCAAGGCCCAACAGCACTATGTGGATTTACTCTTGCAGCTTTAAAGACTTCAAAGATTACAGACCTAATGAAGTGACACAATTACACATCTTGTTCACCAAACCTGGGTCACTACTGGAGGTCAAGACCCTCCAGCCATACCCATCATGACAATCACAGTCAGGCACTCACAATCACTATCTACTGATCTCCAACTGCTGGTCATCTTCTGAAATGATAGTAAAATGCCCTTTCAACTCCATTCATTTATCGAGTTTTTGACTAACCTCTAATATTCCTTCCCTGTGTTCCTGACTTCATTACTTCCTTCACCAACAATTCCTTTTTGATTTCCCCATATGGCCAAACCCTTTCAACACACAGCAGTTCACACTTTTTGCTTCCTTCCCACATTCGTCATACTCCTCAGCTCATTGATTTACCTATCCCACAATGTCACCCCAGCCATACTCCTCAGACTCTCCATCTGGAGTACATTTCACTGGCTCCTATCAGCCACTTTTGAGCCTCAAGTTTCATATCCATCCAGCACATCAGCCTGACACTCTCATACTGTTAGGAGAACACTTCAATGTCTGCCTCCTCAATACAGAAATGCTAAAGGTTCCAGGAGCCCAGTATAGCACCAACTACACAGTCTATAATTCAGGAACACTGACAGCCTAATGAATGAGCAAAATACAAGATCAAGAAAAACTACAAAATGGTGATATTGGTAACTTGTCAGCAATACCAAAGGCTGCACAAGAAAAGACTCATAAATTTCTATCAACACTGGAAATCTTAGCACAAAATTAAATCAGTAAAAAGTAGTGACTTGAACTATTGACTGATGCAAAAATTCAAGATAGCTAAGCAAAAAAAGCAAGGATTCAAATAAAATTCTATAAATAAAATTGAAGAACTGAGAATAACTCATAGGTCTTAAATGATGTTATCTACAAACTGAAGACAGTTCAAAACTAAACCAAACTAAAACTATAGGAACAAATAACTAAACAACCAAGGAGCCACAAGATTTGAGGAGGGGCATCAAAAAAATAGAGCAGGCCATGAAGGCTCACCTGTCAGACTCCAGAAGTGAATCAGTGGCTCCAACACTGCCAGGCACTCCAGCCAGCACCAACTCGCTGGTCTCCCCCTGACCCTCGCTACTCTGCAGGTAAACAAGGACAAACAATCATAACCTTCAATCTTGCAGCATGGCATCAACTCATCCTACTGTACAACCACAATGGCAATACAACAGGTCACTCATAAATGTTCTTCTAAATTGAAGAGAAAATGTGACTCCTTTGATCATGACTATATTTCAGGATTATCACAACAAATAGTTTAATCCTGAAATATGTATGGATTACAGTAATTGAAGACTGGCATCATAAGCAACTTCAAATATAAGATGAATAACTTACCTAATGCGAGTCCCAATCACATAGGATATTCCTTTTACAGGAAGACAGGCTTTATGAGGTTATTCAAGTATTATACTTATTGATTAAATTTATATTATCAAGTTATATTTTCTTTACTGTAAGAGGAAGCTGAAAAAAAATTAAAAGAGCTCTCTGTAAAGGAACAGAACTGAATACAATACAATAAAATTTAAAAACAAAGAAGAATTAAGTACATTCAATGAAACAACAAAATGCCTTATTTCCTCACAGTACAATTTTTCTACCATTTATTGTCAGGTAACTTTTCCTTACAGCTCCTTACAAACTTTTCCATGCTTGTGACCATCTTCTAGTTTTCACCTTATTTAATTCATTATTGGCAGCCCCAAGCACTCCCAAATACTACAAACAACTTTTGATAAACAACTCCTGTCTTAATTCTTATTTACAACCAGCTGGAGTCTTTCCATAAGAGACCCTTATAAACACTTTTACCAGTCTACAGTTTCTCTTTATCTTAGCTAATGATGCTAAAATATCAGCACAGAGTAGCCCCAATGTATTGATGACTGTGCTCTCAGCACCTAACATAACCAACCTCCACCCTCACAAAGTCTTGCCTTCACCTAATGCAAAACTCCACCTGTATACATATTTGACAAATATAACAGCAGTACATACCACTGACGCAAATTCTCAAGCACTTCACACCATCCACTCACTATACTTTCAGTTCTCACACATGCTCTGCTATCAATACAATAGCTCATGGCCTTAAGCACCTTGTTTTTCACACAACACTTGAATCACTTCAAACAACACTCTCTGATCAACAGTATCAACCACTTCTCCATTTGTTTCACTGCTAAAATCAGATCCACAAACCCTCTATCATGCCAAAAACTGAACAGCTCGTCTCCTATTGCGCTTTCTGTTTCCTCTTTCATATTATTCAATAGCACTCTGCCGTACAGAATACCAACCATGCTCAATATACTTACATGTTTGGAATTGGAGCTCTCATACCTACCCCCTTACTTTTATACAATTGAATCGCAACACATATTCCTCAAATCTCTCAGCAATGCACCAATAACAACAAAAATTCAGCAACTACAACAATCAATGTCACCCATCATTTCATTGATTGCTCAGTTGCCACACTGTATAATTTCAGTGCTTTACCCTAGAATGGTTTTTCCTGTGTAGACTTCAACTTCTACTCTCTTGACCATTCATCTTTGGATCAATTGCATTTTCTTATTTTCACTGGCACACTGCTGCTTTTTGTAGTTTAACTTCAGGCAAATAAAATTGCTTCAAATGATGCTTTCCTATTTTATTAACATAAAACTGATGGCACTAAAACTCACAGTCCAAATAAAATTCTCTTTTTAGCCAACATTATAAGTTTAGTCAGATATACAAGCTCAAAGCCTTCTCTGACAATCACTTACTAACAAATAGTGCACACAATCTGTCAAAAAGCAACATCTGATAGGCTTGAATGAGCTCGGCACAAAAATTTTAATTGGTATAAAAATATCATTAAATAACATCACTTATTAAATAATTGTGTTTAGGTGATGAACATGTGATGACTGTGATCGTTTCTCAATTCTTCCCATCTAAACCTTACGCATGCCAAAATGAAACTACTATATTTATCATGGTACCCTAAACTTGAATATGCTTCATATGGTAAGGGAATGGAACTTCTTTCAAAAATTTGCTAATGAAGTGTTATGACATATAACTGACAGAAAAATATTTCCAGCTACATGACAATGATTACGGATTTCTCGACTGATATCACGAATGTCAAGAGCATGCAAAATGCTAACAGCATTCCCATCAAATACCCTGAAGGACATTTTTCTATGAAATGGTTTTGAGAGCAACACACTATCACTGTATGAATGCAGTTTCATGCTAAAATTTTTTTTGGTGCCCACTCTAACAAGGTAATCTTAGCAGTAAGAAAAAGCCAAAAAATGTGATACACAAACATTCCACCTATTTAATCCATCCCTGAGAAATATTCAAGTGCTTTTCTAGCCTGCGCAATTTTCTCATCACTCAAATACAAATGCCTTCATTGATGAAACCTCTGCTTTGACAACTGTCCCACTGACAATCCACAATGTTACAAAGGATGCCAATGCATGTCAGTCAGCGCATGATGGATGAGAGGGTTAGGTTGCAAGGCTAGGGCTAAAAATATATAGGGCTAAACAAGGAAGTTAGTAAAGTGGACTCTATAATTAAATTCATTGCAAGATTTAAATGCCCTATATTGATAAAGAATAAGTTTTCCCTAGAAAGCTCCTGCAATTTGACATTACAACATATAATAATAAGATAGGAGCATTCAATGTTAGGATGGAAAATAGCCATTTAAATAGCAAATCAATGTCAACAGAATATAAAATTTATATATTTCTGTGACTGAATTTTGTTAAACAAAGAAACTAGTTATCAAGAACAGATTTGATATTTTTCAGAACAAATTGAATATGGAAAAAGAAACTATTTTTATGATTGATTGCATAAGTCTTAGAACTTTTTAATCCTGAAATATTATTAACTCATTAGGACCTTTACGTAGATTTTTCTACAGGCCACAAAAATATTAGAATTCAGCTCAAATCTAATTTCAATGCTTCCTACAAGTCTACGCATGCGTTAAGACTTGTGCTTGATAAGAACGCATTTCAAATTCGCTCTGCGGCCAGCTGTTTATATGATTGAACAGTGCATGCAACATGGCTGCCACACGTCCCAGCACAACTTAATTGTGTCATTTTTGGTTATTTCTCACAATATGACCATTTTTTGTTGAAGTGTGTAAGATTAAAACAAAGTTACGTGATTTATTTACAAATCGGAACACTTTTTTGCCATGAAAAATTGCAAAGTCTAGGAGAAATTTTTATACAAATTTTTCATGAAGATTTTTCTATGCCCAGGCACTACAGCATGCAAAGTTCTGCAGGATAGCATCTTAGATTGCTCTGAGTTAGTGTGTATTTATTTTCCCTGCGCTATTACGTCATAATTAGCTTTATGTTAAAATTTATGTTTATAATGTTATTAGGTTAGTAAGTGCTTTTATGACATGGATAGTCAATGAAATACTAACATATATAAATGTTTATCCCTGCTTTTTTCCCTCAGAATGAATAGGAATGAACATGGATGAAGTAGCAAGTTTTATGGAAGAATTTAATGATAATGAAGAATTCTATAAGGGCTCATCAGAAGTAAACAAATAGTCTGGTGGTGATAGCGACAAATCCGATGAAGAAGCAGAAGGTAATTCCAAAAGACTCAGTCAACTTCTCTTTCAAGCTCCTGCTTCAATTGACCAGGATGAAGAGGAAGACATTGAAATGGAAGAGTCTCAATTCTAAAGCTAAAAGGGAGGCACAAAGAAAGTAGCTGAATAAAAATGGGGAAAATACCATCTCACAATGATGCAGTACAAC
This sequence comes from Morinoia aosen, assembly GCA_030386875.1. Classification (NCBI taxonomy): domain Eukaryota; kingdom Metazoa; phylum Arthropoda; class Malacostraca; order Amphipoda; family Talitridae; genus Morinoia; species Morinoia aosen. The sequence continues at coordinate 14,337,489 of CM059576.1, read as the reverse complement.
ATTGCCATCCTATGACGCTATGTCATCAGAAAGGCCACAGAACTTTTTAGAATTATCCAAATTCAGTTCAAGCAAATTTGTATGCAGCACAGCATAATAAAACTTTAAGTGTAACAGCAGAGAACTTGTAAATTTCCTTGGAGGCATGTTTCTCTCTTCTATCTGTACATTACCACCATAAAAGAAATTCTGGCTTCAGATCTTCTAAAACGGTTTTAAAACAACTTGAGAAAAGATTGTTTACAAGATATTTTACATCATATTTTTTAGATAATAGCATACCAACAGAAGATTGTGCCGCCCAATTAAGACCATTTCTTGAACACCTGAGTGCAAATTTATCAAACAGGGAAGTTTTCCTGAACATCTTGCAATAGATGCAAGCATGATACCTTCCCATAGAAAGCACTTTGCTAAACAACTTATTTGGGGTAAACTCATCTGTTTTGGCTTCAAAATGTGAGTGATGTGCTGCAAAGGAGATGATTTGCATTCATCTGATCTCTACCTTGGCAAAAATGAAACACAAGCAATTTCTAATATTCTAACTACTAGTCCACCTCCCATTATTTGAAATAAGAATGAAGAAAAAACGAAAGAATAGCCACAAGAAATAAAAAAATTCAATCTCTTGGCAGTTGATAGGAACAAATGCACACAGCTCATAAAAAATGTATAATGTTTGACAAATCACATGGCACACATTTCTATTTCCTAAGAATTCACAAAATGCTTAAACCTACTTGAATCTGATAGATTAATACACTGGAAATTGTGGAGTTGATGAAGCTTATATCACAGATACGCTCATCACATACTGCAGGCTGGCTTTGGACAGACGGACGCCTCTCTTATTATAGTATAGATTGGCTTAGGTAGAAATATTTTGCTGAACTGAATTGCAAAAGAAGAACTTCCATATCAAAATGAACATATATTCTTTTATAATTATATTACAAGCATTCCATATCTTGAAATAACAGAACTAGTAGGTGTCCAATATCTAAGAAAATCTAGATGAAAGAAAACTCCTAAGAGTTTCTATTACAGAAGGAAGGGTGATTTATTGGTGGTTAAATTATAAACAACAAATAAGTTACTGTTATCTGCAAAACGATACAAGCAGTTGCATGAAATATAAATCTGTTCCTTAGCCAGTTTGCCTTTAACTTTACAATGCTGACATGACATGATGTTATGGATCAAGCTGTTGGCCCATCCAGGGTGAGAATGCAAATGGGGAAGGCTAGTTTTTTCCTATATGCTGACATGTCACTGTAAATAATGCACACTAGGAAAAAAAAAGGCACATCACTATTTCAGTGTAACTGTATAGAAGCCCTAACACTCTATTTCTGCAAGTCTAAGAGACTCAATAGTTGCCAAGGAAGGTAACATCAAGGCTGACAGACATGTAAGACATGATTGTAAGAAACACTGGATTGTGCAGAATGAACAAGCAAAGGTTTACAGACAGTGCTAAGGCAGGGCATCGTTCTCGTGCAGATAATGTGATGTTGGCCTTCATCCAAGATGTTTCAAAGCGTATCACATATCTAAATGAGCACTTTGCCACGCTTTCATATAGTGTGATGGTGGTAAACATTCTATATGCATCATTAAATCTTCTTTTAGTAATTACTCAGTGCTTTAGCAAATGAAAAATTGTTTGATATTGTTGCATCATAAATAGCTATCTAGGACAGCTTTCGGATGTTTTTACTAGAAGTTAAGAAGATATATTGATTTTCCTGTTTACTTTAGACAGATTTTAGCCTGGAATGCCATCGAGTAAATTGTTTGACTAGACAATGTCTCACCTTCTATCTGTACTAACTTCATGAAATTTATAAAGTATATTAGGACCAACATCTTGAGAGTTTTTGTCAAGTTTTACTGCCCTACTACTATTTCTCCACTTTCGGCCCTCATGGGTCATTAAATTAAATCTTACCCAGCTCAGATGCACTTTTTCTCCAATTCTACCTCCAGAATTATCTTCAATACAATTTCATCCACTTTAAATAATAAAATTAAACCTAAATGAACCACTTTATTTTCTAAAGCATGCAAAGAATGATTGACAATATTTTATACAGCTCATTATGAAAATACTCTTGTTAATATTAAGAGTGAGAATTTATACTAAATCATTTTTAACATTTCATTTGTGGGAAAACAGTTTTATTTCTCCAGCATTCAGAAATTAATATAGTTAAATTAACTATTATTGCAATGAAAATTGTTTTTTTTTCACAAATATTGACAATTTCAACTTTGTATTTTAAACTCATTACATAAGCATTGAATAAAACAAGCTAAAGATCAAGTTTTAACAACAAAATAAACTCAAGCTACCTCTCTTAGTTTTAAAATTTCAAGACTTCAAATAATAGCCATTAACAAAGAATTAATTTCCAAGATAATAGCCTCTCCAGTCACCAGTAAAAAATTCAGGAATAAAGTCACTACATTTGAGGTAAACTAAAATAAAGTATCACTGATATGCACAGAAGATGATTAAAAAAGCAGCAACTTGAAATTTAGGGGAAGAATCCAGTGGAATATTGAATTTCCTAGCCAAATTACTAAACTTATACAATCATATCTCACATTATGAAAGACCAAACAAACAAATAATTCAAGTTATGAAACAGTTTTACGTTAAATTTTCATCTCTGAAAATGAAAGAAAATTTATGTTACAAAATGCAGATCTTCAGAATTCTAATAATGCACACTCGGCTTTGTAGCCGCCAGAAGTCCCCATAACATGAATACACTTATAGCATCTAGCATTTTTTTAAATTGGTGCAATAGGAGTAAATTGTAAATGATTCGCATGTCTTATTAATTTTAATGGTTTAATAAACAAGTTTCTTTTACTTTCAACGCTTATTTCATCCAAGATTGGTGAACTTCTAAAGAAAATTAGGCATTTTATGGGAGAGTATTGGAGGGCTTTGAAACAAATCAGACCTACTACATGTAAAATGTGATGGTACTTATTAAAAATCACGATACAAAACCACTTCTGGAACAAATTAATTTTGTTAGGTAAGGTTTGACTAGAACCAAACTAGAAATAAAATTTAAATAAACAAGACAACAATAAAATGGCAAAATGTGTGAGCCCAACTCAGCCTTGAAGACAATGAGTTATCTAAAAACCAAAGATTAAACGTTGTACAAAGACCTGGCCAATTGGAAAGGAATTATCATCAGTCAATAGATATTTCTGATAAGGTAATATGGAGAGTTTGAGACAACAGAGAACCAGGGCACTTGTTATGCAAGTCTACTACAGAGATGGTCACTGTCTCACTAGTCTCTTCCTCAACATAGTGCTCTTTTACTTCCACTTTCTATGCATTACCAGTAGCTCACCATCTTCAACAAGGATAATATATCATAGCATCAAAGATTAGAACTACAACATTACATCATTATTTTTAATCAAAAGCCAATGAAACTAGTTTACAACCATGGACAGACATCAATCAAACAGACACAAATTATTAATATTTAAATGAAGAAATTTAGATAAACTAAAATATCACTAAGACAACAGAAAAAAGAATAATGACAAGAATTACATTAATGACATTTGGAGTGAAAAGATCTAAAGCTACAGATTGCTCTTCAACCTAGAGCAATTTTCTCATCACTCTCAAACATTATTGCATGCATCAATCTCCCAACTGCTCCAGCATCAATACCTGTCAGTCAGCAAATAAAAGTTGTGATGATATGGTGAGCTTGCATTTTTTATACTTGCATTCCTTGCCAACAACAATTTTTATCTCACTTTTATGATTCCTAGGTGAATGAAAAAACAAATGGAGTGGAAAACTATATATACTTAAATTTGATGAAAGAGAATTCAAATGTCTTATATTTTATAATAAATATATTTTTCCCATAAAGCTTTTAAAATTTGGCATTTTTAAAGCTAATATTTCAATATGAGCATTTACTGTTAGATAGAAAGTAGTCATTTAGTTTTTCTGTCATATATACTCTTCATGCACTGAGCTGAATTGGTTTGATAAAAATAAAAAATCCTTGAATTCCTAGCTGTTTATTAACCTTTTCATTAGGAAACATAACATTTAAACATTTGATTAACTCAAAATATTTCCAAGCAAATAAAATTTTCACCATAAAACATTTTAAGTATACTGCTAAAACAAATTAAATATATTGAAGAAGTAAGCTACTTTACCAAATGGCAAACCAATTTTTTTTACTTTTTACAAATTGTGTTCTATTTTGAAATAACATCGAGCTTCCCAACATTCCATGTTAATTTTTCTTTATTGTTGTTTTTACTTATTTAATCCATATTTTAGTCTTTCAATGTACTTCTATTCTTTCTCTCAATATGTGCAATTTACTTCTAAGACACCACAAAAACCAGTCATCCAAAGGTGTGCAAAGCCTTGAACATAACTTTTGAAAATCCAGATTTTCAGCACACCCATTGCAGATAATTTGAAAAAAAAAGTTCACTCACCTATCACTACAGCTTTTTAACTTTAATTTAAAAAAGCACAAGTTCAATTTAAAAAAGCTCAAGTTTAATTTAAAAAAGGTCAAGTTCAATTTAAAAAAGCTCAAATTTAATTTAAAAAAGGTCAAAGTCAATTTAAAAAAGCTCAAGTTTAATTTAAAAAAGCTCAAGTTTAATTTAAAAAAGAACAAGTTTAATTTAAAAAGTCCATCATTGATGCTTCTCAGGTTGAGAATGAAACCTCTTACAGAACACTTCTTACAGGACAGTACCTCCTACAGAACAGATCTGCACCTTCTCAAATCTTTGTATATTTACAGAATGAAACCTGTTCTCAATGACACCCAAAGTGCTAACCCGCTTCATGTTGCCAATACGTAATTCAGTTTTTCCTTTATCTTTTGCATATTTTTTTTACCGTTGTTTGTGTGTGCTCTCCGTGGCACAGCGGTTAAGGGATCGGACTTGTATGCTGGAAGTCGCGGGTTCGTATCCCGGCGCAGGCGCGGAGATTTTCCCCGTTGGGAATAAGGGAAAGCTCAAGCACAATACCCCCACTCAACCCAGGTGTCGGAAATGGATACCAGCTTTACGGGGGAACCGCCATGGTGTCCTATATGTAGGGTTAGTTTTAAGATTGTTGAAAAACCAATGCTAAGATCATATGTATCAGGCTTGATTGGAAATAAAGCATCCCAAAGATGCCGATGTTAACCTTTAAACCTTTGTGTTTTTTCAAAGTTTAGATTTTGTATGTATACTACTTTAGTGCTTCAATTTCTCTTATTTGGTTTCGTTTTACAGAAATTTTCTTGCTGAAGATGGACAGTTAGTTAGAAACGTTCAGTTTTATTTGATCATTTTTAATAAAAATGACTTTACCTGTAGCGATTTTTGCCTTGCTTTTTAATTTAAAAAGTCTCAAAAAGTATTTAAAAAAGATGAATTTCAATTTTGAAACGCTTATGTTTCTAAAATTTCATACATATGTAATAATATAAGTAAAGTTTAGTTGTCAGAAGGCATATTTATTTAAAAGTATTGGCCCTGAAAATAGAGTAAATTGAATATCAGACAAGGCAAGCTGCTGTGATGGACTTAATTTGGCATTCTTCAAGTTTTACCTATGAATCATTTGCTAAACAGATCATCGGTACTAATATCTATTGACAAAAATGATGCAAATAAGCTTTATGCAATAAGCAACTGTGGGACAATTAGCAGTATGCACTGACTGAAAAGTTGAAGCTCAGTAATGTTCAATTTTTCGGTCAGTGCAGTATGCTAATTGTCCTACAGTTACTTATTACATGAAGTTTATTCGAACTATTTTTGTCTATAGTTAAAAGTACCGATGACCTATTTAGCAAATGATTCATAGGTAAAACTTAAAGAATGTCAAATTGAGTACAAAATTACAGCAGCTTAGTTTGTCTGATATTCGATTTACTCTATTTTCAGCACCAGTACTTTTAAATGAATATGCATCCTCATGAATAAACTTTAATTATACTATTATTATTGGTCAATGTGAAGTTTAATGCACCCACGGAAAATAAGAATTCCGATCTTAGGAATCACTAAAGGAACCCATTTAAGAACGTTTTACATGAATGACATTCTGCTCGCTGATGCGTTATTTTCGAATAATTGAACTTTATAGTTGGCCTTTGCGCCAAAGGGAGCAAGCGCGTGAAACGGAATTTAATCAATAACGGAAGCTATAACAAACGTAAAGAGGTTGGGTCGTGAGGGAGAGGCACAGTTCTTCTAGTGAAAATTATAAATAAAGCTTCTAACCCACCCATTAGGGTGACGAGCGCAATCTTGTTGACATCGGGTCCAAGATGGCGGCGCCCATGGTGGTCGCCATGTTAGACCCGATGTAAACAAGATTGCGGTCGTCACCCTAATGGGTGGGCTAGAAGCTTTATTTATAATTTTCACTAGAAGAACTGTGCCTCCCGCTCATGACCCAGCCTCTCTACGTTTGTAATAGGGGGTTAGCTTCTGTTTTTAATTAAATTACGCTCGCTTCCTATGGCGCGGGAAGGCCAACTTCAAAGTTCAATTATTCAAAAATAGTGCATCAGCGAGCAGAATGTCATTCTTGTAAAACGTTCTTAAATGGGTTCCTCTAGTGATTGTTTGGAATATAATTATTAATTTCCGTGGTTGCATTAAACTTCACATTGACCTTATTATTACCTAAGTACGCAATTTTAGAAACATAAGCTTTTCAAAATTGAAATTGACCCTTTTTTAAATATAGTCTGCTTGAGACTTTTTCAATTAAACTCGATCTTTTTATATTAACACGTTAAGTGCGGCGTGACCCACCGGTGGTCATTTAGGTGATTTTCATAATGCTGCTGGCCAACCAGCAGTCACTGACTCAATTTTTCAATATACTAAATGAAAGTTAAATGTAGTCATGAACCAGACAATGTTTGCTATTTTCAAATTTTCTTACTACAATTGACTGTAAATTTGAGCTGGAGATTGAACTTTAGTTTAACCCGCCGCACTTAACGTGTTAAACTTGATCTTTTTTAAATTAAACTTGATCTTTTTTAAATTAAACTTGAGCTTTTTTAAATTAAACTTGACCTTTTTTAAATTAAACTTGAGCTTTTTAAATTGAACTTGAGCTTTTTTAAATTGAAGTTAAAAGCTGTAGTCTGTATTTACTCAGGTCTAATCATATAATTGAACTTGTGAACATCAATGCTTCTATAAATAAAGATTCCACTCTCTACCCTTTTTGATAGTTTCCTAGTTCAATACTGATTTTACTGTTGTAAATATTTTGAAATTTTTTTTGCCATATTTAGGTAATTAGAGACATTTTAAGACATTTTACATGAATGATATTGTGCTCACAAATGCTTAGTTTTTGAGATACAACATAGATACATTCAAGCAAGAATAGCATTACCTTGCACTTGAAGTTGAGGGCCGACAGCACTGGGGCGTTTGTAACAGCCTACAATTCTATCTGCCATATACACAATATTCACACAGAGGAGTTCAGCGCCTGTGCACCAGACTTGTCCAACAAACTACTCAGGATCCACCGATCCTTGTCAGAAGTGGCTATTGAACAGCATCACTGGGATAGCCATTATGTCAAAACACCATCCCAAGGCATGGCAGGTCATTTCAGTCCACTCAACATGAATGGCTCATTCCAGTCACTGTCTTTTACTCCAGGTACGTACAAGAAAAACTTTCATAGTTTCAATTGGTCAATATTTATTTTAGGTGCGGCACGGAAATTAAAGATGTCGTTGCTTAGAATCACTAAAAGAGCACATTTAAAAACCTTTTACATGAATGACATTCTGCTCGCTGATGCGTTATTTTTGAATAATTGTACTTTGAAGTTGGCGCCGGCGCGCGCGCGCCGTAATTTAGTTAATAAGGGTAGTTAACCCCCTATTACAAACGTAAAGAGGTTGGGTCGTGAGGGTTAGCCACAGTTCTTATAGTGAAAATGATAAATAAAGCTCCTAACCCACCCATTAGGGTGACGACCGCAATCTTGTTTACATCGGGTCCAAGATGGCGGCGCCCATGGTGGTCGCCATCTTTCAGCTGATATAAACAAGGTTGCGGTCGCCACCCTAATGGGTGGGTTCGAAGCTTTATTTCTAATTTTCACTATAAGAACTGTGGCTAACCCTCACGACCCAACCTCTTTACGTTTGTAATAGGAGGTTAACTACCCTTAATAACTAAATTACGGCGCCGGCGCCAACTTTAGAGTTCAATTATTCAAAAATAACGCATCAGCGAGCAGAATAGAATGTCATTCTTGTAAAAGGTCATTAAATGTGCTCTTTCAGTGATTCTAAGCAACGACATCTTTAATTTCCGTGCCACACCTAAAAAAAATATTGACCGAAATGGTCAACACTATAGAGTTAAATTGCTAATAAACACTCACCTCAATTGCAGATGTGTTATCGATTGAGCAGGTGCAACTGCGATCTCAGCACTGTGTTTGTTTGTATTCAGAAAAGTCATAAAAGTCATGTCAAGATGAGGCAAGATGAATTAATTTGACTCATTATGAATTTGAATATCTAATATTTTCTCATTTTTCAGCAATTTTGTTATGTAGACTTGCATAGTTTTTTTTTTAATTTCCCCGTGAAAAGTAGAAAAACGAGCGCTTTCACGGTTTGAATTGAAATGAACATAAATTATTGCGTCATACATCAACTTTTTGAATGAAGCTTTTTTGACCTCAATAGTGGATTAAATATATAGATTACGAGTTTTTATCGAACAATTTGATGTTAAATTGGTGATAAATAACGACAATATTGACAGAAAAGCACAGCAAAGAAAAATGCATAAAATTACTTATAACTAAATTAATCTTTAAACTCCGCCCAAAGTGGGGCTTAGTTTAATTACGTGAAGTTTGAAGAACAAACAGAGATACTTCAGATGTCACCAGACGCCTGAGAAGGCATCAACAAATTGAATGAATTGATATGGCTGTAGCATACCGCTACATAAGCGTAAAAATTAGAAATTTGCCATTCGTACTTAAATAAATTAATTAGTAGCATTAAAAATCTTACTCTAATTTATTATTAATTATTTTCTACTTCTAATTCGTAATCATTGAAGCTTTTGTGTAAATACATGAGACGATGAAATAAAAATTTACATTTTTCGAGAGAGAAGCCCTCTGGTGGCAATACTGCGCAATGCGCGTCTCTGTTTCAAATAGAGCACTCTATAAAGTCTCCCAAAGTGGGGGAATAAATTGAATTTGATTTTTAAGGTTGAATATCGACTTTAGAGATTGAATATTGAAGAATTTATCAAGTGCACAAGAGGATGTTCTTTTACAATGGCGAGGTCACCAGTGCTTTCACAAGCACACTTAATTGCTAATTGAATGATTTCGGCCTCTGACTCTGAAGGAGTTCGGGGTATTCGGACGCAATATATCTAGCGTCTAATAATCCATGAAACAACAAAACTACCACAAGCCAACACCGGAGGAAAATGAGAGAATAGTTTCACTCGCCGGTATGGAATTTATTGAAGAGAAGGTTGCACTCCTAAGTGCGAGGCTTGACTCTTGTTCGCGAGACTTCTTGGGGAGAGTCCGAGGAGGTTGGAGGACTTCAGACGATTCGTTCAGCTCAGGCTTGTGAAGCGCGAGCTGGAGTGTGAAGTCGATGTTTTGTAAGTGTGGGGTGTTCCGACACTAAGTGATTGGTGATTTGAGTGCTGGGTAGGGCGTTGATTACCGGTTGGGAAAACTCGGTAGGAATTGGGGACTCTCGCCCAAATGGCCTCAACTGGAGATTTTAGTGGCTTAGCTGCAGGGGTGCAGGCCTTTCCAGTATAGTGAACTTTGAATATGAGGAGAAGCTTGGAGGGAACACTTGGAGGAGAACTCGGAGGAGGTAAGCTCCTTAAATTAAGAGGTTAGGGTTTGGTTTCATACGTGTTTGTGAGTGCTTGAATGTGTGGTCCCGTCGATCCTGTGAGGGAGCAGGTGACTTGAATTATTTTGAACACAAAATTTGAGTCTATTCATACACATGTGCAAGACTGCACAAACTGCAACATTCACAGGATGAACAATGGCAGAGGTCTGGTGCTGAGAATCAGTCCGCAACTCTAGCGCCCGAGTCGCAGCCTGAATCATCTCAACACCAGAATCAGTGCTCCAGACCAACTGGTCACAAGCTCTATCCTGACATTGCGAGCAGCAACACAACTGAGTTTAAATGAGCTACAGCCAAAATAATAGCTAAAGCACTGAGGTAATTAGATAATTAATGTACTAAAAAATATAAGTATGAGAAAAGGTGAAGTCTCTATACTCTATTATTTAGATGAGCAAGAATTGCAGCAGAAGTTACATAAAAAGGAGCAGCCCATAAACGGACACGAAAGTCACAACAACTAAGCTGAGAACAAAGTTACAGTGATTTAAAAAAGGCTCAATTAATTCATGGAAAAATATTGAACATAAGAACGCTGCTTCTATTCCTAAAAGACATGTCAAATGTAGTTAGGTATTTATAAGGAACAATTATTTATGAATTGACTTGAAATGAGTACTGCAGAAAATACAAACGCGATTTGCTGCAATATCCTATTTTATTTCTTAAGATTTTTGGACTTTAAACGTTGAGTGTTGAACGTGAAAAGGATTTCATACTTGTTTGAATCACGACTTAATTAAAATACAAAAGTTGAGGACACAATTAATTAGAAGCTGGAACATACAAAAATGAGCAAACCAAAAATGATCTCTGTGGGCAGCAAGGTGTCTTAACACTATGCTCAACATTGCCCTCAATCATATCTTTTCGACTAGTGACACGAGTTTTTTCAATACTCGTGTGTGTGTATCATCTAAGTGTATTAATTTTAAGATATTTAAAAACCAATGATTGTAATATTGTACAATCTCTATTGGAAATAAAGTTTTTTCTTTCTTTCTTTCTTCTTTCAGCACTAAAATACATCCAAGGAGCTAATGCCAATATCGTCTAACACTGAAGCACAACACGGAATCATCGGAGAATAGTAAACACGAAAACTATGGCAAAGATGTGGCAGTGAGCTTGAGGCTGGTGACTAACTAACACTGGCACAGAGACAACATAGTGAATATTTCTACGACACAATAACGAGAGCTCCCTAACACGGAACAAGTTAAGACACAACACAGGAAAGTTAAGACATAATACACACTTATCGTTACACTTGATACTTACAATTGCCCCTCTGGGGCCCAAGGACTAATATCTGAAGAACACACAACGTGAAATGAGCAGTCTGCCTGGAAAATGGCTATCGAGCTTGCCAAATGGTTCTGCGCGAATGTTTCCAACGGAAGTGACTGACGGAAACGTGATCGGCAAATATTTTCGAAAACACAGTTTTGGTACAATTTTGAGTTTAATCGAATTAATTTGGTCTTGTAAAATTGTAAAAATGACTACATTTGTATAATTTAATTTTAGGATTTTAGTTTTTTAATATTTTATGAAGTTAGGCTGAAGTACGGCTGAGGGCGATCACTACAACTCTTACTTTGGCGGTTGACTAGCCCGCGCACAGCATTTTTCCCGTGAGTAATCAGTGTTAGAAAATAATCGTGTTCTTTCTTCGTGTTCAGTGAATATTAATAGTTGACAGTGCAGTGTTATTAAGATACGTAGTTATGCGTAGGAATTGTGATGTAGCATGTTTTCATTCAGTGTTTTGTTTTGTTTCTCAACGTAACTTAGCGTAAAATTTTGCGTCAGATGTGCATTGCATTTCCGTGTCATGATTTTATTATCAAAACATAATCATGTTTCGTTCCTTTCTTTACGATAATAGATATACCTGCAGTTCCATTCATGATTCGATACTCGGAACGAACGCGGCTGAACTTGCCGGCTTTCGTTGTCGATAGCGTCTCTGTTTAATGGCGGAACACCACACCGCCGTCTCTTGTCACTAATCCGTGACTATAATTCACTATAGGCATGTGTTATAGTAGCATTTATTTTTTTTACAAACCGACTTGCAGTGGTTTTGTTAAATTACGAAAAGTATTCATGTCTATGCTTGAAGTTTTGGAATTTCATTTCTTAATTCCATACTCTATGAAACGACACGTAACCGCCCTTATTTCAATAGAAAACATTTCAATGAAATTTAATTTAACTCATCGCATTCTTGTGACAAACACCCACTACCATCTGCCTATCTTGAGTGTGTGCAAATCGCTGGCGGCTTTGGCTGAGGCCGACGCGTAAAGCCGCCCGGCTAAATCGCCACACGGAACTTTCATGCTTTCGTTTTTCTTTCTTCGCGTATTCTCCGCCTGTGAAATCAACGCTTAGGTTTTTCCTTTTCCTTTTATCATTGGGGATATATATTATTCCTTAATTCCTTTATTATTGCAAATGATCTACCAGGATTTTTTTAGTAGGATTTATATCCATGAACTTTAGGATTTTTATGTTTTTCTTACTGCTTTCAAAAAGTGCAGTCACTTGATATTTTCACGATATTCTGTAGATCTCGTGTTTACTTGCCCGTAGTCTCTGTAAGGAATCACGATCTTTATTACCGGAAGTTCTTAAACCTAATACTCAGATTTTTAAAGCCAGGGGCATTAGTGAACAGTTTTGACAGCTAAGCAGTTTAAACAATTTATTTATTGTTAAAACCTGTCAACCAAAATCTGTCCTATCTCCTTGAGTTTGCCAAACGTGAGAATCCAAAGTAGCTGGTGTCAAACCTGTAGGAGTTTCTCGGATTTCTCCGTGTGGGAAGAGTTGTCATTATATGTTGGATTGCAAGTGGTGGAATGTCTTGATGTCTCTCCTGGAACGTTTCATCCAGCGCCTCTCCCCTTACAGGACCTCAACGGCATCACACACACCATTTACAACATTCTCCCTGGGCCGTTTTTGGTTTTTCTACTTGGATTGGATTAAGTTGTGCTCTGGGCCTTTAGCCGGATATATTCTCTAATTACGGGCCTTAATTCTCAACTGCCTAAAAGTACGGGCACCATTGAATTAGCTTTGCATTCGCTGAATTCCGCGTGACTGGATCTTAAGTACTATTCAAACCAAGAGTCATCATCGCCATCAGGCTCGGCACCTTGATCAAACTCACCTGCTCCAAAATTAAGCAAGTTTTGCCCACACAAATAGCTACGCACCTATTGTTGTGCTTTGTTTAAAAATTGCCCACCGTAAAGCGAATATTCTGAACTCAATACACTTAAAAATCTCATCCACCGGCCGGAGCGACGCCAGCACTCACCGAAGCTCACCACCGGCACTCCGGACCTCACTGGGATTTCCAGTCAAGCATCGAAGACCTCCTGGTTTCCTCTTCCAATAAACTCCACCTGAAAAAAGCTGAGTCCAAATCCGTTTTTCATTATCCCTCTCATAATTTTCCCAGATCACTATCGAGAGTTGTTCGAGTTTTTGGCCGTCAAGAACTAACATTTCAGTTCAAACTACCCCAACGGTCACAAAATCCCGACATGGCCCTTTTGACTCAGAAGGAGTAGGCAATCGGATGCTCTCGGCATAAATTTTTAATCAAAATTTATCCTCGATTTTTACCACGGACTGTACCACGAGAAGGGCAAGAAAATATGGGTTTGTTTCTGGCCTTTATTTTTGCTGGAAGATTTGTCAACATCCGTCAGTCGCTTCAGGATGAGCTGTTCCTGGTCCAATCTTGAGTAGGGATGTGTAGCAGTCGCTACAAAGCGTAAATTATAAACTTTCCCATTCGCACTTAAATAAAATACTTATTAGCATTAAAAATCTTACTCTAAATTATTAATTATTATTTTCTACATATAATTCGTAATCATTGAAGTTTTTGTGTAAATACATGAGAGATAAAATAATCAATCGACATTTCGAGTTTTGAAGCAGCCGAAAGTGGCAACATCCAAGCGCGACGCTCGAGCTGAGCGTTGCCCACTCTCATTGGTGCTTCCGTGGCTTGTGCATACAACGTTCTTGTAAGTGAACAAAATTAAAGTGAAATAGAGAAATGCTGGGAAAGTTATATTTCGCCATGTGTTTTTTAGTGTGCATTGTGTAAACTTAAGGACTTGTTCATCGTCGTGATGTAGGGATAAGTTTAAAAATAGTGCTAAAATTCTTAGACTAGCATGTGTTATCTACAGTGCTAACTCGGCGATATAGAGTGAATATTGCGTGTCATTTCCAAATTCACGTGTTGAGACTTCATACTAGATATTCAGCTAACGTCCTTTCTTTACTGCAAAATGATATATTGCGGTTGCCAGTATCATATCGAGATTTATTCATAAACTGACTCGTGAAAGAGCGCGGCTAAATTGCCGGCGTTCTTTGTTGATAGTGTCTTTGTCGCCGGTTGTCTTTGTTTTCCAAAATGGCGGAGTATACATGTAAGGATTGTTGTGTGTGGCTGTGGGTATAGCCAGTTCCTTAACAAACCTCGATAAGCACCTGGAGTACACCATGAGAAAGGATTGTAGTGAATCTCTATCCCGCAACCCAGTCGAAATTTCGAAATTCTCAGAATGATCATCTAAAAATTCAGTAAAATAAATTCAACCATTAGCATAAAATCACATTACGAAATTCACTAATCTCTGTCCTCAATTTTATCAAAATTGTGTAACGAAAAAAATTCAATCTCTAAGAATTCACATTTGCGTCTTAACGGAACCTCCCACGGACGCGCGACAGCAACATCGTATGCGATCTAGCGCCCATTGTCTCAGATCATACAGAGCGTGCATATCTAGGTGTTTCTGGCTGGTGAGATTATAATACTGTGTTTTTTGTGTGTGATAATCTACGGATAACTATAAATACATTATATGTCAATTGTCAACACTATTAGTGTATAAATAGTAAGCTGAATTGCCTCAACTTACCAGTGTCTTAAATGTTAGGATTTCTTGCCTAGAACTTGTGGTTCCCACAGGGTATTTTCCCTTGGGTATTGATGTTATTTTCATTCAAGCTAAAATTTTCCCTTTTGATTTTAAAAGAATTTTTATTTCAACATCTCTATATCATGTTATTTTTATTCAAGCTAAAATTCCCCTTTTGTTTTAAAACAATTTTTATTTCAACATTTCAATATGATGTTATTTTTATTCAAGCAAAAATTCTCCTTTTGTTTTAAAATAATTTTTATTTCAACATTTCAATATGATATTTTTATTCAAGCTAAAATTCTCCTTTTGTTTTAAAATAATTTTTATTTCAACATTTCAATATGATGTTATTTTTATTCAAGCTAAAATTCTCCTTTTGTTTTAAAATAATTTTTATTTCAACATTTCAATATGATGTTTTTTTATTCAGGCTAAAATTTCTCCTTTTTTAAAATAATTTTTATGTCAACATTCCAATGTGATGTTATTTTTGTCAAGATTAGGATTTCCCCTTTTGTATCAAAACTGATTTATTATGCCAAAATTCAATATGGTGTTATTTTTGTGATCAAGTTAGGCTTGCATCAAATTATCATTTTATTCTGTAATGCTGTTTTTTTAATCAAAGCAATCAAATTATCATTCTCATTCTTTACAGCTTATGGTGTCACAGCTGTATTTTCAATTAAGTAGGGTTTTGATATAATCACATGGTTGTAGTTTTTATGTACAGTCAACATTAAAAACCATTCTTAACCAATTTTATAGTCAATCTTTGTTGTGATGATAATCAGAACAAACCTTTGTAAATACCAAGCACATTTTACCGCTGATTTTCCTCATAGAATCAGTATTTATACATTAAATATTAGTGATGTTTTTTTAGGTTTAGTTAGATGGTAATTGTATAATTCTTAGTCATTGTACATTGATTATTTCAGCTAGGAAAAACTGGGAACATGTGTTTTCTAGTTCATTTGCATTTAGCAGATGCTGTAGATTTTTACCATTAGCTATTAATTAAGTGAGTCAGTATACTCAGTTCACTGCGTATGCCATCTTAGTTTCGCCAGGCAAAGTTTTGCCTGTGTGAATTACTAGTGTAGAATTTTAGCTTCATGCCGTTAGATATATTAGAATTAATATCTGGCTCCGAGCAAATTGTCAGTGCTCCGAAGCTGATCCCCGCTTGCACTCCGGCGCCAGAGTGCTGGTGGGGGTCGTTTTTCGAAGAGACTCCTCGCTTTGAGGCGGCATGTTAATGCCAGATTGTTTGCAGCATAGCATGTGTTGATATGTGTTTTAATACCGTGTGCATTTTCACCCAGTGTATTATTCCCGTACAGGAAGCTACGAGACACTTTACATTCCACTGCCACGTCACCTACCTTTACCTTGCCCGATCATATCAAAAGGGTAAAATAACCCGGTAGCCAGACTTGGCAAAAGAACTGCCTCCTTCATTGTTGCCTTTTCACTTCTAATAAACCCACAATTACTGGACGGCAAGCGCAAGTACCCAATTCCTCCTCCACCTCACTCAGAATTGAGACATTTTTTTGGTTACAGCTAACCCAACTGCTGCATAACCTGCAAGTCTATATTCAAACACCACTGGAGGAATTGCACCTTACCGTCCTCACTTATCAGAGACGCTATTGCCGTCTCTAACCATTGGGTACCATTGCACACGACCTTCTCCACAATTACACTTCCCGCATACCGACGCAGCTGTGAGCCTGTTGCAGTTCCTACTCAAGATCGGACCTCAACATCAGCGCACCTTGAAGAGACAATCTGACAGCCTCCAATAAAACCAGGCCAGAATTAAATAACCATATCTACTTTCTTATCCTTCTGATGGTCCAGTTCCGAGGTGAAACTTATAGTGTTTTGATTTTGATTAAAGACGCCAGAAAGATTGCGTCCGAACCCCCTACACTTAACTTCTTCGGAGTCAGAGGCCGTAAATCATTCAATTAGCAATTAAGTGTGCTTGAAAAAGCACTGGTGACCTCGCCATTATTGAAAGAACATCTTGGGAAATCGTTAAATTCCTCAATATTCAACCTTTAACCTTCAAAAAGCTAGATAATCATAGAATTCAAACCGGTCTAAAGTAAAACTTGAGTTAAGCCCCCCAAACTTGAAGTTCACACTGGTGATTACCCAGAGTAGTTTAATCAGATATAAATACTCACCCGGACCACCATCGGAAGGATTAGGAGCGCATGTCTAGTGCTGTCAACTTCTGTGCATGGCTGACCTTGAAGGAGGTAGTTTCTTTCCCTACTCTCAGTAGCTAAACAGAGTATTTCCTCTCCAAACTCTTCCCTAATAATAAGCTATTGCTACTGCAGCCTATTCTAACAAATTCTTCATGTTTATCCATTGCTACTGAAGCCACCTTTTACAAAACTCTTCATGCATTTCCATTGCTACTGAAGCAAACCATAGGAGACCTTCTAGGATCATTTCCATTGCTACTGAAGCTCCTTACTAATAACCTTCGCAATTTCCATTGCTACTGCAGCACCATTGCTACTGAAGCACAAAAGTAACATAAAAACTTATACGAAACAAAAAGCTATTGCAACGCGCGTTATCATTCATTCTTGCGGAACATTAGAAGCATTATGGCGCCAAACGATGGTAACGAGAGTAACGACAGTCAGGCGGTGTCCGTAAAATTAACACCGTTCGCGATTCAAAGTCTGGACTCTTGGTTCTTCCAAACCGAAGAACACTTCGAAAGCCTATCCATCACGTGTGAAAAAGTTAAATACTACTCCTTATTAAGGGCCCTGCCCACGACTTGCCTAGACGACCTCTCTGGGGTCTGTAACGCTAACTCAACCGAACCTTATTCCACCCTCAAAGATCATGTTTTAAAACGTTACAGCAAGGATAGAGCCCAAAGAATCCAGGCTTTGACGAGTAATCTCACCACCTACAATAGCCAAACACCTCTAGCGCTACTTAAAGAGATGAGGAAATTGGCGAAGGGGGTGATGGATGACGATACCCTTAAGACATTGTACATCCAACGCTTGCCCTTACGCCTTCAACCATTCCTCCATACACAAGATTCCTCTGTGAACCTGGACGTTCTCGCAGAATTAGCCGAGAAAATTATTGCCTGTGAAAACCAGACACCGAATAGCTCTGCCGTTACTCCAGTGGTCAATCAAACCAGCCCGAACGAAGTGGAAAGATTATTGCGCGAGTTAGTTCAGCGAGTTGGAGCACTAGAAGTTGCTACCCAGCAAGCCGAACACGCGGATAGAGTTCATGGGGTTGCACACCAAACTGCGGCGTATCAGCAAGCCGATAATTCCACACACACCGTTCCGTTTGACAGGCATAAAAATTGGAATCGTTCATTTAAACATCAGAGGGCTGGTAGTTCAAATACCGTTCAGGGCCAGGGTTCACGAGACAATCTGGAGGAGGAATGGTGCTGGTATCACAGAAAGTACTTGCACAAGGCTCGTAAATGTGAGTCGCCGATGTGTCCGCTTTATGTACTACTTTACCCAAAAAACGGGAACAGCGCGGCGTAAATGCGAGTCGAACGCCAGCGCATACGAAAACAAACGCTACTCGCTGCTTATTCATAAGTGATCCGGCTACCGGTATTCGATTTCTGATCGATACCGGGAGTTCGGTAAGCCTAATCCCCGCAACTGACAAAGACAAAAATACCACGGGCATTCCAAACTTGCGTGCTGCTAATGGCACTCCTATACTCTGTTACGGCACGCGAACGCTGTCGTGTTCCCTAAATTTCAAACGTACCTTGAGCTTCGAATTCATAGTGGCTGATGTGGACACACCCATCATTGGTGCCGATTTTCTTCAGAAGTTTGCATTGGTGGTGGATGTGAGAAACGGATGCCTGTATGATAGCGAAACCCGAGTGCGAAGACCCCTGAGTGCCGTCGATATGGTGAACGTTACGTCAAGCGTCTTCCCTAATCTAGAGAGTACATGCCCTTACCAACGGGTGTTGCTCGAATTCCCCTCACTCTTTCAACCTAACGTGACGTTGCAAAATAACACGCTGACGCAACACCACAAATCGACGAGCGGTCCTCCTGTTTACGCGAAAGTAAGACGTTTGCCCCATGATCGATTGCAGGAAGTAAAAGCGGAGTTTTCGAAAATGGTCCAAGAAGGGACAGTTCGCGTTTCGAAAAGTCCCTGGGCCAGTCCCTTGTTGATTGTTCCAAAAAGCAACGGCGAGTTGCGTATTTGCGGCGATTATCGCCAACTCAATTCCGTAACTGTACCCGACAGATTTCCCATCCCACACCTTCATGATTTTACTGCAAATCTGTCAGGGGCAAAAATCTTCTCTACAATAGACCTGAAGAGAGCTTTCCATCAGATTCCAATGGAGGAAAGTTCTATTCAGAAGACCGCAGTCTGTACGCCGTTTGGCTTGTACGAGTATCTTCGTATGCCGTATGGCTTGCGAAATGCTCCGCAAACCTTTCAGCGGCACATGACTGAAGTCCTTTCCGACCTCCCGTTTTTGTATTGTTACCTCGATGATGTGCTTGTGGCTTCGGGGACGCCTGAGGAGCACGTGCATCATTTGAGAGAGCTGTGCAAACGACTAGCGTCGCACGCTCTGCTGATCAATCCAGCAAAGTGTGTACTGGGAAAGAAGGAACTGACTTTTCTAGGTCACTACATCTCAGATAAAGGCATTAGGCCACTTCCCGACAAGGTAGAGGCTATCCGAAATTTCCCGAAACCCTCTACACAGAGAGAGTTGCGCAGGTTCTTGGGATCGGTGAATTTTTACCACCGATTCCTAAGGAACTGTGCGGCGACTCTGGCACCACTCTCCTCACTCATTAGAGCGAAGAAACGAGGGAAGTCTGTACTGATCGAGTGGAACAGTGAGGCTGAGGAGGCATTCACAGTAATTAAAGAAGAACTTGCGAATGCGACGGAGTTAGCTTACCCACACCCGAACGCAAAACTTAATCTCGTAGTAGATGCGTCAGACCTTGCTGTCGGCGCGGTACTACAGCAAACCGTGGACAACAACACGTCCCCTTTGGCGTTCTTTAGTCGGAAGCTCTCTCCCACCGAACAGCGTTATAGCACGTTCGGGAGAGAGCTCCTGGCGATATACCTCGCCATTAAACACTTCCGATATACCTTGGAAGCACGTCAGTTCACGGTATTCACCGACCATAAGCCTCTGATCAACGCAATAAGAATGCCTCCTGACCGCCATTCCCCTCGAGAAAGTCGGCACCTGAGTTACATAGCACAGTTCACTAACGATCTCAGGCACATTAAGGGGGACGAGAACACGGTCGCCGACTGCTTATCGCGTGTGCACAACGTGGTATTAAACCCGTTGGCGCCCGAGTTCCGACCTTCTGTGCACATGATTTCGTTGGCTGATATCATCACCGAACAGAAAAACGACACGGAGATCCAATCTTTGATTGAGTCTCCTAGCTCGTCTCTAAAGCTGTCACTCAGAGAAGGCGTTTACTGTGACGCTGACCGGCCTAACCGATACTACCTGCCTAAAAATTTGCGTTTGCCCGCCATTAAACACTATCATGCGCTATCTCATCCTGGGACAGAGAGAACTTTCCGCCTAATCGCAGATCGTTTTGTCTGGCCCGGGATGCGTAGGGCCATAAGAGAGTACGTTCGCAATTGCCCAGATTGCCAAGCTAGCAAAGTAACTCGACACAACAAAGCCGCAATTCAACCTTGTGTTTTCTCTGGCGGTAAATTTGACGCAGTCAATATAGATTAGGTAGGCCCGCTTCCAAACTCTCGCGGGTTCTCGTATTTACTCACTGTGATCGACCGCTTCTCTAGGTGGGTCGAGGCTGTTCCCATTGCTAACATAACGGCAGAAACCGTAGCTCGAACCTTCGTAGAGACGTGGATCTCCCGTTTTGGGGTCCCTCTGAGCATCACTCATGATCGTGGGGCTCAGTTTACCTCCTCCTTGTGGTTAGAAATCTCCAAAATCCTAGGTAGTTCAAACATCACAACCACCTCTTTTCACCCCCAATCAAATGGACTCATCGAGAGAGTCCACCGAGACCTAAAAGCGGCACTTCGCTGTTTAAGATGGCACGACGATTGGGCGGACCGATTGCCTGTCATATTACTTACCCTACGTAACCTGTTCCGTCAGGACCAAAAGTGCACGTCCTCCGAATTGCTGTACGGGAAGTCCTTAAGATTGCCCGGAGATGTTATTGATCCCGTGTACAAAATTGACGACTCCTTCAGTAGAATCACTGATTACGCGGCACGTCTCAAACGCGCCCTGCGCGAATTGGTTTACCAACCGCCTCGCCTGCCTTTACCATCCGAAAGCCTTGATCCATTGTTGAACACGTGCACACATGTTTACGTTCGGGTGGACGGTGTGAAAACCCCCTTACGACGTCCCTATGATGGCCCCTACAGGGTCCTAAAGAGGACGCCGAAATATTTTCTAATCGAAAGGGGTACCAAGAGCGACAGTGTTAGCATAGATAGACTTAAGGCAGCATATGTGTCCTTCCCTGATGATCGTTCTACCAACACTCATGAGCCGCAACCCAGGTTGCAAATTACCCCCAGGTCAACACCTGTCGAGGCCACCGGGTTGCACCTTTCTGTCTTGGCTAGGAACCTTCCTCCCACTATGGAGTGTAACGAGTTCGTCGTTCCCTTGAAGACCGTTCTAAGAACGTCATCGGAACCTCGTAATTCGGGTGCCTCCAATTCGGCTGATGTTTCTGTTGCTGTTGTTCCTCATCACAAAAAAACCTCAGAGACCCGTTCGTTGTCCCAGTTGGGAATCCGAACGTCAACTTTCACAGCTCCACAGCCTAATCCTTCTATTGCCCCCGAGCGCGTTAGCAGTTTTGGCAGACCTAGTCGTCCGCCAGCTCGTTACGCGCAGACTTAGGGTGGTGACTTCTGTTCTGTCAAAAATTTTTTATTCTATTCTCTCCTGTCAAACCTTCTGTTAGGACTTTCCTTTTATGATCATTTCGGGCATTTACAGGTAACAGCTTCACTGTTACCAGACCTTTCGGTCCACATGCGTTGGGGGGTAGCTGTAGTGAATCTCTATCCCGCAACCCAGTCGAAATTTCGAAATTCTCAGAATGATCATCTAAAAATTCAGTAAAATAAATTCAACCATTAGCATAAAATCACATTACGAAATTCACTAATCTCTGTCCTCAATTTTATCAAAATTGTGTAACGAAAAAAATTCAATCTCTAAGAATTCACATTTGCGTCTTAACGGAACCTCCCACGGACGCGCGACAGCAACATCGTATGCGATCTAGCGCCCATTGTCTCAGATCATACAGAGCGTGCATATCTAGGTGTTTCTGGCTGGTGAGATTATAATACTGTGTTTTTTGTGTGTGATAATCTACGGGTAACTATATATACATTATATGTCAATTGTCAACACTATTAGTGTATAAATAGTAAACTGAATTGCCTCAACTTACCAGTGTCTTAAATGTTAGGATTTCTTGCCTAGAACTTGTGGTTCCCACAGGGTATTTTCCCTTGGGTATTGATGTTATTTTCATTCAAGCTAAAATTTTCCCTTTTGATTTTAAAAGAATTTTCATTTCAACATCTCAATATGATGTTATTTTTATTCAAGCTAAAATTCCCTTTTTGTTTTAAACAATTTTTATTTCAATATTTCAATATGATGTTATTTTTATTCAAGCTAAAATTCTCCTTTTGTTTTAAAATAATTTTTATTTCAACATTTCAATATGATGTTATTTTTATTCAAGCTAAAATTCTCCTTTTGTTTTAAAATAATTTTTATTTCAACATTTCAATATGATGTTATTTTTATTCAAGCTAAAATTCTCCTTTTGTTTTAAAATAATTTTTATTTCAACATTTCAATATGATGTTTTTTTTATTCAGGCTAAAATTTCTCCTTTTTTAAAATAATTTTCATGTCAACATTCCAATGTGATGTTATTTTTGTCAAGATTAGGATTTCCCCTTTTGTATCAAAACTGATTTATTATGCCAAAATTCAATATGGTGTTATTTTTGTGATCAAGTTAGGCTTGCATCAAATTATCATTTTATTCTGTAATGCTGTTTTTTCAATCAAAGCAATCAAATTATCATTCTCATTCTTTACAGCTTATGGTGTCACAGCTGTATTTTCAATTAAGTAGGGTTTTGATATAATCACATGGTTGTAGTTTTTATGTACAGTCAACATTAAAAACCATTCTTAACCAATTTTATAGTCAATCTTTGTTGTGATGATAATCAGAACAAACCTTTGTA
Organism: Morinoia aosen; assembly: GCA_030386875.1. Lineage (NCBI taxonomy): Eukaryota > Metazoa > Arthropoda > Malacostraca > Amphipoda > Talitridae > Morinoia > Morinoia aosen. The sequence continues at coordinate 14,314,199 of CM059576.1, read as the reverse complement.
AATACCAAGCACATTTTACCGCTGATTTTCCTCATAGAATCAGTATTTATACATTAAATATTAGTGATGTTTTTTTAGGTTTAGTTAGATGGTAATTGTATAATTCTTAGTCATTGTACATTGATTATTGTACATTGTACATTGAGTCATTGTATCAGTGTCAACAGTGTCTCCGTGAAGTGAGGACGTACTTTGTCTTTGCTCGGAATCAAAGTGCACAATTGGTTAATGAACATGCATTTCTAACCAAAAAGAGTGCTCACTCAGACCATGAGAATCTGAAAGTAAATTTCATCTAACCAAAATCCAAACAATCGAACAAAAAGTGTGATATTCCCTCAAAATAGCACTCAACCCTTGCTTCTTTTTCGCAAGTGTCTCCTTTCTCACAAGATGGCAGACAGAAAGGCAAACAAGAAGAACAATGAGGGTACGCTGGAGCTTGACTGTCCAGACATACAAAACCTGTCAAAACCAAATAAGCAAATGGCCTCCATCATAATTGAACACTTTAACTCAGTAATGGAGAAATTTCAAAGTGAAATTAGTGACTTGAAAACGATGATTGAAACACTAACGAAAAAAGAATCAAATCATAAGGCAGTGATTGAAGAGCAAAATAAAAAGATAGACAGGTTAGTCTCCCGTCTAGAGCAATTCGAAAGGAAAGAAGAACGGGAAGAGTTGGAAAACAGAAAATGCACTCTGGTTATCACAGGGGAACTACCGCAATCACATTCTGATGAAGACTGTAGACAGACTGTGCGGGAGCTCCTGAAGGACCAAATCAACGTCAACCTTAGTAACTCTGACATCACTACAGCGACTAGACTGGGTAAAAAACCTGCCCCTGGAAACGTCGATAGGAGAAACATAACCTTTGAGCTACGACAATACGAAAAGAAACAAGAAGTTTTGTCAGCCTGCCGAGTGACCAAGCCGAAATTCTACGTAAACGAATACCTCATCCCTTCGCGAGCTAATATTATGTACACTCTGAGATTGGCCAAACGAAAATTTCCCGACAAGATAGGTCTCGCAAGAACTCTGGATGGTAATATCAACGTCTACTCTCCTCGGATACCTGGACAAGAAACTCCTAGACCTCACACCATCAACACACCTGAATCACTTGACCAGTACTTACTACAACGTGTCGGCAAGTCCTCAGAAGAAATTATTCGTAATTAGAGACTTATGTACTGAATTTAATAGCATTTTGATCTCTGTCCACATGATTTCTTTTGTTTTCTGATAGAATCGCCTTTGGCTCTTCAAAGCAATCACGCAGAATTTGCAACTTTGTTTTACTGCTCACTAAATTGTTTTTTATCTACTTTTTCTCATTATTCATAGAAGGCTCATGCCGGATTTTCTACTCTGGTTTAAATATTATGTTACCACCTGTCTCAAAATCTGAAAATAATCTAGATACTCAAGATCTTTATATTAATTAAATAACTTCGCTGTCACTTCGATTCTAATCCACTTCGTTCTTTGCTATATCGTATGTGTTATATGCAGATACCACTGGTATGACAGCCTTGTAACTACACTATTCGCAATTTATGATCTCTAATGCTCCCACTCATGGACTGAGTTAGCCATCTCCTTATGAAATCATTCTAGATTTTAAATAATTTTAGACTAATAATCTCTGTGTGTTTTAGTTTCTCTCTATTTCTTAAATTTTACTATAAGTAGGAATGTCTTTACTTTTAACTTGACCTTGTAGTCTGTATCATCTTCTTTATTTTTTACGTCACATTTTACTTACTGTTTCTTAATCTTTATGACTGACCATGTTGATATTTTCGATGATATTGATCCAGATCTCAATCATTTGAATAGACTGCATCCAAACCTAAATGAAACTGGGAATTGTAAATACCTAAATTTTAAAGAATTCAATGAATCGATGAGAAAAACCTGTAACGATCTCTCAGTATTATGTTGGAACTGTAGGTCCATTTATCCGAAAATAGATGAAATATCTTGTACTATCACTGAGCTAAACAGTAATTTTGATGTTCTCAGTTTCACCGAAAGTTGGCTAGATGACTCAACTAAAGACCTAATTCAAATTCAGAACTATAATAGCCATCATTCACTCCGTAGCAACAAACGTGGTGGTGGCATCAGTACGTACATATCTAAACACATATCATCGAAAAACATTATAAGTGCGACTATGAATCGTGAACATATTGAGACTCTATTTATAGAACTAACGAAAAATGGTAAACGGATTGTACTTGGGACTGTATATAGGCCCCCAACAGCTTGCAACATTTCTTTCCTGAACGAGCTTCAAAGCATAATATCTCAGTTTAACAAATCTCTATACAATGACATAATAATTTGCGGGGGTTTCAACTACGATCTTCTTCAATATGAAAGCTGTGAACAAATCTCAAACTTCATAAATGTTTTTCAGTCTAACTCCTTCCTTCCAATCATCACGAAACCTACGCGTATTACATCCGAATCTGCCACGTTGCTCGATAATATTTTTATGTTAGATCCGACTGATTTTCTTACAGGAATAATAATTTCTGACTTATCTGACCATTTTCCGGTGTTTCTCATCAAGAAGAATGTCTATAGTCCCTGCAACAGCCCACATGCTGAGACTTTTTCATATCGTTGTATAAACGAATATAACTTGGGGACAATGCGAACTGTTCTAGAAGAATTAATGCCATCATTGGACATCTATGAACTAGACAATAATGCGATTAACATTGACCAAGCAATACTAAAACTAACTGAAACTATAACGACCGCATATAACCAATGTTGTCCAATAATCACCCGCACAATTACGCCGAAAAATAGACAAAAACCCTGGATTACTGAAGATATCGTGATCAATATAAAGAAACGTCAAGCATACTTAGCCTTACTATACGAAGGACGAATCTCTAGATTAACGTATAACAGATTCAGAAATCATGTGACAAATCAAATACGAACATCGAAACAAAACTACTTTACGCGCAAATTCACTGACTACAAAACTGATATTAAAAAAACTTGGCGCCTGCTTAATTCTTGCTATAGACCGAATAATAACGCTAAAAAAACGATTGAATCCATCGTTCACGAAAATGTAAAATATCATGATAAACAAGATATTGCAACAGTGTTCAACAACTTTTTTATAAATATAGGAAAAAATATAGCCGATAGTGTCGTTAGTGAACCTACAGACCACTTGCAATACATGGACCATGTCCGTGAACACAACTCTTTCTTTTTCCCGCCAACTAACCCCTCCGATGTAATTACATGCATAAACAACTTGAAAAATAAATCAAATGGATTAAATAAATTTTCAGCTAAAGTTCTTAAGGCTATTGCTGATATAATAGCACCGTGCATATCTGATATTATCAACCATTCGCTTTCTCAAGGTATCTTCCCCAACTCTCTCAAAACTGCCAGAGTCACCCCTATTTTTCAAAATGGTGATAAAAACTGCGTTAATAATTATAGACCTATCTCTGTTTTACCAATTATGAGCAAAATATTTGAAAAAATTGTGTATAAAAAAGTGTATTCGTATTTTGAACAAAAATCTTTTCTCTATGACGGACAATTCGGTTTTCGTTCTAAGAAATCAACGACACAAGCTGTATTAAATCATTTACAGTACCTTTACTCTAATATAGATGAAGGAAAGCTTGTTTTCTCCGTTTTTCTTGACTTTCGAAAAGCATTCGACTGTGTGGACCATAAGATATTACTCTCGAAACTACACTGTTATGGCATTCGAGGAATTGCCCATGATTGGTTCAAATCATACCTAACAAATCGGAAGCAATACGTTGTCGTTGACGACGCAAAATCGGACCCACAGACAATTAGCCATGGAGTTCCACAAGGGTCTGTCCTAGGGCCTCTCCTATTTCTGATATTTATAAATGATATTATCAAATCAACAACATTTTTCAAATTCATACTTTTTGCCGATGACAGCACGCTTTCTACGGTCCTTCCGAGCCAAAATCCCGCTATGATTGCGGAGAGCATAAATAATGAACTCCATAAGGTTTCATTATGGCTTAAAGCTAATAAAATAAGCCTCAACATCGAAAAAACAAAGTATATTACATTCTCATACAAGAAAAGCATATCTCTCCCACACATAAAAATTGGCGAAGGTGAAATCGAAGAAACCAACTCATGCAAGTTTCTGGGCATCACAATAGATAAACATCTGACCTTTAAAGAGCACATCGCTAATATTAGTTCTAAATTATCGAAATCCATCGGAATCCTGAATAAAGTTAAAAATTACCTGCCTGAAACAGCTTTACGAATGCTCAACCGAACGCTCATTTCACCATACTTGCAGTACGGAATAGAAGCATGACACGGAACTGATAAAAATAAAACCAATATAATTTTTACTCTGCAAAAAAGAGCAATCAGAGCGGTAAAGAATCTAGAATATAATGCTCACACAAATGATTCATTTAAAAATTTACAAATACTTAAACTTCCAGATCTCTATAAAATCTCCATTTGTAATTTCATTTACAAAACATTAAGAAATGATGGCGACAATAGCCTGAAACTATTATTAAGTGCGCAAACTGGTCATCACGACCATTTAACCCGAAATAGAAGTAAATTCATGCTTCCTTATTATTCAAAGGCCCGGTCGCAACACAGTATCCTCTTCGTGGGAACTAAAACTTGGAACTCAATACCTGCGGAGATCCGTGATAGTAATTCTTACAAGTTATTCAAAAGAAATCTCGAGACTCACTTCCTATCGGAATATTAGTCATGTAAGATCACCAAGTAAAATCTTGTCTCCAACATGACTGTTTCCAATAATAAAATTTGCCATGGGTAATATGTAATTCGCCTTCAGTCTGCTGTTAAATCTTTTATCGAATGTACTGTTAAATATAGTCCACATAACCTATATTGTAAAATGAAATATCTGATATCGATTGAATTATCTCACTGATCAGTCTAATGTGAAACTAGGTTAAGTGATTTAGGTTAAACATTAATGTACACCTTAGAATAATGTTGATGGTAGGATGCCCCAGAAGTCGCTGAACTTATTCGGGCCCACAGGTAGCTATATTCAAACTTGTCCATTGTACTAGACTTAAGAAACATTCTACCTCTGTATCTCCTGTGGTAAATAAATTGTTTAAATTGTTTAAATTGTTTAAATTATTTCAGCTAGGAAAAACTGGGAACATGTGTTTTCTAGTTCATTTGCATTTAGCAGATGCTGTAGATTTTTACCATTAGCTATTAATTAAGTGAGTCAGTATACTCAGTTCACTGCGTATGCCATCTTAGTTTCGCCAGGCAAAGTTTTGCCTGTGTGAATTACTAGTGTAGAATTTTAGCTTCATGCCGTTAGATATATTAGAATTAATATCTGGCTCCGAGCAAATTGTCAGTGCTCCGAAGCTGATCCCCGCTTGCACTCCGGCGCCAGAGTGCTGGTGGGGGTCGTTTTTCGAAGAGACTCCTCGCTTTGAGGCGGCATGTTAATGCCAGATTGTTTGCAGCATAGCATGTGTTGATATGTGTTTTAATACCGTGTGCATTTTCACCCAGTGTATTATTCCCGTACAGGAAGCTACGAGACACTTTACATTCCACTGCCACGTCACCTACCTTTACCTTGCCCGATCATATCAAAAGGGTAAAATAACCCGGTAGCCAGACTTGGCAAAAGAACTGCCTCCTTCATTGTTGCCTTTTCACTTCTAATAAACCCACAATTACTGGACGGCAAGCGCAAGTACCCAATTCCTCCTCCACCTCACTCAGAATTGAGACATTTTTTTGGTTACAGCTAACCCAACTGCTGCATAACCTGCAAGTCTATATTCAAACACCACTCGAGGAATTGCACCTTACCGTCCTCACTTATCAGAGACGCTATTGCCGTCTCTAACCATTGGGTACCATTGCACACGACCTTCTCCACAATTACACTTCCCGCATACCGACGCAGCTGTGAGCCTGTTGCAGTTCCTACTCAAGATCGGACCTCAACATCAGCGCACCTTGAAGAGACAATCTGACAGCCTCCAATAAAACCAGGCCAGAATTAAATAACCATATCTACTTTCTTATCCTTCTGATGGTCCAGTTCCGAGGTGAAAATTATAGTGTTTTGATTTTGATTAAAGACGCCAGAAAGATTGCGTCCGAACCCCCTACACTTAACTTCTTCGGAGGCAGAGGCCGTAAATCATTCAATTAGCAATTAAGTGTGCTTGAAAAAGCACTGGTGACCTCGCCATTATTGAAAGAACATCTTGGGAAATCGTTAAATTCCTCAATATTCAACCTTTAACCTTCAAAAAGCTAGATAATCATAGAATTCAAACCGGTCTAAAGTAAAACTTGAGTTAAGCCCCCCAAACTTGAAGTTCACAGGATAATGATTGACGTGGAAACTCAGCTTTGGTTTGGGAATTTATTCGGAGGAGACGCCCGGCGGTCTGGCGCGTCTTGAAATACTGAAGAACTTGGCTGACGATGGTTCGCAGTCCGTGCAGGCGGTAGGCTCCGGAATGATGACGGAGTCGAAAGTGTGGGTGTGTGTTTGGAGTAGATTTTAGGGTCAGGTATAAGACTATAGAAAAGGCCCGTGACTTTGGTAGTGTCAATTTAATTTGAGTTGGTGCCGGGCAGGGCGACTCAAGTTTGGGGCAATAGAGATGAGTTAAGTAGTGTTTAAGGCCCAAACTAGCTAGACAAAATGAGGCCCAGGGCAAAGGTAAATCCCGGTAAGTTCAGGCCAGTTTATGGTCGGGCCAGTTCAGGTAAAGGTCCAAAAACCAGGACCAAAATTAGTCCAAGTGAGGCAATCACATTAAAGTCAATATCCCACGAAAGTAAAGGCCTGGGAAGTTTAAGGCCAGTTCAGTTAAGTTTAGGCAAAGCAAGGCTAGGCAAAAAACAAGGCCCAGAGGAGCTGGTGTGTTGGTGTGTGGCGATGACGTTGAGGTCACGAACGCGGTATGCACGAGCTAGTGATGCACGAGAGAATGTCGTTCAAAGAGACGCCACGCACAGTGATGCCAGACTCAGGGGCTTGAAACACGAACATGTCAATCGTAACTTTAATTTTATGCTTTTTGCACAAAAACTTTAAGGATTACGAGTTAGAAGTAGAAAATAATTAATAATAAATTAGAGTAAGATTTTTAATGCTAATAATTAATTTATTTAAGTGCGAATGGGAAAATTTATAATTCTTACGCTTTTGTAGCGATTGCTACATACACTGCCGTCTCCTGTCACTACTCCGTGACTGTAATTGCACTATAAGCATGTGTTATAATAATCCTTTTTTACAACATACTTGCAGTGTTTTTCCTTAAATGTGTTGACGTGTAAATAATTAGGATTGCCTTTTACAAATTTCGTACGGATTATTGAGTACGAAAGTTTATTCAGGTACATTCTCGCTAAAGCTTTAGTGTGTTTTGTTTTGCCATATTTCATTATCCATAAATCTTGTGCTAATGAAGGCATCTACGGATGCTTTATTTCCAATCAAGCCTGATACATATCACCTTGTACATTGGATTTTCAAATGCCTTATAACTAACGCCAGGACGCCATGACGCTTTCCCCCGGTCAAGACCGGTACCCATTTCAGACACCTGGGTAGAGTGGGGTATTGTGCTTGAATTTTTCTCCTATACCCAACAGAGAAAATCGCCACTACCAGCGCCGAGTTTCGAACCCTAAATCGCATTCAGTTAATTTTGAATATGAATCAAATTAGCTCCTTACCAAAACTCTTGAATTTTATGCCCTTGCACTTAAAGCAAGGGCAGTCGCACGAGAGTTTCTCCTTTTAATTAAATACTATCCTATTTTGAGCTTGACAGAAGAGAGAAAATTAAATTTAGTTGGTGTCGAGCCTTAGGGGGTTCTCAGAGTTTCTCCGTTGTGGGAAGATTGTCATTAAAATGTGGGGATTGTCAGTGGTGGAATGTCTTGACGTCTCCACTGGAACTTTTCATCCAGCGTCTCCGCCCCTTACAGGACCAACGACATCGCCAAACGCCACCACCACATATATTCTCCCTGGGTGCTAACCTGAGCTGTAACTTACCTGGCTCCCACCTCACCTTACCTTATTTTTGAGCTGTGCCATTTGTAATTAGCCTGAGATAGGCCAGGTAAAAATCTACCTGAGCCTTACACCTGAGCTACACCATTTACCATCGATCCCCTTTGCAGAGCATCTTGGTTAAATATTGAAGCTCGCAAATGTGCCTCACGCTTTTGTCCTCGTTATACCGAAATGACTTCGGGAAACGCCAACAGCGACGCATAGTAGCGAGTACTGCGTTGCCTCATTCCCAGACTACTCGCCTCCTGACCATATTCGATCCCACTACCAAATATCGATTTTTAATCGACACTGGTTCCAGTGTGTCAATTATCCCAGCCACGGCGAAAGACAAAAACAACCAATTGTTTGCGACATTACGTGCCGCAAATGGCACGCCAATAGCTTGTTATGGAGAAAGAGTATTAGAGTGCAGTCTGGGATTGAGGCGAAATTTTCTCTTCACCTTCCTCATCGCGGAAGTCCAAGAGCCTATCATTGGCGCGGATTTCTTAGCGAAGTTTGGGATTCTTGTAGATGTTAAAAACCGTAGAATTAGGGACGAGGAGACACAGATCTCAATTCCCGCTTGTGGCATAACTAGAGCTAATGTCTTGCATTTCTTCTCAATCGCTTTCAAACAAGAGTGCATGTTTGAGCAGTTACTAGCAGATTATCCTGCACTAACAAATTCTAACTTAGTTACTAAAACAATGCAGACTAGCACGAAACACCACATCGAAACTACTGGACCGCCAGTCTATTCCCGAGCAAGGCGACTACCGCCTGATCGATTGGCTTTAGCCAAGAAAGAATTTGCGCGCATGCTAGAGAGCGGAATTATCCGCAGTTCCAAAAGTCCTTGGGCTAGCCCTCTCTTGCTAGTACCCAAGGCTAACGGTGAATTCAGACCTTGCGGGGATTTCCGCAGGTTGAATGCCGTTACTCTACCTGATCGCTACCCTATTCCTTACCTTCATGATTTCAGTGCAAATTTAGAGGGAGCACAAATTTTCTCAAAAATTGACTTGCAGCACGCCTTCCATCAAATTCCACTTGAGGAGAGCGCAATTAGTAAGACCGCGGTAATCACTCCGTTTGGTCTCTTTGAATTCTAAAAGATGCCGTACGGCCTGAGGAATGCCCCTCAGACATTCAAAAGGCACATGGCTGAAATTTTCTCAGATCTCACTTTCGCCTATGTCTATCTAGACGACATTCTAGTGGCATCCACAACCCCGGAGCTGCACAAAGACCATCTTAGGGTCGTATTTCAAAGATTGTCCGACAATGGACTCCTTGTAAATCCTGCAAAATGTGAGCTCGGAAAGTCATCACTGATTTACTTAGGTCATGAAATCTCTAGCCTAGGTCTAAAACCTTTGCCTTCCAAAGTAGAAGTGATCAAAAACTTTCCTCTTCCACAGACCCAGAAGGAACTAAGAAGGTTCCTAGGTTCTGTTAACTTCTATCATCGCTTCATACGCAATTGTGCTCAAACTTTAGCCCCCTTGTCAGATTTGCTCGAACCGAAACGAAAAGGTAAATCTATTGAGGTAAAATGGACGGAGGATGCGCGCAAAGCTTTTGATGAGATAAAGCATAAGTTAGCAACCGCGACTGAATTATCCTACCCTATTGCAAATGCTGATTTCAGTCTCGTTGTTGATGCATCCAGTACTGCCGTTGGTGCTGTTTTGCAACAACAAGTAGGTACTAATATCTCCCCTCTTGCCTTCTTTTCCAAAAAGCTGTCGCCCACTGAGCATGCTTATAGCGCGTTCGGTAGGGAACTTCTTGCTATCTATCTGTCTGTGAGACATTTTCGCTATGCTCTAGAGGCAAGGGAGTTCGTGATCTACACAGACCACAAACCTTTGACCTCAGCGATTAAGATGCCTTCTGAAAGACATTCCCCAAGAGAAGCTCGACACCTTTCCTTCATTAGTCAATTCACCACTGATATCCGATATATCAAAGGTCTCGACAATACTGTCGCTGACTGCTTATCGAGAATCAACTCTGTCCAAACCAGTGGTGGAATCACTTTCGGCAACATTGAAAACGCGCAGAAGGAGGATCCTGAACTCCAGGACCTTCTCAAACCTTCTAACACTTCCTCTCTGAAATTAACCTTGGTTGACGGCGTGTACCGTGATGCCGAGCGACTTTCTCGTTTGTATCTTCCTGCGACTCTCCGCAGAGTAGCTATTCTTCACTATCATTCTCTCTCTCATCCTGGTATTAACCGTACATTGCGTTTGATTTCCGATCGTTTCGTCTGGCCAGCGATGCGTAAGGAGGTCAAGCAAATTGTGCAGAATTGCCATGCATGTCAGAGTAGTAAAGTGGTGAAACATAATCGTGCAGCGCTGCAGAGTTGTGCATTCACAGGTCACAAGTTCGACGCGGTCCACCTAGATTTGGTGGGTCCTTAGCCTTTATCGCGCGGTCATTCTTATTTGTTGACCATCATAGATAGGTTCACTAGGTGGGTTGAGGCTGTCCCTCTTCCTGATACCCAAACTGAGACTGTAGCGCGCGCTTTCATGACCACCTGGATTTCCAGATTTGGGGTTCCCTTAAGTGTCACGCATGACCGGGGATCACAATTTACCTCCAAATTTTGGAGTGAGCTTAGCGCCGCCTTAGGTTGTATTAACACCAGCACTACCGCTTACCATCCGCAGTCGAATGGACTTATTGAGAGAGTCCACAGAGACTTAAAAGCTGCGCTGCGCGGCCTTAATTGCAGTCACGATTGGACTGACAGACTTCCAGTAGTACTGCTGAGTATTAGGAATTTATATCGGCAAGATCAGCAATGCACAGCAGCAGAAATGCTGTATGGGAAAACACTTCGTCTCCCCGGCGACATTGTTGACCCAAAACCCTTGCCTGAATTTTCATCTGCTGACCGTTCCGCATATGTAACCTGTCTCAAAGATTGCATGCGTCAGATCACGTATGTTGCTCCACGAATGCCTCAAACAAAAGACAAATTAGATCCTGCTTTGCAAGACTGCACACATGTGTACGTCCGTAATGACGCCATCAAACCTACACTCACGCGCCCTTATGATGGCCCATTCAAGATATTGAAAAAGACGCCCAAGTATTTCATCCTTGATAGATCTGGTTCACCCGATCCTGTGAGCATTGATCGACTAAAGGTCGCGTACACTTCCGATCATAGTGTAACTTCTAACTCATCATTCTCTCCACAGAATTCCCTTTCCACTGAGACTCGATCATATCTACCATCTCAGCTTCCTCAGTTGGCGGCATTGTTGCCTAGTCAACTCGAGTGTAATCCTTTCGGTCTGCCTGTACATTCAAACCCTATCCCTAAGCCTATCGTAGACTCTGATTCTAGCCCTCTTACTGAAACAGCGACAAGTCTGGAGAGACCAGACGAGCCCGCTGCAGTAACTCCTGTTCCTAGAACTCTTGCCGATCTAAATTTGCAGACCCGTTTGGTGAAACTTCCCCGCTCAGTAACATTTTCCGACCGCCAAACCCGGCATGGTCGCGTTGTTCGAACTCCTTCCCGCTACAAATGATTGCAGCGGGTGGACCTTTCGGTCTGCGCCTTGGGGGGTAATGTAGCAGTCGCTACAAAGCGTAAATTATAAACTTTCCCATTCGCACTTAAATAAAATACTTATTAGCATTAAAAATCTTACTCTAAATTATTATTAATTATTTTCTACTTCTAATTCGTAATCATTGAAGTTTTTGTGTAAATACATGAGAGATAAAATAATCAATCGACATTTCGAGTTTTGAAGCAGCCGAAAGTGGCAACATCCAAGCGCGACGCTCGAGCTGAGCGTTGCCCACTCTCATTGGTGCTTCCGTGGCTTGTGCATACAACGTTCTTGTAAGTGAACAAAATTAAAGTGAAATAGAGAAATGCTGGGAAAGTTATATTTCGCCATGTGTTTTTTAGTGTGCATTGTGTAAACTTAAGGACTTGTTCATCGTCGTGATGTAGGGATAAGTTTAAAAATAGTGCTAAAATTCTTAGACTAGCATGTGTTATCTAGAGTGCTAACTCGGCGATATAGAGTGAATATTGCGTGTCATTTCCAAATTCACGTGTTGAGACTTCATACTAGATATTCAGCTAACGTCCTTTCTTTACTGCAAAATGATATATTGCGGTTGCCAGTATCATATCGAGATTTATTCATAAACTGACTCGTGAAAGAGCGCGGCTAAATTGCCGGCGTTCTTTGTTGATAGTGTCTTTGTCGCCGGTTGTCTTTGTTTTCCAAAATGGCGGAGCATACACTGCCGTCTCCTGTCACCACTCCGTGACTGTAATTGCACTATAAGCATGTGTTATAATAATCCTTTTTTACAACATACTTGCAGTGTTTTTCCTTAAATGTGTTGACGTGTAAATAATTAGGATTGCCTTTTACAAATTTCGTACGGATTATCGAGTACGAAAGCTTATTCAGGTACATTCTCGCTAAAGCTTTAGTGTGTTTTGTTTTGCCATATTTCATTATCCATAAATCTTGTGCTAAATCGCATTCAGTTAATTTTGAATATGAATCAAATTAGCTCCTTACCAAAACTCTTGAATTTTATGCCCTTGCACTTAAAGCAAGGGCAGTCGCACGAGAGTTTCTCCTTTTAATTAAATACTATCCTATTTTGAGCTTGACAGAAGAGAGAAAATTAAATTTAGTTGGTGTCGAGCCTTAGGGGGTTCTCAGAGTTTCTCCGTTGTGGGAAGATTGTCATTAAAATGTGGGGATTGTCAGTGGTGGAATGTCTTGACGTCTCCACTGGAACTTTTCATCCAGCGTCTCCGCCCCTTACAGGACCAACGACATCGCCAAACGCCACCACCACATATATTCTCCCTGGGTGCTAACCTGAGCTGTAGCTTACCTGGCTCCCACCTCACCTTACCTTATTTTTGAGCTGTGCCATTTGTAATTAGCCTGAGATAGGCCAGTTAAAAATCTACCTGAGCCTTACACCTGAGCTACACCATTTACCATCGATCCCCTTTGCAGAGCATCTTGGTTAAATATTGAAGCTCGCAAAAGCCTAAGGACTGCACTCACAGGCTAGCTAACTTTCCTTGCTCCCACCGACGATAACTCGATTGTCCCGCTTGAAATTTATAAAGCTGAAATCATAACGTGACTCATCCTCCCGTTACTGTTTTCCTAAGGCTTAAGCTGCCAGAATCTAAATTGAGCTCATTCAAAGTCCCCAAATACAACTCACTCACCTCCTGCCGACTCCATCGCGTGACGGACTTCGCCGACGCCAGCCTGACCCGCCGGCACGGAGGGCCCACCTAGACAAGCTCTTCGAGATCAAGCTCAAAGCCAGTCCTCCTGGTTTCCTTCAAATAAACCACCAAAACTAAGCTGAGTCCAATTGTCGTCATTATCCCTCTGATAGTTTCTCAGATACCTTGTCGAGAGTTGTTTGGGTTTGGCCGTCAAGAACTATTACTTCAGGTTCAAACCATCTAACGGCGAATCCTAACAGATGCAACCGGCCCGCAGCTGTCGTTGTGAGGTGTTGAATGTATGTGGTATAGGTTTGGTGTGCATGAGATTGCAATGGCTCTTTGAAACGACTAAACGTCAGTAATTAGAAACAGCTGGTGACTGCTCAATTCCCCAAAGGTTGGTAATATGGGTCAGCGTCAAGTGGGTTAGCCGCAGCCCGAGAGTGCTCAAATAATTACGTCGCTTGGACGAGGGACGTAACGTGTATGAGGAATGAGGGGTGAAGGGGAATGAGACAACAGGAATCATCGCTAAGGAACTGAGTAAGGACCAAAAAGGAGGCAGTTTTTGTCCTCTGCCAAGTTGGCTACCGGGTTATTTACCCCCTATATATGAGTGGGCAAGGTAGGTGACGTGGCAGTGGAGTGTGAAGTGTCTCGTGGCTTCCTGTACGGGACGACAGGGCTGGGTTAATGTGCACAAGGTAATTTATGTGAGCCATATATTCACACATGCAGGCTGTAAACAATCTGCGATTAACATGCCGCCTCAAAGCGAGGAGTCTCTTCGAAAAACGACCCCCACCAGCACTCTGGCGCCGGAGTGCAGGCAGGGATCAACTTCGGAGCACTGAATATTTGCTCGGGGCCAGATATTAATCTTAATATTTTTAATGGCATGAAACTACAACTTTATACTAGTAATTTGCACAGGCAAAAACTTTTGCCTGATCTGCTCTATACAATAAACTGTACGGGCATTACAAAATGCACATATGTTTTTGGACAAAAATGGCTCATGAGGAATAGATGGGGCTAGTGCAATCCGTAGAACTCTGAGCACAAAACTCTTTAGGATTTTTTTGGCAAGTGGTATGATAAAATAATGACAACATGAAAGGGCAAGACTAAGATGACATAAGCAGTGGCAAATGAGCGTAATATCTCAATTAATCACTACAGTAAAATATCTACAGCACTGCTAATTCAAAAATAAGGGAATTCTAAAACAGCAAGTATGAGAAAAAGGTGAAGCCTCTAAATAAGCAGTTCCCGGGAGCAAGATTAACTATTCCAGCTTAGCACCTAACTACCTTCAAGAAACAGCAGAACTGTGATAGCTTAATTCTGGCTTACAAGAAATAATCTGGCTTCTCCCATACATCAGGCAATTTTAAATAATAATTGAATTGGAAATGTTCCCAATTTAATACCTGAATTGAGTCCTACCTAGTTTGAGTCTAACGTGAATAACTTAATCGCTATTCACGCTAGGAGTCAATGCTTTAATGGCTAAATCAACTGAAATTACTAACTACCCAACCAGCCTTCAAAACATCACTACTATTTATAGATAAGAATACCGATTTTGTTCCTAAAAAATGTTGTCAAATGTAATGAGGGATTTATAGGGATAGTTCTGGGCAAGACTTCATAGAAATAAAGATTCATGTAAATTGATTCAGAATTAGCAACTGAAAACTGAGCAAACTCTATTAGCTGCGATATCCTAACCGAGCTGTTTCCTTGGACTTAAACGTTGACTGTGAAAACTAAAAGAATTTATAATTATTTCTGAACCTAACTTAATTAAAAATACAACAATTGAGACACAAGGATTAATCAGAGGCTGGAAAATTAGGAGTCTGAGTCACCCAATTACGGACAATTTTTGGAACTAAAACTTTGAAAGCTTACTAACTAATTTTACAAAAGTGAGGGTCCCTATTTTACAAAGTACATATTGAAATATTTATCTCTAATTCTATAGCACTCAGAAGCATGACAACTGAGAAATGAGCAACCTTCAGCACTATATCCTTAATAGCTATTGGCATGTCTAAATTATTGAAGAAGGCATTGTGAGAACCACAAGTTCTGGGCAAGAAATCCTACATCACAATTTTAGCGCTATTGGTAATTGGAGGTAATCCTACTTGCTATTTACACAACACAATATTATTTACATGTTTTATATAATATACTGTATATAGTTACCCGTAGATCAGCACAAGCGAAACCAATAATTTAAGTCTCACCAGTGAGGAAAAACGAGATGTGCACATTCTGAATGATTTAAGAAAAGTGGTCGCTTGGCCGGATCAAATGTTGCTCACGCGCGTCCATGAGAGGTGTCGTTAAGATTTGAAAGTGATTTCTTAGAGATTGAATTTTTAGGTACACAATTTTAATAAATTTGGGGATAGTGATTAATTAATTTCGTAATGTAATTGTATGATAAGGGTTGAATTTATATTACTGAATTTTTAAATGATCGTTCTAAAATTTCGTAATTTTTTTTGGTTGTTAAGAGGCTGGAAGCATCCACTACATCTACTCCCCTCACTAAGGAGACCGAAAGGTCTGGTAACAGTGAAGCTGTTACCTGAGAGATGCCCGAAAGAATAACGAAGTAAGGTCCCGAAAGAAAGCTTGACAGAAGAAAATAGGAGAAAGATTGACAGGCCAGAGTGCACCACCCTAAGTCTGCGCATAACGGGCTGGTGGACGACTAGGTTTGCCAAACCTGCTACAACGCTCGGGGGCAGTAGAAGGATTAAGCTGTGGGGCTGTGAAAGTTGTCGTTAGGATTCCCAACTGGGACAACGAAAGAGTATCTGTGACATTTCCGTGACGGGGAACAACAGTATCCGAAGCATTAGCCGAAATGGAGGCACCCGAATTACTAGGTTCCGACAGCGTTCTTTGAACGGTATACGGGGGAACGATGAACTCGTTGCACTCCATAGTGGGAGGAAGGGTCCTAGCCCAAGCAGATAGGTGCAAATTATTGGGCTCGACAGGTGTTGACCTGAGGCTAATTTGCAGCCTGGGTTGTGACTCATGAGAGTTGGTGGAAGGGTCGTCAGGAAGGGACACATATGCGGCCTTCAAGCGATCTATGCTAACACTGTCGCTCTTGGTACTCCTTCCGATTACAAAGTACTTAGCGTCCTCTTTAGGACCTTGTAGGGGCCATCATAGGGACGTCGCAAGGGGGTTTTTACACCGTCCACCCAAACGTAAACATGTGTACAGTTCTTCAAAAAGGGATCTAGGCTTTCAGATGGTAAAGGCGGGCGAGGAGGTGTGTACACGATCTCCATCATCGCACGTTTGAGACGTGCCGCGTAATCAGTGATTCGGCTGGGGGAGTCATCAATTTGGTAAGCGGGATCGATAACATCTCCGGGCAATCTTAAGGACTTCCCGTAAAGCAGTTCAGAGGACGTGCACTTTTGGTCCTGCCTAAACAAGTTCCGCAGAGTTAGTAATACAATAAGCAAACGATCCACCCAGTCATCATGACACCATAAACAACGGAGGGACACCTTGAGGTCACGGTGGACTCTCTCGATGAGTCCATTTGATTGGGGGTGGAAAGCGGTGGTCGAGATATTGGCACTACCTAGGATTTTGGAGACCTCTAACCACAAGGTGGAAGTAAACTGAGCACCACGGTCATGCGTGATGCTCAAAGGAACCCCAAAGCGGGAGATCCACGTCTCTACAAAAGTTCGAGCTACGGTTTCTGCCGTTATGTTAGCAATGGGGACAGCCTCGACCCAACGGGAGAAACGGTCTATCATTGTAAGTAAATAACAGTAACCGCGAGAGTTAGGAAGGAGGCCCACAATGTCAATGTTTACCGCATCGAACTTGCCTCCGGAGAAGGCACAAGGTTGAATTGCGGCTTTGTTGTGCCGAGTGACTTTGCTAGCTTGGCAATCTGGGCAATTACGAACGAACTCTCTTATGGCCCTACGCATCCCGGGCCAAACAAAACGATCTGCGATTAAGCGGAAAGTTCTATCTGTCCCAGGATGAGAAAGTTCGTGGTAGTGTTTAATGGTGGAAAGACGTAAATTATTTGGCAAGTAATATCGGTTAGGACGGTCGGCGTCACAATAAACGCCTTCTCTGAGTGACAGCTTTAAGGACGAGCTAGGAGACTCAATCAAAGTTTGGATCTCCATGTCAGTTTTTTGTTCGGCGATGATGTCAGCCAACGAAATCATTTGAACAGAAGGTCGGAACTCGGGCGCCAACGGGTTTAATACTACGTTGTGCACACGCGATAAGCAGTCGGCGACCGTGTTCTCGTCCCCCTTTATGTGCCTGAGATCGTTAGTGAACTGTGCTATGTAACTCAGGTGCCGACTTTCTCGAGAGGAGTGGCGGTCAGGAGGCATTCTTATGGCATTAATGAGAGGTTTGTGATCGGTGAACACCGTAAACTGACGTGCTTCAAGGGTATAGCGGAAGTGTTTAATGGAGAGATAGATCTCCAGAAGCTCTCTCCCGAACGTGCTATAACGCTGTTCGGTGGGAGAAAGTTTCCGACTAAAGAACGCCAGGGGAGACGTGTTGTTATTAACGGTTTGTTGTAATACCGCGCCGACAGCAAGGTCTGACGCATCTACAAGGAGGTTAAGTTTTGCGTTCGGGTGTGGGTAAGCCAACTCCGTCGCATTTGCGAGTTCGGCTTTAATTTGTTTGAATGCCTCCTCTGCCACATCGTTCCACTCGATCAGTACTGACTTCCCTCGTTTTTTCGCTCTAATGAGGGAGGAGAGTGGTGCAAGAGTCGCCGCACAGTTCCTTAGGAATCGGTGGTAAAAATTCACCGATCCCAAGAACCTGCGCAACTCTCTCTGTGTAGATGGTTTTGGGAAGTTCCTAATAGCTTCTACCTTGTCAGGAAGTGGCCTAATGCCTTTATCGGAAATGTGGTGACCTAGAAAAGTCAGTTCCTTCTTTTTTAGTACACATTTTGCTGGATTGATCAGCAGAGCATGCGACGCTAGTCGTTTGCACAGCTCCCTCAGATGATGCACATGCTCCTCAGGCGTCCCCTAAGCCACAAGCACATCATCGAGGTAACAATACAAAAACGGGAGGTCGGAAAGGACTTCAGTCATGTGCCGCTGAAAGGTTTGCGGAGCATTTCGCAAGCCATACGGCATCCGAAGATACTCGTACAAGCCAAACGGCGTACAGACAGCGGTCTTTTGAATAGAGCTTTCCTCCATTGGAATCTGATGGAAAGCTCTCTTCAAATCCACAGTAGAGAAGATTTTTGCCCCTGACAGATTTTCAGTGAAGTCATGCAAGTGGGGGATAGGGAATCTGTCGGGTACAGTTACGGAATTTAATTGGCGGTAATCGCCGCAAATGCGCAACTCGCCATTACTTTTAGGAACAAGCAACAAGGGACTGGCCCAGGGACTTTTCGAGATGCGAATTGTCCCTTCTTGAACCATTTTTGCGAACTCCGCTTTAACTTCCTGAAATCGATCATGGGGCAGACGCCTTACTTTCGCGTAAGGCGTCCCGCTCGTCGATATGTGGTGTTGCGTCAGCGTGTTATTTTGCACAGTTACGTTAGGTTGAAAGAGTGAAGGGAATTCAAGCAACACTCGTTGGTAGGGGCATGTGTTATCTAAATTAGGGGACACGCTTGACGTAACGTTCACTATATCGACGGCACTAAGGGATATTTGCACTCGGGTTTCGCTATCATACGTACAAGCATCCGTTTCTCACATCCACCACCAGTGCAAACTTCTGAAGGAAATCAGCACCAATGATGGGCGTGTCCACATCAGCCACTATGAATTCGAACTTGAAGATACGTTTGAGATTTAGGGAGCACGATAAGGTCTTTATGCCGTAACGACCGCAATCTTGTTTATATCAGCTGAAAGATGGCGACCACCATGGGCGCCGCCATCTTGGACCCGATGTAAACAAGATTGCGGTCGTCACCCTAATGGGTGGGTTAGAAGCTTTATTTATCATTTTCACTATAAGAACTGCGGCTAACCCTCACGACCCAACCTCTTTACGTTTGTAATAGGGGGTTAACTACCCTTATTAACTAAATTACGGCACCAGCGCGCGCGCGCCGGCGCCAACTTCAAAGTACAATTATTCAAAAATAACGCATCAGCGAGCAGAACGTCATTCATGTAAAAGGTTTTTAAATATGCTCTTTTAGTGATTCTAAGCAACGACATCTTTAATTTCCGTGCCGCACCTAAATAAATATTGACCAATATTTCGTATAATTATTTCATGCCTGTTCACGTTTTTAATTTTTGAAAGCAAGGTTTGTGATGTAAGGTATTTTTGAAGGAATTTACATTGAGAAACGAATATTAAAAATCTAGATTAGTGTAGTTATTATTGTTATTTTTTAGAATTTCTGTTTGTATTACCCTGAGTTAACTGCTAATACAAATTTTAATAAGAGAATATGCATTACAAAAAGCATCCAACACAAATTAGTAATTTAGTTTAACTATAAGGGAAATATTTTATTTTAAAATATCGTTATTGGTTATTCCGAAAGCCTTGCATGTACAATTTGCTCTTGATATCCACTCAGTTCAAGCTTCATGACGTGTGTAAAACATTTAATATCTTTTTATTTTAACTAGAGCAAGTTTTTTCATTATACATTAATTTGCTGATTTTAGACACAACTTTACTGATATTATTTACCAGATTTTTGGACTATTTTTGGGTGTTAACATTTGCCTTGTTCTCCTCAAGAGGATAAAACGGTTATGTCTATGGGAATTAGCGCTTTAATAGATAGCGCAGGATTGTTTATGCAGGTTAGCACAGGTGCAATATTTATCATTGTACTCATGCATGTTATTTCATTTTCAGGATTCTTCATTGCCAAGGAAGCCACAGCTGTGGAAGAGGAGCCTCAATCTAACTTCATAGTTCGTCGATGGAATCATGGAGGACGGACTATTTAAGGTAATTATAATTTTTCATGATATAGTTGATGATTTTTTCACATAGTCCCCCTGAATTTGTGAGGGCCCAAGCTAAAAGTTAGGTAAGCTTTCTTTTTTTTAAATTGAATAAGTTTTTGTTTTGTTACGGACCATCTTTTTTTGTTGACTGCAGTCCTGTTTTTCAGCACCTACTACTTTCTTCTTCACCTTTTTCTTGTTTGACGATCTTCTTTCTTAGCTTACTGTTTCTATGCACCTTGTGCATAGATTCTGCATTCTTTTGACACCATACTAAATGGTGCTTTCATCCTTCCTCTCTTGGAACATCTATGTTGTGGTAATGATGCTAACACTTTCTTATATAATAATAATATAACATTTGTTTTTTTAATTTACATTTTTAAAGAAGCATAATTTTTTTTATAAGTAAGCACCTGCTCATGTGAGAAAAACAGGCTGAGACAATCTCACTAATACTCCAGAGTACTGACAACATACATTCCAGAAAACTTCTCCCAAACTATTGGAGTTTTAGTCGAGGAAGAGTTACATCATGTTCTTGAATACAGATTCCTTTTAGTCAGACTTATGCTTGTCAGTCAGTACTCAGGTAGTGAGTTGTAGAATAACCATTCCTGGCATAATGTGAGTTATTTCCAGTAAATATGTTCACAGTTGAAAAATATTCTGTCGAAAAATAAGTTCTTTTAGGCTAGGACGAATTTGTTTACAAGAATTCATTACCCAAGAGTTGTAACAGAAACTTTTTGTTACCCATTTAATGTGCCATGGTAATTTGGAAAAAAATAGTTAATTTGGGAATGAAAGAACAATATTTGAGCATAAAAAGATAGGCTTATTTGGTTTGGGTTGCAAGTCAAGTAATATCTAATTTGTCATTAAACCAAACAGAACTTGCTGACTGATGGATTTCTTGCACTGCTTGTAGTGAGCCTTAATGCACTTTATTTAAAGAGTAAATGTTTGGTTGTGTTACAGCTAAATTTTTAGCAGAAGTTGCCTAATAAGAATTGTTTACTGGGTTTGAGTAAGATTTAATAAATGGGATTTATTTGTCTTCTTGCACGCTGAAGAGTTATTGTGCAGGTTTGTGCAATATTTGACATTGTACTCATGCATGTTACTTCATTTTCAGGATTCTTCACTGCCAAGGAAGCCACAGCTGCAAAAGCGGAGCCACAACTGCTGAAGAGGAGCCCCAGCCTCAGAAGAGGAGCCACAACTGCGGAGGAGGAGCCGCAATCTAACTTCATGATTTATAGAACGATGGAGAGCGGACTATTTATGGTAATTATTAGTTTTTAGAATTCAGTTGATGACCTTGTTAATTTCTTCAGTGGTTCGTTTATCTTTGACGTTTGTCAAATAGAAAAGTTTGGGTATTTTTCAATATTTTCTCATGAAAATTCGTTGTGGCCTGAATCACAGTGCTCTTGCTGTGTTTTTATTACTGTATTCATTATATTGAATTATATGTTATCACCATTTCCTAGTTATCGGAAAAAATTTCCGACAATAATTCACGAACCCGCATCTTTTCGTTGTTTCTCAATTACAATCCACGTGGCTCAGTTGAGTCTATTTTGGAAGGCAGCTTTCAAGAATATCCAACTATGATTGTTATATTTTTTCTTAGTTTTCAACTGTGATGCGGAATTGCGTGGTTATAACGCAACTATCAATATTATATTTTTTGCTTTATGTTCTGACGCAGAATTGCGTGGTTATAACGCAACTATCAATATTATATTTTTTGCTTTATGTTCTGACGCAGAATTGCGTGGTTATAACGCAACTATCAATATTATATTTTTTGCTTTATGTTCTGACGCAGAATTGCGTGGTTATAACGCAACTATCAATATAATATTTTTCGGTTTATGTTCTGACGCAGAATTGCGTGGTTATAACGCAACTATCAATATAATATTTTTTGCTTTATGTTCTGACGCAGAATTGCGTGGTTATAACGCAACTATCAATATAATATTTTTTGCTTTATGTTCTGACGCAGAAATGCGTGGTTATAACGCAACTATCAATATAATATTTTTCGGTTTATGTTCTGACGCAGAATTGCGTGGTTATAACGCAACTATCAATATAATATTTTTTGCTTTATGTTCTGACGCAGAATTGCGTGGTTATAACGCAACTATCAATATTATATTTTTTGCTTTATGTTCTGACGCAGAATTGCGTGGTTATAACGCAACTATCAATATAATATTTTTCGGTTTATGTTCTGACGCAGAATTGCGTGGTTATAACGCAACTATCATTGATCTATTTTTTCCTAGTTTTCAACTGTGATGCGGAATAGCGTGCGTACTTAAAACCCAACTGTTATTGTTATATTTTTATTTTTCGACTGTGATGCCGAATAGCGTGGTTAAAACCCAACTATGATTGTTCTATTTCTTGCCTAGTTTTCAACTGTGATGCGGAATAGCGTGGTTATAACCCAACTATCATTATTATAATTTTGTTTTGATCTGTGATGCGAAATTGCGTGGTTTTAACCCAACTGTCATTGTTATATATTTATTTTTCAACTGTGGTGCGGAATAGCGTCGTTATGCAGATTAGCTAACCATGCCTAGTTACAAAACATTTATTTTTGTTTGAATTCCTATTGAAATAAAACTGTTTTTTCTGTTTTTATGATGTTTACTTATTCCTAGTTGAAACTCACTGTTTTTGAGAGCAGCAAAATTAGACAAGGAAGTATGAAATTATTAGACTTCGATGTGCCCAAGCATTACCTTAGTTTTATCCTCTTGAGGTCTTTGATGCAAGTACAATTGAAAACAACACAATATTTCATACTCCGTAGCAATGAAGCCTAAATGTAGCACGGAATCCCAATGTTATGTAGCACAGAGCTCTGGCAGATCTCTCTCTCTCTCTCTCTCTCTCTCTCTCTCTCTCTGATTTACTACATTCCAACAGAAAATGCTCAATCGCTTCCTCTACTCCATTATTACACTGCTGACATAATCTATTATTATTCTTATTCCACCTCCATCCACCTCCATGTACGTCTGTTCACACTCAATGACCTATATCTTACCGCAAACAAGAGTTGACTTCCAAAACTACCATCAAAGAACATCTCAAAC
This sequence comes from Morinoia aosen, assembly GCA_030386875.1. Lineage (NCBI taxonomy): Eukaryota > Metazoa > Arthropoda > Malacostraca > Amphipoda > Talitridae > Morinoia > Morinoia aosen. The sequence goes on along the minus strand of CM059576.1, from coordinate 14,290,697 downwards.
TTAGGTGCTTCTTTTTCCCTATACCAGTCAAGTGTAGGCTTCCGCATCATGCTAAGCTTCCACTTATTCAATCCATACTCTTGTTTGCCTCTCAATCTCTTTCTTCCACCTCTTGCAGTCCCACTCAGGCCCTCCACCTTCAACATTCATTAAAACCCAGTCATCCTCAGGTCTCTCAATTCTAACATGAATAATCTTTTGCATACTCTATTTTCTTGCATGCCCCAACATATTTTCTTCCAATAGCTTACACTCAGATTCCATTCAAAAATTCGCTTTACCCACCTGCTATTCTGCATTCTTTCAATTCTCACCTTACGTTCGGACTCGGTCGCGGTCGGACGTGCGGGGAAATGGAGCGGTAATTGTTGAAAATGCAAGGGGGAAATAACCTAGCCATGCGTAAAAATTATACTATCAGTGAATGTGTTTTGCTACCTGTGGAACTGCGAAAGGGAAAAAATAACTTTTGTCTTATTTCTGCTTAAATCAGTGCACTTTAAATGTAAAGCCAACAAAGCAGGTTGTGAAATGGTGTGCTCAGCCGGGTCTCGAACGATAGGCCTGAGTGAAGTGTGAAGTGGCCTTGTTCCCTCAGTCTCCCCTCGCCGAGCCCGCAACCCCCCCCCCCCTTTCCGAGCCCGCACCTCCCCCCCCTTTCCCGTACACCTGCTTCCCGTCTTCTGACCGTTTCAGAGCATGGCAAATCCTGAACTTTTTCCGCTTCAAGCAACCAAAGAAATTACGTTTGTTTTGATCAATTTTTGGCTATGTCAAACCTCTCAGTTTCAGTTTTTGTTCACTTCCTACGTGGCCGAGACGGCAAATGTGCACGAAAGAATTATTGTGTTCGTACCTATTTTTTTGTTACAATAGAACATGGATGTTGAAAAATTTCTAATGTACACAATCAATTATTTATTCACCAAATTAGCTTACATTATTATCATGTTCTTTTGATTGACAATTTTGGTTAACTAGGGACGTTAAATGTGAGAAAGGTAAAAAACTTCTTCTTTGAAGGAACTTTTAAATTTAAAAATTGAAAAAACTTGATCCAGCAACTTTCGGAAATAATTTGCCATGTTAAAAAAAAAAATAGAAGAAAAAATAGCAAGTGTACTCTGGTAATTTCGCATCTTTTGGGAAAATAACAGTGACCATCATTCGTGAACTATTTCTATGTTACAATAGAGCATGAATGTTGAACAATCTCTAACGCACACAATCAATTTCTGATTCACCAAATTGGCTTACATTATTATCTTGTTTTTTTTTTTATGGAAAATGTTGGTTACCTAGTGACGTAAAACCTGAGAAGGATAAAAAACTTTTTCATTTTCGGTTTCTCTCATCTGTTATTGCAAAAAAACATCATGTTGAGTGTATATGACGCTTAATTTAGACATTTAATTCACAAAATTGTGTTTCAAATTACTTTTCCTGTAAGTAACTGTCGTTTTATCGAGAAACTTTGATGAAATAGTGACGTGTAACGCGGAAGAGGGAAAACAATTATTGTAAATGTGAAATATTGTAAAACTGAGCGAGTAAAATGTGAAACCCTGTGCATGTCTGAAACTATAGACCTTTACGAGGGCTCTGTCATACTCTCTGTCACTACTGTAATACTAAAATTTTACTATCAGTGAATGTGTTTGCTACCTGTGGAACTGCGAAAAGAAAAAAAAATAACTTTTGTCTTATTTCTGCATAAAACAGTGCAATTTAAATACGAAGCTAACAAAGCAGTGCTACCAACACGAAGGAAATGGTGTGCTCAGCCCAGTCTCGACCTATAGACCTGTCTGTCTGAAGTGTCCTTGTCCCCTCAATCACCCCTCACCGAACCCGTTCACTCCCCCCCCCTCTTCCCGTACCCCTGCCTCCCGTCTCTCTGACTGTTCAGAGCATGGCAAATCCTGATGAACTTTTTCGCTCCAAGCAATCAGAGAAATTACGTTTGATTTGATAAATTTTTGGTAATGTCTAACATCTCAGTGAAGTGTTGTTCACTTCCTACGTGGCCAAGACGAAAAATGTGCACGGAAGAATTATTGTGTTTCGGACCTCCGTTTCCCTACTGACACCGAATAGTTTAAAACATCATAACTATACAATTACAACGCACGATGCATCACTACGAGACTCGCCTCGCAGGCCGGAAAGTGCCGTTCTCTGCACAAATGTTGCCCTACACAACATCCCGAAAAAATGGTTCTCTCAGGGGCAAAAATACGACCTTACCAAGCAAAGTGCCTGGAAGTAGGGGACCTACATCCTCTCACGCACAAGATTCTAATGCTCAAAAGACGGGAGACTTGTTAACAGCTGCCAGTAACCCCGTCAAAGAATGTGTGTCACCTTCCGAAGCAACGTCAGTGAAGACTATGCAACCAATATCGCCGGATGAGGGAAAACATATCTGCCAAACCTCCAGCAATCATTTGAAGGTTCGAAGCAGTGAAGTCTCAGCCGCAGCACCACAACCACCTGCTCCTCATCTGAACAAGCATAACAGCGTGCCAGCTCCCCAGCTCTGCGTCAACAACAACGCTCCGAACTGTCCGCCAGCGGCGGGGACACAAACACCATCCTCATCAGTGGTACAAGAAAAAATAGTTTTTACTAATAAGGACATTTCAAGCGTGGTAGACTTTTCTCATTCTCCAGATAATATGTTCGATAATTTTCGCGCACAAACCGATACTGGCAGTAAATTACCCCAGAGCGCAAGCTGTGAAAACAAAATAAAATTTCCAGTACAGAGCAATAATAATAACACTGTTGCTTCTTTTAATGGCTACTTGCACCCGCTTCAAATAACAAGCTCTCAAAAAATTCATGAAATTATTCACAATTTGTCTCTAACAACAGCGTTTTCCAATAAATCCCTAAGACAACGTGAGCCTCCAAGCCCGTCGTCGATTTTCTCTACAGTATCAAACATTCAGAACCTAACCGAACCGCTTTTTGCTTTAAATTCACATATAAGTTCTCAAGACCTTGCACCTGTGGTACCTGCTAGTATCTCTTGTGAAATCGACTCCAATTGTCGAGAACCTTACGACACTTTGCTGCTAGGTGATAATATCCTAAGCACGATCAGAAGAAAGGACATCGATCGCTCGTGCTGGATCAAAACTGTTCCATCAGGGCGCTTCGATGACCTTCTCCATACTGTAAATTGCATGCCTAGATTTAAAAATTATATACTAAGTTTTGATGGTCTCTGCCACTCGCCCTCAGACCTTGCTCGAATCAAACAACAAATTGTAAGAAAGTACGCACTTTCTCGCATTTATATTGCCAATGCTTGCAGTGCAAACGAATTCAACAAAGCGAGGCATTTTTGCAAAAACCTGGGTTTAAACTTGATTCAATTTCAAACTTACCGAGATAATGAAAATGGTGACGCACTCAATAACTTTCAATGGCCTCGGACCCAGGAAGAGAACTTCTGTTTTCTTCAACAACTTGCAATGAAATCAACATTGCGAATCACCGTGCCATATTGTCCTCGTTTCAACAAATGTCAAGCAATAAATGGAATTGTAGATCATTCCAATGAATCGAAAAATTCACGGAATGAGACAAATAGTCTCACCTTAGACTTTCAAAAAGAATATAAGCCTATGCACATCACTGCACATGGTACACCAAATCCTTCAAAATTGATTGCGTCATCAAGCAGAGGTCTGAGTAACTCACTCACCCACAGCATGAGGAACGTAAATAATCCTGAGCCTTTCCCTGATTCGATCTAAGACAAATATAATGTCAGTACGAAAAATAAATTTGCGCTACTTGCAACAGACACAAATAGTGATTGCGACATGCCCTCCTTTTCAACCAATTCTCAATTTTCCAGAGAGTACGCAGGAACCAAGGAAAGTCAAGCGGATACCGATATTCAAAACTATTCCAAAGAAAATAAAATTATTCAAAAAAAATCTGATGCCTCTGCCGGGCCTCCGTCGAACGACCAAACTAATACTGCAACCGAAAAATCAACAGTGAATCAAATTTGCACACGCGTTGCATACACACTGGACGACTTGAAACGATCGCTCAAATTGGAGCCTGCTTCCACTGTAGGTGACGGACACTGTCTCCTCCACGCCGTAACGACCCAGCTTGCTTCACAACAAAAATCGAAATGGAATTATATATCTCTGAAAAAAGCCATCAAAACTGAGAGCTCCAGAAACAAGGACCAGTATGCAAAATTCGTTGACAAGAACAGTGGCAGTTTCGAACAACTCATCGATAAATACATCGATAGAAAAGTCTTCGATCACGCAGTTGGAGACCTCATACCCCAAATACTTTCTAATGTAACGAGAACACCAATTCACGTATTTGATGAAAGAGACAATGGGATTTGGAAGACGACAATCTCCCCTACATCAAATGCTCTGATAAACTGTCCTCCCGTAAACATACACCGGAAACAGGACCACTATAGCGCCCTCTTGAAAATGCGTGATGAAAATCGTATTGCTCCCTCCCCTATTTTGTGACTAAATAACAGTGATCAAATTGAATATGAAGCTGAAATCACAAACAATGAACGCGGCAATAAAGACCTAGAGACGAACACTAAATGCCCTGCTAGACCTAAAAAATGCAATAACTCCACTAAAGATCTGCCTATTGAGGTAAATAATATCAAAATATTGCACATAAATGCTCGCAGCCTCAATGGTAAAATGGATGACGTACGAGTAATGTTGATCACTAACGATATCGATATTTTATGAGCATCTGAAACATGGATCGATTCACGAGTCGAAAGCTCATATCTCAGCATTACCGGGTACAAATTGTACCGTTATGACGGAGTCAAGAGTAAGAGAGGTAGCGGTTCATGCATTTTCATCAAAGATGTCTACTCTACATCCTTAGCTCCGATAAAAGAAAAATGCGAAGGCATAGAAATGGTTTGGCTCAATGTTCAAGTAAACAAACACAAGTCTTTCATTATCGGCAATCTTTACAGACATCCGTCAGCATCTCTTCGTCCAACATTAGATTTCATTGAAAATACGCTTAGATCAATCTCTGCAGCCAAAAAGTCTTTTTATGTTTTCGGAGATTTTAACGTGGATCTGACAAATAAAAACAATCAGCTAAGCAAGATGCTGCACAGACTTAATCTTTCTCAAATGGTCCAAGAACCAACGTGAATTACCAACACTTCTAAAACTCTTCTTGACCTAGCAATTACCAACAATCCCCAAGCAGTACTCAGCACAGAAATCTTACCGTCCTTTTCTGATCACCATTCGGTAGAATGCCAAATCAATATTGCAAAAGAGAAACAGAAATCTAGTTACATTACATATCGCATGAATAACCACTACTCCCCTGAAATATTTCAAGAAAAGCTATTAGACAGATGGAGTGAATTTCAAGGCATGGAAAACACCGATGATGTCAATCTACAAGTTTCGCTTTTCAACGAAAATTTCGTATCAGCTCTTAACGAATGCGCACCTTTCACTACGAAGAAAGTTAAGCCAAGAATTTCTAAATGGATAACAGATGAGATACAACATTTGAGCAGAGCTAAAAGAAATTTGCAGCGTGGGTACAAACTGAATAAATCAGAGAGTACGCGTCGAAAATTATATAAAGATCATGAGAAGATCCTACGAAGAAAAGTTAAGGAAGCAAAACGGGACTACTTCCACAAAGAACTCTTGGCGGCAAAACAAAACCCTAAAAGAACTTGGGAAATCATTAGAGAAGCTGCTCAGTATAAAAATTCAGACTGCAAAAGCACTTTTGACAACCCCTTAGAAATGGCGAATGACTTTAACACTTTCTTCTCAAAAGTTGGCGAAGATGTTTTCAATGAAGTATCCAGGACAGTTTCAGACACATCTACAGAGGCAAATCTGAGCGATGTTTCATCCCCAAATAGTAGCAACAAGTGGAGACCAAAGCCAGTTAGCGTCACAGAGATACGAAAAATCTTACACTCACTAAAGAATACTAAAGCGACTGGACATGATGGCATAAGCCTCCAACATATAAAAGACAGCTTCCCTGCCACAGCACCCTTTATTCGCTTGATAATAAATACATCTATAGTCACAAACAAGTTTCCCGATCAATGGAAACTATCCATAATTAAGCCATTACATAAATCTGGTGATATCGACATAGCGTCAAACTACAGACCAATCAGTCTCCTGCCCGTTATGTCCAAAATATTAGAAAAAGTAATAACAAACCAGCTCTCGTCTTACATAGACGAGTCACATCTACTGCATCGCAATCAATATGCTTACAGGAGGAATACCAGTACTCAGGACGCCCTGTTAAACTTAACAGAAAAAATTTACAATGATATTGACAAAAAAAAATTAACTCTCTTACTATTGCTTGATCTCTCCAAAGCTTTCGACAGTGTTGAGCATAAGAAACTTCTACAAAAAATTTCAAACCTCAGAATAGACACTCAGTGGTTTGAAAGCTACCTACGAAACCGCTCTCATGCAGTGTGCTTGAATAACAAAATGTCATCATTCATACCAAATAATTTTGGCGTTCCTCAAGGTTCAATCATCGGCCCACTCCTATTTTCAATTTTCATCAACGATTTCCCCACCATGCCGGCAAACACAAAAATCTCAATGTATGCTGATGACGTACAAATTGCCATGACAAGCTCAACAGCGGATTTAACAGAAACACAAGCCAACGCTGAAAACCTTCTGAGAAATCTGAAATTGTGGTATGACCATAATGGCCTCAAACTTAACGCAAGTAAAACGCAATGCATTATTTTTGAATCACAGAATGCGACTGAAAATTTACCACCATTCAAGCTAACATTTGGAGACGATACAATTAAACCAGTCGATAAGGTTAAAAATCTGGGTGTTTGGTTTGACAAAAATATGACTTTCAATTCACACGTCGAAACAATGTGCAACAAAATTAACGGAACCTTAATGTTCTTTCATCGTATAAAGAACACACTTAGTGTTCTTAGATTATTAGATTCTTAGATTATTAGTGATTCAGTCTTTAGTTTTATCGCGTCTGGAATACTGCAGTCTTGTGTGGGGAGACTTACCTAAATGTCGTCAGGAAGAGTTGCAAAAATGTGTAAACTTCGCCGCCAAAGTGGTATGCAAAGGAAATTTCAATAAATATGATCATGTCACCCCTCTTTTAAGAAAACTCGAATGGATCCCAATACCGAACAGATTCATGATCCAGAAGCTCGACGAGTATTCTCCTCTCTGTACCTCCCCCAAAGTAATGCAGAGGTGGTAAAATTTTTTCCATCTAATATCCCAAACGAAAGACCAAACCGGAGGAACGATGTTTTAGTCAGTTACCGTTCATCTAACGTGGGGCAAAAAGCTCTCTCAGTTTCTGGAGCTTTTTTGTGGAACAAGCTTCCCCAGCATATCAAAAACTCTAAAACTGGAAAAGAATTTAGAGTAAATGTGTCACGTCATTTTGCATCTCTGTCATAGGGCCTGTAGCATCTCGGTGTGAACTTCCCATCTATCAGAAATTTTAATTTTTCCTGAAATTTCTGTTAGAAATTTAGAAACTATTTCATTTTACGTTTGCTAAGCGATTCGTATATTCATCTTCATCTTACTTATTTCTGTCGACAACAATGAGCACCACAGCCGACAGTTCAGTGCAGCAGAACGAACGTTCTTTCCATAATTAGGAGTATTTCCTCAGCTTTATTTTGTTATTTCTTTCTCTTTTCTCTATTAATATTTAACGTCCGTATGACAAATATACCATGAAATACATTTTGTGTGTACACCAATAAACAGGTTTATAGATGTGAGGGTTGTGCAAAGTTTATAATGAATTAAATTTTTGGCTAACGTTGTCTCGCTATTTCAAAATCATTCTCGAAGATGTTTTCAATCGATTTTCGGCTGAGCTGGAGGGAAAGGGGTAATTTAAGCATTGCATTTAGTCTTTTTATTTTTTCCGTGCGTTCAGCGCACACTAGCACTGAACTTTCAAATCGGAAAAAACTCTAAATTTCTGTAATTAAAATTATCATTTTGGATCAAGGCCTAATCTTCCTACATGTGCCAATTTTGTGAATATTCTCCACTCAGATGTGATATCCGGCCACAATGTTACTCCATTTTATCCCACGTACACATGTCCGTATAATGCTGAAGAGTTGTGTTGCTTCTTGACTATGACCTAATTTTTCTTAAAAATTTCTGTGAAGAAATTAAAAACCAGCTCATCAGCTCATTTTTAGGTTTTTCAAAGTCTTCTCTTCTTTTTAGTTTTTTTTTTATGCGAAAAATTTCTTAGGATTACAGTGAGCTCAGCTGTCATTTTCTGTGTAGTAGATGGTAGGTTGCTTCTATCTTTTATCTTATATATGTATTTTTTTCTAATATTTTATTTTCAATAAGTATATATATTAATATGTGTGTGTACGTGTGTAGGTATATATATGTATCTACATAAATAGATATACATGTTTCTATTTCATTTCTTTACGCAAAAACCATTCGGTTAATAAATTTTATTGCAATAGCGAAATGATTCAAAAATAGATCTATCACTTCCCCAGAGGGCGTTTTTGTGAATCGGATTAATGTCTTATATAATTAATGAAATAAACTGCAATTTGAGCATATGAATCGTAGTAAAATTATCTTTCTGTCCGTATGTTGTACAAGCTATGAATTTTGATATTGAATATATGTTTGTTTACCCATTTCTACCAATATTTTGTAGATATTTGTCAATCATGAGTGGTAACCGGCTCACACTGTATCTCTATTTTATCCCATGTACCCATGTCCGCATGATGTGGTGAATATCGAGAAGATATGAAACATGTTTTTGGTGGTGATAGGGCTTTGCATATTTTTAGGGCATATTTTTCATTTCTCATTCAACTACCCTTGACAGAGATGGACTATTGGCAAGCCACGTGTCGTTTGTCTATTAGTACGCCTCGTATATTTTGTCTATTAATATGCCTCGTATGGTCTATCTATTTTGTACACCTCTGATAGCTTGTCTATTAGTACACCTCGTATAGTTTGCCTATTATTATTATGCCTCGTATGGCTTATCTATTTGTACACCTCGGATGGTTTGTCAATTAGTACTCCTAGTATAGAACTTTTGTTAGACTACTAGCACACCACGAATGGTTTGTCTATTAGTACGCCTCGTATATTTTGTCAATTAATATGCCTCGTATGGTCTATCTACTTGTACACCTCTGACAGTTTGTTTATTAGTACACCTCGTATAGTTTGTCTATTATTATGCCTCGTATGGCTTATCTACTTGTACACCTCGGATGGTTTGTCAATTAGTACTCCTCGTATGGAACATTTGTTTTAGGATGCCCTATATTTAAGAAACTTTTAAAAGCCAATATGTTGGCATGTATATCATGTGACAACTTGGAAATAAACATTTTTCTTTCTTTCTTTCTTATAATTCAGCACTGCTTTCATAATTCTTTTTGAAAATAGGCTCCACCCTAGGTCACCTCTAATGGCTTCTGTAGCCGTCCATTTTGGAGCACCTAATGCTAAACGTCCTACCTTATTTTGTATTACATCCAGCTTTTCAAGATCACATCCATTCCAGGCAAGAGCACTCATATCATACATGACACTGGGTACAGCAAAATACTTCCACATTCCTCTCACACATTCATACTTGTTTGCTCTGTATCTGGCCACACTACTTAACCGTCCACTCCACTGCATTGCTTTTGCCACTTTCTCACCCTTAGTTCTAGTGCATCCATCTTCACTTATCATACAACCTAGATATTTGTATTCTTTTGTTCTACCTATTCTGATTTCTCCGAAATTCCACAGTCTGTCACTATCAGTCTCATCACTGTTTATAACCATAACCTTACTTTTGTCGGCACCAAAGATCATCTTGAAATCTGTACTATATCCATTCACACTGTCAAGCATCCTTTGCACTTCATGTCCACATTCACTAACCACAACCACATCATCAGCATACAACAAACAACTCAGTCTCTCATTGCCAGCTTTCAGTCCTAAGCCACTCATTCTCAGTCGAACTGCTAATTCTTCTGTGTACAATCCAAACAACAGGGGAGACAGAGTACAGCCCTGTCTCACTCCTCTAACACTCCTCACCTGCCCTGTTTCCAAATTTCCTAACCTGTAGATAGCGCTTGTGTTCTCATACAGACTTTGTACAATTTTCCTTATTTTTCTGCTAAACCCAACTTTTCTCGAAATTTCAAAGAGCCTAACTGATCCACTCTGTCATACGCCTTTTCAATATCCAGGAATGCTAAATATACCTTATTATCATCCTTCCTCATTCGCTCAATTATTTCACTCACTACAAACAAATTATCCTCCCCACGTCTATCCTGCCTAAAACCATTCTGTTCTTCCCCTAGGACTCCTAATTCCTCAACTAAATTTTTCATTCTCTCATTCAAAATACAACAAAAGATCTTACATGCAGTGTCAGCCAGTGTTGCAATTGGTCTGAAATTTTTAAGTTCTTTCATACTCTTATGTCCACCCTTATGCAACAGCACTACATTACACTTGTTCCAGTCCTCCGGTACTCTTTCACTCTTCCATATCTCATCAAATAAACATTTCAACATAATGACTACACTCTCTGCTCCACATTTATAAAACTCATATGGGATCTTATCCCGCGGCCACATGCCTTTCCATTTTTCACTTTCTTCAAAAAACTTACAATCTCATCACAAGTGATTTCATCTTCCATTTGCAGTTCATGTTCATCAATCAGTCGTCTTCCATTTGCAGTTCATGTTCATCAATCAGAAAATTTACGGGTTCATCATCGGTAACCTGCTCATTCATTCCACCAATGTCCTCCCAGTATTCTTCAACTGCTTTCACCATTTGCATCCTATCTCGCACACTACAACCATTGACTACAAATTCATCTACTTGAACTTCACTACCTTTATCATTACCTTGTATAAACTTGAACCAATCTTTTATTCCATCTGGACCTTTCTTTCTTAGATTTTCAACTTGGTGTCTCTCCTTTCTAACTCTAGCCTCATTTATCATTCTCCTTACTTTCATCTGCTGATCTTTGTACTCATTCCATGCACTCTGCCATTCATCCTCAGTAATTCTGTTTCTTTCATACATTTCCCTCATACTGCGTTGTTTCTTATTCAAAGTCTTTCTTCTTATTCGTTCTTCCTTTATCTCACTTGTAAACCACCTGGCATTCCCTGTCCCTTTTCTACATTTCTTTCTACCAATATTTTGCTCTGCCACATTGTACAGGGTTCTTGAAATCTCACTATTTAGATGATTTACATTTCCACACCTGTTCCAGTTGCACCTACTCAATTCATTCTTAAATTCTTCCCAGTTTGCCATTTTTATCTGCCAACTTTCTTTCATACTACTGCCCTTCAGCATTGACTCCTTTCTACCCATGTTATATTCAAGCACAAGCATTTTATGATCACTATCAATATCAAAATCATCTTCATCTACAAATATTTCTTTGACATACTCTCTTTCTCTACTATTCACAATCATATAGTCTATTGCAGTTTTCAATTCCCTGCTTTGCCATGTATTGAAGCCATTTCCTATTGTGACATTCAGGTTTTCAAGTTCATTCTCATCACAAAATCTATCAATTTTTGTCCATTTGCATTCACCGGCTCAACAAGTATACCAACATAGCCATTCATGTCCCCCATCATAATCAGAGGGCACCTGCAGTGTTTTCGTACAATCCTTGTTAATATTTCATACTTTTTACATTCTCTTCATGAGCTAAGATCCCATCAGTTGTCATATAACATACAATCACAACAACACATTCTCTGGCATGCATTCTTTCACACTGAATTGCTAACAAATCTTCACTTTCAGGTTCATTTCCAACAGGAAGTTCCTCTAATTTCCAATTCCGAGCGTTTTTAAAAATGAGATCAACTCCACCACCTCTTTTTTGCCAACTTACATGCCCTTTTCCTATCATATAGTACCTGCTCTCCTTACATTTTATACTGGACTCTATCACGCATTTGGGTCACTACTACACCAACACAATCCAAATTTCCATTCTCAAATTCGGCTACAAGGTCATCTAACTTTCCTGCATTCCATCCACACACATTTATACATCCAAACCTCACAACACTATTGGACAATTCACAACCTTTTTCATTTTTGCTTGGACAGCTTTTCATTCATCCTGTTCCACCTTCCATAACAATATGAGTAGACCCAATCCACTGGATGTATCTCCTGGAGAGTTTCATCTCACCTTCTTGTGTAAGGTGGACTCCATCTCCACAAAAACATCTACTCTGGATCATGTTATTCATATCAAGGAAGCTGGAACCCAATTCACGCTTTCTCATGCTCTCAGCCTTCATACTCCTTATCCTTTCATGCACCTCCCTATTCACCTCCTTTCATACCCTTTCATACTCCTCATCACACGCAGGCCTTCTTAGCAGGCTGGTCACAGCCACTCTAACATTCTTCTTCCGTGCCTTATCAACCACATTCATAATTGCATTCACTGTACGCTCTCTCCCACATTCAAGCAATCTATCACCACCTCCTTGCAGTACAACCATCCCTTCATCCATTCCATCTATCAGTTCCTCAGCATGCCTAAAAATCTCTTTCACTCCCTTTCCTCTCATGCTCGTACACCCACTACGGTCAGTCATTCTCACAAACCTATCTACATTCTTAACCATGCTGTCACCACATATTCTAATTGTAGGTCTCACTCTCCATTTCATACTCCTCTTTTGTTCAATTCTTCCACTCACGTCACTCTTCCCATCTATCTTCCTTTCATTCACTTCCACTACAGGCGCCTGCACCTCATGTGGCACGTCAACAGGTTGCTCATTCACTCTCTTTCCATTTGTACTTCTTTCATCATGTTCATCCATCCTTTCACTCTCATTTGTTACATTTGCACCATCATTTGCTTCTATATCCATTGCATTCATACTCCTTGCACCATCATTTGCCTCCTCATCCACTGCATTTGCACTCCTTGCACTGATCTCATTCTTTCCTTCTTTGATCTTCCTTTCATCCTTTAAATCACCCTCTAAAACAGCATTCAGAACTGTCAACCTCTCAACCTCATCTTTCAACTTCTCTCTCTCATCAATCAGGCATTTCCAGCACACAAACCTATACTCCTTCAGTGCTCTCTTACTCATCCTTTTCAGGCCTTTGCATGCATCCATATCCATCCAAAATTTACAGGCACACTGAATCCACTTCTTCTTCCCATCTGCACCTCCAACCCTAACTCTACTTTCCTCATTACACGCCATTCTCAACCACAACACTTCTAATTCAGCGCAAACTGGCAGGTAAATACAAAACTACCAGTCGCACACTCTAGTCAAAAGTTGCAAGTCACGATACAAACGCTGGGTCTCAACTCAAGCAGCGAAGAAAAAAAAACAAAAGAATACTCTCATAAAGTCAAACACTATACCCACGTTAATATACAAACTATACCAGTTTTCAGGAACTTTACTTTAATCCACCACAATTTTCGTCAGAGGATCAGAAGCACACGTAAACACCACAACGTTTCCACCGTATCATCATGAGTGTCTACATTTTTCATTTTATCTTCAACCTTGAACTTGAACTTGAACTTGAAATTGAGGGCCGACAGCGTCGGGGCCTTTGTAACGGCCTACAATTCCCTCCACAGTTATCACACAAAGAGTTCAGCGCCTGGTACCAGACTTGTCCACTAAACTACTCATGATCTACCAATCCTTGTCACAAGCTGCCATTGGATGGCGTCACTGGGATAGCCAGCGTGTCAAAACACCATCCCCATCCCCAGGCATATTGGGTCATTACTGAAAATTCTACCTGACTGGCTCATTCCAGTCACTGTCTCTTACTCCAGGCACGCACAAGAAACATTTTCATAGCTTCAATGATACTCAAATTGCACTCCTGATCCAATCCAGCAAGACAGCTCATACCGCAATCATCTTCAGCACATCTGGCATACCACTCATTCTCTCCATACTGTTCAAGCATCACATTCATAAAACTTTCTCTCTCTTGCTCATACTTACTACATTCCAGCACAAAATGCTCAATTGTTTCCTCCACTCCACTAATACACTGCCGACATAATCTGTTATTATTCTCATTCCACCTCCATGTACGTCTGTTCACACTCAATGACTTGCATCTCACAGCAAACAAGAGTTGACTTCCAAAACTACCATCATAGAACATCTCAAACTTAGGTGCTTCTTTTTTCATATACCAGTCAAGTGTAGGCTTCCGCATCATGCTAAGCCTCCACTTATTCAATCCATACTCTTTTGTTTGCCTCTCAATCTCTTTCTTCCACCTCTTGCAGTCCCACTCAGGCCCTACACCTCCAGGATTTATTAAACTCCAGTCATCCACAGGTCTCCCAATTCTAACATGAATAATCTTTTGCATACTAAGCTTCCTTGCATGCCCCCAACACACTTTCTCCCAATAGCTTACACTCATATTCCATTCAAAAATTCGCTTTACCCATCTGCTATTCTGCATTCTTTCAATTCTCACCTTATAATTCAGCACCGCTTTCATCATTCTTTCTGAAAATAGGCTCCACCCAAGGTCACCTCTAATGGCTTCTGTAGCTGTCCATTTTGGAGCACCCAATGCTAACCGTCCTACCTTATTTTGTATTACATCCAGCTTTTCAAGATCACTTCCATTCCAGGCAAGACCATCATACCATACATGACACTAGGTACAGCAACATACTTCCACATTCCTCTCACACATTCATACTTGTTTGCTCTGTATCTGGCCACGCTACTTAATCGTCCACTCCACTGCATAGCTTTTCCCACTTTCTCACCCTTAGTTCTAGTGCATCCATCTTCACTTATCATACAACCTAGATATTTGTATTCTTTTGTTCTACCTATTCTGATTTCTCCAATATTCCACAGTCTGTCTCTATCAGTCTCATCACTATTTATAACCATAACCTTGCTTTTTTCGGCACCGAAGTTCATCTTGAAATCTGTACTATATCCGTTCACAATGTCAAGCATCCTTTGCAGTTGATGTCCACATCCACTAACCACAACCACATCATCAGCATACAACAAACAGCTCAGTCTCTCATTACCAACATTCAGTCCTAAGCCACTCCTTCTCAGTCGAACTGCTAATTCTTCTGTGTACAATCCAAACAACAAGGGAGACAGAGTACAGCCCTTTCTCACTCCTTTCTCACTTCTCACCCAGTGCAATTGGTCTGTAATTTTTAAGTTCTTTCATACTCTTATGTCCACCCTTATGCAACAGAACTACATTACACTTGTTCCAGTCATCCGGTACTCTTTCACTCTTCCATATCTCATCAAATAAACATTTCAACATACTGACCACACTCTCTCCTCCACATTTAAAGAACTCATATGGGATCTTATCAGGGCCACATGCCTTTCCATTTTTCACTTTCTTCAAAAAACTTACAATCTCTTCACAAGTGATTTCGTCTTCCATTTGCAGTTCACGTTCATCATTCAGAAAATTTATGGGTGCATCAACTGTAACCTGCTCATTCATTCCACCAATGTCTTCCCAGTATTCTTCAACTGCTTTCACCATTTGCATCCTATCTTGCACACTGCAACCATTAACTACTAATTCATCAACTTGAACTTCACTACTTCTTTCATTACCTTGTATAAACTTATACCAATCTTTTATTCCATCCGGACCTTTCTTTCTTAGATTTTCAACTTGGTGTCTCTCCTCTTTAACTCTAGCCTCATTAATCATTCTCCTTACTTTCTTCTGCTGGTCCTTGTACTCATTCCAAGCACTCTGCCATTCATCCTCAGTAATTCTGTTTCTTTCATACATTTTCCTCATACTGCGTTGTTTCTTATTTAAAGTCTTTCTTCTCATTCGTTCTTCCTTTATCTCACTTGTAAACCACCTGGCATTCCCTGTCCCTTTCCTACATTTTATTCTACCAATCTTTTGCTCTGCCACATCATACAAGGTTCTTGCAATCTCACCATTTAGGTCATTTACAATTCCACACCTGTTCCAGTTATACCTACTCAATTCATTCTTAAATTCTTCCCAGTTTGCCTTTTTTATCTGCCAATTTTCTTTCACACTACTGACCTTTTGCATTGACTCCTTTCTACCCCAGTTATATTCAAGCACAAGCATTTTATGGTCACTATCAATATCAAAATCATCTTCATCTACAAACATTTCATTGACACACTCACTTGCTCTACTATTCACAATCATATAGTCAATTGCAGTTTTCCATTCCCTGCTTTGCCATGTATGCAAGCCATTTCCTATTGTTACATTCAGGTTTTCAAGTTCATTCTCATCACAAAAATCTATCAATTTTTGTCCATTTGCATTCACCGGCTCACCAAGTATACCAACATGGCCATTCATGTCACCCATCACAATCAGAGGGTACCTGCAGTGTTCTCGTACAATCCTTGTTAATATTTCATGCTTTTTTACATTCTCTTCATGAGCTAAAATCCCATCAGTTGTCATATAACATACAATCACAACAATACATTCTCTGGCATGCATTCTTTCACACTTAATTGCTAACAAATCTTCACTTTCAGGTTCATTTCCAACAGGAAGTTCCTCTAATTTCCAATTTAGAGCATTCTTTACAATCAAACCAACTGCACCACCTCTTTTTTGCCAATTTACACGCCCTTTTCCTATCATATGATACTTATTCTCCTTACATGTTAAACTGACTCTATCACGCATTTGGGTCTCTACTACATCAACACAATCACCTACCAGTTCAAGACATAGCCAAGCGTACGTCCGCCGAGCCAGAAACATCCCTGAATCGACTGGGTCAGACTAAAACGTACTCATATGTAGTATTCGAACATTGGTACAGGATTTAGTATTACCGTAATTGGTTGTTGATGGATAAAAATAATAATAATAAATATTTCGTATTGTTAATTGAATCGAGCTAAATTTTAACCCACATTAGTTGTACCAAATCCTAGGTTAGCGCGGTGACCACATTATAATAGTTATAATAACTGGTTACCTTGCGTTTTTTTGTGCAGTGACCAGTTACCTCGTTTCATATTCCAGTAAAAGCATATTTTAAATTAAAGCGATGTTCTAAGATGCATTTTTGCACGTGTGTCGGAGGTCTCGAAATCAAACAAACATAAACAAACAAACATCAGCATCTTTGGGATGCTTTATTTCCAATCAAGCCTGATACAAATGATCTTAAGCATTAGTTTTTCAAATGTCTTATAACTAACACTGTATTTAGGACACCATGACGGTTTCCCCGTAAAGCCGGTACCCATTTCCAACACCTGGGTCGAGTGGGGCATTGTGCTTGAGCTTTCCCTTATACCCAACGGGGAAAATCGCAGCGCCAGCGCTGGGATACGAACCCGCGACTCCAACATAAAAGTCCGATCCCTTAACTGCTGAGCCACCGTGGGCACTCGTTATTTCACTGCGAGCACGCGTCATTTATCATTTCACGCGTCATTTATCAGATAAAAATTCGCGTCATTTCACTTTTTTTGCAAGGATTATCGTAATTCTAGCGAATATTATTAATTTTGTTTATAATTATTCTTGCTAGTGATTTAAACTTTCCTGTTTTTTTACGATTATTAATGTCATTTCATTCATCGCCAGGTCCCAGCTACTCTTTACCTTAAACCTTGTATGAAACATACTGCTTAAATAAAAGTCAGAACCACAACCATACAGCTATTGTTCTCACCCTGTCACTGGATCATTCAATCATCTTGAAGGGGCCTTGAGGTCACTCTAGCCCGTCGACAAAAACCTTATAGCTAGCACAACTTCTTATATCTTCTTGAACGCACCTATATCATCCTAATAACCCCAAATACCCAAGACACGAAGAGACATATATGTAAACCTTGAAATGCATCAGAAAAATAATTTCAATATTGGGGCATGGAATTTATCGTAAATTCAAAAATTATTTGTTGTCTGATAAAACTACTCCACCCTAGTTTTTGCTGATTTTTTCTCGATAAATTTGGATGGAATAACCTGATAACATTTCATACTTCACAAAATTAGAAATCGAAATCATGGTCCAATAAAATTATAGACTGATACACTTGTGCCACTAAAGCCAATTGATACATTACCTTGCATGAAATATGTGAGTTATGATAACAGATTTTGAAAGTTCAGTTTAAAGGTTGACAAAATAATATTCTACGTTCTTATTTTGTTGTTGTTCAATACCAGAGAACAATAATTGCTCGAAATAATACAATTATTGAGTCTAAGCATTCTTTCCGTTTGTAACGACATTGAGTTTTTCATTCATAATTGCTGCCAGTGCTCTCACATTCAAGTAACCAACCATTGCCACGGTACCGTAGTCACGGTATACACCGTAACCGCAGTAGGCATTGCTCATTGCGCCGAGTTGCTGACGACAAATCGTGTCAGTACACAGAAAACCATTGAGGGTAGAAAGGTGTAGGTGTGCCGAAGCGTTTTACTTACTTTTATTCTGATTCAGTAAGTTCGCCAATTGTAGTTTTGTACCTTTTTATTCATAAATAACCGAAGTCTTAAGTGGATATTCTGCAAAATGTGCCGCAGTTGTGTGACTTATTTGAAGATTTGCAGTCTTAATATTTGTATATACACTTGCTATTGCTTAGCGTTCTGAGGACTACAGTGGAAATAAGTTTTAAAAATTGTTTCATTTTACCGGCGACTTACGCTGTACAAATGAGGTTTTGCATGGTGGTCGTTCCAATTCCTGTGAAATATTTTAAAGTGATTTGAGTGAAATATAATCGAGTAGAAGGGCTGTTTGAAATACACAGGAGTAAATCATTATTGTCAGCCGTAGTAGTTTGAGTTACATCGAAACAGAATTCTAGAGATTTCATTCTCCCATGCTTCCTCTCTAGTTGCTTTCCCTATACAAAATTAAGGTTGTTGTTCTGAATGTATTTTCAAATTACCTCCTTAGGAGGTAATTGTGCGCTACTGCATGCATAAGTTGTGCGCTACTGCATGCAGAAGTCAACGTGTTGGAATGAAGCAATCACACAATATTTGTTTGAAAGATGATTTAGTTACTTATTGAATTGCTGAAGTTGTGAAAACGTTGCGTGTTAAATATAAAGTTTGGCATGCAATTCGAACAGCAAAACGGTGAAAAAAATTGCCTATAAAAATTTTAAAAGAAAAAATATATTGTTTGAGCAAAAAAATCAAGTTTGCTGACTGATGATTACGTTTCTTGATAAAATATAAGATAAGTATTGTTGGACTTACGCATGGTAAGTTATTAAAATTTCATAGGTTGTATTCTACAAAATAATAACATGTTTGTGCGTCTTGACAGTCTTCTTAAAGAGTCTGCAAAACATCTGTACTGGAGTCGGAGGTTCATCATGTTTTCTTTCCACCCAATGGCTGCAATTGGTTATACTGAAGTTGAATATTCATCTATAATTTAAATTTAATAGTTGTTCGCAACATTATAGATACCAAATATTAACTGCGTCCATTATGTCTTTATGATTGTAATAGCTCGCCACTGCAGTTAACGCGTTGAGCGCCTTGAGATATTTGGGTGAAGTTAGAGTTTTCATTAAATGTTTCCATGGGCAATGGAACTTTTTGCCAACTTCAATGCTCGGCTGTGCATCATGAAGAACTGTTTATTTGACCAGAAATTCTCTTAAGTATCTCCCAAAATTCTTATGCATTTCTTCTCAGGAAAGGTCTTTATCTGAAAGTTCAATTTCTGATTATACTCGATAAATGTAAAATAACACGTATAGACGCAGTAACTAGTGGCAGACAACAATTGCACACACCACAACACGCGCTCCTTCCACTCACGTCGCTCGTTGACTGGTGGTACGTAGACTACGTCATGATATAGCTTACGTTCGCGGAATAAATCTAGTTGCCCTTTTTTATCTAGAAAATAAAATTGTGGTCTAACAATTTGACGTTAGCTAATTTCAACACCATTTCAAATACATAGTGTCATCATTCATAATATGAACGTCACATGTTCAATGAAAATCAATATATGAATTTTCAGTTATGCGTACTTCAGGTACGGAAATACGAAACTATCGAAATTGAACATACAGCAATTTGATATTCATTTTGTAGTTTGAAGGTATACTATTGTAATATGATTTGCACACAGGAAACTCTGGTTACTTTATTTCTTCTTTTTCACTTTGGTTACTATGTTTCTTCTTTCATCCTTGAACTTATCATTTTTCTCTATTATGGTCGGTCTTATTTAGCAGTGTATTTGTTCCTGTCATTGTAATACTGGAACCCATGTTTAGGACATCTTCTACGCTTAATTTTCCACTTTAGAATCACTAACCGCCTCTTTAGGCTCACTGGGCTCGTGACGACATATATCGCTGTGCAAAATATTTATGTTGTTGGCTAGGCAACTATAATGAAGGAATTTTAGGGCAAATTAGTGACATGCTAGCGGGGACTATCCCATTTGTTTGTGTGCAGTTATCATTTTCGTGCCAACAACTTGACCATCCAACGAGGCCCTGGACTCGAGCACGCCTGGTCAGTCACGATCTACTTGTGCCACAACTGTTCATTATCTCCTCAAATGTAGCCAACCCATGCTTTCATACACTTATTTACCAAGTTTGTACACAATACCCAACACCATCATTGAAAGTCCCTCAAGGGAACACTAATGATATTGTTCGTATTTGATGAAACTCCCAATCTATCGCAAGCCTTTGTAAAATACCGCAACCTTCAGGTCTGAGGAGAACTTCTGTACAATTATTCTCAATTGTTCTATTCCATGTTAATATATTCTATGTAAACTGTTCTTTGTCTTGAAAGTTACCTACCTCACATTCAGCAGCAAATGTGGGAGTTAACATCAAAACTTGTTTGCTTAATAATTTAATTCCCAATCAAAAGACATGTTTTGTGTATAACGTGATTTGGTCAGGCACCGCTTAAAATAAAACGAAAAATTTCCACATGAACGGTTACGTCATATTAAATATTTATTTTTTGGGTGAGATATGAAATATTTACCGCAATTAGTGAAATTTCAGCGTATAAGAGAGTTATATGCGGTATCTGAAATAGGAAATGTTCGAGCACATGAAAAGAACAATAGTATTTACTGGTGAAACGTCAAATTGGACATTTTTATGGCCCCAGCGGCAGACGACAGCCACACGAGATGGCAGAGTGTGGCGGGGTACATGAGACGCGCACACTGCCCCGTGTACGTATTTCTCTGTGTGTCCTGCGGTGGGAGGGGGGGGGATGAAGGGGATGTAGGTGTAGATGTGGTGTGTCATTGTGATGGTGTAAGCTCCTGAAGATACGTTGAATTATGCTATAGAAATATGCTTACCTATAAATTAATACACTAAATTAAAGCATCTTTATTATTCAATGCCTATTTTGAATGTTTGTTTCAAACCATTTTGACACAAGTGTCGATGTTGGCTGAACTAATTATGCAAAGGAGTGACTAATGCATTTATCAAAAACTGCACATTTGTCACACGCGACATTCTCGTTGCCTTCAGGGTCGGGCTGCTCACAACACCAACAAGCTGAGTCTTCTATTGGTGCTGTAGCACTATTGTTGCCTCTTGTATTTTGTTTTTTGTCATATCAACACATCAATTTTTTTTTCAATATATGGATTACATTGTTGGTTGTCACGGTGGTGGTGTAGGTACGGTGGTGGTGTGGGTACGGTGCTGGTGTTGGTACGGTCCTAGGGGTAGGTGCAGTGCTGGTGTAGGTACGGTGCTGGTGTGAGTTCTGCAGTTGAATAATTACGCCTAAATGTGAATCAGTTACCAATAAAAAATTATTTTCGATTGTATATATTTACATCAGAATTATACAGATATGTATTAATTATTTTCCTATTGGTAATTACTGAAAGTCAAATTTGATTCTGACAGTGGGCAAGAATTCATTATCATTCCGTACATAACAAAACGCTAGTTGTCCACTTAAATTTATGAATGAACAAATAACTTTATATATTTTGTGCGTAATTAGTGCCATGTTATCACAATGGGCATCTGAGTGAACACATCAAATTGGTTGGTGCGTGTGTCTGTGACGCTCACATGGACGCTCAATGACCGTATCTGTGATATGAGTTTCACCAGTGCACAAGTACAAGAATATTTTAATGGCGGGTACTGTTGGCATGGATATATTTGTTGGGCATCCACGTCTGGAGGATTTTTCTGAAGGAAATATCGAATCCCGTCATTTGTGACAGGCTGTGTAAACCTAAAGTAATAAAACAATGATCATAGTAATTGTAAGTCGTCGTCTACCGCGATGACGCGTAATGGCGGTAAGTAGAATAGCAATACACTACAATGTAAAAAGAATTAACACTAGTAACAACAACAACACATAGATGTTGTCCACGATGGGGTACATAAGGCAACGTCAGAGTTGCTTTCAATCAAAAAGAAAATATGCTTGAATTCGACATTTTTTTGAAAATAATTTAGTTAACGTAAAATTTAAAATCAGGGTTTCAAATTACAGTGAGACTGGTTTTGATACATGAAAAAACTGGGTATGAATTAAATTCTTTCTAGTTTGTATTCAAGATAAATCTATAGATTTTTTAAACACAAATAAGTATTCAATGATATTTAGAGAAAACTATTTGTAACTTCAATCTATCCATCTAATTAGACATAGATGAAAAAGGAATGGGGAGATGCTTCTCTAATTTATAAAATAATTTTACAGCCGCTTGTGGCGACAATGTATCTCTCATAACTATGAGCGACTTTCCTGTGACGGTTACAGCTCATGTCAATTGCCATGTGTGGCAAGTGTACGGCTGTACATGGGGTGGGGTGTGGTGGGCGAGCATATCTATTGTAGTTTAAATGAGCCTGTCTATTGTAGTCTAAATAATAATAATGAAGGCATCTACGTATGCTTTATTTCCAATTCAAGCCTGGTACATATCACCTTGTACATTGGATTTTCAAATGCCTTATATCCAACGCCAGGACGCAATGACGCTTTCCCCCGGTCAAGACCGGTACCCATTTCAGACACCTGGGTAGAGTGGGGTATTGTGCTTGGAATTTTTCCCATATACCCAACAGAGAAAATCGCCACCAGCGCCTGGACTCGAACCCGGGTCTGCCTGCACGGATGCAAGTTCTATAGCCACACGGTTACGACGAGCAAAATGAGCATGTCCATTGTAGTCTAAATGAGCATGTCTATTGTAGTCTAAATAAGCATGTCTACTGCTCACCGTGGCACAGGGGTTAAGGGATCGGCCTTGTATGTTGGAGACGAGGGTTCGTATCCCGGCGCTGGCGCGGCGATTTTCCCCGTTGGGTATAAGGGAAAGCTCAAGCACAATACCCCACTCGACCCAGGTGTCGGAAATGGGTACCGGCTTTACGGGGGAACCGTCATGGTGTCCTATATATAGGGTTAGTTATAAGACATTTGAAAAACCAATGCTAAGATCATATGTATCAGGCTTGATTGGAAATAAAGCATCCTAAGATGCTTGTCACGGTCACCGTGAATTTAACCTTTCTTTGTGGCAACATCCTAGAAGCCGAAGCCCACTGCCCTAATTTGAATGCATTTCTCTTTCGGATCAATCTGAAACTATCACTCCTGAAATTTCTATTCCGTAATCGGGATTATGGTCTACCTGTGCTACTCCTTAGTCTGTGCTACTCCTTAGTCTGTGCTACTCCTTAGTCTGTGCTACTCCTTAGTCTGTGTTACTACTTAGTCTGTGTTACTACTTAGTCTGTGTTACTACTTAGTCTGTGTTACTACTTAGTCTGTGTTACTACTTAGTCTGTGTTACTACTTAGTCTGTGTTACTACTTAGTCTGTGTTACTACTTAGTCTGTGTTACTACTTAGTCTGTGTTACTACTTAGTCTGTGTTACTACTTAGTCTGTGTTACTACTTAGTCTGTGTTACTACTTAGTCTGTGTTACTACTTAGTCTGTGTTACTACTTAGTCTGTGTTACTTCTTAGTCCGTGTTACCTATGCGTTCGGTAAATTACTAGGAGTACGATACGTAAAGACAATTTTGTGAACAAATGTGACAATGCGCACTAGACATTTGCCAAGCCAGCGAACTTAATGACAGTGAGTGTTTCAAGAAGCTGCGCTCCTGTGTGTTGAACTTAGTCTAAGGTTCCGTGCTTTTCTAGTTGTCAATGCGTTGTTCGTGTGCCTGGGTGTATCAAGCGTGTGTGCCTGGGTGTATCAAGCGTGTGTGCCTGGGTGTATCAAGTGTGTGTGCCTGCTTATAGTAATTAATAACTTGTTTTCTGGTTTATCTCCTGCAGAGTGGACGTTTTAGGGTATATATTTTTCATTGCGGCCAGGCCGCCACGGATGTAAGTGTTATAATTCTTAAGGTTGTGTATTTTTTAAAGGAAAATAAAACCTTGAACTATGTGAAATATTTTGCCGCGATGTTGGTATTGTTATGGTCACTAGCTGTAAAATGTTTTTTTTCTTCTTGCAGTTAAAACAAAAATTTCATGAGAGGATTCTCCTACACCACCGTGTTTTCATTATACCGAAGAATATCCTCGCACCATGTTCCTGCTTGGCCAAGCCTGAGTGGCTCTTTACGGCTTGGCCAAGACAATGCTGATGTTTGTTATTGTAGTCTACATGAGCATGTCTATTGTAGTCTAAAGGAGCATGTCTATTGTAGTCTAAATGAACGTGTCTTTTGTTGCATAAATCAACAAGTGTTTTGTACCACATATCAACAAGTGCACAGGGCACACACCAACAAAACCCATCAAGACCTACACACACCAACACAACAAGCCATCAAGCCCTACACACACCAACACATCAAGACCTCCACACACCAACACAGCAACCCATCAAGACCTACACACACCAACACAACAACCCATCAAGACCTACACACACCAACACATCAAGACCTACACACACCAACACAACAACCCATCAAGACCTACACACACCAACACAACAACCCATCAAGACCTACACACACCAACACAACAACCCATCAAGACCTGAGCTTGTACAGCGTGTCAATTCACTCCCACCGTTCGCGATTGTCCGATCCTGAAAGAAGGGGATTGGAGGTCCAATTGAAGAAGGCTGAATTGAATAAAAATGCTCAAGCAGAGCTGGATAAATTAGAGACTTCCGAGAAAATGTTGGAACTGGAGCTTCAGAAAGAAAAGCAAAAAATAGAGGAACGAAGGAAGACGATACTGAGAGAGAAGCAAGTTGCAGAAATTCGGTGTGAATTGGAGTGTGACGAGTCCAACGCTGACGTGGGGAGTTATGCGGAGACGAGAGAAGGTCGCAGCGGAAGTATTCAATCTTGGATTGACAGTGCTGAACCCCAGCACACACTTGCCGACAGGGGAGGAGAGATCACAGCGGGGAGACGAGAGGGAAGTCGCGAGCAACTCCGGAGACCACGAGCTGAGGAAGCTCTGGTATCACAGGCTGGCCCTCCATCCTTGCCCGCCACACCTCATCTTCCCGAACCAACGACTAGATACCTTCTCACCTCGGACTTGAAGAAACCGCCAAGCAATCCTTTCGACAGGCAGTGTCACAAGTTCCACCGTTGGCTGAAAACACTGCAGCATAGAATGGAACCGTTAAAATTGTACCCATTAGACGAAATAGAAATCCTCTCGAGGCTCACACCGTCCCCGGCTCGGACCCGCATAGGCTCATACAGGCCTTTGGGTCGACAGTGGGCGAAGACGCGAGCAGCGCTCTGAAAACAATATACAAAGAACTGCAACGAAGGTTTGGTTCTGAGGTTGAAGTTGCCATGAGCCTGTACGCTCAACTTCAGAATTTCCCTGTCATCAGAGGAATGGAGAGCGACATAGTAGTAGCAAGCAAGTTGAGACAACTATCCGATTTGTGTTCTACAATTTCTAACTATATGAGCTCTACGCCGGATCTCAATATTCTCAATTACTCATTGGGATTAGCGCCTGTCCGTCAGAAATTGCCCGAGTTCATCGATAACGCGTGGCGGAGACACAAGGCGCAAATTTCACAGGGCGGTTCAAGCGTACCATTCACTGTGTTCGTAAATTTCTTGAGTGACAAGTCGAACACTTTGTGCGACGACTTGAAGGCCAGTTCTGCAATTAATATCAATCAGGGAAGCAAGAAATCCTTTTCTCGTCGACCTGATTATACTTCGTTGCTCACCAACGCGTCTCATTCTCGTACTGATTCGGAAACTACACCTGCTCCGCAAAAGTCTTCGATCACTTTCAAGTGCGCGTTGCACAAAAGCAACACGCATGACATCAGCAACTGTGACATGTTCAAACGTGCAGATCCAAGCATGAGGAAGCAGCTGATAAGCAATTTTAACCTATGTTTCCGTTCTCTAGGAGATCATTTCGCAGCGAATTGTTCGGAGAAAGTGAGGTGTTGTACGTGTGGCAGTGAAAACCACTGCACAATTTTGCATGCCAATAAACGAAAGAATTTGAATATAAAGAAAAAATTTATCCATGAAAAAGCGAGTACACAACAAAACTTTGTGCGTCCTACGGCTTGATTGCGCTCGAACCAATCAAGCACGTTGTGTACTTCGATTTGTGGTGACGTTAGAGGAAGAAGCTGCGGGAAAACTCTGCTGGTCGATATTACTCTTCCCGGGCAATTGACCAAATTGCGGACCTACGTGATCCTCGACGATCAATCCGACCAGAGTTTTGCGACTTCCAAGTTATTCGACTTTTTCGGAGCGGATTGGCCAGTATCGTATTCAATAGCGACGTTGTCAGGAACGTCGAGCACGCAAGATGGAAGGGTAGCCTCTGGGCTCGTCATCCAGGCCGCTGAGGGGAAAGAGACTTTCCCCTTACCTGACCTCTTCGAAAATAATATGATTCCAGACACCAGACATGAGGTCACTACACGACAGATGGTAGCCAAACATCCTACACTGTCGAAGTACGCGCAACATTTCTGTGAAGAAGATCTCGCTGCAGAAGTCACTATTTTGATCGGAAGAGACGGAGGAGACCTGATGGCAGCAAATACAGAACAATTAAAGGCCCCGTTTGTCTGCCGCACTCCTCTGGGATTTGCCATCGTTGGGCCAATCTGTCCAGAGCGATGCAGGAATGAACGCAGGAAATTCACTACGCTGAAAACAAGCATCGAGTGCGGTGAGCATTTCAGGGCTGAAAGGAGTTTCGTTCCGAAAATACTGGAAAACATTTTTACGCGACAAACCAACGATGAACAACAGGGGCTGTCAGTAGACGATAAGAAGTTCCTCGATATTATTCACAGCAACGTCAAAGTGACCGACGACGGTAACATCGAAACTCCTCTGCCGTTTCGACGCGAAGACCAAGATCTGCCTGATAACAAAGCAGCAGTCTATCGTCGCGAGATAACCACTCTGCAGCGCCTAAAAAGGGAGCCTGAAAAGCTGAAGCAATGCCTCGAGTCAATGCGGGCAACTATTGAATCTCGACATGTCGAGAGAGTTAAAGGCGATGCTGTAGAAACAAAAGGTAAAGTATGGTTTCTGCCAGTGTTTCCGGTAACTCATCCAAAAAAGGGTAAAGTTCGCCTTGTTTTTGACAGCGTTGCCACATTTGGTGGGGTTAGCTTAAATTCGGTACTGCTGCCAGGTCCGGACCAAAATAACTGCCTGAGGGGAGTTCTTACCAGGTTCAGGGAGGGCGCAATTGGGTTCGTTGCAGATGTTCAATCAATGTTTCACTCCTTCTCTGTGGTCCCTGCTCATAGAGATTACATGAGGTTCTTTTGGTTTGACGATAACGATCCTAGTAAGAAATTGGTGCAGTACCGATCAAGAGTACACATTTTTGGTAATTGTTGTAGCCCTGCAATAGCAACCATTTGTCTTCGTAAAGCAGTAGATTTCTATTCAGAGCGTAGTGAATCACTGAATTACCTGCCCAGCACCTATCTGCCACAGGCTCGTCAGTATGTCAGTAAAAACTTTTATGTGGACGATGGGTTAGGAGCTGCTTCCTCTGTACGGGAAGCGGTGGCAGTTCTGTCAGTATCTAGAAGTATTTTATCGTCGTTCAAAATACGGTTGCACAAAATAGTTTCAAATGACGGTGCCGTTATGAAAGCATTTCCAGAGTCAGAGAGAGCGAAGGATTTTTCAGAGTTGCATTTCAATTATTGTGCTGTTCAAAGAACCCTAGGAGTGGCTTGGTGTGTTGGGACCGATGAATTTTTGATAAAGACCCACATCGAAAAGAAATCATTCACACGGAGAGGGGTTTTGTCAATAATCAATTCTCTGTTCGACCCGTTAGGCTTTGTATCCCCAGTTGTTCTGGGGGGTAGATTGATCTTACGATGCATTCTATTTGAACAGAGCGAGCAGGCTCTCGGCTGGGATGATGAGTTACCGGCGGTTCACCTAGAGAATTGGAACCGCTGGTTGAAAACGTTGGGAGACTTGGACACGGTGTCCTTACCGAGAAGTTTCACTCCTAGCGGGTTCGGCAGAGTTGCTAGCGTGGAGCTTTTCGTGTTCTCTGATGCATCCAAAGATGCTATCGGTCATGTCATGTACCTAAAATTCACTGACTATAGTAGTAAGGTGTCGGTTGCCTTTGCCAAGGGTGAAAGTAAAGTATCCCCTCGAGGAGCAACCTCCATTCCTAGATTAGAGTTGTGCCCGTCCGTAGACGCCGCTGTGGCCAGTCAGCAACTAATTTCTGAACTCTCAGTGCCTGTTAAAAATGTGCACTTCTTTACCGATAGCAGAGTAGTAATCGGTTATCTAACGAATAAAACGAAAAGATTTTCTCGGTACGTCGAAAGAAGGGTGGAAATAATTCATAATATTTGTCGGCCAGAGCAATGGTTCTATATCAACAGCCAGGACAACCCCGCCGATATAGCCACTCGGCCTCACACCCCCGCAGAACTGCAAAGATCTTGCTGGTTCACGGGGCCGTCCTTCATTGGTAGCAACTCAGCTGAAAAATCTCGTATCGATGTTGTTCATGATCTACCCGAGGAAATGAACCAGAACACAGTTCTGTGCTCCACTGTGCGGTCACAAGAGTCAGCTTTCGAAAAGTTGCTGACTCGCAAGAGTTCTTGGTTACGAATCATTTCAGTAGTAGGCGTAATTCTATTTGTGAGATGCTTGCTGGACCGTGTGAGGCAGAGACTAGTGTGTGCCTCGCTGAGCGTTGCCCTCAGCCTAACTTCCAGACTTGCGTCTTTACCCTAGTTTCAGATGTGCAAAAGAGATACTATCCTGAATATTTCGAGGCAGCGCTTAAGAATGTCGATTTACCCACCAAACATAAGTTATTGTCATATTCTCCTTTCATTGATAAGCACGGTGTTTTGAGAGTAGGCGGAAGACTAGCTAGAAGCGAATTGCCCGTAGAAGTGAAGCATCCAATGATTCTCCCAAAAAACCATCGCATTACGGAAATTATCATTAATTTTTATCATGATGCAACGAAACACCAAGGGCGTCACGTTACTCTTGGTGCCATCCGTAGTGCGGGGTTTTTCATTGAAAGTGGTAACAGACGTGTCAGGCAATTTATCAACAGGTGCTTCAGTTGCAGAAGATTGAGAGCAGCGTGCCAGACACAGATTATGGCAGAATTACCCATCGACAGAGTCGCTACCACACCTCCGTTCGTAAACGCGGGGTGCGATGTGATGGGCCACTGGATGATGAGGGAGGGTCATACTACCAGGCGCAATTGCGCCCTGAAAAAGGCGTGGGCTCTCGTATTTACGTGTTTGAGTACTAGAGCCGTGCACCTGGAATTGTTAACCGCGATGGACACCAATTCATTTATCAACGCATTTCGAAGATTCGTTGCGCTCAGAGGGCCTTGTAAGCTGCTCCGATCAGATCAGGGACGGAATTTCATCGGTGCCCTGAATCAAGCCGATGAATCTCAGAGCGTGGCAGTCGGCGACAAGTTGGCTACGCTCGGCTGCATGTGGGAGATGAATCCTCCCCACGCGTCTCATTTTGGAGGGGCGGTCGAAAGAAAAATTGGCCAGATTAGACGAGCTCTCGATTTCGCCATGTTGCAGCTTGGAAAGAGAACCCTAACAAGAGACGAATTGCACACTCTACTGTCCGAAGCCATGTCGATAGTAAATTCGACACCCTTGTGGCCCGTGTCGGATGACCCAAATGACCCTGTTCCTCTCTCACCTTCTATGCTCCTCACCATGAAAGAGGGAATTTGTTCGAACGACAACTTCACGCACTCGGACCTAGTGTCGTGCGGTGCCAAACAATGGCGAAGGGTTCAATATCTTGCCGATCAGTTTTGGGTCAGATTTAAGCGCGACTACTTGAGCGACCTACTGAAACGCCAGAAGTGGAAGATCCCGTCGCGCAATTTTCAAGAAGGGGATATTGTTCTCATAAAAGACAAGAATACTAAACGCCTTACATGGCCTTTAGGACGTGTGGAGCGGGTGACTCCTAGCGCAGATGGCAAGGTTCGCAAGTTGTTCGTTCGAGCCGTGCTTCAGGACGGTAAAGGCCACCACGTCTATCAGCGCCCTATAACGAGCCTCGTTTTGCTGGAGGAGGCAGACGCTGGCCGCTTGGGTTAAATGGTGAATAGCAAGCAAATACTAACAATTAACAAAGTGCAAAGGATGTCAACGCATAAAGCGCTGAAGCGGGGAGTGTCAGGGTCACCGTGAATTTAACCTTTCTTTGTGGCAACATCCTAGAAGCCGAAGCCCACTGCCCTAATTTGAATGCATTTCTCTTTCGGATCAAGCTGAAACTATCACTCCTGAAATTTCTATTCCGTAATCGGGATTATGGTCTACCTGTGCTACTCCTTAGTCTGTGCTACTCCTTAGTCTGTGCTACTCCTTAGTCTGTGCTACTCCTTAGTCTGTGTTACTACTTAGTCTGTGTTACTACTTAGTCTGTGTTACTACTTAGTCTGTGTTACTACTTAGTCTGTGTTACTACTTAGTCTGTGTTACTACTTAGTCTGTGTTACTACTTAGTCTGTGTTACTACTTAGTCTGTGTTACTACTTAGTCTGTGTTACTACTTAGTCTGTGTTACTACTTAGTCTGTGTTACTACTTAGTCTGTGTTACTACTTAGTCTGTGTTACTACTTAGTCTGTGTTACTACTTAGTCTGTGTTACTACTTAGTCTGTGTTACTACTTAGTCTGTGTTACTACTTAGTCTGTGTTACTACTTAGTCTGTGTTACTACTTAGTCTGTGTTACTACTTAGTCTGTGTTACTACTTAGTCTGAGTTACTACTTAGTCTGTGTTACTACTTAGTCTGTGTTACTACTTAGTCTGTGTTACTACTTAGTCTGTGTTACTACTTAGTCTGTGTTACTACTTAGTCTGTGTTACTACTTAGTCTGTGTTACTACTTAGTCTGTGTTACTACTTAGTCCGTGTTACCTATGCGTTCGGTAAATTACTAGGAGTACGATACGTAAAGACAATTTTGTGAACAAATGTGACAATGCGCACTAGACATTTGCCAAGCCAGCGAACTTAATGACAGTGAGTGTTTCAAGAAGCTGCGCTCCTGTGTGTTGAACTTAGTCTAAGGTTCCGTGCTTTTCTAGTTGTCAATGCGTTGTTCGTGTGCCTGGGTGTATCAAGCGTGTGTGCCTGGGTGTATCAAGCGTGTGTGCCTGGGTGTATCAAGTGTGTGTGCCTGCTTATAGTAATTAATAACTTGTTTTCTGGTTTATCTCCTGCAGAGTGGACGTTTTAGGGTATATATTTTTCATTGCGGCCAGGCCGCCACGGATGTAAGTGTTATAATTCTTAAGGTTGTGTATTTTTTAAAGGAAAATAAAACCTTGAACTATGTGAAATATTTTGCCGCGATGTTGGTATTGTTAAGGTCACTAGCTGTAAAATGTTTTTTTTCTTCTTGCAGTTAAAACAAAAATTTCATGAGAGGATTCTCCTACACCACCGTGTTTTCATTATACCGAAGAATATCCTCGCACCATGTTCCTGCTTGGCCAAGCCTGAGTGGCTCTTTACGGCTTGGCCAAGACAATGCTGATGTTTGTTATTGTAGTCTACATGAGCATGTCTATTGTAGTCTAAAGGAGCATGTCTATTGTAGTCTAAATGAACGTGTCTTTTTTTGCATAAATCAACAAGTGTCTTGTACCACATATCAACAAGTGCACAGGGCACACACCAACAAAACCCATCAAGACCTACACACACCAACACAACAAGCCATCAAGCCCTACACACACCAACACATCAAGACCTCCACACACCAACACAGCAACCCATCAAGACCTACACACACCAACACAACAACCCATCAAGACCTACACACACCAACACATCAAGACCTACACACACCAACACAACAACCCATCAAGACCTACACACACCAACACAACAACCCATCAAGACCTACACACACCAACACAACAACCCATCAAGACCTACACACACCAACGCATCAATACCTACCCACACCAACACCACACATCAAGACCTACACACACACACTGTCAGAACACTGCGACAGATTTGTGCACGAGGCAAAGGGTGCTGCATACTCTCGCCTCCACAAATAGTCAGCTTTAGTGATATTAGTATAGCCTAACTTGACCACAAGATTTCTGAAGGTCTTATAGAAAGATCAAATTCGCCTAGACAAACTCACGCGGTCATGATAACCGTTTTCAAATAACTCATATAATTCCCATATTTGCCAGAATTGCATAAAATGCTGTAAGTCGTTCAAATTCCTTCAGAAAATCCTCAAATTTTGTGGTATGTGATCAACCATGCGTAATTTTTATTTTATTTAGAGCAATGTCTGACGAAATTGCGTTTATTGCATCAAAATCATTTTTGATTGGTAACTTAAATATTTAAAAATATAGTTTTTCACGTTTCTGCCACATATGTGTTACTGAATGACAGGAAGCTCTGACGTTGCCTTATGTACCCCCTGTGGGCAACATCGACGTGTTGTTGTCGCTGTTACTAGTGATACTTTTATCGCGTTTCCTTGCGGATTGTGATCTTCGCTACGGCAACGCGGGTTAACGGGCGACGACGGACAAAAAAAGGGCGTGTGACTCTTTCTTCATTTCGGTATCCGTGGCGCCGTAAGACTGCACAAACAGGTATGATTCAGACTCGGACCAGCAATTGCATGTCAAGAAAATCCTAATTTAAGATCATAGTCGAATGATCAATTAATGTATATGGTACTGCATAACGAGAAAGGAATTTCATACCTCGAAGGTACACGAGAAATAGCTGAGTGAGACATAAGAGGCAATTGAATAATGCTAACACTAGGCATGATATTCTAATGACAGGGGGGCAATATGAGAGAGGCCATGGGACATTGTCATGGGAGAATAGTAGCACATAAAAAAGGGATTCGCCGCCCTGCTAACAACATAGCACAATGACAATTCATAACACAATTATTATTATTATATAAGAAAGTTTTAGCCTCCCTTAACCACGACAAAGATGTCCCAAGAGAGGAAAGAGGAGGGCACCATTTAGTATGGAGTTGAGGGAACGCGGATTCTATGCACAAGGTGCACAGGAGCAGTAAGCTAGGAAAGAAGTTCATGAAACAAGAAAAGGCTTCTGTTGCATTGACAGGGAAGAAAATGAGTCTCTCTAGTCGAGGAACACATTGCCAAGAACACCCTGCCAAAGAACACATTGCTGGAAAACACATTCAAAAAGAAACACATTTGTAATACACGCACAGGACCAAAGATGACAGCCTACTCACTACATGGAGACTTGTTAACTTGTTGTAATCTTTGGGCCAATCAAGTGCTACAAAGGCAACGGTTGCATCCTCGATAGAATAATCTAACAACGCTTTAAAATACTCACAGACGATGGGGGGAAGGTCCCTCACTTTAAACCTGGAATAGCCTATTTTAACATATAAAATAAGCGACTACTTTGTCTTTTTCTTTACTCTACCTGTGGAAAAAGGACAGCAAAAATTAGGTCTCTGACGCAGGGACAAGCTGAAAGGTAACAGCGGACTAATACTACAGCTTATCCAGCCGCAGAATCAGACTTAAGATAGAGCAGATCAGCCATTGCAAATCCTATTATCAAAAATAAAAACGGCTATCTCATTGACCAGCCTAATGCTAAAAAAGATTTGACACGCCTCACTAATATTCAAATTGCTTAATTTAAACACAGAGCAGCAAATACACATTTATCAACGTCGCTCTGAAAACACAAATCACAAGGACTAGTGGTCTCATAATTTCTGCGCCTATTTTCAGTCTAATTCAGAGAATGCTTTAACTTTAGGCTTCCACCTTACTGACTGGCGCAACTTGCCCATCACAGCTCATAGGAGAGGAGCCAACAGATAGACAAAATATTTTACTTTATTTCATATCATTTTCTTAATAATTTTTTTTTTAGAAATTGCAATCCAAAGAAAGGAAAAAATCATGTTTCCAAAGTTGGTACAAAGTTTAGCACGATGGGTCATTGTAAATTTCTCAATATAAACGACTGATGTCTGATCCATGGAAGAACCACAACATAGTTTGTATTTTTAATACACAAATCTTTGAATAGTGAAGCAGTGGTTGATTTGTATTCTTAATTAAATATGAAATTGTGTAATTTTTGTGTTATTCTATGAAATGTGATAAACTTAAAATAAAGGCATCTGTGTCAATTCAAATGCATTGAAATGTCAGTCTTTCCATGTTACATTCCTATGACACTGTTTACAATGTTATATTTACTTTCTATGACAACATAGCTTACATAGCTTGACTATTATGGAAATATTGCTGAGCAAAAAAAAAAAACATTTAGACGTTAATACAGAATCACTTTGAACAATGAAAGAAAAAAAGGAATCAGTTTATCAGTTAAAACCACACGTTCACTGAACCTGTCTGATACTGTCAATCTAGAATCTGACATTTCCAGCATTACACTGCAGCTATAGAACGCACCAGATTCACAACATCACAACGGCTAGTCTGGCTCAATGTGGGTGATCCGCCGGCCGCCAGAAGCATCCTCGAATGCTCTAGAAGCCGGCTGTTCACCGCTATCAAAACACAAGTTGTGTGAAGGCACTCGACAAATATAGCCAGTAAGGGAACACGTTCAAGTCAAATAAGTTTCTGACACAAATTCACATCACGAAAGGACACAAAACTTGAAATTATCCGAGAACCTGTTCCTCCCACGCACTTCAGCAAATAGAACGCTGGCGTCAGTCTTGCGAACCAGCGCGGATCCGCAAAATGTTGCCGGATAAAATTTTTTTACATTTTTTCACGTCTTGTAAGACGTGACAACTTTTGTGTACAGTTCACTGCATTGCTATCCATCCTTCTGCTATTAACTATTTTCATAGGTGCAGGTAACACTTTTACATATAATATCAAAATTATTATTATGCTCCAAATAACACAAATAGCAACAATAATTGTAATCCAAACACCAGTTTAGGCTTCCATCCCAACTTTCCCACTGTCAGGCCACGCAAGTGTTGTCGACGCTTTTGTGTTAGTTACCCATAATCTTAAGTATTTTTTTTATGTGTCCAGCTCCCTAAACCCCACATTCCTTACAAACAAAAATGGGCTTCTTTTCATTTATCATTTGTTCTTTTTTTATATGAAACTCCCAATCTATCGCAAGCTTTTGTACAATACCGCAATCTTTCAGGTCTGAGGAGAACTTGTGTACAACTATTCCCCAATTGTTCTATTCCATGTTAATATATTCAATGTACACTGCCATTCGTCGCGAATGTTATGCTCCCCAATATTCAGCAACAATTAGCAATGATTGTACGAAAATAATAACTTCATGATGAGAAATGTGGGGACCCACGATGGCGCCCCCAGCAGAGCTGCTGTGCGGGTCTTCCGTGCAAAAATCGATGTTCGAAGGACATCCGTGTTATGTGCAGCATTTTTTTAGTATATTTCTCTTTTAGAACAGGCTAAATATCGTGAGGTTGGCTGAGGTTTTCTTATTGATGATGGAGTGCTGAATTGGTCGAGCTTCTGATAAGTAAACGGAAATTTCTTTTAAGAAGGTAAAATTTAGGAAGAAGTTAAAGGTTGGAGCTAATGGGACCGGTAACGGCCTGGCTAAGTTTGGGTGGGCAGGAAGCGCAGCGTTCTGTGATGTCGACAGCGAGCGAAATGGTTGGACGGCTCTTGATAAAATGGGAAAATTGTGAAAAAAGCATAAACTAATATTTTGATTAAAGTTTTGTAGCTATTTATATAACTTCAAGTGTCATTATAATTATGATAGTACCTGTAAAATCGTTCCCAGAAACGGTAACAACCTGTAATGACAATAGGGACAATCGCAATGCATTAGATTGTACTCAAAAGTAACACTAGTAACAACAACAACAAGATATCGATGTTGCCCACAGCGGGGTACATAAGGCAACGTCAGAGCTTCCTGCCACTCAATAACAGAAAGGTGGAAGTAACATCAAAAACCTAATTTTCGAATGTTTTAGTTACCGTTAAAGTTTCATATTTATTCGCTAGCATCATTTCATCGAACACTGCTTCAAATAAAACTAAATTTCGTTATGATCGATCACGTGATAAAAACCTCGGTGGTTTTTCTGGTTGAAATATGAATAATTTACTGCAATTCATGGAATTCAAAAAAGTATGAGAATATTACGAGTTATCTAGAACCGGAATGCATCAAACCTTTCTTCAGCGATTTTATGATTAATGCACTCTACTACAACTCATATTCTTGGGCCAGAGAAGGTCAGATGATAAGAACCTAGGAACTGATGGTGTTGACTCATCTCCAAGATGCAACCGTTGCGGGCGTTGTCCCGTGTGCGCATCTCTCTGAGTGTACGTGCGGTGGGTGGGGGAGGGGTCATGGTGGGTTATTGTGCAGGTGTGTGCTCCAGTAGACGTTTATTTATGGTACTGCAGGCATGATTCAGACTAGAATAGACATTTTGATTTTGCTTGGCGATAATGCAAACTTATTAATTTTTAATAGCGAAGAATTTATTTCTAAACTTTTTTTTGTACTTTTCGGGATACATCCCATCATGAGCTGAAAAACGCACGATATTTAATTAATTACAATGAGTTACAGACACCAACGGCTCACGTGACTGTAATAAATGGAGTGGATGCTAACCCACCACACCCCACCTATCCTCTAGCTCGCCCACCACACCCCACCTATCCTCTAGCTCGCCCACCACACCCCACCTAACTCCCAGCTCGCACACCACACCCCACCTAACTCCCAGCTCGCACACCACACCCCACCTAACTCCCAGCTCGCACACCACACCCCCACCTAACCCTCAGCTCGCCCACCACACCCCACCTAACTTCCAGCTCGCACACCACACCCCACCTAACCCCTAGCTCGCACACCACACCACACCTAACCCCTAGCTCGCCCACCACACCCCACCTAACCCCCAGCTCACCCACCACACCCCACCTAACCCCTAGCTCGCCCACCACACCCCACCTAACCCTCAGCTCGCCCACCACACCCCACCTAACTTCCAGCTCGCACACCACACCCCACCTAACCCCTAGCTCGCACACCACACCACACCTAACCCCTAGCTCGCCCACCACACCCCACCTAACCCCTAGCTCGCCCACCACACCCCACCTAACCCCCAGCTCGCCCACCACACCCCACCTAACCTCTTGCTCGCCCACCACACCCCACCTAACCCCTAGCTCGCCCAACACACCACACCTAACCCCTAGCTCGCCCACCACACCCCACCTAACCCCCAGCTCGCCCACCACACCCCACCTAACCCCTAGCTCGCCCACCACACCACACCTAACCTCTAGCTCGCCCACCACACCCCACCTAACCCCTTTCTCGCCCACCACACCCCACCTAACCCCCAGCTCGCCCACCACACCCCACCTAACCCCCAGCTCGCCCACCACACCCCACCTAACCCCTTGCTCGCCCACCACACCCCACCTAACCCCCAGCTCGCCCACCACACCCCACCTAACCCCTTGCTCGCCCACCAGACCCCACCTAACCCCTAGCTCGCCCACCACAGTTCACCCCTTGCACAGTCGTGGACATGCTGCACATGGCGAGCGTCACGTGCTGTAGACGTGAGAGGAGAGACGCAATATCTGAGTACTTCCAGCCAGGATGGCTTCAAAAATTGGACATGCAACCATGGCTGCATTTAAGCTCGGGATACTGTACCTTAATGAAGGATATAATAGGTCACAGAAGTACTGTTTTGGATCCTGATATTTGGTTGCTCATCAAATAAGCGATAAAAATATTCGAATTTGGGAAAATTTACATACCAGATGTTAACTATGTAACATTTTTTAAATAACCATATTTTAAGTAAGTCTATCGAACTCTGACTTTAAAATTTGAAACGGTAACAAAAATATTTATGAAGGAATTCATTGACCATAATTACCACACATGTTACTGAATGGCAGGAAGACTTCGTCCCTCCATTCCCACACCATCAAAGGGGTCCCGAGAACTTACCTACCAAACTGTACTACCATTAACCCAACACCATCAAAGGGGTCCCGAGAACTCACCTACCAAACTGTACTACCATTAACCCAACACCATCAAGGCGTCCCGAGAACTTACCTACCAAACTGTACTACCATTAACCCAACACCATCAAGGCGTCCCGAGAACTTACCTACCAAACTGTACTACCATTAACCCAACACCATCAAGGCGTCCCGAGAACTTACCTACCAAACTGTACTACCATTAACCCAACACCATGAAGGCGTCCCGAGAACTTACCTACCAAACTGTACTACCATTAACCCAACACCATGAAGGCGTCCCGAGAACTTACCTACCAAACTGTACTACCATTAACCCAACACCATCAAGGCGTCCCGAGAACTTACCTACCAAACTGTACTACCATTAACCCAACACCATCAAGGCGTCCCGAGAACTTACCTACCAAACTGTACTACCATTAACCCAACACCATCAAGGCGTCCCGAGAACTTACCTACCAAACTGTACTACCATTAACCCAACACCAGAATGTACACGCCCGTACGTAATTTGCCATACCTGCCTACGACTCGGTACAGTTTGTGATCGAATCTTCCATGAAGTCTGGCATGACTGTCAAAAATATATTTATCGCATTTATCGAACATAAGTAAAGTAGTTACGATGCTTCACTCTTTAGTCGGACAAATCTTACCTCACATTTTATCATGAATGGTTGTCATAGATCAGGACACTTTGATTTTTGCTTACGCGTTTATTTCTTTCATTATTTTCGAAATAAAATAATTAAGCACTTTGATATTCCAAACGACGTATCGAACTCTATTTATATGTGCCGCCATAGCCATGTGCTAGAGGGTTCTGCCGCCGTGCGGGAGACCCGGGATCGAATCTCGGCGCTGGCAGTGGCGATTTTCTCTGTTGGGTATAGGAGAAAAATTCCAAGCACAATACCCCACTCTACCCAGGTGTCTGAAATGGGTACCGGTCTTGACCGGGGGAAAGCGTAATGGCGTCCTCGCGTTAGTTATAAGGCATTTGAAAATCCAATGTACAAGGTGATATGTATCAGGCTTGATTGGAAATAAAGCATCCGTAGATGCCTTCATTATATCAAAACTTGTTTCTACAACTTCCAATTATTGATAATTGACTAAATTAATTTTTAAATGAATATTGAGTTATTGCTTCATTCATGCACATGTTGACAACAGCGATAACTTGACAACACAGGCAGGACAACAACGATAACTTGACAACACAGGCAGGAAAACAACGATAACTTGATAACACAGCCAGGACACCAACGATAACTTGATAACACAGGCAGGACATCAACACAAATGTACACCAAACAACACAACACAGGCACGAAAACAACACAAATGTTGTACACCAAACAACACAACACAGGCAGGGCAACGACACAAATGTTGTACAAAAACAACACAACACAAGCAGGACAACACAAATGTTGTACACCAAACAACACAACACAGGCAGGACAACAACACAAATGTTGTACACCAAACAACACAACACAGGCACGACAACGACACAAATGTTGTACACCAAACAACACAACACATGCAGGACAACAACACAAATGTTGTACAAAAAACAACACAACACAGGCAGGACAACAACACAAATGTTGTTCACCAAACAACACAACACAGGCAGGACAACAACTCAAATGTTGTTCACCAAACAACACAACACAGACAGGACAACAGCACAAATGTTGTACACCAAACAACACAACACAGGCAGGACAACAACACAAATGTTGTTCACCAAACAACACAACACAGACAGGACAACAGCACAAATGTTGTACACCAAACAACACAACACAGGCAGGACAACAACACAAATGTTGTTCACCAAACAACACAACACAGGCAGGACAACAACACAAATGTTGTTCACCAAACAACACAACACAGGCAGGACAACAACACAAATGTTGTTCACCAAACAACACAACACAGGCAGGACAACAACACAAATGTTGTTCACCAAACAACACAACACAGACAGGACAACAGCCCAAATGTTGTACACCAAACAACACAACACAGGCAGGACAACAACACAAATGTTGTTCACCAAACAACACAACACAGACAGGACAACAGCACAAATGTTGTACACCAAACAACACAACACAGGCAGGACAACAACACAAATGTTGTTCACCAAACAACACAACACAGGCAGGACAACAACACAAATGTTGTTCACCAAACAACACAACACAGGCAGGACAACACAAATGTTGTACCCCAAACAACACAACACAGGCAGGACAACAACACAAATGTTGTTCACCAAACAACACAACACAGGCAGGACAACAACACAAATTTTGTTCACCAAACAACACAACACAGGCAGGACAACAACACAAATGTTGCACCAAACAACACAACACAGGCAGGACAACAACAAAAATTTTGTTCACCAAACAACACAACACAGGCAGGACAACGACACAAATGTTGTACACCAAACAACACAACACAGGCAGGACAACAACACAAATGTTGTACAGCAAACAACACAACACAGGCAGGACAACAACACAAATGTTGTTCACCAAACAACACAACACAGGCAGGACAACAACACAAATTTTGTTCACCAAACAACACAACACAGGCAGGACAACAACACAAATGTTGCACCAAACAACACAACACAGGCAGGACAACAACACAAATTTTGTTCACCAAACAACACAACACAGGCAGGACAACGACACAAATGTTGTACACCAAACAACACAACACAGGCAGGACAACAACACAAATGTTGTACACCAAACAACACAACACAGGCAGGACAACAACACAAATGTTGTTCACCAAACAACACAACACAGGCAGGACAACAACACAAATGTTGTTCACCAAACAACACAACACAGGCAGGACAACAACACAAATGTTGTACACCAAACAACACAACACAAGCAGGACAACAACACAAATGTTGTGCACCAAACAACACAACACAGGCAGGACAACAACACAAATGTTGTTCACCAAACAACACAACACAGGCAGGACAAACACACAAATGTTGTACACCAAACAACACAACACAGGCAGGACAACAACACAAATGTTGTACACCAAACAACACAACACAGGCAGGACAACAACGCAAATTTTGTACATCAAACAACACAGGCAGGACAACAACACAAATGTTGTACACCAAACAACACAACACAGGCAGGACAACAACACAAATGTTGTACATCAAACAACACAGGCAGGACAACAACACAAATGTTGTACACCAAACAACACAACACAGGCAGGACAACAACACAAATGTTGTACACCAAACAACACAACACAGGCAGGACAACAACACAAATGTTGTACACCAAACAACACAACACAGGCAGGACAACAACACAAATGTTGTACACCAAACAACACAACACAGGCAGGACAACAACACAAATGTTGTACACCAAACAACACAACACAGGCAGGACAACAACACAAATGTTGTACACCAAACAACACAACACAGGCAGGACAACAACACAAATGTTGTACACCAAACAACACAACACAGGCAGGGCAACAACACAAATGTTGTACATCAAACAACACAGGCAGGACAACAACACAAATGTTGTACACCAAACAACACAACACTGGCAGGACAACAACACAAATGTTGTACATCCAACAACACAGGCAGGACAACAACACAAATGTTGTACACTAAACAACACAACACAGGCAGGACAACAACACAAATGTTGTACACCAAACAACACAACACATTCAGGACAACAACACAAATGTTGTACACCAAACAACACAACACAGGCAGGACAACAACACAAATGTTGTACACTAAACAACACAACACTGGCAGGACAACACCACAAATGTTGTACATCAAACAACACAGGCAGGACAACAACACAAATGTTGTACACCAAACAACACAACACAGGCAGGACAACAACACAAATGTTGTACATCAAACAACAAAGGCAGGACAACAACACAAATGTTGTACACCAAACAACACAACACAGGCAGGACAACAACACAAATGTTTTACAACAAACAACACAACACAGGCACGACAACAACACAAATGTTGTACACCAAACAACACAACACAGGCAGGACAACAACACAAATGTTGTACACCAAACAACACAACACAGGCAGGACAACAACACAAATGTTGTACACCAAACAACACAACACAGGCAGGACAACAACACAAATGTTGTACATCAAACAACACAGGCAGGACAACAACACAAATGTTGTACATCAAACAACACAGGCAGGACAACAACACAAAAATTGTACACCAAACAACACAACACAGGCAGGACAACAACACAAATGTTGTACACCAAACAACACAACACAGGCAGGACAACAACACAAATGTTGTACACCAAACAACACAACACAGGCAGGACAACAACACAAATGTTGTACACCAAACAACACAACACAGGCAGGACAACAACACAAATGTGGTACACCAAACAACACAACACAGGCAGGACAACAACACAAATGTTGTACATCAAACAACACAGGCAGGACAACAACACAAATGTTGTACACCAAACAACACAACACAGGCAGGACAACAACACAAATGTTGTGCACCAAACAACACAACACAGGCAGGACAACAACACAAATGTTGTACACCAAACAACACAACACAGGCAGGACAACAACACAAATGTTGTACACCAAACAACACAACACAGGCAGAACAACAACACAAATGTTGTACACCAAACAACACAACACAGGCAGGACAACAACACAAATGTTGTACACCAAACAACACAACACAGGCAGGACAACAACACAAATGGTATACACCAAACAACACAACACAGGCAGGACAACAACACAAATGTTGTACATCAAACAACACAGGCAGGACAATAACACAAATGTTGTACACCAAACAACACAACACAGGCAGGACAACAACACAAATGTTGTACATCAAACAACACAGGCAGGACAACAACACAAATGTTGTACACCAAACAACACAACACAGGCAGGACAACAACACAAATGTTGTACACCAAACAACACAACACAGGCAGGACAACAACAC
Source organism: Morinoia aosen (assembly GCA_030386875.1). Classification (NCBI taxonomy): domain Eukaryota; kingdom Metazoa; phylum Arthropoda; class Malacostraca; order Amphipoda; family Talitridae; genus Morinoia; species Morinoia aosen. Next base: position 14,246,829 of record CM059576.1, on the reverse strand, counting down.
AAATGTTGTACATCAAACAACACAGGCAGGACAACAACACAAATGTTGTACACCAAACAACACAACACTGGCAGGACAACAACACAAATGTTGTACACCAAACAACACAACACAGGCAGGACAACAACACAAATGTTGTACGCCAAACAACACAACACAGGCAGGACAACAACACAAATGTTGTACACCAAACAACACAACACAGGCAGGACAACAACACAAATGTTGTACACCAAACAACACAACACAGGCAGGACAACAACACAAATGTTGTACACCAAACAACACAACACAGGCAGGACAACAACACAAACGTTATACACCAAACAACACAACACAGGCAGGACAACAACACAAATGTTGTACATCAAACAACACAGGCAGGACAACAACACAAATGTTGTACACCAAACAACACAACACAGGCAGGACAACAACACAAATGTTATACACCAAACAACACAACACAGGCAGGACAACAACACAAATGTTGTACATCAAACAACACAGGCTTGACAACAACAAAAATGTTGTACACCAAACAACACAACACAGGCAGGACAACAACACAAATGTTGTACATCAAACAACACAACACAGGCTGGACAACAACACAAATGTTGTACACCAAACAACACAACATAGGCAGGACAACACAAATGTTGTACGCCAAACAACACAACACAGGCAGGACAACAACACAAATGTTGTACACCAAACAACACAACACAGGCAGGACAACAACACAAATGTTGTACACCAAACAACACAACACAGGCAGGACAACAACACAAATGTTGTACATCAAACAACACAACACAGGCTGGACAACAACACAAATGTTGTACACCAAACAACACAACATAGGCAGGACAACACAAATGTTGTACACCAAACAACACAACACAGGCAGGACAACACAAATGTTGTACATCAAACAACACAACACAGGCAGGACAACAACACAAATGTTGTACACCAAACAACACAACACAGGCAGGACAACACAAATGTTGTACATCAAACAACACAACACAGGCTGGACAACAACACAAATGTTGTACACCAAACAACACAACACAGGCAGGACAACACAAATGTTGTACACCAAACAACACAACATTGAATGGCTGAGAAATATCAACAAATTTCCGCGCTTATTTTCGTCCACCCAATGAAAAGTTGCATATTTTCTATGTTCATTAAAAATATCGATTAGGGTAACTGATTTATAATCACAATGATCGTTCAGTCTCCTCATCGGCTGCAGCAAATTTCGATTGTACGTAAGGACTTAAGATTATTAAGTGCGAACGGAAAATATTAGGAGTTCAATGTCAGAAAATCTAATTACGATAGTACTTGTGCTTTTGTTGCGTGCAGCTGTGTCTGGAAGAAAAAAATTGTCATTATGGTAAATTATATTTATTAATTTTCAATTGTATTTTAAGTTTAAATGTTGTTTCATTGTAAATTATAGAAGTTAATCAAACCTGATGAGTGATATTCGTTGTTTGAGGACTGAATTTTCACAATGGGTAATCCGTCGTTTATTTTCATAAAAAGTTGTTGCATAACGTTTGAATCCCTCTATTGCTGAACGATTGGTAAGCGATAGCAACTGTGAAGGATATGATGAAGACAGTGATAATGATGGTATGAAGACATGGTGATAGCATGAGAAATGGTATCATATTTACCAGCGATCACATTCATATAATTCTGGAGCTAATTATTCCAATACTATGTATGACGTTCATCACATTACACAATGACAGCAATGGCACAATAGCGAGTGTAATGCGACGAGAAATGAATGACAAAATTCATTTGACGTGCCGGTGGTATGACGCGATGAGGAACACGAACGTTTAGAGAAATAAATGTTACCTTTGAACTTGTGTTGAAGAAGTTCATCAGAACGGTTTATTGTTGATCCATGTTTTGCAAATAAACTGTTTATAAATTAGAATAAAACCTTAAAAAGAAAACATTTTAAATATTGTTAAGCAAATAGGATACAAAATGTAATGTTTTAAAAATTTAGGGATTACTACCAGTATAATAAACTCTCACAATTTTAAGACGTTGGAGAGTAGATGTTAAGTTATAGTAAATAATTAATTATACATATGATTTACATAGTCGTTCGTGGCTGCCATTAATTACTCATGTTAAGTCTCATAGACTATTAAGACGTGTCAGTTGCCAGGTGCAGCAACTGCATCTGTAGACGTGGCGGGGTGAAGTAGGCGAGCTTGGGGTGCAGGGCTGCCACTCCTTGGGATTTACGCCGAGGTCTTATCAGGATAAATTTTTGAATGCCTCTGTAGGGCTCAGAACAGCTGCAGAAAATGGTTCGGATGGGGCGTTAAGGGAGATGAGGGGAGGTGTAAGTCTTGATGAATTATTGTGTAGGTGTGCCTACCCTAGACATGTTGATTTATGCTACAATAGGCATGCTGATTTGTGACACTCTAGACATGTTGATTTATGCTACAATAGGCATGCTGATTTATGACACTCTAGACATGTTGATTTACGCTACAGTGGACATGTTGATTTATGACACTTTAGACATGTTGATTTACGCTACAGTGGACATGATTTATGCAGCAGTAGATATGCTGATTAATGCTACAATAGACATATCGCTAGTCTGCTATGCAGGTTGTAAATTGCATCATTTCTTTCTTAACCAAGATTATTTGCTGCAAGTACTACGAGAAACATATATTGTTTCCGAATATCAGGTGACAGTTCCAAAGTCTGCCACAGCTCAATGTGAGGACCAAGGGTAGAGATACGCTGGAGAACTGCGACGTTTACTGATAACGATGTTGTTACAGGGTGGGATGTGGACCAAATGCGGCGTCGAACGCTCGGCACCTTAATTTATACGTGGAATATTGCTGATTCAGCAAGCGCATTGCGGACACCCCGCATTGAGGGCATTTTACTGAGCACACATTCGAACAAGTGCACGTACACACCTCCCCAACCCCAGGAAGAACGCAACCACCAAACAAACGTTCGAATCACAATATCAAAATAAGAACCAAATTCAAATACCAAAAAAGCAAGTTAAACGCATACAGCACATTAACACCAACAGAAAAATAATACTGGCCAAGCAAAATAGCAATAAATACTGAATAGTTAAACAATGCGTCAAGCTAAATGGATAAGAAGGAACGCAAGCAAAATAGATAAATTCCCCTCTTCATCAAAGTAAACTTTAAACTAGGTACTACGCAAAACACGTACATAATTCAAAAAGTAAAATAAACACACAAGTAGTACAAAATACCCAAAAAATAATTGGTATATAAACAACCAATGCCAATGCCCAATTTTACACATTGCAGAAAAAAAATAGGAATAGAAACATTGAATACCAAATTCATATTGAACGTGTCAAGAAATATATTCGAATGATCACGCATTTAAAAGTAAAGAAAATTCGCACCATAAAATCATTAAAAACAAATCAATAAATAACACTCAAACCATAACAATTTAAACACGTCACGTACCAATCTTTAATATCAGCACCAACTCGCACATGACACGTAATGAAAACAAAAAATGCAATTAGTAAATAATAATTATGCGTGGACTAAATACACCATACCTCGACAATTGATTAGATCAACTCATTCGCAAGAAACGATATATCCAAAAACACAATTAAATCATAATTAAACAAATAAATCAAATCAATTATTACATTTAAATTTCAAGCATTTCCAAATAACAACTCGATCGTTATCACCAAACATGGGTTGCACTCGCACGATTGCATAGAAACACAAAGGTAAAAACACAAAATTAATATTAAATCATGATTATATTGGTGAGTAAAAAATGCGTCGATTATATGATTTTTATTATATTATGAAAATATTATATTATTGTTTATTAAATTTTTATTAAAATATATTTATTATTATATGATATGACCCGTGGATGCGCGGTGTGGTCGAGTGACCGAACTGAATGTTAAACTCAAATCACTGTAGGTTTTGTCCACATATTGGAACATGGCTTGGTGACTTGTACCAAATACCTGTAAAACAGCTCTCGGTGTGAGCAATGTTCTCAGTTCAATGTCGCTACAAAAACACATTAAAATGGATGGCACTGTAATAGAAATATAATCCGGTTTGCTTGGCCGAGCTATGAATGCTTCAGAAACGTGCACAGAAAACAGATAATGCATATATGTACACAATAGAAAATTGCTCGAAAATTTAAGCAATTATTGCTTCATAACTTAACTCAAAACACAAGTAAAATGCATTAACCAAAATTCAGACTTTGAAACTGCTGGCCTAGTTATATACAAAAAATAGAAGGTGATAGGGGGTTTTCTGTCAAGACGTTTATGTGTTGACTGAAGGGTAAAAAAATTACAGCTTTTGCTTCTGAGATGTTATTTATTTGTCACAAAACAACAACAATCCTTTTATTCTGTGGGCGTAAAATTTAAAAAATTAATAATAATCTAACCTAACTCAACCTAACCTTAATATCAAAAGGAAACCATGAATGTAAAGTGGTGACAAATAACCCACAAGTACCAAATCAAATAATTTTAGCAAATCATTTTAAACATAAGACGAGTATCTATGAGAAAAATCGAAAATATGAGCATTTTTCAACACTTCTAGAAAATAAAAGTCACCAAAGAAATCAAACGAAATAAATCTTTAGACGGAGCAGGAGCATATTTTAAAGTTTTAAGCCAAAGTCCATAAACCTAAGCCTTTATGAAGAGCATTACAAAAGGTAGAAGTATATCAGCTGATCTCATCCTACTGTTTCAGAGATAGTATTCAAAATGTTCTGAAAATACCCTATTGATTCTTAATATTTTCCGTTCACATACACTCACAGATAAGTGAAGTTTACCAACAATATGCATCATAGCCATAACTTACTCGAGAAGCAGCCTTGGTTGTCTACATGCTGCTCGCGTATAACTTCACGGCGTCGAAAGCGTACGCTGGAGGTAAGTTCGTGTTTTGGTGCATTTGTGACTGACGTTGGAAAGTGTAGACGGGGCTTTATAGTTGTTAACTAACAACTACTCCCACCCCCACCAGCTAATGCGTCACAACCTCCGGCCAAACGATGCAACTCTGCACACAGCAACCGACCGCAGCTTGGTGTTCAGCGAGTCTTGGTTGTCTGCTCGACCGAACATCGTTCTGTGTCGCGTCTACCCATTGTAGTCACCACACATGTCAGATTACACAGCCGCAGGTGCTGCATATTTCTACTCTTCGATTGTGAGTCATACGCGACTCTCCCAAAATTGGTTATGATTGACAAACGAGACAAATTTTATGCAGGTAACTAAGTCGGAGTTGAAATTGGCATCAATATTCGTACAATGCAATATTGAAATTTGATAACATACTGGAAAACTTTAATAAATACCAGTAAATAGAAATTAATGAAACTTTTCAAAAATACGATATTATTTTACCCATAATTGAAATTCAAATTGTCTCTATTTACCTGATATTCGAATCAAAAATCCCATACAACATAAAAATTTATTTTGGGTGACTCATTTATTTTTTCAAAATTCATTTGAAAATGAAATCAAAGCTATATGGTGTTACACATTAGCCCATTGTTGATATTGTCGAGCGTTTAGGTTGAGGGAGTCAATAATCTTGTTGAATTTAGAACGGAGCGATTGTAGGGAACTTTTGCTCCGTCAAGTCAACCCTCACCTCACGCCGAGTCCTGGCCGAGTCCGGCCCCAAGAGTTGTTAATTCGTGTTCGCGTATACAAATTATTACCCCAACTTGCAAAATAAATTCCAGGTGTAAATAGCAAAAAGAATTTCAATAATTTTATATTAATAATTTTTTCTGTATTTTGCAATCGAATAAAACGAGAACCTCTCGTAATACTCATACTAACAAATTCTTCAATGGTGAAATGTTCGAGTTCTTCCATTACAAAATTTTATACCAAAAATTTTGTTTAGTCCCAACAAATAATATATTACTGTAACTAATACAGATTATGGGTTCTGCATGGATTGCAATTCTTTAGATGGATTGTGTACAGTGGTGGTGTAGGTACGGTGGTGGTGTAGGTACGGTGGTGGTGTAGGTACGGTGGTGTAGGTACGGTGGTGTAGGTACGGTGGTGTAGGTACGGTGGTGGTGTAGGTACGGTGGTGTAGGTACGGTGGTGGTGTAGGTACGGTGGTGGTGTAGGTACGGTGGTGTAGGTACGGTGGTGTAGGTACGGTGGTGTAGGTACGGTGGTGTAAGTACGGTGGTGTAGGTACGGTGGTGTAGGTACGGTGGTGGTGTAGGTACGGTGGTGGTGTAGGTACGGTGGTGTAGGTACGGTGGTGTAGGTACGGTGGTGTAGGTACGGTGGTGTAGGTACGGTGGTGGTGTAGGTACAATGGTGTAGGTACGGTGGTGTAGGTACGGTGGTGGTGTAGGTACGGTGGTGTAGGTACGGTGGTGTAGGTACGGTGGTGTAGGTACGGTGGTGTAGGTACGGTGGTGGTGTAGGTACGGCGGTGTAGGTACGGTGGTGGTGTAGGTACGGTGGTGTAGGTACGGTGGTGTAGGTACGGTGGTGTAGGTACGGTGGTGTAGGTACGGTGGTGGTGTAGGTACGGTGGTGGTGTAGGTACGGTGGTGGTGTAGGTACGGTGGTGTAGGTACGGTAGTGGTGTAGGTACGGTGGTGGTGTAGGTACGGTGGTGTAGGTAAGGTGGTGGTGTAGGTACGGTGGTGGTGTAGGTACGGTGGTGGTGTAGGTACGGTGGTGGTGTAGGTACGGTGGTGGTGTAGGTACGGTGGTGGTGTTACATCGGCGGTTAAATAATTACACCGAAATATGAATCAGTTACCAGTAAAAAAATTGACATTAGATTGTATATCATAAAATCATAATTATTCAGCCATGTATTCATCATTTTCCTAATGGTAATTATTAAAAGTAAAATTTGATTCTGACAGTGCGTAAAAATTTATTTTCATCCCGTACATAACATAACTCTAGTTGCCCACTTCAATTTTTATTTAAAAAAAAATTGTATCTTTTTGTGCTTAATTAGTGCGATGTTATCACAATGGGCATGTGAGTGAACACATCAAATTGGTTGGTGCGTGTGTCTGTGACGCTCACAAGGACGCTCAATGACCGTATCTGTGATACGAGTTTCACCAGTGCACAAGTACAAGAATATTTTGATGGCGGGTACTGTTGGCATGGATATATTTGTTGGGCATCCACAGCTGGAGGATTTGTTCACGGGGTTATATAGTATCACGTCATTTTTGACGGGCTGTGTACACCAGTAGTAATCAAACAATGATCAAAGTAATTGTAAGTCGTTGTCTACCGCGATGGCGCGTAATGACAGTGGGAAGAATAGCAACACACTAAAATGTAAAATGAAGTAACAGTAACAACAACAACACATAGATGTCCACGCCGGGGTACATAAGGCAACGTGAGAGCTTCTCTCTATTGAATAAAAAGGAGACTATACGATGTTCGACAATTTTCTCAAAATACTTTAGTTATCGTTCAAAACCATTCATTATCAAATTCATATCACTCTGAAACTGATTTTGATACATGGAAATATATGGGCATGAACTAAATTTCAATATTTTATTTACTCATAATAAAGCAAACTATTTGTTCTTGTACCGATGAAAGTATTTAATTATACATAGGCCTAAGGAAAACAATTTGTAACTTTAATACGTGCACCCAATTCATCAATTTTGAGTTAGTGTAGGTTAAAATATTGGGGAAATGTAAATTTTAGATTCACTCGAGGCTTGAGACGAGATCGTTGCTCTGTATATGGGATCCCAGTATATCGTACCGCTCGTGCTAGTTCACAGATCGTTGCACTGTATGCGGGATCCCAGTATATCGTACCGCTCGTGCTAGTTCACAGATCGTTGCACTGTATGTGGGATCCCAGTATATCGTACCGCTCGTGCTAGTTCACAAATGACGCAAATTGTGAGATTCTGAGAATGAAATTAAAAATTCTAGAGTTATCCCATTAAATATTTTCTCAATGGGTGTGTTAGAAATACTTCGTGGGGTACGAAAATAATTATGCGACTTTATTTATTCATATATCGAGTTTGATTTTCAAGTTCGAATATAAATAATTTATTAGAATTCGTGTGAATAATTTTATTTTTCATGAGTAATATTAGTTATTTAGAAACGGACATTCCTACATATGTGCAGGCGTAGCAAATAACTATTTAGCCTAACACTAAAGTTTAGAGGCGGAGAACGGCTGGACGTGTGGGGAGCGGTCGTCATTGAAATGGTAGTTACACTTAGTGGTCATGATGGTATGGAGAAATGGTATCATGGTTACCAGCGATCACATTCATATAATGCTGGAGCTAATTATACCAATGCTATGTATAACGTTCATCACATTACACAATGGCGCAGAAGCAAGTGTAATTCGTCGAGAAATGAATTGTAAAACTCACATTAAGCGTTAGTGACGACACATGTCAGAAAACACAAAACATAGCGTAGTTACCTTTAGTGTAGTTTGAAAACAATTTGCACTTCAGATTAGAACTTCCAATTTTCGAATCAAAAAAATTAGCTGTTGACTAACTTATATAAACTTTTGATTTTTTTTCATTTTCAGACAATAAAAAATATTTTATTAGCTTGATGAAACTTTCGTTGAAAATTCAACTCATAGTTCATCAAGCTCTCCCTCAGTGACAGTCAATATGGCAAAAAATTCTTTGAGCAATTTTTAATGCCTGTAAAGGCTGCATGGCGGAAAAGGTCGCTCCCTGGGGTAAAGTGAACTTGAAATTGAATGCCGACAGCGTAGGGGCCTTTGTGACGGCCTACAATTCCCTCCACAATACTCACAATATTCACCATTAGTGTGCACGGCCCGCCAAAAATGACGGGATTCAATACCTTTCATGAACAAATTTTCCGGATGTGGATGACAAACAAATATATCCATCCTAACAGTACCCGTGGTAAAAAATATTCTTGTACTACATTGTACACTGGTGAAATCGTATCACAGATACCGTACCTCCATTATAACTATCCTTATGAGCGTGACAGAGAAATGGAAGGAGCGGACTCCAAACAAATAAACCAAGGGTATTGTTAGGTAGCAGCAGCACCCGTGGGAATTCCATGAACAATGTCATCGTTAATGCTAGGTGGACCCGTGAAAAAATTCCGCCAACCTATCCTAACCTTAACATGTACTAACCGAATCTATCCTGATAAAATGTCAAACATATCAATGCAGGTAAGGCCATCTTTCAAGGCATTAAGGAATTCGGTATACATGATACCGCAAACTCAGATACCCTATGTTTCTCAAGAAGCGGACACCAAACAGATATATAAATAAACACACAACGGGTATTATTAGGTTAGATAGTTGACGAGAGTACCTCCGTATAGAGTTTACCTTCGCAGCCTGGTGCGGCGCTCTCTGTCTCTGTGACGCTCATAAGGACGGACGCTCAATGAACGTATCTGTGATACGAGTGTCCCAAGTTCAAGAATATTTTAATGGCGGGTACTGTTGGGATAGATATATATGTTGGGCATCCACATCTGGAGGATTTATAGAAGGGAAATATCGAATGCCGTCACATTTGACATGCCGTGCACACCAGTACTCATGTGTAGTGCACACATGACTAGTGCCGTGCACACCAGTAGCTCACTGCTCCCCACAAGCAGCTCTGGAGAGACTGTACCTTCCCTGACCTGGGTTTGGCTGCTGTTTTTGCCAACGCTGTCTGGGGTCTGCCTTCTGTCGTGTGAACTTCGGGCCCGTGCCCTGCGGAGGTGGTGCCCTTTGTGCTCAGGTCATCACAACCGAGCCTTCTGAGGGTGGCCAGGTCGTCAGTGGGGTGGCGCCCTTTGTGCTCAGGTTCTCACAACCGAGCCTCCTGAGGGTGGCCAGGTCGTCAGGTGGGGTGGTGCCCTTTGTGCTCAGGTTCTCACAACCGAGCCTCCTGAGGGTGGCCAGGTCGTCAGGTGGGGTGGTGCCCTTTGTGCTCAGGTTCTCACAACCGAGCCTCCTGAGGGTAGCCAGGTCGTCAGGTAGGGTGGTGCCCTTTGTGCTCAGGTCCTCCCAACCGAGCCTCCTGAGGGTGGCCAGGTCGTCAGGTGGGGTGGTGCCCTTTGTGCTCAGGTTCTCACAACCGAGCCTCCTGAGGGTGGCCAGGTCGTCAGGTGGGGTGGTGCCCTTTGTGCTCAGGTCCTCACAACCGAGCCTCCTGAGGGTGGCCAGGTCGTCAGGTGGGGTGGTGCCCTTTGTGCTCAGGTCCTCACAACCGAGCCTCCTGAGGGTGGCCAGGTCGTCAGGTGGGGTGGAGGGACGTGTGGCTTCAATGCGTTGGTCTCACCTTGCGAGTCGGAGGCTGAGGGACCGTACCGCGCTGCCGCACCTGCTGCAGACCTTCAAATATCTATGCGAATATAATCTTTATTAATCACACTTAAAAGACGACTTTCTTCTTCCTAACATGAATGGCGACAAAATGTGATTTTGTCAATATTTGAACTTTAAATAATCAAGTCCTCTCATTTCAAACTACTCACAATTGTTACGTTATATGAAAGAAAAGAAAAAAAATCACTTTGTTTCCAATAGAGAGAGATCGTACAAAATTACAATCGTTGGTTTTTAAATCGAAATACATGCCCAACTTCTGTTCTCTTCGCTACATAATAGTTTTCGTTATTTACGCCGTTGTCCGGCTGCAAAATTTTATTTATTTTACCCAGGTGACTGGTCACCCTACTAGCCTTCATTGGATTTTAGATGTGTGTGGGGTGCAATTTTAACTTTAAAATAAAAAATACTGATATCATTAATTATTAAAAAAAACATGTCTGAAATTGGATGAAAAGTTCAACAATCATATTTTTGATTATTATTCATCGTAAAATCCTTTTAGCATGTGTAATAAGAATACAAGGTGGGTGATATAATCTGCTTAAAAATATGTTCAATTTCATGGCTAACAAAAGAACTTTTCATTTCAGTGTAAAGTTTTTTTTGAGTTCGTGTAAACATCTGTATTTGCATGCACTTCGCAATATCATGATCAATATCATTTTCCAGTGTATTCATCACTATTATATCTTTGGCTATATCATCGCTTGATCGCATTTTCGAGAGATCCGCTGATAAGTAAGGAATTTGAGGGTCAATTTGGCACCATGCTAGCGGGGACTATCTTATTTGTGAGCAGTTCTCATTTTCGTGCCAACAACTTGACCATCCAACGAGACCCTGGACTCGAGCAAGCCTGGTCAGTCACGATCTACTTGTGCCACAACTGTTCGTTATCACCTCAAATGTAGCCAACCCATGCTCTCATTCACTCACTGTACCAAGTTTGTACACAATACCCAACACCATCATTGTAGTCCCTCAAGGGAACGCTAATGATGTTGTGCGCCTATGATGAAACACATAATCTATCGCAAGCCTTTGTACAATCCGCAACCTATGCAGGTCTAAGGAGAACTTCTGTACAACTATTTCTCAACTGTTCAATTCCAAGTTGACATATTCTATGTACCCTGCTTTTTCTTAGGAAAAATGCGCCAGCAAATATTTAGCAGCACATGTGGAAGTTTAGGTAAAACTTAGTTTTTTAATATTTTAATTACCCTTTACATTCGTTTATTTTTTAACGGAATATCGTCTGACACCGTTTCGAATAAAATAAAAATTTTCACATGATCGGTTGCATGATATAGAATTTGATAATTTTTTTTCAATTATGAATGATTTACTGCATTTCATAAATTTCTGTTTTCTACGAGAATAATATACGTTATCTGACGCCGGAGATATAAGAGATTTTACCTACGAAGTCTACCCACCCACGTCCGGTACTAACGATGCCTACTAACTAAAGATCCACCCATACAATGCCCTGATGGGTAATTAACTTCTACCACCCTTAAACTACCTAAAAAAATACCCTCATCACTAGCATCATATGCGCACAGCGCATCTCTATCTTTTTCCTACCTATCCTTTTCCGTTTCACCCCTTCTCTTCCCGACACACTGTCAAACTCTCTTTCCGTCTTCTCTATAAGCATCGCCAAGCCTACGAAGGCAAAGCTAACGTAAAAAGTCTGCACATGAACTATTCATAGAACCCTCTCCGGGAGATTATTAATTTTATTATCTAGTAGGCTGCGTTCGAATGTTGGTTAGGCGTGAGCTCGTGTAGACAGGTTAATTTATGTCAAAATAATGTAAAATGATTCTTCTTAGTCCAGCGAGCGGTGCCGAAAATGGTCCCAAAATGGCACTTCCACATTTTATCTGCAATTCAGCCCACGCAATTAGCTTACAAAGCAATTAACGTGTGAGAACTGTTTTTCGATTACATTAAAGATAATTCACAAGACATGATTAAGTAAGGAGAAAATAATTCCTTCTATTTTGACTAATATCATTCAGATATTTCACCAATGCGTCTATATGTTCAGGTCTATAATTTGATGTACATTCTTTTTAGATTTTCAGTAAGAAAATTGAGTTGTTTCTTAAAATTTAATCTGTGAAAATATTTTCTCCTTGACATTTATGCCCTATGTATATTCAGTAGAAGTTACGAAACAACTGTTGTTATATTTATTTACCTTATTTCCACCCTCACAATCATTTGAAATCATCTTCAACTAGAGTGAAATAAAGTTAACAAAATAAAGTTAAATATCATCCCGGAATAGGCGTTAATTTGTGTACCATTGCTAAGACGAACTCAGAATTGCAACACCAGCCACGTTTTGACCTAAAGCACATGAGCTGCAGTCGAAGCAACTCGCGGATAGTCCGCGATGCAGAAAATTATCGTACGCACTGTAGGTGTTCCGCAGCCCGGTGCGCCTAAACGGAAGGTAGTGATACTTGACTGAAAATTGTGTCATGGTGGATACCCAAAAAGAAGGAAGAGTAAAATAATAATTATAAAGAAAAAAACTTTCACGTAGAAAAAGAGGAGCAAAATATCTTGGTACAAAAATCAAGTGATAACATACCGACCAGAACATAACGGGAGCAGGACTGGGCGCTGTGCACACTGACCAGTTATTTTAGACTCTCTGCCATTCATTTGTGTAGTACACATACCTGTGCAAGTGTTCGTGTATCACCAGGGCATAACGTAGGCTTGTGTCACTGATTCAGCATCTCATTTGAAAGTAAAGTTTACGCGATGATATAGTCAAAGCGTGTAATTCATAGGTGTAATTATTGGATCATTTCCAGATAAGCCCCGCCATTACTGCAACACATAAGTTCACCCACTTGTAACATTCGAAATAATGCACCTATCGACTTCAAGTTACTCTCCAACGAAAGAATGTTTTAATCTTTCGCTTGAGAGTAATTTGAAGTCGATAGGTGCACTACTTCGAAAGTTAAAAGTGGGTGAACTTATGTGTTGCATCATAGTGGCAGGGCTTATCTGGAAAAAATCCCTTATCATTGGTCATTTTTCAATAGTCATTTTATCTTTGCCAGGCATTAGATCCTGACCACTAAAATTAATCAGCTATTAAAACATACAAGTTTAAATCAGTCACCAGGCACCCAATAGAAAAGTTTTAAAATTAATCTGCTTATGATGCTTTTATCATCTAAGACGTCACGAAAGAGCCAGTAGACACACATTCGCAATCGCTGAATTCAAGCAAACTGGCCTGCCAGCTCACTGAAATGTCATCTCCAGCCACCCTATTAAATTGGCACAGAAAGTTAAGATTTACAAAGTAATATTTTAAAACATAATTACATTTTGGAAATACTGGTAACAATCCACTCTGCATGATTGCTTCCATTATACCATAGCAACTTGCCCAGAAAACTTATCACCCAAATTACGCTTCCATCAATACACGAAACATAAGGGACGCCACACAAATTTTCGACAAATTTACATACAACGAACTGGTAGCAAAAATGCTCAAATCTCACCTTCCACGCTCAAGCTCCCGCGATTAATGATAAGGCAATGGACACACACAAGTGTCCAGATGTACTTAGATCTTGTTTTCATTCGAGTCGCCATTGTGGCTGATTCAAATGCCAACGAAGTGGTGTTGTCTAACTCGTCGTACAGCTGTTGAATGTTGTCGCCAGGAGGTGTAATGCTCTTTGTCTGCGCTGCTACTTGTTCTGGGCCGGTCGTCATCACACCACCTGCTCTTTTGCGAAATTACATGAATAGACTTAACTTTTTAATCTTACTATCGTATTACTGATATTAATAGACCGGTTAACACTACTGGGTAGCTAAACTGTATTACTAGTTTTAAAGACATTAACCTTAATTTTCTCTTGAGCATCATGGGAACACTGTTTTCAAAAGACGTACACCACTCATTAGATCAGATAAATTTACATTAATTCATATGAGGCATCAATACTTGGACACAAAATCAAACCAACGAAAAAAAACAATTTCACTATATGTTTCATTCTTTTATTTTCCATTTGAGGCAATTTTTAACGAAGAATTCTCAAACTGAAATTTTCAGGGTGACTTAAGTATTTTTAAAAATTGCGAGATGCTTCAAAAATGTGTGCTCACGGAGTGGAAGGAAACTTCCCCGCTGCCTCATGTGACCTGCTGTGAGCACCATCGCTGTATTGAGTGTTTTGCTGCTGTTGCCTCTATCGTTACTTCGGTGTGTGACCTGACGCAGGGCTCTTGTTCCTATTGTCTGCACTTGTGTCGTCGTTGTACGCACGATTTTATAATTACTCTCACAATAATTGTGATATTAAATGCAATAGATTGAAATTTCAGTTGTGATCCAAACACAACTTCAGGCTTCCATCCCAACTTTCCCACTTTATCAAGAGCCGTCCAACCATTTCACTCGCTGTCGACATCACAGAACGCTGCGCTTCCTAACCTAACCTGCCCACCCAAACTTACCCATGCCGTTACCGGTCCCCTTAGCTCCAACCTCTAACTTACTCGGTATGGACGTAAGGACATTTAAAGTGCATTATATGATGAAAACTACGGTTTAACCCACCGTCTGCTTAAATTATGATTTGCAATAATTACCATAGAAAAAATAATGACAACTGGTTTGAGTGAAACCTATTGCAAAAATAACGTAATTCACACTGATGGTAATGAAAGGAGACAAAATAACTTTCTAAATGCTTTTTTGAATTTTTCAAGTTAGTCATAATATTTTAATAATTTATGACAACTAGTTATTGAAATGATTCTTCATGAACTGTAAAATAAAAATTTTGTAGTGCTTGAATCAATTAATTCATTTGCAATCGTTAGTCGAAGCGAACGCGTTTTTATAAAAGTTTGATAAACATGTAAAATAAAATAGTCACCTCATGAAATATTTTTATGCCAAGTATGCGTATGATTGTTAACTCGTTTGAATTCAAATAGGACTATTAAAACATATTCAAATCAAAAAAGGTAATCATTTTTGATAACTGATGAACTGATATTTCAATAAAAACAAAGTTTTGCAGTATAATGTAAAACTTTACTACAATACATGAGCAATATTAGTATGGATGTCCGTCAGCCCAGGTTTTCCCCGTGTAGCATTAAAAATTGTTCCCACTATACATTCATGAGGGCCGAGAATGATTCACATAATTAATCTTGGCACCATCACCGCGAGCAGCTTGCAGAATAGTCGGTAGCGTCGTGACGAAACTGACTCCGCTCTCACAGCTGCGGTCGGTTGCTGACAGCACGCGGCCGTGTTCCTGTGCAGCTCCTGCCTGAGTGTGCAGAGTTGCATCGTCTGGCTGCAAGTAGTGTGGCGTGTTGGCTGGTGAGGGTGGCAATAGTTGTTAGTTAACGACTATAGTACACTCGCGTGAACACGACACCTGCAGTAGTGTGACGTATTAGCTGGTGAATGATGAACTGACGACTATAGTACACTTGCGTGAACACGACACCTGCCGTAGTGTGGCGTATTAGCTGGTGAGGGTGGCAATAGTTGTTAGTTAACGACTATAGTACACTTGCGTGAGCACGACACCTGCCGTAGTGTGACGTATTAGCCATCATTAAATGAAGCCAATACCTAACACCCACCTCACCCCACCCATGTACAGTAGTGTATATGTGCGACGCGTGGCAACTGACACAAATGTATAAAGTTAGGAAAAAGATTTGAATGCTTCCCCGTAGTCACGAATGGCTTCAAAATTTTTAATCTGCTAGCAAGATCAGCAAATAAGCAATCATGAGCCATTCCGTAATCAGTTGAAGGTTAATTTCACGATTATTAGATATTAGAATAATATAATATTTTATTTTGTCCCAGCGAAATGTATATATTATTGGCTCATTATTATAGCTCATTATTATAGCTGTATAGCTCATTATTTTCGTTTCAACGCGTAAGTTTGCCAAAAAGTGAATCAAATATTATCCATTGGAATTCGTATCTGTTGCTCTTTTCAACGGTAACATTCTTATTGTTCCCCGTGTTCACATCAAGTCACACACCCCATTCAAGTTACATGAGTTCTGTAAATCATTTCTCGTTGAATTACACTTGCTATTGTGTCATTGCTGTCACTGTGTAATGTGATGAACGTTATACATAGCATTGGTATAATTAGCTCCAGCATCATATGAATGTGATCGCTGGTAACTATGATACCACTTCTCAGTTCTCACGCTATCACCATTTCTACATACCATCATTTCCACGTCGCATAATGTGTCTCTTTAATATTGGATTAGCTTGTCAATCGTTAAGCCCTTCCGGGTTTCAAAACTTAATTGCAGTTAGTAGTAGGGGGTCATTAGCTCATGCTACAATTTCGAAGAATTTCCACCTTCAAATAACGTCTATTATTCGTACTATATAGTTAACTAATATAAATTGTCATAAAAAAATCAATATTTGAACTTCAAAATCTAACCAATGGTTGATAAATAAAATATATCACATTATTTATTTTTTAATTTCATATAAAGCAATTTTTATTGATGTAAACCGATAATTATTCCGTAGGATAACTCAAGTAATTTTAAAAGTGAGTTTCATTCACAAAATGTCTCCCCACGGAGTGCAAAGAAGCTTCCCCGCTGCCTCATGTGACCTGCTGTGAGCACCATCGCTGTATTGAGTGTTTTGCTACTGTTGCCTCTATCGTTACTTCGGTGTGTGACCTGACGCAGGGCTCTTGTTCCTATTGTCTGCACTTGTGTCGTCGTTGTACGCACGATTTTATAATTACTCTCACAATAATTGTGATATTAAAAGCAATAGATTGAAATATTAGTTGTGATCCAAACACAACTTCAGGCTTCCATCCCAACTTTCCCACTTTAACAAGAGCCGTCCAACCATGTCGCTCGATGTCGATATCACAAGACGCTGCGCTTCCTAACCTAACCTGCCCGCCCAAACTTGTGCAGGCCGCACAGACTCCAATCTCGCAGAATTTCTACCCCGCCCAGCCCTCTCCCTCCACCTCCGTGTTGCTACATTAAGTTGCCATTCGCGCCAATTATTCAACTATGTAGTAATTCTGAGGTTTATTAACCAATCTGTTCATTATACAGTTATTATTAATCACTGCATTATAAACACTACAAGTACTTAGTAAGTTGATAGTACAGCGGAATACCAAATTTAACCTGCATTATATCATTATAAGTTATGACAATGACCGCTGGTGTTTGGCCATTCGACTATCCATCTCGGCACTGAAGAAGAGGCATTTTCAAACTTTTTTGAAAGGAACAAAATTTTTAATTTTCTACCAATTTCGACCCCATATAAAACGACAACAAAACGGGAAATGAACAATTTTGCGTCATTTTCTTGTAAGGAATGATTTAAGGATTCTAAAACTGTATTTGTTTTTGTTCTAGCATAAAAAAATAAATGAGGAGATACGTCTTGAAATATCAACATCAGTGAAATATCAATACCTAAAACCAATATGTCAAAGGTTTTCAAAAACCAAGGCCCAAATCAAAAAAATGAACCAAAGAAATTGTTTTTCTTTTTAAAAGTTACATATCAAAGTCAAATTTCATAAGAATCAAACTGAAATTTTTTTTTCATACATATGAAAAAAAATTTGAAGTTTTTTTGTTTGGGGGGTTTGGAAATTACAATTCACATTGTGAATCGGAAGTTATGTATGGAAATTGTCGATATAAATATAAAACTGCATTCAATTACATACATTGTCCATTTTATTACACTTCAACAAAAATTTTATTTTTTGCACATACCCAAAAAAAACTTTCAACATTCAAACCGTATCTCCTCATGGAGTTTTGATGCTAGAACAAAATCGAAGACAGTTTTGGAATCCTTGGAACATTTCTAACAAGAAAATGAAGCCATATATCCATGTTCGGGGAAAAAATGAATTATATTCCTCTAAACCCAAAAATATTTTCTTAGTGATGAAATCAAAAAAATCGCTTATCACAATTTTTTTTTTTAAATGTTAAAATTTCTCTTCATTTTATTGTTAGAAATGCTTCAAGGATTCTAAAACTGTTTTCGGTTTTGTTCTAGCATCAAAACTGAATGAGGAGATCTTGAAATTTACATCAAAATTTCCCAAAAACCTAATTTTTCGCAAAAAAACTAAGGCCTGAATCGAAAAATTGACACGAGTAAAAAGTGTTTACTTTCAATACATACATATACTGGCCAAATTTCAAACGAATCGGACGAAAAAAGTTCACCGACCCGGATAATCTCCTTAAAGGATTCTAATCATATAAAAGTTGTTGTGTTTTTGAATGTCCAGATGGAACGCGGAATAATTACGATGGCCCCCGTATCCACGCTACGGCTGCCTAGAAAAGCGTTGCCGCAATTTCACGGCCGCAATTTGGCGTGATGCGGAGATCGTAATGTAGCCGCCGTTCCTGAGTGTAAAGTTGGGAGCTGTTTTAATGCATTGCGGTGATCGTATGATTTATCATACTGTCAGAGTGGACGATCTAAATGACGCATTATCAACAAGCGCAGCAGAAGACGAGTCGTCGGAAGACGATGGTTCGGAGGAAAGTGAGATGTTTAAAAGCCGATGTACAGAGGGTGCATTTGCAAATGAGTGTGCCGTTTTATTTTACTGGTCTTCTTGACACCAGTCACGTTGGGTGAGTCCGGTCCGGCATAATACTCATATCATACCACATTTATGGCGTTCATTTCGAACGCTTTATAAAAATATAGTAGAGAACAGAAATTTTTATCAGAGATTCAACGAAACATTTTCATTACCGCCAGATCACCTTTACTGCATAGTTTCATAATTTTTTTTCAAGGGTAACTAAAACTGCACAATTTTTCGTCTTGTATTCTTAAATGATTGTTAGTTTCAGCCTGCCTTACCGAACCCTAATGTCCAAAGAGAAGATAGATAAAAAAACATCAAGATTAGAGTTAGAAGAACGTGAAATCTATGCACAAGGTGTATTCCCGCACAGAAACAGTAAGTTGAGAAGGAAGTTTATGAAACAAGATAAAAGTTGAGAAGAAAGTAAGAGTTGCCGGAAACCAGGACAGCAGCGAAGCGAAAAAAATCTCCGCACCCAAGCAAAATGAAATTGCAAAATGAAATGGCAATAAAATATGTAGTGAACCATTTTGAAAATAGCAAACATTAACAGAATGGATCGCGCGCCTTTATTCACTAAGGGGATTTTCGTAACGCGGCAAAGAATTCCAAATTTTCATGCGGACTCAATCGAAACAAAACGAAGGCACAATCCGTGTAATGTTGGTGTATTCAAATATTGTGCGCCGCAACTGACTTTGGTTAGATTTGAATATTGAACTTCAGTTGATCCTCGTGTGCCAATTTCGAGTTTAGAGCGTCGACGATTTTTAAAATTTAGTTCCCATATATATGCAAATAAATACATTTGAAGAAGTTTTGCGCGAATGACATTTCACTCTCAAATGCGTACTTTTCGAGGTATTTAGCTCTGAAGGTATAGGAACATCGTATGTAAATCTGAACAAACGGTAACGTAAATAAGCAAAAGCACGGTATTGACATAACAATAGGTGAGGTTAGGTAAGGTAAAGTTAAGTAAGTGAAATAAACTAATCTAAGTAAACCTAAAATAACTTTACTTAGTCTCACCGAGACCGACGGTTTTTCCCGCCAATAAACTGCACGTGTTACGCCTCCACCATCCGCCGGAAGAGCCATATCAAAACAGCCGTTAATGCTATTCCTACCTGAACGTTATTTATGCAACATCTCGGAAACCGAAAGCGATTGCGAGTACAATATCATTCAAGTAAAACGTCTTAAAATATCTCCAAATATCTAAATATGCAAAAATATTGAAATTCGTCGACGCACTAAATTCAACATTGACCTCCGCCTGCAACGAAAGTGTTGACACTTTAACTGCAACGTAAGCCGCCGGTGTACACGGAGGGAATTTTCTGAATGGCGCTGACCGGCCAGTCGTCGAACTCAATTTTAATGAATTGGCATTTTTTCAGTTCAACTACAGCATGCATTATTTTTTAATTATAGTGAAGTTTTGATGACACTAGCACAGTATATGTAAAATTGGATTCCGAACACATTTTGTTACTTACAATTCTCTAATTTTTTTCTTTTTCAGAAAAAGAAATATGTTCGTTAGTACATGTTCGAGATCTTGATCATTTATTACATAGTGTAGTGTCGCTATTAGCGTATTTGCAGTATTGCAATTTGATTTGCATCCCTGGACCAAGGAAGGAAGGGCCCCGTAGGAAGTGCCCCGTTTGCAACGTTTTCAAGCATTTATTAAACTTCTTCAGGGAGTGTATACCATCCTCGCTAAGGTATGTTTGTCGGTTGTCTACGAGTATGTTAGGTTGGGTTAAGTCAGTTTTTCTAACATGATCCGATTCTTATGAAACGTGCACACTATATATAAAATCAAATTTAAAACCCATTTAATTCAAAGTATTTTTCAAATTTTCCTTATATTTTCCAAAAAATCGTGGGGTAGTTAAACGCCTAAAATCCAATGAATTCTCAGTCAAAGCTGAATGAAGGTAAGATCCAATTAATGTTGGCTACTTTCAAAATTGCTCGCTACGACTGAATATAATTTGATTTGAATATTAAACGTCAGTTTAACCCGCGGCAATGTTAACGTTAAAGGCGAGTCTTCTTAAACCTGTGTTGTGTGTGAGTGATGCCTTCCTCTTTCCTCATTCTGAACATCTTCGTTGTGGTAAGGGAGTGGTCTCTTGTAGCTTTTATTTCTGTTCAACACGTTGACTAAGTACATTGTGCACCACTGAGTGAACTGTTCATTTGCACACCAGCACAGCATTTCAGTAATTTCACTGCATGTTCAACACTTGGACTTCGGCGTGAGCCACCGGTGGTATCGGAAGGAATTTCCATATTGCTGCTGCCCGACCAGTAGTCACAAACGCAATTTTCATACATACTAAATTAAAATTAAATGAAGCCACGATCTAGTTAATGTTTGCTATTTTCAAAATAGTTTACTACAATTGACTTTGGCATGAGTTTGGCATTGAACTTGATATTTAGTAGTCGCAGTCAAAATGTTAAGGAGATGCAACTATTGTATCTATGAGAATAAGCTCTCCCAGGGGGAAATGTAAGGTCCCGAGCTGAGAGATAGGTAAGGCTTCATTGTTGTTGCAATAAATTGTTGGTTTTTCTTTTCAGAAGGGTCGTCTTTTATAGGCTCATTGCTGCCCCGTTCACAAGCACATCTGACTTTCTGTTAACACAGATATCTTCTCTGAAACTGCATTTTCTTATTCTTAAGTCAGTTTAAGAGAATTTCAAACATTTCTATTATACGAAATTTTCAACAAAAGCCTTACGATGCTTTTCCAACATTTCACCTAATGTGTTCAGAAGCGATGGAAGATTTAGCAACCACAATCACGGTCGTACATCAGGAAAAACTAATTTTTGGCCAGAAATTCTTATAAAAATCCCAAGTGTTACGAAATTCGTTTAAGAAAAGAACCAAATACACAAGTAGAATTTCAAGTTTTTGCCTAGGGCCGATCAGTCTGAAATTTGCAATAAAACCGCGTTTTCCAATTCTCAGGTGACATTCTGAGGGGAAATGAGAGCATTTTTGACAATAATTTCATACGAGTTTCTTTCCGAACGTAGGGGGTGATAGCCTTACGATTTTTTTCCAAAATTTTCACTTAGTATTTGAAAAGGTTGATACTTTTTGACCATTTCATGCTTGATCGTACCGTGTTTGACGGTCAGTCCTTACTCGTTGTTGGCAGTCAGTTATTTTCCGTCATTGACGGTCAGTCATTACTAAAATTTGAAAAGAACATCTGGTCAAGTAATTAGTTTTCCTGATGTACAACCGAAGATTGAAGTTGTCAAAAAGTTTCAGTGTTTTTGGAAACTTTGAGCGAAGCATATGATGCAATTTTTTTAACATTGAATGCTCTTTGAAAATTTCAATGCTTGGTCGTGCCGTCGTTGACGGTCAGTCATTATCCGTTGGTGAAATAATGTTATTGATCTTGTCCCATCTTTTCTTGGTTCGCTGCTTTCCTGTTTCCTAGCACTTGTCATTCCTCAACTTTTATCTTGTTTGCTACACATCTCGACTTACTGTTGCTATGCGCACGGGATCCTGCGCGGGAACGCACCTTGTGCATAGATCCCACGTTCATGTAATTATAATTCAATGGTGCCTTTATCTTTATTTTCTTTGAACATCTATGTTGTAATAAGGGAGGCTGAAACCGATTTATTTTTCACCAAAATTATGAGAGAAAAAGTTTCTGTGTTATAGTTACCCATCGACATTTTAATGTTACAATAAGCATACAGTAGGAATGAATCGGTCGAAATAAAACTTCAATATCGCTCGGCTAAAAATACAAAACAGAGTTTCCCTACTTATAAATTTTGCAGGGCAGTCGGTATCGACGCTCTAGAATCATAAGTACTTAGTATAGATTGCCGCTGGAGTAAACAGCACGTGAATGGAACCGGCTACTCAAATGTTGCACCTGAGATCCAAGGGCTAGAAGAGTTTGCGTAATCCCAGAATACAGTTCTTGCAAGTATGACTCGAGGAATGAAAATATGGAGCTAAAGGCATGTGACAGACATGTTTCTCAGGTATTGAGCCAATATCCGTGTTTAAATCTCCGTTGCAAATTTCCAACTGCAATTTTGAGTGAATTTCTCAAAGGGTGCTTACGAAAAATATCCAGTAGTAGATTGTTTCTTAAGTTCAGTCATAGTAGAGTTCACAAAGAAACAAACGCACAAAATAAAAATTCCATTCCTGACTGCTGTCCTGAACGCAGGCAAAACAGCTGCGGTATTTATATTGGTACCGAGTTTTACTTCTCATCGCGTTGATTTCAACTCGTCCACTTCATATACACAAACGTACTCTGGGGTTAGGCACTCAGAACCAAGTCCTTGTCCGGAAAGCACCTTTTAATCAATGTTGCTGCTCATCTTTATGAGTATTATCATCGGATTCCTCTATACCATGGAGCTAGGATATATGGAGGGAGCATCGCGCACTCCGATCGGGCTCAATTTGGCTGCAAAAGTTGAAGCACTCGGGCACAGTCAATGCCTGTGACGTCACAATTCTGAGCCAACCACAGACGCTTGGCTGAAGTTGGCTCCTCCCACCTCCTCTACAACCCCACCTCATTTTCCAAAGCAAGATTATTACCTCACCACGAGTCAGAGGGTGATGTGCGCGTGCAAGTCGCTCTAATTTGTTATAATCAAGGGCCTGTAATCTTTATAGTTTTCAACTCTTAATGTATCTTTGCTAGTAATTTTGATATTATTAAGTTCCTCAAGTGAGGAAACACAATTTATTATCTTTCGGAGTCCTAGAATCCCAAATTAATGATTAACAATGATTAGATTAACTCAACAGCTGGAAGAGCATTCAGCGAGCGCGTGCGCATTCTAGCGTAGTCAGTAGGTAACTGGCTTCCGTGCTGACGTCACACTTGCGAGACGGCTATTGGTTACCACAGACATGGGAGAAATCTCAAAAACTGGTTCTCTTCACAGACGGCTATGCTCCCTCCATATATACTCCCTCCACGCTCTATACAATATATATACTCGTGTGAAATTTCGTATCATATTTAGAAACGCTAACTATCCATTAGAGAATTTACATTTTTTACTTACTTAAATCACGTCCGTTCCACTTGTACATCAGGACAGAGTTATTTTTACTGAAAATTTGCTACCGAATTCAAAAACGATGGGTAACTAAAATTGAGCAGTTTTTGTCTAATATATATAAATAATGAAGGCATCTACGGATGCTTTATTTCCAATTTCAAGCCTGATACATATCACCTTGTACATTGGATTTTCAAATGCCTTATAACTAACACCAGGACGCCATGACGCTTTCCCCCGGTCAAGACCGGTACCCATTTCAGACACCTGGGTAGAGTGGGGTATTGTGCTTGGAATTTTTCCCCTATACCCAACAGAGAAAATCGCCACCAGCGCCGGGACTCGAACCAGGGTCTGCCTGGACGGAGGCAAGTTCGCTAGTCTCACGGCTACGACGAGCACGATAGTTCAGCTTCCCATACCACAGCAGAGATGTTCGAAGAGAAGAAAGATGAAGGTATCATTAAGATTGGAGTTAGAAGAACCTGGAATTTATGCAAATGTGCATTCCCGCACAGAATCCCATGCGCACAGAAACAGT
Organism: Morinoia aosen; assembly: GCA_030386875.1. NCBI lineage: Eukaryota > Metazoa > Arthropoda > Malacostraca > Amphipoda > Talitridae > Morinoia > Morinoia aosen. The sequence continues at coordinate 14,222,026 of CM059576.1, read as the reverse complement.
AAGTTGAGAAAGAAGTTAACAAAGCAAGAAAAAAGTTGAAGAAAAAGTCAGAGGTGCTGGAAACCAGGACAGCAGTGAAGCGCAATATAGGTCCGTTAAGTAACAAATAAAACTATATATCAACAAAAAAATTCTTACCTAACTCTCAGCTCGGGACCACACATATTACCCCTGGGAGTGCTAATCCTTGTAGTGCTCCTGAGGATACCGTTAACCATTCATCACGGGTAATTCTAACCGTACCAGGACGTCCATTCCACGTTCATATTGCATACATGACAAAAATTTCGTATTATATCAATGTTAGAAATTCCCTGATTTCCTTCTCGCCATGACTTGAGAATTGGAAAACGCGGTTTTAAAGTCAATCTCGGATTGATTCGCCCCTGGAGAAACTCCAAATTCACCTTCCTGATATGGACCCTTTCCTGCAAGAATGTCATGGCAATTTTTTCCGAATTTAAGGAAAAATACGGGTCAAATTTTTACTTTTTTCTGATGTATGATTGTGTATTGAAATGCCAAAAAGTTCCATCGCTTATGAAAACATTGAGTGAAAAGTGAGAGAATATCGTAAGGCTATAAACCCTTCCGTTTTCGTCGAAAATTTCGTTTAATAAAAATATTAGAAATTCCCTGATTTTTCAACGGATATGGCTTTAGAATCGGAAAACGCTGTCTTGAAGACAATATAAGCCCTAAAAGAAAGTCAGAGGCGCTAGTGAACAGGACAGCAGTGAATCGACAGTAGGCGGTCCTTAACAGAACAAAACATTTATTTCAACAAAAAAGAGGCCTTACCTATTTCTCAGCTAGACACCTCATCTTGGAAGTACTAATTCTCATAGATACAACAGTCTTTTCTATTTTCATTAATGATTTCCCTCCAATGCCTTCAAACACACGGATCTCAATGTATGCAGATGATTTTCAAATTGCAATAACAAGTTCTGTCTCAGAAATACCACAGACGCAAATGAAAGCCGAAACTTTACTGACTAGCCTGAAATCATGGTTAGACCAAAATGGTCTCAAATTAAATGGAATGAAACACAACGCATTATTTTTGTATCCAAAGATGCAATTAAAAAAACTTCAGATCTCACTCTTGCAGTTGAAAATGATAAAATTAATGCATCAGATAAAGTTACAAATATAGGTATCTGGTTCGATAGAAACATATCCTTCAAATCTCATGTTGAGAATACTTGCAACAAAATTTGCGGAACTTTAATGTTTTTTCATCGCATAAACAGAATGCTAAACGAAAAATCCAGATTATTAGCCACTCAATCCCTGGTGTCATTGCGCATTGACTACTGCAACCTAGTATGGGGAGAATTGCCTCAATAACTTCAAAGGGACGTACAAAAGTGCATGAACTTTGCAGCGAAGGTGGTATGCAACGGTAATTTCAAAAGAAGAGATCACTTAACCCCTCTCCTCAATAAATTCGGCTGGATTCCTATCCAAGAAAGGCTCCTCATGCAGAAGGCCCAATACGTATTCTCCTCGTCATATCTTCCTCAGAGCAACGCTGAGATAGTGCGTTTCTATCCACCCACTGTAACCAACCAAAAGCCGAACAGAAACAAAAATGTCTTAGTCAACTATCGTTCATCTAACCTAGGGTAGAAGGCTCTGTCGTTATCAGGCGCCTTACTGTGGAACAAACTTCCCCTGAGTATCAAAATCCCTCAAAGACCGAGAGAATTTAAAGCCAAAATAACTCGTCATCTTGTGCCTCAAAAAAAAAATTCTTAGTTACAGAACATACTGAATAAGTGTTGACGAATCTCATATGCCTGGTATCTCCAATGCTGACTAATCTCCCTTGCTCATTGTTTTATGACTCGAAACATCACACAACAGTTTTTAGGTATGCGTAGGTATTATGATTTGATCGCCTATACGCTGAGATTTGCAAACATGCTTACTTGTATATGTGTGTACGTATATGGGTGTATGCGCGCATATTTGTGTGCATATGTGCACGTACACCTGTGTGCACTGGATTAGATAAACCAGTCGAAGGTTGCATTTTATGTCTTTCCTCTCCCTTATTGTGCAAGCATCAAACTAGACCGTCATGGTACCTATGTGTGTGTGTTTATCAATTGCAGACATTCTGCATGAAATTACTAAAATAATTGATTTTTTTCTAATATGAAACCCTTATATGGCATTCATGTTTTCTTTCTTGTTCACGTCCAAAAGTGTTCTTGTTAAGCTAGTGTAGTGCATATTATGATCCCATCTCTTACGCTCTAGAGTATATTACAACAACCTCCCCTAGGATTTTTTGTACTTGGGAACCGTTGTAGAACAATCGTTTTCATGTTTCTGACTCAGGTAGACTGTTTTGTGCCACTAATTTAGGTACTGAAATTTCATAAAATTCATGCCGTGACAAAAGATATTTTCTCCGATTGGAAAAGATTGGATTGGATAAAGATATTTTCTCGATTGGAATGCTGGTTAATATTGACTAGTTGACGCTGATATTTGCGAACATGCTTACTTGTGTATATGAGTGCGTGTGCACGCTATGTGTGCGTAGATGGGTGAATGTGTCGCTACGTAATACTTCATTTCACTTCATTATTGTAAAGCATTTATAAAAAATATGCATATGTGAATTTGTTCCGCGATCACCCACTTATGATAAATGAGACGCTTATCAACCAATGATCTTTTCGCTACAATATTTAATTAAACATCGCTTCGATATTCCCGTAGAAATTGTAAGCAGCAACACCCACTGAAAAAGTTGTCACGAACTTCCTTCGCTCATTATCCTATATTTCAGTACATCTCACAGCATTTTTGTAGAACGCATATGTATTGTGATTGCACAAATGCATAGGTATGTATTTGTGGTGTACTTGTTGGCGTAGGTACGTGTGCGCATGCATATGTGTATATATTTACATTTACATGTACACATATGTGTGTACTAGGCTGACAACTGGCATTTTAACTAAAGATACTGGTCCTTTTTTTATGTTTCACTCTCAACTTGTAACAATACCTAACTCGTCATCTCTTCATCATTGGAGGGAATTTTCTGAATGGCGCTGACCGACCAGTCGTCGAACTCAATTTAAATGGATTGGCATTTTTTGGGTTCAACTGAAGCATGAGGTTTTTTTTAATTATAGTGCAGTTTTGATGATACTACCTACGCATACGCAATATTGGATTTGGAACACATTTTTTATTCATAATTTTCTGATTTTCTTCAATTTCAGAAAAAAGAAACATTTTGTTCGTTGATACATTAGAAGATCTTGATCCTATATTGAATAGAGAAGTGTCGTTATTAGAGTATTTGCAGCATTACAATTTGATTTGCATCTCTGGACGAAGGAAATGCCTTTACTAAACTTCTTCCGTGAGTATACATTCCTTGCTAAGGTATGTTTATCGGTTGTCTAAGTTAAATTCAGTTAGTTTAGATTTGGTCAAGTTAGTTTTTCTCAACTTTGATCAGATTTTTATAAAACTTGCACCCTATGTATAAAATCAAATTTGAAACCCATTTCACACTTGGTATTTTTAAGTTTTCCTTATATTTGCCAAAAAAAAATCGTGGGGTATGTTAAACTCCAGAAATCCAATGAATTCTCAGTCAGAGCTGAATGAAGGGAAGATCTAATTAATGTTGGCTACTTTCAAAATTGCTCTCGACAACTGACTTTAATTTGATTTGAATACTGAACGTCAGTTCAACCCGCGGCAATGTGAAAGTTGGAGCCGAGTCTTCTTCTATAATAAATAATTTGTTTTTGCATGGGGTTCGGGATGGACCTCAGATAATTGATGTTGAAAGTTGAAATCGGTAAAGGTTATACTAACATTACTTGAACATAACGACTAGTGTTATTAAATGGCGCATTTATGATCTCTGCCCGTTGGGAAAAGGGGAAAATCAGTCACAATTTCTCACGTTACTCAGGTGACGGAAATTGGTTCCTGCCACCCTAGCCCCACTTTCGATCCGGCATTTCTGCCTGGGAGTTTGGTTCGTGACCGATCATATGCATTCAGTTACTTTATATATAATCATCTTATAGGGCGTGAATCTCGTACGCAATTCAAACATTCTTGTATTATATTTTAATTTACGAACATTCACGGTTTCCATAATGACCGACCATTTGTACTGCAGACTTGCACAACTTTCCAATTTTGAAGGTAACTTAAACAGCAAATTTCTCACATGTTATTCCTAGGTGGTTGTTAATTTCAGCCTCCCTTACCACAGTAAAGATATTCAAAGAGAAGAAAGATGAAGGCACCAGTAAGATTAGAGTTAGAGGAACATGGAATCTATGCATAAGGTTTACTCCCATAGAGGATACCATGCGCACAGAAACAGGATTTTTGGAAAGAAGTCAACAAAACATGATATAAGTAGAAGAAGAAAGTCAGAGGTGGTGGAAACCAGGACAGCAATGAACCGAAAAAAGGTCCATTAACTAACGAAATGCAATTGTAGTTCAACAAAAAACAAACCTTATTCTCAGCTAAGGACCACACATATTACCCCTGGGAGTGCTCATTCTTGTCCTGAGTTTAACAGTTAATAGTTCATTCAGTTCATAACAGTTCAGGTAAACGGCTCCCGTTAACAATTCATCACCGGTAATCCTAACCGTACTAGGACGGGTCATGACCGACCGTCAACGACGGGTACGACCAAGCAATAAAATCGTCAAGAAGCTCATGCGCATTTGGAAACATTGCAGGAAATGATGGAAAAATCGTTATATGTTTCACTCAAAGTTTCCGGAGCCTCTGAAAATTTTTTGACAACTTCAGTACTCGGTTGTACATCAGGAAAAACTTGTTATTATCAGAAGTTCTCATCAAATTGTAGTAAAATTGTTATAAAATGTTCGTAGAAAAAGGTTCAAATCTGCGGGTTGAATTTCGAGGTTTAACCAGCGCTAGTCAGTCTGCAATTAGCTATGAAACAGCGTTTTCTAATTCCCGACTCATTTCTAGAAAGAAATTAGAGAACGTTTCATATTTTTGTCAGACGAAATTTTCGTCATATTCGTAAAAGCTGGCATGCCTTACGATCTATTTTTCTCGGTTCCACTCAATGTTTCCATGAGCACTGAAACTTTTTACTTTTTTTCAATTCTTGGTCGTACCTTCGTTGACGGTCAGTCATTACCCGTCGTTGACGGTCAGTCATTACCTGTCGTTGACGGTCAGTCATTACCTGTCGTTGACGGTCAGTCATTACCTGTCGTTGACGGTCAGTCATTACCTGTCGTTGACGGTCAGTCATTACCCGTCGTTGACGGTCAGTCATTACCTATCGTTGACGGTCAGTCATTACCCGTCGTTGACGGTCAGTCATTACCCGTCGTTGACGGTCAGTCATTACCTGTCGTTGACGGTCAGTCATTACCCGTCGTTGACGGTCAGTCATTACCTGTCGTTGACGGTCAGTCATTACCCGTCGTTGACGGTCAGTCATTACCTGTCGTTGACGGTCAGTCATTACCTGTCGTTGACGGTCAGTCATTACCCGTCGTTGACGGTCAGTCATTACCCGTCGTTGACGGTCAGTCATTACCTGTCGTTGACGGTCAGTCATTACCTGTCGTTGACGGTCAGTCATTACCTGTCGTTGACGGTCAGTCATTACCCGTCGTTGACGGTCAGTCATTACCTGTCGTTGACGGTCAGTCATTACCCGTCGTTGACGGTCAGTCATTACCTGTCGTTGACGGTCAGTCATTACCTGTCGTTGACGGTCAGTCATTACCCGTCGTTGACGGTCAGTCATTACCCGTCGTTGACGGTCAGTCATTACCCGTCCTGGTACGGTTAGAATAACCCGTGATGAACTGTTGACGGTATTCTCAGTAGCAGCAGAAAAATTGACACTCCCAGGGGTAATATGTGTGGTCCCGAGCTGAGAGTAAGGTTGGTGTGTTTTTTATTGATAAACAATTTGTTGATAGTTTAGGAACCTGTTTTTCACTTCACTGCTGTCCTGGTTTCCAGCACCTCTGACTTTTCTCAACTGTTAAAATATAGGACGTCTTGGTAGTGAAATAAAAATTAAACCAACCTCATATGGTATCCGCGTGTATCTAGTATACAAAACATTTTAATTAACATTTTCGGCTTGCATCTAAAAATTTAATAAAAATGTTTTGTATACTAGATACACGCAGAAAACATAAGAGGTTTTGTTTAAAAATACATCCTTCCCCTGATGACGGCTAGAGCTAATCTAGCCGAAAGCTTGGGTCAAAAATTGAATTTGTCTTTGTTGATCGCAAAATTTTGAAAAAAATGGAATCATCTGACTTTGCTCAGCTTATATCTTGTTCCATAAACTTCCTTCTGAACTCACTGTTTCATTGAGTTCGGGAACCTTGTGCATCGATTTCGTGTTCCCCTAACACCAAACATAATAGGTTTTCCATATTTCTTCTGCTTCACCTTTGTTGTAAGAGACGCTGAAAACTAACGTATTTAGGAATACTCAACAAAAAGTTGTTTTATTTTAGTTACCCTTGAAATAAACATTTTTGTCAACTGTTCAGTAAACATAAGTCCAGGTAAAAAATTTTAGTCGGAATTGAAATCCAGGTTGCCAAGAATATGCATCATTCAATTTTGGAAGGGGTCAAATATTGATCCCTATATGAGAAAAATTGTTTGAATGGACGGAAACGAGCCTGTTGACATCTGACAACGCTTGGGTTCGCTATATGAATTGATTGATAATCTAGGGTTATGAGCCACATACTTTATCATGGTACACATAAATTGGTCTAATTATATATAGTATGTTACACAACAAGAAACTAAGTGGCGCTCACCTCGGAGGTAAAGCAGCAGCACACTTAATCAAAGACCGAGTTGACGCTGAAGCTGGAAAAGATTTAAAACGACTGCGTAACATTTCTAGTCGAGTTGTGCAACCAATTCAAGAAAAGGTTCACTTTCAATAACGAAAGCTAGATAGCTAAATTAAATGTACTGGATCCTAATGAATCTCGAAAGGAAACGAATTCTCCGACATCAATAATTCCTCTCGCTGCTCACTTTCCGTCGCCAGTTTCTGAGGAATGTTTGGATGAATTAGACGATCAATGGAGGAGTTATCGCGCTATGTAGACAGGCTACCGACCGCTGGGGAGAACATCCCACAACACTGGTACGCTTTACGAAACATGAAAAATTGTTTGCAAAATTCTAAGGGCGACATTTTGTCAAACTTCATGACAAACCTCGCAGTTTTGCCACATTCGTCAGCTGCCGTTGAACGTATTTTTCCCATGATGAAATGCATTAAAACAAAGCAAACAAATTCATTGAAAGCCGAAACTGTGAAGAATAGAAAACTGGCGAAACAAGCAATAACAAGAGAAAATGACAGCTGTACGACATGGACTCCAAGCAAAGAATTAGTAAGAGATTTAGCTACTGGAACTGAGTCAGCGATATTTGAAATGAATAGAGCATACCAAAGCAACTATTGCGGGAAATCGGTGAGGAAGAGGAAGACGAAGACCTTTGACAAGAGCAACCATAACGTGGGTATATTTACATTTTGTTTTTTGTTGTATATATCATGTGTCTGTATTTATGTAATCATGGGTTATATTTCTAGATCTTGGGATTTCCAATTCCACGATCTTGGGTTTCGATAAAAATCTCGTAGGCAGCCGTGTCAAACGATCAATAAGACGACTAGTATGATAAAATGGTGCATCTATGAGCTAGGTGTAGTCTTAGGGCTCATTTTTTATTCATTGAAGTGATTTTTCTCTGCATAGATGAATATTTTAGGATGCCAAGAAAAGAGATCGAAATAAAATCAGTGTTGTTTCTTTGCATTTGTGCGTACATTTCGTAATCCGGGATTTTATTTGTTTGGTCACCCATTATTCCACCACAATTTGTGACTTAACGTAACTCTCTTGTTTTTCCGCCTAGTTTTGGTTACCTCGCCGTGACTGTATGGATTGATGCGGCTTGTGCTGGTTTAGTGTTTTTGAAACGCTATTATTATTATATAAGAAAGTTTTAGCCTCCCTTAACCACGACAAAGATGTTCCAAGAGAGGAAAGAGGAAGGCACCATTTAGTATGGAGATGAAGGAATGCGGAATCTATGCACAAGGTGCACAGAAACAGTAAGCTAGGAAAGAAGTTCATGAAACAAGAAAAAAGTTGAAGAAGAAAGTAGTAGGTGCTGAAAAACAGGATAGCAGTGAACCGAAAAAAGATGGTCCGTAACAAAGCAAAAGCCTATTTTATTACAACAAAAAGGAAGCCTACCTAACCTTTAGCTCAGGCCCTCACATAGTCCCCCTGGGAGCGCCAATTCCCATAGATACAATAGTTGTATCCCCCTGAGGGGTTTGAAACGCTATTTCCAAATTTGTTCAATCTGCTTGTGGTTTTAAAAAAATGTATTCACACTTCGCATAACTAAAAAAATATTGTTTATGCACATAGAGTGGAATATAATGGTTTCAAATACAAAAGACATATGTAATAAAAGAATCCTGTTCACATATGCTCAAAGTGATGACCACATTGTCCAGACAACGCTGATAACGCGCACCAAGGGATTCGCGCACGCGCGTTGGTGGCGGTTGTGCGAATTCAGTTCTAAATCGTCTTTGCACTTAAGTTGCGTTTTCGGTCTTGCAATAACATTTGAGGACAAACTTTCTCCTTTTCAAGCTAAGCTGATTTCCTGCCCTGCTGTGATGAATTAAATAAATCTGCAATTCATATAAGGCAGCATGTTAGCGACAGTTGAAGTGTGAGTACATTTATTTTAGACGCCCTGTATTTGATGTTGAAACTTGCATAATCTTGTTCGAAAGAATGCTCACTTGGTTGTCACTGTCCACGCTTTGCTTTAGTTATAAGAAAAGACCTAATTCTATTCTCATGGTAGAGTTCACAAAGAAACAAACGCACAAAATAATAATTCCATTCCTGACTGCTGTCCTGTACGCAGGCAAAGCAGCTGCAAAATTTCTATTGGTACCGAGTTTTACGTAACTCACACTTCATCTGGTTGTACCTTCTTATATACCGGTCTCCTTCTTTGCGGTACGGTATGCATATTAATGCAACACAATAGCTAAACATGGTGTCGATCACAGCTTCATAGGCATCCAGTTTGAACGCCTGCCTAAAGTTAATGCAACAGTAAAACTAGACGTCCACCGCAAATGGATTTCATTGGGACAGACAAATCTTTACTGCCATCTAGCACAATTTCTAATTTCCAAGGGTAACTAAAACTTGACAATTTTTCATATATTATTCCAATGTGATTGTTACTTTCAGCCTACCTTACCACAGCATGAATGTTCAAACAAAAAGAAAGATGAAGGCACCAGTAAGATTCGAGTTAGAGGAACATGGAATCTATGCGTAAGGTATATTCCCGCACAGGAAGTTTACAGTTAATAAACCTTGATTTTCAACGTTTATTCCAACCAATTTTACTAGTAAGTTTCATGTATAAACTTACACTTACGATCTTAATGTAGAGCATGTTCGCTCTGCAGTTTGGCAGGAATAACAAATGTACTTTGAGAAATTCACTCAAAATTCCAAGTGGAAAAATGCAATAGAGATTTTAGCGAGGATATTGGCTGAACGCTTGAGAAATGTGTTTTTTGCACACCTCGTACTCCCAGCTTCATATATAAATTCCTTCAGTCATCGATACTAATTTACTTCGCGTATTTGACTAGTCATTAGATAGGAGGTTACATCTCGAGCCTCAGTACATTAGGTCATTCTTAAATGCTTGAAAACATGCCGCCATTTTAGGGCGCCTATCAAAAATTGTTAAATTTTGTTATTTAAATAGTTCCAACCATTCTATATGAATTTCATTGTTGCCATTCCAACTTTACTGCATACTTGCAAAATGCTACATTTTTCTAGGGTAACTAAATAGTTTAATTTTTCTCATTTCCATTCCAAAGGAAAACAAGTTAGTTTAAGTCTCTTTACCTCAACAAAATTATTCGAATAGAGGAAGTTTGAAAGCACCGTTGAGTTGGATTTAGAGGAACTCGGAATCTATGCATAAGGTGTGTTCCCGCAAATTATCCTGCGCGTTTAGCAACAGTAAGTTGAGAAAGAATGTTATAAGCCATGATTGAAGTTGAAAAAGAAAGGCAGAAGTGCAGAAACCGGGACAGTAGTGAAACAAATGATATGGTGCGTAACAAAACAAAAAAGTGTATTTCAACAGAAAAAAGCCTACCTAACTCTCAGCTCGGGACCTCACATATTACCCCTCGCAGTGCTAATTCCTGTAATGCTACTGAGAGTACTGTTGACAGTTAATTACGGTTAATTGTAATCGCAATAGCACAGATAATGACTGACCGACAACGACGGTACGACCAAGCATTGAAAAGGCTGAAATGTTTAAGCGCTAATGGAAACCTTGAGTGAAAATGTGGACAAATATTGTAAGGCGATGCTCTTGTGATATTGACGGAAATTTTGTGTAGTAAAAATACTGGAAATTCTCGGATTTCTCACTAGAAATGAGTTGCAAATTGTAAAACGCGGTTTTGTAGATAATCTCAGACTGATTTGCCCTAGAAAAACTCGAAATTCAATTTGCGTATTTTAATCCTTAGTAAAGGTGACACGACTATTGTATCTATGGGAATTAGCACTCCAAAGGTGAGGTATCTAGCTGAGAAATAGGTAGGGCCTCCTTTATGTTGAAATAAATCTTTTGTTCTGTTAAGGCCCGCCTTGTGTCGGTTCACTGCTGTCCTGTTCACAAGCGCCTCTGACTTTCTTTCAAAGCTTATATTTTCTTCAGAACAACGTTTTCTGATTCTCCAGGCATTTCCAGTGAAAAATTAGGGAATTTCTAATATTTTTATTAAACGAAATTATCGACGAAAACGTAAGAGTTTCTAGCCTTACGATATTCTTTCCCTTTTTCACTCAATTTTTCTATAAGCGATAGAACTTTTTGGCATTTCGAAACAAGATCGTACATCAGAAAAAAACGTAACATTTGACAGGTATTCTTTAATTAAATTCCCAAGAAATTGCCATAAAATTCATTCAGGAAATGGTCCAAATCAGCAAGTTGAATTTGGAGTTCCTCCAGGGGCTAATCTATCTGAGGTTGACTTTATAACCGCGTTTTCCAATTCTCAAGTCATGGCGAGAGGGAAATTTTTGTCAAATAAATAAGGGTAAGTAGCCTTAGGTTATTTTCACATATTTTCACTCAGTTTACAAGCGGTGAAACTTTTGTTGACCTCAACACACGGTCGTGACTAAACAACTAATTATCTCACCGAAAATTCTTGTAAAATTTCCGTAAAATTGTCATGAAATTCTTTTAGGCGGAACCATGGAATTGTTATCAATACAAACACTACGTTTGAGTGGCTGCGGCGGTGGGTTTGGTGAGGCTGCAAGGGGCAGAATTCGGAACCTGAAACTTGCTTTTGACATTGTGACTGAGGCAGGTAAAACTGAAGTTTAATGCTAAGTTCAAATTCAAAGTTAACTGTGGTAAGCACTGTTGGAAATAGCAAACGGTAACTTGACCTTACCTTCATTCAGCTCTGACAAAGAATTGATTATAACTTAGTTCGACTACTGGTCGGACAGCACCATCCCGCAACTCTCGCCGTGCACACCACGGTGCTTAACTCACACTCATCTCGGGACCTCAAATATTACCCCTGGGAGTACTAATTCCTTTAGAGCAAATACAGATAGAGTTTACAGTCAATTACGCGAAACATTGAGTGAAAAAGTGTAGAAATATTGTTAGGCATTTCCTATGCAATTCCGACAAAATTTTGTTTCGACACAAATTTTGTTTTGACTCAGTGGGACACAACTATTTTATCTATGGGAATTAGCGCTCCCAGGGGGACTATGTGAGGGCCCGAGCTAAAGGTAAGGTAGGCTTACTTTTTACTGAAATAGAATAGATTTTGGTTTTGTTACGGATCATCTTTTTTCGGTTCACAGCTGTCCTGTTTTTCACCACCTATTACTTTCTTCTTCAACTTTGATCTTGTTTCATGAACTTCTTTTTTAGCTTACTGTTTCTATGCACCTTGTGCATAGATTCCGCGTTCCCTCAACTCCATACCAAATGGGGCCTTCATCCTTCCTCTCTTGGAACATTTTTGTCGTAGTTAAGGGAGGCTAAAAATTTCTTATAGAATAAAAATAACAGTCACGAGCAATTGTAATTTCACTAGGACGGGTAACAAATGACTGTCGACGACGGTACGACCAAGCATTGAATTTGTTACAAAGTTTAAGCGTTTTTGGAAACTTTGAGTGATATATTATTGCAATATTTTGTCACCAATTAATTTTGCAATTCCATTTTGCTAGCGTAAGGAGCTTTTTTTCGCTTCACTACTGTCCTGGTTTCCAGCCCCTCTGACTTCCTTGTTCACATTATATCTTGTTTTGTAAACTTCCTTCTCAACTTACTGTTTCTGTGGAAACGAGATCCTGAGCGTGAATACACCTAATGCATAGATTCCAAGTTCCTCTAACTCCAATCTTACTGGTGCCTTCATATTTCTTATTTTTGAACATCTTTGGGGCGGTAAGAGAGGCTCTAACTGACAGGTTTTGAACCCAAAATCATGCCGGTTCAGTTACCCTCAAAATTGAATATTTTACAAAGGTGCAGTAAAAGCAGGTGGGCGTAATGAAAAGCGTAGCAGCTGTAGGGGACAATGCAAACATGGGCTCCTCATAATTATATATTTTTGAAGGCGTTTAAGTAATTGGCGCCTCATAAGGAATACTATGGAGGAATTGAAATTATCGAGCGTATCAAGCTTATGTCCTTCGCAGACCAGATAAAAAGGCACATTCAGGATCTAGGTGTGGGTTCAAGGCGCATAACCCCAGAGTACGTTTGTATTTATGGAGTGGACGAGTTGAAATCAACGCGATGAGAAGTAAAACTCGGTACCAATAGAAATTCCGCAGTTGTTTTGCCTGCGTCCAGGACAGCAGTCATGAATGGAATTATTATTTTGTGCGTTTGTGTCTTTGTGAACTCTAAGATCTGTAGTAAGATTTGACATCAGTCGTAAGATTTGACCTCTGTCGTAAGATTTGACCTCTGTCGTAAGATTTGACATCAGTCGTAAGATTTGACCTCTGTCGTAAGATTTGACCTCTGTCGTAAGATTTGACATAAGTCGTAAGATTTGACATCCGTCGCAAGATTTGACATCAGTCGTAAGATTTGACATCAGTCGTAAGATTTTCAAAAGCGTTGAAACATTTTGACAACGTCAACGCTTGGTCGTCTGTCGTTGACGGTCAGTCACCCGTCTACCTAACCTATGGTCCATTGCATATATGGTAGCAAAAATTGTGCTGTTATCGTAACCCTTGAAACAAGCAAAATATTGGAAAAGTGCAGTAAGAATGCGTCGGTCACAATGAAACCGGTATTATTAGATGAGCTATCGTCGGTATAAGTGTCTAATTTATTTTTGTGGGGCGCCCTACTTGAGGGCCCATCATGTAGAACGTATCTCATTACGCTGTTGCCTCTCGCTACCAATTTTGAATGAGGTCTTGTCCAATGTTGAGTTCAGGAACCTTGTGAGTGTGTGTGTGTGTTGTGTGTGTGTAAGGTGCATAATCCCAGAGTACGTTTGGAAACTGGCGTCTACCATATCACGACCGAGTGATCACTTGTATCAAATTTTGGTTTGTTCTGAAACTTTAACATTTCAAGTTAAAAAAAGCAAGACGTCACTCAACATTTCGAATTGAGTTGACCGCAAATCTCTGCTTACTTTAACTTTTCATTCCCAGCGTAAGAAATAGATAACTTTTGTTAGTGTTGTCGATTGATATATTTTATTTCATTGTTTATTAACGCAATATCACTTCTACTTACGAAAGAACTATTTAATTCGAAAGAATAGCGCGATGGGAACTGGAGTTTTGAAGAGCCGGCAAATTTCCTCAACGCTCAACGAGAACTGGAGGTCCCGTCGGGAACGAAAGGGTTTACGCCTGAAGACATTTCCGCTTGCTGAAATTTTCAGTGAAAGAAAAAGTGTTAGAGCTCGGCAGAGCTAAAGGCTTGTGGCGGGCAGCTGTTTAGGGACCGTCTTCTGATCAGCACAATAAAATATTTAACGCGTTTCCCGCGATGGGTGAAACTAAAGTTCAATGTTCAATTCAAACGTAAAGTCAGTTTTAGGGAGCAATTTTGGAGGTAGCAAACATTAACTGGGTCGTGCCTTCATTTAGCTTTATGGTCTTATGGAAATTGAGTTTTTGGTTGTAGGCCGGTGAGCAGCGTTATGAAAATTCCTTCAGTGACCACCGGTGGGTCCCTTCGCAGGAAACGCTTGAATACATAGTTCGGTTCGTATGGCTATCTAAGCAACGTGATATAATAAATTTTACTCTGATGGCGTCCGTGAGGATCGCCTTTCAAAATTGCTTTAGCTTCAAACAACTTTTTTCCCCACCTGTAAAGACTAAGCTTCTTATCAGAACCAACTCAATTTTACTGTTACCTTGCCAAAAAATTTCAATTTTAAGAGTAACTAAACTACAAAATTCTTTGCTTGACATTCCTAGATAATTGTTAGTTTCAGCATCCTTACCGCAGCAAAGATGTTCAAAGAGAAAAAAGATGAAGGCACTGTTACGATTGGATTTAGAGGAACGTGGAATCGATCATGTATTCCCGCACATGATCCCATGCGCACACAAACAGTATGTTTAGAAAGAAGTTAACAAAACATGATACAAGTTTAAGAAAAAGTTAGAGGTGCTGGAAACCAGGACAGCAGTGAAGCGAAAAAAGTCAATTACCTTACTAAAAAGTGTATTGCAACAAAAAATACCTACCTAACTCTCAGCTCGGGGCCACACATTTTACCCCTGATGGTGCTAATTATTATTCTTGCAGTGCTCCTGAGGATACCGTTAACAGTTCATCACGGGAAATCCTAACCGTACTAGGACAGATAATTACTGACCGACAACGACGTGTAAATGGGCGTTCATTAACCCCTTAAGGGATAAATTTATTAGGGATATCATATTTATTTCAAACAAATTTCTTTCATGAAGTATACAACATTGCAAACTGTAAACCGAGCAAAAAAATTACTTCGGAGTCACAATAAACGAGTATGGTGCTAACAAATTTAGCCATGCGCATAAATCTGAATACATTCTTCCAAGCGATAATAATGGTTTCACTGATTTCGACAGCTTATGATAAGAACGTATAAAAATTCATAAAACGTAATAATGCATGACAAGTTTGTATTACAGTAAGAAAAAGATACTCGCGTTTGTTTAGAATTCCATTTTTCGCAGCACAGGACGACGCCCGGGCGTTCAAGGCAAACCTTGCATTGGTGTCTTGTCTCTCTTCTTGTTTGCTTCCCAGTGTTGTCTCGTGTCCACGCACACATGACGCACGATGCAGCCATCAGGGCGAACATTTCCGTTTGTGCCCCAAAGTGCTCAGCTGAGTGCGAGTGAAGACGGCCGAGTATGATGCTTCCATCCCTCACCTATGAAGTAGGTCGATCACACCAGACTTGCCGCGAAATGGGTACAAGGAAGTAAGAGATATGCCCGATTTAGGATGTAAGAGTCCAAACAGAACTCCTCTAAATTACGAATAACAGACAAAATTAGCAGAGAACTTCACCACAGCGTTGGTTTTTTGTTATGACCGACGTATTTTTACTGTACTCTTGCATAATTTTGCTTGTTTCAAGAGTAACTATGAAAACACAATTTTTGCTCTCATAGAACATGTAATGAATCTTACTCGTAGGTTTGTTAGACGGGTAGTGACTGACCAACGACGGTACGACCAAGCATTGAAGTTGTCAAAAAGTTTCAACGCTTATGAAAATCTTACGGCTGATGTCAAATCTTACGACTGATGTCAAATCTTACGGCTGATGTCAAATATTACGACTGATGTTAAATCTTACGACTGATGTCAAATCTTACGACTGATGTCAAATCTTACGACTGATTTCAAATCTTACGACTGATGTTAAATCTTACGACTGATGTCGAATCTTACGACTGATGTCAAATCTTACGACTGATTTCAAATCTTACGACTGATGTCAAATCTTACGACTGATGTCAAATCTTACGACTGATGTCAAATCTTACGACTGATGTCAAATCTTACGACTGATGTCAAATTTGGCGACTGAAGATGAGTCAAGGCTCGTGGAAGGATACAAAAAATAATGATAATAAAAATTTCGAGAGATTCATTTTATGTTCAACTTTTCAATGAAAGTGCAAAAATTTCCAGTCGTTTCTATTTGTAAATATATATTGAAAATATGTAAATTCATTTGAAAATTTGAATTCAAATATATTTGTAAATATATATTAATATAATTAAAAATACAAACGCACATCTGAGGATATACGTACAAATGAAACCAAGATAAGACTGAGAGATACCAAACTGAATGACAATGCGTGTTATATCATACAGTTATTCATTTTCCGCTCAGTTTTAGCGCGCTGACTATGTACTGGGACATGAGTGTACCAGTTGCTAAATCTTTGATATCGGCGTAAATGAATAGCTTTCCAATTATTTCACGAGGTTGCTTTGAATTGATTTCAGCATTAGAGGTAAAATCCTATCATAAAATTCCATTTATCACACTTTCTAAAATGGATAAGAATGGATTGGAGCAGTACGGTCAGGTTTTTCAAATCTGTGACTCACAACCTAAGGCTGCCTACACACGGAGCGAGCGTTTATTCGACGTGCGTCATTTACGACGCGCGTCGAAAATGACAGTCAGTTTTAGCTGACTGTGCTAGCAGATGCTGTCCTACACACGGGGCGTCAAGAAGACGTCCGTCATTGTGACGCTGAAGCGTCGGGCGTCATCCTGCTAAGTTCAAGCGGTGTTTGCACTGCTTAGTGAGTGGCGGATGTGCATTTGCTACGAGACCTACAGACGGAGCGTCGCGTTGTAAATTTGAACTCACTCGTTTTCATTATCATAGGACTATTTTGTGCTTGAAAACATTTTAATTTGATTTTTATTTGGTGAAATATAGATCAAATTAATGAAAAATTCATGAGTAGACTAAATAGAAGTGAATAGTATTATCAGTGTATTGATTTACATTGATGAAGCAACCTGTTTTCAGAGATGCATCATATCATTTTCCCAGTCTTTCTGTAGATTAAGGTAGGGTTTATTATGTCTGTCGAACTAGATTATGAATTGCTTCATGAATTGATTATGAATCAGACCTACTGAATTCGATTCGAAAAATCAAAGCGAGAAAAATGCGCGAACGTGACATGGCAAGTCGTCAATCAACTGCTACAGGACACGGTACAATGTTTGCATCACATGACATGATCACTTACAATATTGTACAACCTGCTCAATCACAAATGGTGCAAGTTACTACTCCGACTGTGGCGCCAGGACCTACGTCACCTCTTGATTCAATTCTTTCTGAATCCTCAGAATTACCTGATGTCATGAACAACGTGTAATATCTATTTTTTGTTTCATTTTATTATTTTACTTTAGGGTTTTCGGTGAACATAAATAGTGTAAAATTGTCTTATACACTTTATTCTTCAAGGGAATGGATATTGGTAAACATATGCATTGCCGTAATTTTATTAAATATCTACTTTCAAGTAAATAAGTATTGATTGAGTAACATTTTTGGCAAATTGTTACTACATATTTTTTTCATGTAAATGGAGATTGTCAAATATAAGCTTCGGCGCATTTTTCGTAATGAAGGTAAAAGAATATTAGAAAATTCATGCAGTGCCGTACTTTGATAGATTTTATTTTTCATGTGAATGGATAACGGTTAACACAATCTTTGTTTTCTTACCTTAAAGTTATTCCCAGTGTTTCAGTAGGTTTGATTGCTTGTCTCATATTGGTATCCTCTTTTTTCAAAGATGGTTGTCGGTGATTCAGCCGTTCATCATACGAATCTTTGGACATTCGGAAATAGTTGAAAAACTTTTCTTCATAATTTGTAAAATCAGTAGATAAATTGGAGAAATATCTGGTATTAGCAGCTAGCAACGGGTGTATCAACATTCTCCGTGTCTCCGTGAAGTGAGGACGTTCTGTGTCATTGCTCGGAAAAAAGTGCCCAATTGGGTAATGAACATGCATTTCTAACCAAAAAGAGTGCCCACTCAGACCATGAAGATCCAAGAGTAAATTTCATCTAACAAAAATCCAAAAAATCGAACAAAAAGTGTGATATTCCCTCAAAAAAGCACACAACCCTTCTCTTTTCGTGAGTGTCTCCTTCTCACAAGATGGCGTCAAGAAAGCCGAGCAAGAACAATAGTGAGGATACGCTGGAGCTTGAACATCCAGACGTACAAAACCTGTCAAAACAGAATAAGCAAATGGTCTCCATCATAATTGATCACTTCAACAAAGTAATGGAGAAATTTCAAAGCGAAATTAGTGACTTGAAAGCGACGATTGAAACACTTACGAATAAAGAATCTAATCAAAAGGCAATGATAGAACAGCAAAATGAGAAGATAAATAGCTTAGTCTCTCGTCTAGAGCGATTCGAAAGGAAAGAAGAACGGGAAGAGTTGGAAAACAGAAAATGCACTCTGGTTATAACAGGGGAACTACCTCAATCACATTCTGATGAAGACTGTAGACAGACGGTGCGCGAGCTCCTGAAGGACCAAATCAACGTGAACCTTAGTAACTCTGACATCACTACAGCGAATAGGCTGGGAAAAACACCTGCACCCGGAAACGTCGATAGAAGAAACATTACTTTTGAGCTACGACAATACGATAAGAAACAAGAAGTTTTGTCAGCCTGCCGTGTAACTAAACCGAAATTCTACGTAAACGAATACCTCATCCCTTCGCGAGCAACTATTATGTACACTCTGAGATTGGCCAAACGAAAATTTCCGGACAAAATAGGCCTCGCAAGATCTCTGGATGGCAAATCAACGTCTACTCTCCAAAGATACCTGGACAAGCCAATCTGAGACCTGTAACTATCAACACACCTGAAGCCCTTGACCAGTACTTATTGGGACATGTCGGCAAGTCCTCAGAAGAAATTATTCGTAATTAGTATATTTATGGACTTATGTACTAAATTTAAAAGCATTTTGATCTCTGTCCACATGATTTCTTCTTGTTTTCTGATAGAATCGCCTTTGCCTCTTCAAGGCAACCACGCAGAACTTGCAACTTTGTTTTACTGCTCACTAAATTGTTTTTTTTACCTACTTCTTTTTCTTATCTTTTATAGAAGGCTCATACCGAATTTTCTACTCAGACTTAAATTATATGTTACCACATGTCTCTAAATCTGAAAATAATCTAGATACTCAAGATCTTTATATTAATTAAATAACATCGCTGTCACTTCGATTTTAATCCATTTCGTCCTTTGCTACATCTTATGTGTTATGTGCAGCTACAACTGGTATGACAGCCTTGTAACTACATTATTCGCAATTTATGATCCCTAATGCTCCCACTCATAGACTGAGTTTGCGCTCTCATGAAATCATACTAGATTTTAGACAATTTAGACTAATAATCTCTGTGTGTTTTAGTTTCTCTCTATTTCTTAATTTTTTATCAATAGGAATGTCTTATTTTTAACTTGACCCTGTAGTCTGTATCATTTTCATTATTTTTACGTCACATTTTACTTACTGTTTCTTAATTGTAATGCCTGACCATGTTGATATGCTCGATAACATTGATCCAGATCTCAATCATTTGAATAGACTGCATCCAAACCTAAATGAAACTGGGAATTGTGAAAGCATGAATATTAAAGAATTCAATTAATCGATGAGAAAAACCTGTAACGATTTCTCAATATTATGTTGGAACTGTAGGTCCATTTATCCGAAAATAGATGAAATATCTTGTACTATCACTGAGCTAAACAGCAATTTTGATGTTCTCAGTTTTACCGAAAGTTGGCTAGATGGTCATCTAAAGACCTAATTCAAATTCAGAACTATAATAGCCATCATTCACTCCGAAATAACAAACGTGGCGGTGGCATCAGTACGTACAGATCTAAACGCATATCATCGAAAATCATTTCAAGTGCAACTATGAATCGTGAACATATTGAGACTTTATGCATAGAACTATCCAAAAATGGTAAACGGATTATACTTGGGACTGTATATAGGCCCCAACAGCTTGTAACGTCTCTTTCCTGAACGAGCTTCAGAGCATAATATCTCAGTTTAACAAATCTCTATACAATGACGTAATAATTTGCGGGAATTTCAACTACGATCTTCTACAATATGAAAGCTGTGAGCAAATCTCAAACTTCATAAATGTTTTTCAGTCTAACTCCTTCCTTCCAAACATCACGAAACCTACGCATGTTACATCTGAATCAGCTACGTTGCTCGATAATATTTTTATGTTAGATCCGACTGATTTTATTACAGGAATAATAATTTCTGACTTATCTGACCATTTTCCGGTGTTTCTCATCAAGAAAAATGTCTATAGTCCCTGTAACAGTCCACAGGCTGAGAAATTTTCATACGTTTTGTAAACGAATCTAACTTGGGAACGATGCGAACTGTTCTAGAAGAATTAATGCCATCATTGAACATCTATGAACTGGATAATAATGCAATTAGCATTGATCAAGCAATACTAAATCTAACAGAAATTATAACTACCGCATACAACCAGTGTTGTCCAATAATCACCCGCACAATTACGCCGAAAAATAGACAAAAGCCTTTGATTACTGAAGATAGCGTGATCAATATAAAGAAACGTCAAGCTTATCTAGCCTTACTATACGAAGGACGAATATCTAGAGTAACATATAACAGATTCAGGAATCATGTGACAAATCAAATACGAACATCGAAACAACACTACTTTACGCGTAAATTTACTGAATACAAAACTGATATTAAAAAAACTTGGCGCCTGCTGAATTCATGCTATAGACCGAACAATAATGGTACAAAAACAATTGAGTCCATCATTCACGAAAATGTAAAACGACACGACAAACAAGATATTGCAACCGTGTTTAACAACTTTTTTATAAATATAGGGAAAAATATCGCCGATAGTGTCGTTAGTGAACTTACAGACCACCTGCAATACATGGACCATGTCCGTGAACACAACTCTTTCTTTTTCACGCCATCTAATCCCTCCGATGTAATTACGTGCATAAAAAACTTGAAAAACAAATCAAATGGATTAAAAACATTCTCAGCTAAAGTTATTAAGGCTATAGCTGATATAATAGCACCGTGCATATCTAATATTATCAACCATTCACTTTCTCAAGGTATCTTCCCCAACTCTCTCAAAACTGCCAGAGTGACCCCTATTTTTAAAAATGGTGATAGAAATTGCATTAATAATTATAGACCTATCTCTGTACTGCCAATTATAAGCAAAATATTTGAAAAAATTGTGCATAAAAAAGTGTATTCGTATTTTGAACAAAATTCTTTTCTCTACGGCAAACAATTCGGCTTTCGTTCTAAAAAATCAACAAGACAAGCTATTTTAAATCATTTACAGTACCTTTACTCTAATATAGATGAAGGAAAGCTTTTTCTCCGTGTTTCTTGACTTTCGAAAAGCATTCGATTGTGTCGACCAAAATATATTACTCTCGAAACTACACTGTTATGGCATTCGAGGAATCGCCCATGATTGGTTCAAATCATACCTTACAAACCGGAAACAATACGTTGTCATTGACAATGCAAAATCAGACCCACAGAAAATTAGCCATGGAGTTCCACAAGGATCTGTCCTTGGGCCTCTCCTATTTCTGATATTTATAAATGATATTATCAAATCTACATCATTTTTCAATTTCATACTTTTTGCCGACGACAGCACGCTTTCTGCGGTCCTTCCGAACCAAAATCCCACTATGATTGCGGAGAGTATAAATAATGAACTCCAAAAGGTTTCATTATGGCTTAAAGCTAATAAAATAAGCCTCAACATTGATAAAACGATATATATTACATTCTCATACAAGAAAAATACATCTCTCCCATGCATAAAAATTGGCGAAGGTGAAATCGAAGAAACCAACTCATGCAAGTTTCTGGGTATCATAATATATAAACATCTGACCTTTGACGAGCACATCGCTCATATTAGTTCTAAATTATCAAAATCCATCGGAATCCTGAATGAAGTTAAAAATTACCTGCCTGAAACAGCTTTACGAATGCTCTACCGAACGCTCATTTCACCATACTTGCAATACGGAATAGAAGCATGGCACGGAACTGACAAAAATAAAACATATAAAATTTTTACTCTGCAAAAAAGAGCCATCAGAGCGGCAAAGAATCTAGCATATAATGCTCACACAAATGATTCATTCAAAAATTTACAAATACTTAAACTTTCGGATCTCTACAAAATCTCCATTTGCAATTTCATTTACAAAACATCATCAATTGCTGGCGACAATAGCCTAAAACAATTATTAACTGCGAAAACTGGTCATCACGACCATTTAACCCAAAAATGGAAGTAAATTCATGCTACCTTATTATTCAAAGGCCCGGTCGCAACACAGTATCCTCTTCGTTGGAACTAAAACTTGGGACTCAATACCTGCGGAGATCCGTGATAGTAATTCTTACAAGGTATTCAAAAGAAATCTTGAGTCTCACTTCCTATCGAAATATTAGTCGTGTAAGATCACCAAGTCAAAATCTTGTCTCCTACATGACTGTTTCCAATAATGTAATATGACATGGGTAATATCGCCGATATTCAATCTACTGTTAAATCGTTTATCGAGTGTACTGTTAATACAGTCCATATGACCTATATTGTAAAATGAAATATCTGATACCTAGTAAATTATCTCTCTGATCAGTCTAATGCGAAACTAGGTTAAATGATTTAGGTAAAACAGTGTTGTAAACCTTAGAATAACGTGATGGTAGGATGCCCTAGAAGTCGCTGAACTTATTCGGGCCCACAGGTAGCTATATTCAAACTTGTCCATTGTACTAGACTTAAGAAACATTCTACCTCTGTACCTCCTGTGGTAAATAAATTGTTTAAAATCATTTAAAATTATTCTCCTCTTCTTTCTCTTGCAGAGTGTTTTGTACGCTGAGTATGCAATCAAAAAAAATCTGTAATTCCCTCACGTTTTTCCATTCCGACAAATAATACACACGTTTTTCTCCCTCAACTGCTGTCGCTGCACTGCGAACTGAACCGGAAAACAACGCCCCGTGTGTAGGTAGCGGCGTCTTTTATGACGCGCGCCGTAAAAGACGCGCGTCTGAAAAACACTCCGTGTGTAGGCAGCCTAACCGCAGCAACCGTAGCAACCTCACTTATGAAGTTTACTAGCAAGCGACCGCACTAATGAGACGTAACTGCAACAAATAGGTAGCTAATTCTGATCTATTTCCGTAGTGATAGTCCCATATGGTACGTGCCAGTAGTACACTTCACAAATCGGTTTGCCGTACTTGAAGGTAGAAATTTATTTTTTATAACGGTAATTTAATTTACTGTACAAAGTTATTAAGTTGTACTTATAAACTCATTCAGAAGATCTACAGAAGAAACAAGTTTGCTGGATGGATTGGCAGAGATAACTAATGTACTTTAAGAGAACTGATGAAATTTACTCGGAACCACAAGTGGAAATTTGCACTTCAGAATTTAACGAGGACATTGGCTCAATACGTGAGATACATGTTTGTTGTATGCCTCATGCTGTTAGTTTCATATTTACATTCCTGGAGTCATAACTACTACCTTACTCTGGAATTAAGCACCCCATGCGTACCATTGGTTCCTAGATGCAATATATGACAAGGCTATTTATTCCCAATTTGTAACATGACACATTGCGTCCAAAGCTTGCTTTGCACTGCGGTAACCTAGTGGGCATCGCTTTCGACTGCCTCGCAAAAATATGCCTTGATTGCTACGACATTCTTTCCACCATTAGCTTAGCGATGCTAATAGAAAAGACGGAAAGAGAGTTTGACGCAGAGTGTGTCGGGAAGAGAAGGGGTGAAACGGAAAAATAACAATGATAATAATGAAGGCATCTAAAGGATGCTTCATTTCCAATCAAGCCTGATACAAATCACCTTGAACATTGGATTTTCAAATGCCTTATAACTAACGCCAGGACGCCATGACGCTTTCCCCCGGTCAAGACCGGTACCCATTTCAGACTCCTGGGTAGAGTGGGGTATTGTGCTTGGAATTTTTTTCCTATACCCAACAGAGAAAATAGGGAACTGATAACTGATAAAAGGATATAGATAGGGAACTGATAGAGATTCTCTTTGCACATATGATGCTAGTGTTGGGGGTATTTTATTTTTGTAGGTAGTTTCAGGGTGGTATTTCATGGTGTCTTTGTCATGATCCACCATTACATGGTGTCTTTGTAACCGATGCAATCTTACTGCACTTCTGCAACATATTACAAGTTTCAAGAGTAACTATGACAGAACAATTTTCTGTGTTCTAATTCTAAAAGATATAAGTTAGTTCCAGCTTCTCTTACCTGAACAAAAACATTTAAAAAAAGGAAAGATGGAGGCACCATCATGTTTGGTACAAGGGGAACGCGAAATCTATGCACAAGGTGAGTGTTCCCGCAGAGAAACAGTAAGTAGAGAAGGAAGTTCAGCGCAGCCAAGAGAGAGGTTGCCACGAGGGCCGTGGCCCCCACCGAAATGATGAGCTGGGGGCTAGTTTCAGTCGCCGTTCTAAGTAGAATAAAAATATTGCTGATGATTAATGGCTGGCCCCCCCAAAATTATTTGTCGGGATCCTGGCCGCCACTCCATTCAGTTTTCGGCTGGCTGCGCCAGTGAAGGCTAGGAAACGAGATGTTAGTTGAAGAAGAATGTTTCAAGTTTTCGCGTTGTGTTTTGGTGGGCGTGGGAGGGGGAGAATGTAGGGACGGGGGGAGTGTGGGAGGGGTGGGGCGAGCGTGGGAGTGAGAGGAGACTATCGAGCCAGGTCCCGGAGTCTGGCCGAGGGCCTCCAAAACAGGTTCTGTTGGTTTAACTAGCAAGCGACCGTACTAGTGAAACTTGTCGACTACAACTCATAGGTAGCTTATTCTGATCCATTTCCTTCGTGAGAGTCCTATATAGTACGTCCTACTTTATCACTTCAATAAATAGCTTGTCATGCTTCACATCGCGTATAGAAATACAAATCTGATTAATTTAAAGGATTCATTTCAACTAATTAAACTAGTAAGTTGTATTAATAAGCTTCGATTGATGATCTAGGAGTAAAACAGGTTCGCTGTGTAGTTCGGCAGGGATAACTAATGTACTTCGAGAAATTCACTCAGAAATCTACGTGGAAATTTGCACCTGAGAATTTAACGAGGATATTGGTTCAACACTTGAGATACATGTTTGTTGCATGCCTCATGCAGTTAGTCTCATATTTACATTCCTAGAGTCATAACTAGCAACGTACTCAGGGATTATGCACCCCACGCATCCCTGTCGTTCCTGGACGTAACAGTTGACTAGACTATTTACTCGCGGTTAGATCTGAACGACATGCGTCAAACCTTCCATTACGTCTCATAGTGGCGTCGAAGCCCAACGCCATGTCAAAATTTTAACGTACTCTTATATTATATCACGAAAAGAATGTCTCGCATATTCTAATTCTTCGCAAACGACCGAATCTTAATGCAATGGTGCACTACAATACTTGTTCGAAGGGTAGCTATAACAGCAAAATTTTCCGATTTCAATATTGTAAGGTTAAAAGTCAGTTTTAGCCTCCCTTAACAACATAGATATTCGAAGAGAAGAAAGATGAAGTCACTATTAAGTTTGGAGTTAAGGGAACGCGGATTCTATGCACAAGGTGCGTTCCCGCACAGGATCCCGTGCGCACAGAAGCAGTGAGTTGAAAAGAACGCTCATTAAATACGATAAAATTAATGAAGAAAGTAGTAAGTTCTTGAAACCAGGACAGCAGTTAACTGAAAAAATATTATTTTTAACAAAAAATCAAAATTATTAAAACGAAAGAAAAACTCCTAACTCTCAGCTCGGGACCACACATACCACCCCTGGCAGGGCTAATTCTCGCAGTGCTACTGAGGATACCGTTTACAGTTAATCACGAACAATCCCATCAGGGGGATACAACTATTGTCTCTATCGGAATTAGCGCTCCCAGGGAGACTAAGTGAGGGCCTGAGCTAAAGGTTAGGTAGGCTTCCTTTTTTTGGAATAGAATAGGTTTTTGTTTTGTTACGGACTATCTTTTTTCGGTTCACTGCTGTCCTGTTTTTCAGCACCTTCTTCTTTCTTCTTCTACTTTGATCTTGTTTCATGTACTTCTTTTTTAGCTCACTTTTTCTGTGTACCTTGCGCATAGATTCCGCGTTCTCTCAACTCCAAACTAAATAGTGCCTTCATCCTTACTCTCTTGGAACATCTTTTTCGTCCTAAAGGGAGGCTAAAACTTTCTTATTTGATAATAATAATAACAATAATAATAATCATGTGACAAAAGAGGTCACGGTGTTGAGTGCGCTATTATAAAGACTAGTGCACAAGAAGAAGAATTTTATGCAAAATTTTCCACCAGGGTCACCAGCAAAATGCAACTGTAGACCCCCCAACAAGCATTGGGAAAGTAGGGGAGATTGTCATCGATAACGGAGCACACGGTTGGCTTAAAACGTACTAGCAAAGTCACAACGCAGCGGGAGTGACGTGTACTGGTCTATGTTTGAAAAATTGAATGAGTATCAGCAGTAGTGGTAGCAGCGCAGGCTTACTAGTGCTTTAGTAACCCAGACTATATTGCCCCTAAGGTTACATGGATTACTTTCGTCTTACCTACCACTGTGTCAGCAGGGTTCTAGAAGTAACGATAAGTCGACAGGCACTACAAATTATTCGTAATGTTATCTCGATAGTCTCTCAACCTTCAATGTAGTTATATGAGGTCGAACGCATTTATTGCGCGAAGAAAGGCCACGAGCTGGCTGATCGGCGCGACTAGTGCACAAGTGCTGGCCGGCATTAATCTGAAGAATTTCATCCCGTCTTTCTTGAGTTAAATTCGATTGCGCAAGTCGATGCTGTGCGGCATTAATCTGAAAAATTTTACCCCTTCTTTCTTGAGTTAAATTCTCTCGTGCCACTCGGTGTTGTCAAGCGTTGTGCCGAAGAATTTCCTCGCTTCTTTCATGTGTTAAGCTCTCTCTATCTACTGTGTTGTTCTGCATTATTCCGTAGAATTTCCAAACGCCGTTCAAGGGTCAATTTAGCTCTAGCTTCTCGTTGGCGAGCAGCATTGCCTCGTCTTGCCATTTCGCGTTGTTCATCCGATCGTCTTCGGCGTTTTTCTTGCTGTCGAAGTCTTGCTACTTTTCTCTTGAGGTTAGACACACTTCTATCCATGATGGCCTCTTATGCCGGAATTTTATTCTGAAATGTCGTCTATTATCTCTTCAAAGCTTTTCAAGAAAATCACAATTTCTAAAACAATGACTCAAGTTCCAAAATCTTGGGCCTTATACTCAGTGGTAGCCAGGTTACTGGTCAAACGAATTTAGAACATTTCTTTTTGCATTATTAATTGAAAATTTCAAAGCGACGTGATGAATTTCAACAAAGAAATCTCCATAGAAAATTTCTATTTTTAAATATGAGCCGATTGCGTATTGTGGATGCCATAATCAAAAGGGGGACGGACGGAGGGACGGACGGAAGCGGCTCCTTTTATAACAGTGATATCAGGGCTCTTGAAGCTATTTACTCCGCTGTTAGTATTATGCTGCGATAAACGGACACATGAAATGAAACCACCCTTAAATAAAGGAGCCACATGGCATGCATTCGTGAGAGAATTATTACGATAACAATCTGACGATAATCTCGCATCAATGCAGAACTGAAAACACGGGAACAAATTGTCGTAATTAAGTCTCGTAACGTTAGGAAATACTGAAAATTTCTTATATTATGAGAGAAATACAAAATAAGGGGACAGTTCAAGCCAAAAAGACAGTGTACGCCCATGTTTAAGTCTTCCGAATAGGCTGTAGAGAAATGAAAAAAGTTTATTTCCGATGACGATGATACATCAATGTGTTAGGAAATAATTGATATTAGGCATATATAAGCAGCACAGGCACGACGCAGCCGGCAACCGGAAGGACGCTGTGCGGGCCGAGGGAGCTTGGAAAGGCAGGATAGGAGGAGAAGGGAGGAGTAGGTAGGGGGTAGCGACTGGAAAGCTAGTGCGCCAAATTGAATACATAATAAGACGAGCGCAACGTGAATACATAGCACTGAAAAGAAGGGGTTAAAAACTTAATTGCCCACGGGTTAAGAAATCAAGGATTTATGGGTTTATTTTGAGAAATATGCGTAGCAATATTGTGAAGTAAGGGACACGTCAGTATAGTGAGGTGACGCTCGGGGGTTAGCCAATCGCGAAAGGCTACGTCACGTTCAGCTTGACGCGGGTATAGCGCACTGCCGCACGGGACGCGTCCTTAGTGGGGGTGAGATATATAAGCTGAGGCTTGAAAGCAGCCGGTCTATTTCTGCGTGATCCTGACTAAGTGAAGATGTAGGCCTGCGTGTGCCAAGATGGGAGGTGAGATTATATTCTTTGTTCTGTGCTAGGATCAGTCTTTGGATCTGTGCAAATGTTTAATTTTTCAATCCGGGGCGTGTGGGATTTATTATCTCAAACAGGATGCTTTGCGTTGGGCTTTTAGTATGACGGTAAAATGATCAATTCTCAGAGGGGACGTGTTTTGTTTTGAGACGGCATAAAATGGGGAATCGAAATGTTTGTGTGTTCATCAGAGGGCTTGCATTTTGTAAAATGTTCTCAAACAGGGAGTGTTTAGAATTTAACTTAATATTTGGGTAGAAGTTCGAGGGTGTGATATATCTCATGAGGAAATCAAATGTATTCGTGTTTTTTTATTATATGGCTTTCATGTAACAGAGTGCTTTGTTATTTGTTTTCTCAAGCGGGGATTAGAAGTTTCGGATTAAGCTAGGGTGTCTGTTGAAGCTTCATGTCAATTCTCAGAGGGGATCAATAACGTTCATATCTCAGGGAATAGATAATATAAACCTGTGCATTGTTCACAGGCGGGTGGGTCGTAGCACCGCGACGCGGTTGCTCTACACAACCGTGGTGCAGTAGCTGATGCCGGGCGTTCTCAATCTCGCAGCGGTTCCCCACCAGCCTGGTATTCAGCACCATGGATGCTATGCTTCGTGCCTCAACAGGCCGCCGACAGTGAATTGACTAGGGAGCGCTCGCAAGTAGGGATTGTGAAGAAGGCGAAGATGAAAGGCATGCTGAAACAGTGAAAATCCATTTTTGGCGCGCAGTGTGTAATGTGAATTAGGCAGCTCGTGAAGTTTGATGGCAGAGGTTCTAACCAATGTTTGACATAACCATTCATTTTTATGTGTGCGCTAGCCAGGATATTCATTTCATGTTTCTAATTTGCTTCTATTGTGCACAATTCACGGGGTTATAATCGCAAATAAATTTTATGTGTTCAAGGTGTAATTATCGCATTGTGCCGGCTAAATGGTTATGTCGTCAAGAATAAGCATCATGCCTGAGGGCAGTGGTATGCAATTTTGGTGGCGATACATGTTTTCCTGTACCAAAATACACGTGTTCCCTTAAAGATAAATGTGTTCAATCTTAATGCTCATTATTCTCCATGACTATTTATGTGGGTAACGTGCGAGCACAAAGGTGTACATTATATTTATTTGTGGAGGTTGCAACTCCTCCTACGTTACGTGCTTGACCAGCATTGTATCGTGACAGGAAAAATTGAAGTACACTGTGCGAGCCTGATACCTACATGTTGGCATGGAGTTTTGTTAATACATTTCAGTGATTTAAATTTGGTTTATATCATAATCCTTCGAGAAAATCATTGATCATCAAATTCAATCTAACAAGCACTCGATATTAAACAGTAATTCTTCCTGTGCCATTTCCTTGTGTTACTTGGAGTGCTACCCAATTTCAAAATGTAAATTTACAGCCTAGACGGAGAGGCGGCCGACAGAAACTTGCGAGCCTGCTGTAGGGCAATAAACTGAAAGCTTGTGGTTGCGGCCAAATCATTCTATGGAATGTCTAACTCAAAGAGTGCTTGCGAAGTCAAGTAAATTTGAAGGATGTCTTGGCAGTTAAACTTTCTTTATACGATGAACGATTCATGTATCAATATTGCATTCTTGGTTCAAATTTGTCATAACCTTGATTGCATCAGTTAAAATATTTCTTCTTGTTGAATTTGCACTTCAAGTTATGTGGTAGAGTTTGATATTGCTGAAGTATGTTGTATTTTCTTGGACTTGCAAGAACCATCACAAGCTTGTCAAATGCTGAAGTGAGTTATCATAATTAAATTTATATTCTTCAGTTGAAATTACAGTTAAATACTTTGTGAGTAGAAGTAGTCGGTGTGCATCAATAGATAAGATCTGCCTTAGTTTGCTGGGACACGAATACCTCTAAAATTTTTATATCTTCCGATAATGTACAGGATAAAAGTATTGTGCATAGCACAGGGTGAGCCCGACATCTATGCGAAGAACATGAGTAATCATTCATTGTCTGAAATTTTTTTGTGTGTAACGCTCTCTTAAACAATAAATTCGTTCGAACAGGTGCTCATTATTAAATGTATGTGTCTTTATGTACCATTTTTACCAGGATAGTTTGAAGTACAATGCCATTTCCAAAGTAAAATTCTGGCCTAAATGCTAAACCGCCGGTGCGGCTGTGTGAGCCGGCTGTCAGAGTCATAAAAATGAAGTCCTCATGGTTAAAAAAAAGGACGTCTCTGAGCAGCTTATTAACCTTGTTGAATTTTCTCCCTAAATTTGAGTAAATAACCTTGATCTGGAACATATTCAAATTTTAAACATGTTGAGCCCACATAAATTGTCATGTTCTGAGGTGATACAATCGCAATTAATTTTTTCGTGTTCTTTTATGCTGCAGATAGAAAATAACAGTTGTATGCCATTGTGATGAGATGGTCAGCATGCATTGAGCGCAGGAAATCCGATGCCTTTTGCTAAGGTGGTACTCGTGCTGAGCCTTATCTGAAATATGTAGTTGACAAAAATTTTCAGTGTGCTTTTTTTTGTATAATTGAACGTTTCTAGGATTTATCACCTTTTAAGGAGAGCATCCCCCTTATGAATCCTTGCTTCTGGGATTTCTTGAGAAACTGGGATTTTTGCTGTTATAAGAAGTGTAAGAGGTCAGGTACATCCTGTGAAAAAATGAGACTCGTACGTTCACTCGTTCGCCCGCTACGGGGATTTAAAAAATCGGGGGGTGTGGAGGGGGAAGTTGTATTTTATCATGTTACACCTCCCCCATGGCACTTTCTTCACGGCGCAAAGTTGTTATGTCATCTCCTATGTCTCTGGATTACTCTATAATGATTTCAGGGGTCTAACTTAAAACAAAAATTTTAAAAAAATTTTTATTTGTATTGTTTATGTTCCTTTGTTTTGCTTATAATGTAAACAATGGTTTTTGGGGTTTCAAAATGCTTCTCCTCCTACAGTTTTTGAGCTACAGTGATGGTTTTGGTATCATTGGATGCGGGAAGACGCGGGCTTTTATGGAAGCTAAAATTCGTTTCCTCAAATTTACATTTTTAATATGAAAAAGTGTAAAAATAGGAAAAAAATGTCCTTTTTCGGAAATGTAAAAATTTATGACGTCATAACTCATGAGCAATAAATAATTTTGGAATGAATTTTAGCTTCCATAAAAGCCCGTGTCATTCCGCATTCAATGATACTAAAATCATCACTGTAGCTCGAAAACTGTAGGAGGAGAAGATTTTTCCCTTCAAGCTTCGTTTTCTTTGATTTCCCATTTTCTTTTCAAGAAAATTGAACTTTTACTCAAAGCAAAAACGATTCCAAATTCAATTTCCTATCAGTATACCAAATTTCATTGTTCTAGGTTCAATAATAAAGAAAAAAGTCCGTATGGGGGACGCTCTCCTTAACATTCATTGATTTTATGCTTAGATCGATGGCCCGGATGTATGCCTATACTTTTTAGTTGAAACCGCCTTACATCACTTGAAAATTTGTATAAATTTTGCGTTTTTTGGTGTTCAAAAATATTGAATGACTGAGCAAGTTTAATTTTATTGTGACACCTCGATTAAATTCAATTTGAGAGTTTTCTTGAAGTTTAGTATGAATGTAATTTTGCTCTAACAAGCTCAGGAACACGAATCATTTTTTTTTGAAGTGAGAGTATTTCAAGTATAATGGTCGAGATCTTCAGCCAAATAATCATTTAAACGTTTTGACAACGAACTTTATTCCTGGCTGTCAAATGCAGAGTAAATTAACTTTTTCATGCCGGTGTCGGATTGAAACTGAGGAAGTGACGGTGCCTAGAATAATAAGTTTTAATTTAGTGTACTCTTTCCTCGTTGAGAATGTGTTGTATCACCTACAATGCCACTCAGCCAATTCTTAGGATGAATTTAGTTACTTAGAGATAAAATAACGCCTGCACACGTAAGCAGTAGAGTAAACTTTAATTGTTAAAATTTCTGTGTTCACAAAACCCACATGCTATGCTGCAGTGTTCAAGAGTGAGAAGCGAAATTTTTTTTATCTGTTGCTGAATTCCATTAGTTCAAACTGATTTGTTTTTCTTGTTCTTCTCAAATTTCTTGGACATAAGATCTTTATTGCATCATACTGCTATTCATATAAAGTCCTGGGAAAATCAGAATTTTTGTTGCGTATGTCGAGTGTTTGGCGGATAAGTTTAGTGTGCTTCAATCTCAGCTTCTATAGGTGGGATGAAACTTTATTAATAATTAAGTATACGTAGTATTAGAAAGAACAAACACGTGGATTAAAATACAATGTTGTCTAATCAGTTACATGGCGCCGATGAATGAATTTTCATTTTTTAAGTGTGCGTTAATTGAAAGATTGCGTATTTTTCTTCGAGTAGTTGGTTGTCTAAGGGAACGTTCAAGTTATACTCATGTGTGAAATGCAAATTATGTCTTACTGACACTGGATTCTACTACAGCGAAAGAGAAAGAGTTGTGTAGATTTCGAAGAAATGCTGCGCAATTTCTCGAGTGGTATTCAACAGCGTATTATATCGCAAAGTAAAAGTATTGCCTCGTGTGAGAGATGAATATTTCCTGCGTACGCCTGGGATTATTGTCTCCCTATACAGGAAGATTTACTTGTCGTATAAAGGGAATTTACCTGGTGTTTAAATATAAATTTATATCGGTGGAACGGAACATCCCTGAGAATTCTTCAGAATGTTTTTGGATTTTTATAATGGATTCCTAGTATTTGTCTACGAATTCTCTCTCGTTCGTGCGCGGACTTCAGACAGGTTCATGAGAATTAATTTTGCCTGATCAACAAAGTAATTCAAACGAGCCCTCTATGTTTGAGCACGAGATTGGAGGGGCGGAAGCACACTATAATGCTTTGAATGTTAACATGATTAGGCAGTAACTTTAATCAAATTGTGTGGACCGTTTCGTCAGTAATTGAAATTCAATCGTTAATTGATGGCGAGAGTGTGTTTGCATAATTAGGATGCATTTATCAACTTCAGTAGGATATGTTTATTTTCTACAAAGAAAATACTCAATATTTCGAAATGGAGTGTAATTCTGCAGACGAACTGATTTATAGCGTTAAAAATTGAAATTGCATAGCGACTGGAATGTACAAGTGAAATCTTCATTGAGAATGTATGCAAGAGAGGTACACCGTGCAGCGGAGAGCAGAGCTCTGCCGAGATTTTATTGCTTTGTGGATAGCTCATGCAATTAAAAATTGTGGCGGTACGTTCAAGCTGATGTGGTCATAACTCTAGTGTGGTATTGCGGGACGTAAGAATGTAAGATGTTGTGAGAATAAGAAATAAAGGTTTTGAGATGTTATCAGAAGCATTGAATTAAATGCATTGAAATTGAAGGACAACGAAGAAAATAACATCATTGAATAACAATTGTGCAATGTCTCAAAGGCTGAGAATCAGGTAGAATTTTATGTCATATCTATTTTTTTACATTTTGTGGGTCAGTGTTAAAGCAAAGTCAGATCGTCAGAAGAGCCTTGTCGGCATAGTACGACGTGAAGTCTGACGGGTTGTTAACACTACATTTTGTCTATTTCTGAACTTTTTGTGTGTCGGTGTTGTCAGAATGTCGGATCGTTAGAAAAGCCTTCGCGGCAGAGTATGACGTAAAGTTCGACGCCTTGACAATACCCAATTTATATGTGCATTTTTATTATTTATTGGTGCGTATTCGGGATTTCGGCCTACCTGGTAAATCTCCTGCTGGCTCGTACGTCATGTGCAAGAATGTTCATCTTCGAAATATTTAGGTGATTTGACTGATTAGTGACACCGTCGAACGAATTTCGGCTTTTGTCTAGATTTGGTTGAGGATACCGGAAAGTCACTAATTTATGTAGGAATGTAGGAAACTCCTGGATGATCTCACTTCCGCCTCACTCAGGGCAGATTTTGAAAGAAACCAAGGAAACAATTCTTACGTTGATCAACCAAGTAATGCGCTGTCTCTCGAGTACAAATGGACCAGGTTAGACAATTAAACGCGTATTTTACGGAAGTTAATCTTAGCAATGTTAATGCGAACCTCAGGGGTTAATTTTTACAAGTCGACGAGTAAATAGGGAACCTAACCTGATGGTCTTCGTAAACAAATATGCTTCACTTTCTTCAATTATTATGGAAGGGCTGACGAGCCCGACGATGGAAATCTACTGAATTTTCCGCGAAATATACGCGACGCAAAAGGATGGATGTACTACTCATTTTCCGCGAAATATACGCGACGCAAAGGATGGATGTACTACAAATTTTCCACGAGATGTACGCGACGCAGGATGGATTCAAGCGAAGAAGCTTGTGTATTTTGAAAAGAAAAACCTATTCTCAGCAGGGCCCACTTTGATGACTATATCCACGTAAACTGAAGTGAAAAAGAATTGATTATTTGAAGAAATAATTGAGGTTGGAAATTCACCTCCATCTTTGAGACTTTGTTAGGTGGATTACAAACGAGGATACGGAAATGTCACTGTGTAACACATTCGCCTACCAAACGATTTCTATTTAAATGTTTATGCATTTCGTTGGATTTGCCGAGGGAAAGCCGAAAAATAAGATAAATTTCATGTGTGTGTTTCAATATTCTAGTGTCTATGTGCCCGATATGTGTGTTATGTTAGCTGTGTTTTCCTTCGAGTCCTAGAATGTTTTCTGTTCGATGTGATTTTTGGGCGTTAGGATGTCATAGTAACCCGATGCGATATGTGTTTGATTAACGTCATACGTCTATGTTTTATCAACGTCAGGGTGCGTCAATAATATAATAACGTGAGAGTTATGTTCATTTCTGCGGGTTTGCAAAGTACGGATGGAAGTTTACGACCTTATAAAAATTTGATATTGTCATAGAAAATTTGACCCGTCGGCTCAAATTTTTGTGGAGCGCGTGGGGATGTGTTAGGAAATAATTGATATTAGGCATATATAAGCAGCACAGGCACGACGCAGCCGGCAACCGGAAGGACGCTGTGCGGGCCGAGGGAGCTTGGAAAGGCAGGATAGGAGGAGAAGGGAGGAGTAGGTAGGGGGTAGCGACTGGAAAACTAGTGCGCCAAATTGAATACATAATAAGACGAGCGCAACGTGAATACATAGCACTGAAAAGAAGGGGTTAAAAACTTAATTGCCCACGGGTTAAGAAATCAAGGATTTATGGGTTTATTTTGAGAAATATGCGTAGCAATATTGTGAAGTAAGGGACACGTCAGTATAGTGAGGTGACGCTCGGGGGTTAACCAATCGCGAAAGGCTACGTCACGTTCAGCTTGACGCGGGTATAGCGCACTGCCGCACGGGACGCGTCCTTTGTGGGGGTGAGATATACAAGCTGAGGCTTGAAAGCAGCCGGTCTATTTCTGCGTGATCCTGACTAAGTGAAGATGTAGGCCTGCGTGTGCCAAGATGGGAGGTGAGATTATATTCTTTGTTCTGTGCTAGGATCAGTCTTTGGATCTGTGCAAATGTTTAATTTTTCAATCCGTCAATCCGGGGCGTGTGGGATTTATTATCTCAAACAGGATGCTTTGCGTTGAGCTTTTAGTATGACGGTAAAATGATCAATTCTCAGAGGGGAAGTGTTTTGTTTTGAGACGGCATAAAATGGGGAATCAAAATGTTCGTGTGTTCATCAGAGGGCTTGCATTTTGTAAAATGTTCTCAAACAGGGAGTGTTTAGAATTTAACTTAATATTTGGGTAGAAGTTCGAGGGTGTGATATATCTCATGGGGAAATCAAATTTATTCGTGTTTTTTATTATATGGCTTTCATGTAACAGAGTGCTTTGTTATTTGTTTTCTCAAGCGGGGATTAGAAGTTTCGGGGAAAGCTAGGGTATCTGTTGAAGCTTCATGTCAATTCTCAGAGGGGGATCAATAACGTTCATATCTCAGGGAATAGATAGTATAAACCTGTGCATTGTTCACAGGCGGGTGGGTCATAGCACCGCGACGCGGTTGCTCTACACAACCGTGGTGCAGTAGCTGATGCCGGGAGTTCTCAATCTCGCAGCGGTTCCCCACCAGCCTGGTATTCAGCACCATGGATGCTATGCTTCGTGCCTCAACAGGCCGCCGACAGTGAATTGACTAGGGAGCGCTCGCAAAGAGAGATTGTTAATAAGGCGAAGATGAAAGGCATGCTGAAACAGTGAAAATCCATTTTTGGCGCGCAGTGTGTAATGTGAATTAGGCAGCTCATGAAGTTTGATGGCAGAGGTTCTAACCTTGGTTTGACATAACCATTCATTTTTATGTGTGCGCTAGCCAGGACATTCATTTCATGTTTCTAATTTGCTTTTATTGTGCACAATTCACGGGGTTATATTCGCAAATAAATTTTATGTGTTCAAGGTGTAATTATCGCATTGTGCCGGCTAAATGGTTATGTCGCCAAGAATAAGCATCATGCCTGATGGCAGTGGTGTGCAATTTTGGTGGCGATACATGTTTCCCTGTACCAAAATACACGTGTTCACTTAAAAATAAATGTGTTTAATCTTAATGCTCATTATTCTCCATGACTATTTATGTGGGTAACGTGCGAGCATAAAGGTGTACATTATATTTATTTGTGGAGGTTGCAACTCCTCCTACGTTACGTGCTTGACCAGCATTGTATCGTGACAAATGGTTATTAAAATATGTTAAAGTAAATACACTTATATTATGCACACACATTTGAGTATTGTAATACCCATGTCACTAGTCGAAATAAATTGTGGGCAATGCATTCCTAATGTTTAATTTAAATTAGATGATATATGTAACTGCAATTATAAAAGAAATCACAATTTCAATGACGACGCATGTTGAAAACATTTTAGTGCACACTTACAGTGAGGAACAAGCTCAGAGACTTGCGGTACAAGGAATTTGTTGAAGGTAAAATGGGTGGATAAAAATAATCCTGCGTCTAAGCGAGGTTGACATTCAGTTCTATATTTCCACTCCTACGCATAAACTAGTATTCCAATCGACTCGGAGAAAATGTTTTTCATCACGTCACGAATCTATGATTTTTTTACGCAAACAATGTGGGCACAAAACAGTCAAAAACATGAAAACGATTATTTTACAACGGCTACCAAGACATGTACGACAGAACTGGATTACTATGTGAAATTTATCACTCACATAGGGCTGTCATAATATGCTCAAGAGCGTCAGAAATGATATGAAAAATTGCGCCACACAAGACCATCAAGAACATTTTAGGACGTGAATAAGAGAAGAAACACAAATTTCCTTGAATGTTACCAAATAAAAAAGTTACACTATTTTAGAAACGTGATGCAAAAGTCTTTAGTTAAGAAACATACATAAATGCCATGACGGGAGGTTTATGGCTTGTACAAAAACGGATAGAATGAAACTGATATTGGTCAATACGTTCAAAATAGGGTCATATTTCAATTATAAGGATAAAACTCCCAACGGCATGCTCTCATCTGTTATCTACAAATATTGTTGCGCACGTTCTGCGTCTGAGTACGTGGGCTCAACTAAACGGGCCCTCAGTATTCGCGTTGATGAGAATGCTGGTAGGAGTTTTAGAACAGGCCTCCTTCTCTCTACGCCATCTCATTCTGCCATCCTTTCTCATGCAGAGCAATGCGATCTTCCAGTGCGCTAAAACGATATCAAAGTAATTGCATCCACATCTGATATTATTAATCATCGTATTTTAGAATCTTTGTATATTTTAACGGAAAAACCGGTTTTGAACGATAGTCAGTCTGCTTTTCCCCTTCAGCTAGTTTAGGTTGTACTTGTTGTTTTTAGTATGATGTTATTTTATTTTTATTTTTTCCTCATAGTCCGCAATTTTGCTTGAAATTTTATTGGATTTTGTGATTTTCCATCGACAGAAGTTGAAAATGACCTAACAGGTCAAAACGTTCTTCTCTTAGTATTAGACTGTCATAATAAGAATGTTTAATTTAAAAGCGACTTTATTTGCGCTTTTATTTATTATTTGAAACAATAAACATGTAGTGCCTTACTTTAGTTATCCCTAAAATTTCATTCTAGTTGTACAACTGTTCTGTAACCGTGATATATGAAAGTTTCAACTTCTTCGCCCCGTATCGGGACTTTCGTTAATGCGCCGTAGCTGATAACCAAGAGGGGGGACTTTTATCTGTGCGATAAAAGTGTATTAAAGTAATACCTTCTTCAGCCACTTATTTTTTCTGCTCCTTCTGTCTTGAAAGCTTAAGAGAAAGCTTAGTCGGAAGACGGAGTGTGGTTTTCGACCACCGGCCCCGGGGCAACCCCTCCGGGCTAGAGGTGAGAATTTTTTCCAAATATTGCTTTCCCATTCTGTGTGTGTTTTTTCAATTATATGATCTTGTGCATACATGTCAAATTCAAATGTCTTAATACTGTATAGTTTTAAATTCATTCACATTGTATAGTTTAATGTATTGATATTTGTATAGTCTATTTTCTTACTATTGTATAGTCTATTGTATTAGTACTGTATGGTCTATTATATTAGTATCGTCTAGTGTAACGTAATAATTTTGTATAGTCAAATGTACTAGTATTGTAGGTTTTAATGTATGATATTGTATAGTTCACAGTGATCTTATCTTCTAGATCTCGTCTATTTCGGTAATTAATACCAGAATTAGGGGCACCGTTGCTTAAGTGTGCCTTAAATAGGCGATTTGTACAGCTGTGTGCTGTATATATTGTAAAATAATATTGAGCAGCTCAATTGTAATTATAGTAGGGCAGGGCTAGGCCTTTTTCCGTAATGCCCCCCCCCCCCTGATCGGGGGAGGGAGCTGATGCTGGGCGGGGAGGCTCGGGTAGCCGCCCCCCCAGGAGCCCTCTTCTTTCAAACCCTCGTTCAGCTTCCAAAACTAGGAACTCAACTCCGGGGTCCTTCCCCTTTAACCCTGGCAACCTTCCGCCTACGATGCTTATACCACCAAAACCCAACATAGCTGCAACCAGTACAGCACCTAGAATAAAATCATCAACAAATAGAGTACAACTTAAATTTATCGATACAGCTAAACCAGTGGACAAGATAAAAATTTTGCAACAACCTTCAAAGACCTAAATGCTCCTCTTATTAGACTGACTTCCACCAGTACAGGTTTCTATGCAGTAACAAAAGACGATGTCATTTCAGTTGATAAACTAACTTCCAGTAAAGCAATCAACGCATTCCAAAAATTGAATTTAATTCCAGTTATTCCCCCCGACCTAAGAGCAAAAAGATCAATTTTTGTCAGACAAATTGATAATGAAAAAGGTGCAAGACCTGAGGATGAAATCAAAGCAGAAATCCAACAGCAAAATTCATGGTTATCAGTAACAGAAATAGTTAAAATAAAGCAAAATACTCATCTAATTAAAATTATAACTTCCGACACCACCACTGCACAAAGGATCCTCCAAGATGGGTTTTATATGTATCATACAAAAATTACACCCTATCAATGTGAACAAGAAAAATACACACACATCCTCATCTGTAACAAGTGCTACAAATATGAAGACCACCCAACATCCAAATGCACCCAAACAACACAATATTGCTCAGAATGCTCCTCACAAGAACATACTTACCAACAATGCACAAGCCCACTTAAACAATGCCTCAATTGTAATGGACCACACAGAACATTAGCATCAAGTTGCCCATATAGAAAAAATGTAATCAAACAAAAACTCGAAAATGAAAAACAGGAGCATCACCAACAAACTCAAAACACCTATGCTGAAATTCCAAAGCACGCAATATTACAAACAAACCCCCAGAACACACTAACATCACAAACACATATTAAACTGACAGCACTCATCTTGGAAGCACACATAGCAGCACTGAAAAGAAAACAGAAATTTGGCGACCTTCTTTTACAATCCTTAAAACTGAACATCAATATCGATACCACTTTCCCAGGTCGTGACTCAGCCGCAATTTTCAATTTTTACTACAAATCAGAAACAACACCACAGGAGACGGAAACGGAACAGGAAAAAACGGTGGATGTCTCTCTCGAATGTGAACAGGAGCATATGGAGGAGGCCATGGACACGGAGGCTAGAACTAAACGCAGGATAAGTGATGATATGGGTAATTCAAGCAAAGTATTAGACAACAAACACAACTTTCATAGAAAACTATACAGAAATTTCATGGACAATTCACCAACCCCAGAAAATCCCCCGACAGAATGGTACATCCAGGAACTCAACAGAAAAAATAATGATAAAGGATTAAAATTCACTGCTCAGGACATGAGCTCATAAACATTACTGGATTACATTCGGAGCAACAGGGTCCAATTCACAAGAACCAACATATACATAATCCCCCACGCGGACTTCATAAATCTTCCAAGACACCAAACACTAATAACAGCCACCAAAAAAAACAAAAAAATTAATTGCTCAAAAATGAATCTGAAGAAAATAACAATAATTCAACACAACGTGCAATCTTGGAATACCAATAGAATCACACTATCCAACATATACAACACGCTAGACCCAGACGTAAAACTCATCAATAGTCACTGCCTCATAAACAACCAACCCCTTAAGATCTTTAATTACAATACAATTTATTCAAATAAGTTGAACGAAAATTGTGCCTTCAATAGGCGATTTGTACAGCTGTGTGCTGTATATATTGTAAAATAATATTGAGCAGCTCAATTGTAATTATAGTAAACAAAAGCCCTGGATTACTAGAGACATCGTGATAAATATAAAGAAACGCCAAGCGTACCTAGCCCTCCTTTGCGAAGGGCGAATATCTAGAGAAACATATAACCGATTCAGAAACTATGTGACAAACCAGATAAGAACATCAAAAAAGAGCTACTTTACCCTCAAGTTTACTCAATTCAAAGCTGACGTTAAAAAGACTAGGCGCCTCCTTAACTCTTGTTATAAACCGAATAACGCCGAAAAAAAGAAAATTGGATATATCACTCAAGATAATGCAAAATACCATGAGAAGAATGAAATTGCTAATCTCTTCAACAACTTCTTTGTAAACGTAGGGAAAACTATAGCCAATGGTATTCCAAGTGAACCTACTGATTACCTGGAATTTATGGATCATATTCGAGAACACAACTCCTTTTTCTTTACGCCTACAAACTCCTCCGATGTAATTGCGTGCATAAACAACATGAAAAATAAATCGAGTGGGTTACAAACGTTTCCAACTAAAATACTTAAAATAATTGCTGATATTGTGGCCCCGCTGAAATCCAATATTATTAACCAGTCTCTCTTACTAGGCACTTTCCCAAACTCCCTCAAAGTTGCTAGAGTAACCCCTATCTTTAAAAATGGAGAAAAAACCTCTGTAAACAATTATCGACCTATCTCCATGTTACCAATTTTTTGGTAACATGGAGAGGTATTCGAGAAAATTGTGTATAAAAAAGTGTACTCTTATTTTGAACAAAAATCATTTCTCTATGATAAACAATACGGCTTTCGCTGTAAAAAATCAACAACACAGGCAATAATAAATCATTTACAATTCCTTTATTCTAATATAGATAACGGAAAGACTGTCTTCTCTGTATTTCTTGACTTTCGAAAGGCATTCGATTGTGTGGACCATAATATATTACTCTCGAAACTTCATTGTTATGGCATTCGTGGGGTTGCCCATGATTGGTTCAGATCATACCTAACAAATCGGAAGCAATACGTTGTCATTGACGACGCAAAATCGGACCCACAGAAAATTAGCCATGGAGTTCCACAAGGATCTGTTCTTGGGCCTCTCCTTTTTCTGATTTTTATCAATGATATTATTAAATCTACATCATTTTTTAAATTCATACTTTTTGCCGATGACAGTACGCTTTCTGCGGTCGTTCCGAACGAAAATCCCAGTACGATTGCGGAGAGTATAAATAATGAACTCCATAAGGTTTCACTGTGGCTTAAAGCTAATAAAATAAGCCTCAATATCGATAAAACAAATTATATTACGTTCGCATACAAGAAAAATATATCTCTACCATCCATTAAAATTGGCGAAGGTGAAATCAAAGAAACCAACTCATGTAAATTTCTGGGCATCATAATAGATAAACATCTGACCTTCAAAGAGCACATCACTCATATTAGTTCTAAATTATCAAAATCCATCGGAATCCTGAATAAAGTTAAAAATTTCCTGCCTGAAACAGCCTTACTAATGCTTTATCGAACGCTCATTTCACCATACCTGCAATACGGAATAGAAGCATGGCATGGAACTGATAAAAATAAAACCAATATAATTTTTACTCTGCAAAAAAGAGCCATCAGAGCGGTAAAGAACCTAGAATATAATGCTCACACAAATGATTCATTCAAAAATTTACAAATACTTAAACTCTCGGATCTCTACAAAATCTCCATCTGCAATTTCATCTACAAAACATTAGCTAATGATGGCGACAATAGCCTTCAACAGTTATTAACTGCGCGAACTGGTCATCAAGACCATTTAACACGAAATAAAAGTAAATTCATGCTTCCTTATTATTCAAAGGCCCGCTCGCAACATAGTATACTATTCGTTGGAACTAAAACCTGGGACTCAATACCTGCGGAGATCCGTGAAAGTAATTCTTACAATTAATTTAAAAGAAATCTTGAGTCTCACTTCTTATCAGAATACTAGTCGTGTAAGATCCCCAAGTCAAATCCTGCCTCCTACATGTCTGGTCCTAATAATGCAATTTGCCATGAGTAATATCGCCGATTTTCAGTCTGCTCCCTAATCGTTATCGAATATACTGTTAAATATTGTCCATATGACCTATATTGTAAAATTAAACATCAATATCGAGTTCATTATCCTGTTAATCAGTCTAATGCGAAACTAGGCTAAGTGAATTAGGTTAAACATTATTGTACGCCCTAGAATAATGTAATGGTAGGATGCCCTAGAAGTCGCTGAACTTATTCGGGCCCACAGGTAGCTATACTCAACTCTGACCATTGTATTAGACTTAAGAAACATTCTACCTCTGTATCTCCTGTGGTAAATAAATTGTTTAAATTGTTTAAATTGTGAAAATCACGCAGGCACTGCAATAGCACTCAGGAAAAGCATTTCGTACAGACTTCACGATGAT
Organism: Morinoia aosen; assembly: GCA_030386875.1. Taxonomy (NCBI): domain Eukaryota; kingdom Metazoa; phylum Arthropoda; class Malacostraca; order Amphipoda; family Talitridae; genus Morinoia; species Morinoia aosen. Next base: position 14,178,106 of record CM059576.1, on the reverse strand, counting down.
TTCCACACAGATATGATAGCAGTAACAATAGATACGCTTCAGGGACCAATCACCATCGGTACTACATATACACCCCCAAGAACAGACTACCTGAATTTCATAGACTTCCACATGCTTTTCAATAGACCACACCCAACCTATATTCTAGGTGACATAAACGCCGCACATAGCATAACTGGATACTCACATAGGAACAACAGAGGAAACCGTCTTTTCTACCAAATTTCAAAACAGAAATGCACACACATTGGACCCTTTTTTCCCACCCTAATAACTCACAATAGCACCACCTCACCCGATGTAGTTTTACAAAACAAGCATGCATTTCATAATATTTTCTTGAAGCCCGGCCACATCACACCATCGGATCACATTCCAATAATCTCTACCATCACAGCCAACCCAATGCAAATTCCCATCAAGCCGCGAAGACACTTTCATAAAGCAAATTGGAAATTATACAAGCAGTTACTATCACCTGTCACACCCTCTTCACAACCGGATCCAACTATAAACGAAATAAACAAGTACCTGGACACATGGACCAAACACGTACAGGATGCCACAAATACTGCAGTCCCACTCATAACTCATAGGATAATCCCTGGGATCAAACCAACTCACGAAACTTTGACATTACAAGCACAATACCGACAGACAACCCAATACATTTCCAGATATGGGCCATCTATAGGTTTGAACCGACATTTGAACACAATAAGAATCCGATTACAAGATATATACAAAGGCAAATATCAGCAAACCTTGGAGGATTTAATTCATAGTCTTAAATGTCAAGAGGATCCGAAAATGTTCTGGTCATCCTGCAAGAGGATGATGGGTGGCAACACTAAACAACAAATACCATACATAGAACATAATAAAGAACAGTTACATACTCCTCAAGAAAAAGAACCCATCTTCAGAGCACACTAGAAGGAAATATTTACTGAACAAGACGAACCCCACTTCGACAGGGAACACATTGCAATAGTACAAGAACAAATGAACAACATAGCAAATACAATCAAACCATACGGAACTGGAAATATCAACAGACTGGACCCTATACATTTTCCCCCTATTACATTTGAAGAACTATTACAAGCGCTGAGACCGTTCAAACAGAAAGCACCAGGAACAACGGAAATAACCACTTTACAACTTAAAAACTTGCCAAAAAACATGATTCACTTTCTGATTAATATTTTCAATATGTCCATATCAGCTGGTTACTTCACGGACAACCTAAAACATGCCATAATGATTTTCCTCCCAAAACCAAACACATCCCCAAAATCAGTTCAAAATTACAGACCAATTTCCTTCCTGGATGTACACGGCAAACTACTAGATAAAATTTTAAATAATAGGTTGACAAATTTCCTTACAATTCATAATCATTTCAATAGCAGACAACACGGATTCAGATGTAATAGAGGCACACATACCGCACTGGCAACCCTGCACGAATCAATTTCCATCCAATTAGCACAAAAATTCACAATAGACATTTGCTTAAGAGATGTTAAAAAAGCATTCGACAAGGTATGGCACTCTGGTCTCATCTTCAAACTTTCACAAATCAATCTTCACCCTATGTTTCTGCGGACCCTGAACAATTACCTTAATAGCAGGACAGCCTCAATAAGAATATCCAATTACATAGGGCCGCGATTTTCATTGTGCACAGGTGTACCCCATGGAGCATGTCTATCCCCTACACTTTTCAGCTTTTATACTCATGATTTACCACCGCCGCTACCTAAAACAGATTACATATGTTTTACAGATGACATCACACAGATAACAGCCGGAAAATATTCACCAAGATACGCAACAGCCAACACCAAAAGAGCAATAGAACAAATAAACACGTTCGAAAAGAAATGGAAAATATTAACCAACAGTAATAAATTTGCCATAATTCCCATAAATAGAAGGAAAACATTTGAAGTTACCATAAACGACAAATCAATACCATACACAAATAAAGGAAAAGTCCTGGGTTTGAACATAACAACACATGGTATATCATCACAAGCCTCCATTAGATAAGCAATAGCCTACAAAAATCTAAAAAAATACCGTTTTACTCACCTCCCTACAGAAACTAAACTGAAATTATATCTGGCCTTTGTAAGATCAGCATTAAAATACCCAGTCATACCTTTACACACAGTATCAGCAACAGCAATATCCAAATAACAAAGAGTACAAAACAAAGCACTTAGATTTATCACCGGCACAAGTTTAATAGAAGCAATAGCATCCAAATACCTGCACAATCATCTAAATGTCCCTCCCATAAACATACTGCTACACGAGCATGCAAACAGGATCTGGCACAACATGCAGCAATTCGATCCTGACCTGTGTACAAAATTAAGATTTCCTCCGGAGCTCATCCCCAAACAACATTTCTAGACTACTCTATGGACTACTAGAGACTACTAGACTGCTGGCAATGGCCCCCTCCACCTCCAAAATATACATGAACCAACAACCTTGCCAGGCACACCTATTAAGACAATTTCTAGTCCTTTTAGGAGGACGTGCGTGAAGACCAAACAAATTTCATTAATATTTTTTATTTTTTGTTTTTTGGGGTTTTGGCGAGCGGTAGGACGGTCTCCCCCCCCCCCATTGGTGGGAAGCCGAAACCCCAGACTTTTTACTTCATTTTAGTTGCACTGATATACAAAAATTTTTCATTAATTATTTTTCATTACTTTAATAGTTCTTAAATTCCTGTTTACTTACACCTCTAATTATTCAATAGCCTATCTGTAAAAATGTACGTAGTGTAAAGTGCATGTCTGAAAAACTGTATCTAGGTGTATATAATGTATGATGTGCACAGACGCTATAATTGTAAAAAGGTAGAGAACAGCAATCAACTTGAAATTGTTTAGACAGCTAGAATGTAATGTAGGTCCTGTTAAAAAATAAAAAATAAAAAAATATATAATTAATCATAATGAAAAAATTAAAATAATAATAATAAAAAAAGAATAAAAAAATATAAATAAAAAATGAATAAATAAATGAATATATATGAGAAAAAAATAATAATAATAAATAAATAATAATAAAAAATAAAAAAAATAGAATAAATAATGAAAATGCATATATGCATATATGTGTGCATGCGTATCGTGTACGTGTGTGTGTATGTTTGTAGGTGTATGGGTATGGAAAATGTATATAACTATTTGTGAGCGCGTGTGTCGTGTGTATGGGTGGTAATGCATATGAAAAATAAAAATTGTATGTATACATATGTATTCCTGTGTATCGTGTGTGTGCGTAATTTTGAAAAAAAGTATGGGTGCACGTGTCGGGTATGTATGTGTGTATATGTGTGTAAAATTTATATATATGCATATATATGTACAAAAATAAACAAATAAATACAAAAAATTAAAATAATATATGTTTAAGTTAGTATATAGTATATGTATATATAGTGTATGTATATAGGGACTTGTAGACGAGCATAAAATTGCTAAGCTTAAATTTAAATTCACTCCGCGTACGGATTGCTCATGTCGCCCTCTACCGTGGATATAATAATACAATAGAGCAGAGTAGACGCGGCATAATACAAAACATGAATCACTTTCAGCATGAAAAGCCCTGATGTGTACTTCTCCCTTATTATTTTAACTAACTTGTAGCAAGAATAAAACAAGATGCACAAGATTACCTAATTATGCGTTGAGCGCCTTTTTCTTCTTCCACTATCCCTTTCCTTTTCTCTCCTTTTTTCTCTTCTGGCACACTCTATGCCAAACTCTAATTCTCTTCTCATTCTTTCCTATTGTCACCGCCTCCCCCCCCCCCGTATCACTGATACGAACTGCCGTAAAAGTATATAAGTAACGCCGCTGCTTCACTCCCCGCAAACAGAACTCGATGGCTGAAGCAACAAGTACACCTAGCCTCACAATTATAACGAACTTTGTGGATCGAAAAAATTTGTGGTATGTAAGAAATGCATACATTGACTTAGTAGTTTTGTATTTCTCGACATCAAGGAACATGATTAGAATTGTTTGTTGAGGTAGATACTGAAAAATATCAGTGTGAGTGAGCATAAAAAATGAAAAAAGTGAGTTTACAGATTAATTAAGAGTGCACGCTTTAATTCAAACAACAAACTTATGAGATTTCTCTGTAGTGAATGTAGCATCAGCTACAAAAATGCATAAATTCAATGAAATTCTCATTCATTCATATTCAAATAGCATAACTATTAGCATTAAAAATCTTACACTAAATTATTATTAATAATTTTCGACTTATAATTGAAAACCCTTGAAGTTTTTGTGTAAATGCATGAGATATAAAATAACGATCGACATTTTCGAGTTGGAAGCCTCTGAAAGTGGCAACACCGTGCGGGACGCTTGGTTTTCAGCGTCACTCTCTCGTGCGATTCGTAGCTTGTGCGTTACAGCGTTCTTGTAAGTGAAAGAAATTAAGTGTTTAAATAGAGCAAATCTGGTAAAGTATATTGTGTCATTTCTTAGTGTGCATTGTGTTTAAGTATAAGGATCTGGTCAGTGTCGTGATATATAGATAAACATAAAAATAGTGGTAGAGTTCGTAAAAATAGCATGTTTGATTCCGAGCGCTATCTCAACATGACATAGCGTGAATTTTGCGTGTCATGTTCATTTCTTGTGTCAAGTATTATAGATATTCAACTACGTCCTTCCTTACTACAAAAAATTATATACCTGCAGCTGTCATTATGACTTGCAACTCGCTCATTGGATACTTCGTAAGAGCGCACGGCGAGTTGCCGATTGTGTTCCCAAGATGGCGTAGCGTAAACTGCTGTCTCATGGGATTTTTCTGTGTTTAAAATTGCACTGTATTTATGTTTAATATTTTCCTTTTTTTATTACAAGTTATACTTGCAGTGTTTTTCAGTATAGTTGACATGTAAATGAATTTGGAGTGCCTTTTTATTTTTCGTACGGAGATTAGCGTACGAAATTTAGTCATGCATATTCCTGAAAATCTGGAGCTTTTCATATCTCATTATACTCCATAATTCGTGTGCTTAATCGCATGTAGTTTCAAACATGAATAATAATTATGTCATTACCAAAATTTCTTTTAAAATTTCATGCTATTATATTTAAAGCAAGGGCAGTAGTGAAAGAGCTCACCAGCTATTAAAAAGAGCTATCCTATTTCTAGAGCTTGACAAAGAGAAAACAATTCAAATAGCTCGTGTTGAATCTGTAGGACGTCTCAGTGTTTCTCCGTGATGGGAATTTACCGTTGCAGTGTAGGGATTGTCAGTTGTGGAATTTTTCCTTGATGCCTCTCCGAGAACCTTCTCATTCAGCGTCTTCGATTATTTCCAGATCCTCGGCATCATTAAACACCACAACACACCTTCCCTGGGCCTGAGCTTTACAAGTTTATATCTACGTGACCTATCCTCTAACTCAACCATCGAGTTATACCACGTAATTGCCTACTTTGGCGGGAGACGTTTCTGACCTTGATTATACATCCCCTTGCAATCATCTTGGTTTTTGGAGCTAGTAAAGCCTAGTATATCACAACCACAGGCTAGATAATCTACCTGCTTCTACCACGATAACCTGCTTGACCAGCGGGGAATTAATAGAAAGCTCTGAAACCATAAATTGACTCATCCACACGTCACGGTTTTCAAATTCATATTCTGCCAGTCGTTAAAAATTAAACAGACTGTAAGCTTACCTTGAATCCCCCAAACACACTCATTTACATCCTGCCAACGCCATCGCTCGCCGTACCACGCCATCGCTCGCCGGACCTCGCCTGCACGGATTTCCCATCTAAGAGAAGCTCTTCAAAAGTCAAGCTCACCGCCAGTCCTCCCGGCTTTCCTTCAATAAATAATCCAAGCTGAGTCCTAAAAGTGTCGTAATTATCCCTTTCTCGCAATTTTAAGAACCTTATCGAGTACGTTTACGTTGGTCGTTTAATAATACGGGTACTAAAGTTTTAATCCATACCTCGCCAACGTAACACTGGTGACCCCAGCCTTAAAACTTAAAAACTATTCAACTCGATAAGTGTTTGAGAGAGTGTGAGAGAGGATAATGTTGGCCTATCATTGTAGTGATAAGTTCCCATGTCGTAGTCCTTGAGAATTTCTATGGATTTTACCGTGTTAATGTTCTCTGAGCAGCTCTAAAAAAAAATTTTCAGTGCTATTCTGTCTTCTGTCTCATATGCCGCAGTAGGTAGAAATTTTTTATTTCACCTTCTTTCGCGCTTACGCTATTGCCGACTACCGTAAATTTTCGTTTCCATTTTTTTTTTCTTGTTTCCGTTTTCAACGTTATTTGAATGATTGAGTAGGTAATTAATAACGCAAACCGTTGACACTTTAATACCAAAGTTATTAGGCGTTGAATACGTAAAATTCCGTGCCGTTAGAGCTTAATTTTGCATTCAAAAGAAAATTGCCAGCATGTCCGACACAGAGAATGAAGATCGAGCGCGCACTAAACCTATTAGTCTGCTACCTTTCATACCAGCAGAAAGCCTCACTTGGTTTAACCAAGTGGAGGCAATATTTAGATATAATAATATCAGGAACGAGAGCGATAAGTTCCATGCCCTAATTGCCGCAGCACCCACGCAAATGCTAAGTGACTCGAATGATTTCATTACGAACCCACCTGCTGTTAACCCCTATGGAATCTTGAAAGGTAAACTCTTGGCAAAGTTGCAGATGTCCGACGCGGACAAGTTTAGGTCTTTAGTAAATGAGTCAGCAATTCCACCTGTCTCCGTCACTTTCTCTCCGACCTCGTTAGTAAAGGAACTAAAAAGATTATCAGCCGGTGTTAACATAGCTGAGGGGTGCCTCAAAGAGGTTTATATGAACAAACTGCCTAGTGCCGTGCGCCCCTTTCTATCAATGGTTAGCCCGGACGAAAGTTTAGAAAACCTCGCACAGGCCACTGAAACAGTGATGCGCAACCTAAACATGACACACACACCGCAGGTAGCTTCCTAGAACGCATCATCTGCGAATTTTAGCCCGTCAAATGCTCCTAATATTCAACCTCCTACTTCTATGGAATCAATGCAGCGCGAAATCGCAGAGCTGAAGCAAGCTTTCAAGAATTGCCAGTTAGGTCACAGTGTAGCTCATATCCAGCCAGGCCCAAGGAATTTCTCACGTTACCATGCCTACGACTATCCCTATGACTATCTTCCTCCTCAACGTTTTGATAGAGGTAGATCTTATGATAGGTCAGCTCAAAACTGACCAACTTCATTCGATAAAACCCTAAATTTTACCAAAAATGTGTTTCGGAAATATTTGCCGATCACGTTTCCGTCTGTCACTTCCGTCGGAAACACTGCGCAGAACCATTTCGCAAGCGCGCACAAGCGTATATAAGGCCGGCTTTCCAGGCAGAGTCGTCATTCACGTAAGAGATTCTCCTGAGTTGGTGCTTGGGCCCCAGAGCGGGCATATGTAGGTAACAAGTGTTTAATGCTAAGTTTTTATTGTGTCTATAGCCCCATTATATTATCTTCTGTGTCTTGAGAGCTCATTTTTGTGATTAACCTAGGAACATTCACTGTGTTATCTGTGCCAGTGTTAGTTAGGCACAAGCTTCAAGTTCACTGTGCCATCTTTGTCATTGTTTTCCCTTTTGTAGTTTTACTGTTGTGTCTTTTTATATGCTACTCCTTTTTATATGTAATTTTGCTGCGCCTAGAAGCAATTCTTGCTCATCTGTATTATAGAGAATAGAGGCTTCACCTTTTCTCATATTTACTTTTGGTACATTATTTAATTACCTCAGTGCTGTAGCTATTTTACTTCTAGCTGTTAGTTCATTTAGATTACATACTCAGTTGTGTTACTGCTTGTAATATCAAGATAGAGCTTATGACCAGTTGGTCTTGAACACCGGTTCTGGGTGTTAAGATGATTCAGGCTGTGACTCGGGCGCTAGAGCTGCGGACTGACCTTAGCACTAGACTTCTGCCGTTGTTCTTCTTGTAAGCAGCAAACTGCAGCAGTCTTGCACATGTGTATGAATAGGCTCGTTATAGTGCAAATTAATTCCGCTCGACGTTCCCTCACAGGATCGACTGGACCACACATCCCACGCACTCACAAACAGGTTATGGAGCCAAACCCTAACCTCTTACTTGCAGCCACTCTGCATTAAGAAATCAAGGAGCTTACCTCCTCCAAGTTTCTCCTCCTCTCCAAACTTACTAAACTGGAAGGCCTGCATCCCTGCAGCTAAGCCGCTAAAATCTCCAGTTGAGACTATTGGGTCGAGAGCCTCCTTTCTTACCGAGTTTTCCCAACCGGTAGCTATTCCCATACTCATCACTCAATTGCCGACCCACTTAGTGTCGGAACCTCCCACACTTACACCATCCTCAACTTCACACTCCAGCACACGCTTCCACAAGCCTGAGCTGAACGCATCGTTTGAAGTTCTTCAAACGCCTCAGACTCTCCCAAAGAACGTCTCACGAACCAAGAATCAAGCCTAGCACTTCGGCGTTCAACCTTAACCTCAATAAACCCAAAGGCGAGATATTCTGTTCTGTCATTCTCCCCAAGTGGTGGTTGTATCGTGGATTTTATTGTTTCTTGTTTGATTATTAGACGCTTGAAATATTGCGTCCGAACACCGTGCTAACCTCCTTCTGAGTCAGTGGCCATACTTAATTCATTTTAATTTTTGATGCCTTCCAGGGCGTCTGGTGACCCTGCCTTATCACAGAATACCAACCTTGTTCAATTTAAAAATCAATCCAATTCTCAACCTTTCCCCAGCAAAACTAGAACATTAAACTGGTGATCTTTTTTTCACTTCTTGCCCCTTCAAGCTTGAACCAAATAAATAGAAGTTTAGATCTCATTTAAATGCTTGACGATAACATATAGAGAAAATAGAGAAATACGGTGTTTATAGGAGAAATGAAGATAAAATTTTTAAAAACTGTTGGTCGATATTTACTTTCATGTTGTCAACGATTTTCATAATCTCGTTGCGAAGAATCAATAAAGGAACACATTTAAGAATGTTTTACATGAATGACATTCTGCCCGGTGATGCGTTATTTTCGAATTATTCAACTTTAAAGCAGGCTTGTGCGCGCCATGGAAGCGCGCGCGACTAGCGTAATTTAATTAATAACGGAAGCTAACCCCCTATTACAAACGTAAAGAGGTTGGGTCGTGAGAGGTAGCCACAGTTCTTTTAGTGAAAATTATAAATGAAGGTTTCTAGTGACGTTTGTTTACATCGACTCCAAGGTGGCTGCCGCCATGGCGCCAACCGGTAATGAAGATGGCGGCAGCCATCTTGGAGTCGATGTAAGCAAACATCACTAGAAACCTTTTATAATTTTCACTAGAAGAACTGTGGCTACCCCTCACGATCCAACCTCTTTGCGTTTGTAATAGGGGGTTAGCTTCCGTTTCCATTGCAAAAACAATGACTGTTTTTGCGCAAAAAAGGCCATTCAGGAACGCCGTTCGTAGAACTTTAAACTTGAATAACTCGAAAACTAAGCATTTCCGGGAATATTGTCATTCGTGTAAAACGTCTTAAAGTCGACTATATTACCTACTTATAGCTACGAAATTATAAAAATCGTTGACAACATTAAAGTAAATATTGACCAAACTGTTGAGTTTAAATGCACACACACATATATAGATATGAATGTGCACAAACAGATGTTCACATATACGAGGATACAAGCAACGAGAAAATTACAAGTTTTTTCACTAATTAAAAGTTTAAACATTAAGCTCATTTTATGATAAGGATCTTATTAGTTGAAAAGCATATTAGTTCATTTCTGTTAAAGATAAGTAAACGAAATAATAAAATTATACGCTCTCAATCCACATCAGCGGAATGGCGGAGCAGATTTCAGATTTTTCAGTCACTTCAGATTTTTCAGGGCATGTGGCCCTGATAAGATACCATATGAGTTCTATAAATGTGGAGGAGAGAGTGTAGTCAGTATGTTGAAATGTTTATTTGATGAGATATGGAAGAGTGAAAGAGTACCGGATGACTGGAACAAGTGTAATGTAGTTCTGTTGCATAAGGGTGGACATAAGAGTATGAAAGAACTTAAAAATTACAGACCAATTGCACTGGGTGACACCGTATGTAAGATCTTTTGTGGTATTTTGAATGAGAGAATGAAAAATTTAGTTGAGGAATTAGGAGTCCTGGGAGAAGAACAGAATGGTTTTAGGCAAGATAGACGGGGGGAGGATAATCTGTTTGTAGTGAGTGAAATAATTGAGCGAATGAAGAAGGATAACAAGAAGGTATATTTAGCATTCCTGGATATTGAAAAGGCGTATGACAGAGTGGATCGGGTTAGGCTGTTTGAAATTTTGAGAAAAGTTGGTTTTAGCAGAAAAATAGTGAACATTGTACAGAGTCTGTATGAGAACACAAGTGCTATCTACAGGTTAGGAAATTTGGAAACAGGGCAAGTGAGGAGTGTTAGAGGAGTGAGACAGGGCTGTACTCTGTCCCCCCTGTTGTTTGGATTGTACACAGAAGAATTAGCAGTTCGACTGAGAGAGAGTGGTTTAGGACTGAAAGTTGGTAATGAGAGACTGAGCTGTATGTTGTATGCTGATGATGTGGTTGTGGTTAGTGAATGTGGTCATGAACTACAAAGGATGCTTGACATTGTGAATGGATATAGTACAGATTTCAAGATGAACTTTGGTGCCGATAAAAGTAAGGTCATGGTTATAAATAGTGATGAGACTGATAGAGACAGACTGTGGAATATCGGAGAAATCAGAATAGGTAGAACAAAAGAATACAAATATCTAGGTTGTATGATGAGTGAAGATGGATGTACTAGAACTAAAGGTGAGAAAGTGGCTAAAGCAATGCAGTGGAGTGGACGGTTAGGTAGTGTGGCCAGATACAGAGCAAACAAGTACGAATGTGTGAGAGGAATGTGGAAGTATGTTGCTGTACCTAGTGTCATGTATGGTATGAGTGCTCTTGCTTGGAATGGAAGTGATCTTGAAAAGCTGGATGTGATACAAAATAAGGTAGGACGTGTAGCATTGGGTGCTCCGAAATGGACAGCTATAGAAGCCATTAGAGGTGACCTAGGGTGGAGCCTATTTTCAGAAAGAATGATGAAAGCTGTGCTGAATTATAAGGTGAGAATTGAAAGAATGCAGAATAGCAGGTGGGTAAGGCGAATCTTTGAATGGAATCTGAGTGTAAGCTATTGGGAGAAAGTATGTTGGGGGCATGCAAGGAAACTCAGTATGCAAAAGATTATTCATGTTAGAATTGGGAGACCTGTGGATGACTGGAGTTTAATAAATGTAGGAGGTGTAGGGCCTGAGTGGGACTGCAAGAGGTGGAAGAAAGAGATTAAGAGACAAACAAAAGAGTATGGATTGAATAAGTGGAAGCTTAGCATGATGCGGAAGCCTACACTTAACTGGTATATGAAAAAGAAAGCACCTAAGTTTGAGCTGTTCTATGATGGTAGTTTTGGAAGTCAACTCTTGTTTGCTGTGAGATGTAAGTCATTGAGTGTGAACAGACGTACATGGAGATGGAATGAGAATAATAACAGATTATGTCAGCAGTGTAATAGTGGAGTAGAGGAAACAATTGAGCATTTTGTGCTGGAATGTAGTAAGTATGAGCAAGAGAGAGAGAGTTTTATGAATGTGGTGTCTGAGCAGTATGGAGAGAATGAGTGGAATGCCAGATGTGCTGAAGATGATTGCGGTATGAGCTGTCTTGCTGGATTGGATCAGGAGTGTAATGCGAGTATCACTGAGGCTATGAAAGTGTTTCTTGTGCGTGCCTGGAGTGAGAGACAGTGACTGGAATGAGCCAGTCTGGTAGAATGGGCTGTAATGACCCAATGTGCCGGGGGATGGTGTTTTGACACACTGGCTGTCCCGGTGATGCCTTCCAATGGAGGCTTGTGACAAGGATCGTAGATCCTGAGTAGTTTAGTGGACAAGTCTGGTACCAGGCGCTGAACTCTTTGTGTGAAAATTGTGGAGGGAATTGTAGGCCGTTACAAAGGCCCCGACACTGTCGGCCCTCAAGTTCAAGTTCAAGCCTTTACCATAGGCTGGTCGTAGGAAGGGAGGTGCAAGTAGAATGGATGAGGAGATTGAGTGCATGACTTGTAAAGAGCGGGTAGATATAGATGCATGCAAAAGTTTGAGAGAGATGAGTCGGAGGAAGTTAAGTGATCTTGTGTTTACGTGCTGGAAATGTTTGAATGATGAGAGAAAGAAGTTGGAAGACGAGGTTGAGAGATTGACAATTCTGATGGCTGGTTTAGAGGCTGACTTGAAGGATGAAAGGAAGTTGAATGAAGGAAAGAATGAGATTGGTGCAAATGCAGTGAATGAAGAGGTAAATGGTGGTGGTGCAAGGAGTGCAAATGAAGTGGATGATGGTGCAAGGAGTGTGAATGCAGTAAATGAAGTGAATGGTGGTGCAAATGTGCCAGATGAGAGTAGAAGGATTATTGAGCATGATGAAAGAAGTACGAATGGAAAGAGAGTGAAGGAGCAACCTGTTGATATGCCACATGAGGTGCAGGCGCCTGTAGTGGAAGTGAATGAAAGGAAGATGGATGGAAAGAATGATGTGAGTGGAAGAGTTAAACCAAAGAGTAGTATGAAAGGGAGAGTGAGACCTACGATTAGAATATGTGGTGACATCATGGTGAAGAATGTGGATAGGTTTGTGAGAATGACTGACCGTAGTGGATGTACAAGCATGAGAGGAAAGGGAGTGAAAGAGATTTGTAGGCATGCTGAGGAAGTGATAGATGAAATGGATGAAGGGATGGTTGTACTGCAAGGAGGTGGCAATGGATTGCTTGAATGTGGGAGAGAGCAAACGGTGAATGCAATTTTGAATGTTGTTGAAAGGGCGCGGAAGAAGAATGTAAGAGTGGCCGTGACCAGCGTGCTGAGAAGGCCTGCATGTGGTGAAGAGTATGAAAGGGTGCAAAAGGAGGTGAATAGGGAAGTGCATGAAAGGATTATGAGTATGAAAGCAGAGAGTATGAGAAAGCGTGAAATGGGTTCCAGCTTCCTTGATATGGATAACCTGATCCAGAGTGGATGTTTTCGTGGAGATGGAGTCCACCTTACTCAAGAAGGTGAGATGAAATTCTCCAGGAGATACATCCAGTGGATTGGGTGAACTCATATTGTAATGGAAGATGGAACTGGATGAATGGAAAGCTGTCAGAGCAAAAATGAAAAATTTCGTGAATTATCCAATAGTGTTGTAAGGTTTATATGTATAAATGTGCGTGGATGGAATGCAGGAAAGTTAAATGACCTTGTAGCAGAATTTGAGAATGGAGATTTGGATTGTGTTGGTGTAGTAGAGACCCAAATGCGTGATTGAGTCAGTTTGAAATGTAAGTAGAGTATGTACTATATGATTGTAAAAGGGCGTGTAAGTTTGCAAAAAAGAGGTGGTGGAGTTGGTCTCATTGTAAAAAATGCTCTAAATTGGAAATTAGAAGAAATTCCTGTTGGAAATGAACCTGAGAGTGAAGATCTGTTAGTAATAAAGTGTGAAAGAATGCATGCCAGAGAATGTGTTATTGTGGTTGTATGCTATATGACAACTGATGGTATTTTAGCTCATCAAGAGAATGTAAAAAAGTATGAAATATTAACAAGAATTGTGCAAGAGCATTGCAGATGCCCTCTGATTGTGATGGGTGATATGAATGGCCATGTTGGTATACTTGGTGAGCCTGTGAATGCAAATGGACAAAAATTGATTGATTTCTGTGATGAGAATGAACTTGAGAACCTGAATGTAACAATAGGAAATGGCTTGCATACACGGCAAAGCAGGGAATGTAAAACTGCAATTGATTATATGATAGTGAATAGTAGAGCAAGAATATGTGTCAGAGAAATGTTTGTAGATGAAGATGATTTTGATATTGATAGTGACCATAAAAAGCTTGTACTAGAATATAATTGGGGTGGAAAGGAGTCAATGCAGAAGGCCAGCAGAGTAAGAGAAAATTGGCGTATTAAAATGGCAAACTGGGAAGAATTTAGAAATGAATTGAGTAGATGTAACTATAACAGGTGTGGAAATGTAAATGACCTAAATAAGGAGATTGCAAGAACCTTGTATGATGTGGCAGAGCAAAAGATCGGTTGAATGAAATGCAGGAAAAGTACAGGGAATGCTAGGTGGTTTACGAGTGAGATAAAGGAAGAACGAATGAGAAGGAATACTTTAAATAAAAATCAACGCAGTATAAGGAAAATGTATGAAAGACGCAGAATTACTGAGGATTAATGGCAGAGTGTATGGAATGAGTACAAGGACCAGCAGAAGAAAGTAAAGAGAATGATCAATGAGGCTAGGGTTAAAGAAGAGAGACACCAAGTTGAAAATCTAAGAAAATAAGGTTCAGATGGAATAAAAGATTGGTATAGGTTTATACAAGGTAATGATAGAGGTAGTGAAGTTCAAGTTGATGAATTAGTAGTCAATGGTTGCAGTGTGCAAGATAGGATGCAAATGGTGAAAGCAGTTGAAGAATACTGGGAGGACATTGGTGGAATGAATGAGCAGGTTACAGATGATGAACCGATAAATTTTCTGATAGATGAACGTGAACTGCAAATGGAAGACGAAATCACTTGTGAAGAGATTGTAAGTTTTTTGAAGAAAGTGAAAAATGGAAAGGCATGTGGCCCTGATAAGATACCATATGAGTTCTATAAATGTGGAGGAGAGAGTGTAGTCAGTATGTTGAAATGTTTTTTGATGAGATATGGAAGAATGAAAGAGTACCGGATGACTGGAACAAGTGTAATGTAGTTCTGTTGCATAAGGGTGGACTTAAGAGTATGAAAGAACTTAAAAATTACAGACCAATTGCACTGGGTGACACCGTGTGTAAGATCTTTTGTGGTATTTTGAATGAGAGAATGAAAAATTTAGTTGAGGAATTAGGAGTCCTGGGAGAAGAACAGAATGGTTTTAGGCAAGATAGACGTGGGGAGGATAATCTGTTTGTAGTGAGTGAAATAATTGAGCGAATGAAGAAAGATAACAAAAAGGTATATTTAGCATTCCTGGATATTGAAAAGGCGTATGACAGAGTGGATCGGGTTAGGCTGTTTGAAATTTTGAGAAAAGTTGGTTTTAGCAGAAAAATAGTGTACATTGTACAGAGTCTGTATGAGAACACAAGTGCTATCTACAGGTTAGGAAATTTGGAAACAGGGCAAGTGAGGAGTGTTAGAGGAGTGAGACAGGGCTGTACTCTGTCCCCCCTGTTGTTTGGATTGTACACAGAAGAATTAGCAGTTCGACTGAGAGGGAGTGGTTTAGGACTGAAAGTTGGTAATGAGAGACTGAGCTGTTTGTTGTATGCTGATGATGTGGTTGTGGTTAGTGAATGTGGTCATGAACTACAAAGGATGCTTGACATTGTGAATGGATATAGTACAGATTTCAAGATGAACTTTGGTGCTGATAAAAGTAAGGTCATGGTTATAAATAGTGATGAGACTGATAGAGACAGACTGTGGAATATTGGAGAAATCAGAATAGGTAGAACAAAAGAATATAAATATCTAGGTTGTATGATAAGTGAAGATGGATGTACTAGAACTAAAGGTGAAAAAGTGGCTAAAGCAATGCAGTGGAGTGGACGGTTAGGTAGTGTGGCCAGATACAGAGCAAACAAGTACGAATTTGTGAGAGGAATGTGGAAGTATGTTGCTGTACCTAGTGTCATGTATGGTATGAGTGCTCTTGCTTGGAATGGAAGTGATCTTGAAAAGCTGGATGTGATACAAAATAAGATAGGACGTGTAGCATTGGGTGCTCCAAAATGGACAGCTATAGAAGCCATTAGAGGTGACCTAGGGTGGAGCCTATTTTCAGAAAGAATGATGAAAGCTGTGCTGAATTATAAGGTGAGAATTGAAAGAATGCAGAATAGCTGGTGGGTAAGGCGAATCTTTGAATGGAATCTGAGTGTAAGCTATTGGGATAAAGTATGTTGGAGGCATGCAAGGAAACTCAGTATGCAAAAGATATTCATGTTAGAATTGGGAGACCTGTGGATGACTGGAGTTTAATAAATGTTGGAGGTGTAGGGCCTGAGTGGGACTGCAAGAGGTGGAAGAAAGAGATTGAGAGACAAACAAAAGAGTATGGATTGAATAAGTGGAAGCTTAGCATAATGCGGAAGCCTACACTTAACTGGTATATGAAAAAGAAAGCACCTAAGTTTGAGCTGTTCTATGATGGTAGTTTTGGAAGTCAACTCTTGTTTGCTGTGAGATGTAAGTCATTGAGTGTGAACAGACATACATGGAGATGGAATGAGAACAATAACAGATTATGTCGGCAGTGTAATAGTGGAGTGGAGGTAACAATTGAGCATTTTGTGCTGGAATGTAGTAAGTATGGGCAAGAGAGAGAGAGAGTTTTATGAATGTGGTGTTTGAGCAGTATGGAGAGAATGAGTGGTATGCCAGATGTGGTGAAGATGATTGCAGTATGAGCTATCTTGCAGGATTGGATCAGGAGTGTAATTTGAGCATCATTGAAGCAATGAAAATGTTTCTGGTGCATGCCTGGAGTAAGAGACAGTGACTGTAATGAGCCAGTCAGGTAGAGTGGGAAGTAATCACTCAATAAGCCTGGGGATGGTGTCTTGACACACTGGTTATCCCAGTGATGCTGTCCAATGGCAGCTTGTGACAAGGATTGGTAGATCCTGAGTAGTTTAGTGGACAAGTCTGATATCAGGCGCTGAACTCTTTGTGTGCAAATTGTGGAGGGAATTGTAGGCCATTACAAAGGCCCCGATGCTGTCGGCCCTCAAGTTCAAGTTCAAGAACGTTTTACTGATGCTGAACTCTTGTGGGAATATGTTAGACGGAGGGAATTGTAGGCCGTTGCAAAGGGACCGACGCTGTTGGCCCTCAACTTCAAGCTCTCTCTTGTGATTTGCAAGTTGTACTTGGACTCAAAGTCTCGGTATAAACCCCAGGGAACAGCAACAACAAGTTGTACTCGGTTGTACAAAACACTTTCCTTTACCGTGCCAAATCCCTCAGTTTGCATTTCATATCTGGTTTGAAGTGCTTATAGCTGTCATTGAAGTAAGTTTATACCTTTATACCAAATTAGGTATTTGTTGAAGATAACACACTTGTAGACTTTTAAATTTTTGTTCCCTATTTGGTGTTAATTATATCAAAGTAAACCACTTTTCTTCTATACACTTTCCATCATAAATTAGTATTATATGAATTATAGCGGTAGGTTTAGTTTCGTGTTCAATAGCATTTCCAGTCATTCAAACAGTGTTGCGCGCTTGAGCTGTTAGGGTATGTTTGGATACTTTGTAATTTATTATTATAGCCAACCTCACAGAGCCTGAACCCTGAAAATCAAAAAGTGTGTTGTCCTCAACATTTACCCCAAATTAATTTACAATAATCAGTAAACCTGGGCTCAATGAACAAAATGTTTTTATTGAGTGTTTACTGTTGCGAATTCTTGAAAATTTTTAATTAATAGTTCTTTATTAGCTTCAATGTCAAGGGTACCGTCCGAAGCCCCTGCCAGGCCCCTGTCGGTCCGGTGAGCTTTTTTCATGTTGTTGGAAAAGAACCCTTAGGTGGTGGACTATTCAGTCCTAAAATTTTATGGCGCTAAGGACAATAAATCCCCTCTCCCAGAGGGGGGTAATGGGACAGAAATTTTGAATTTTCGACCTGATTTTGACCCCATAAAACAGAAAATATAAATGGAAATGGATAGTTTCCCAATACACTTTTGTTGGAAATGTTCCATAGATTCTAAAACTGTGTCTGGTTTTGTTCTGGCAGCAAAACTCAATGAGTTGATACGTTTTGAAATATCCATGAAAATGAACTCAAAAACCAGTAGGCCTATCTTAAATTTTTTTAAAAACTAAGACCTGAATCAAAAAAATGAATAGAAAAAATTGTGTTTCTTTTTACAAGTTACATATTATAGTCAAATTTCATAAGAATCAGACTGAAAATAAAGAATTTCATAATTTTTAAATATATATAAAAAAAATTTTTTCAGATTTTTCTGGGGAATCACAATTCACACTGTGAATATGAAGTTATGCATGGAAATTATCCAAATAAAAAGTTAAAACTGCATTGAGTTACATAAATTGACCATTATATTACACTTCAACAAAAATTTTGTTTTGGTTTATACCCAAAACATTTACCTTTCAACATTCAAACTGTATCAACTCATTGAGTTTTGATGCTAGAAAAAAACCAAAAACAGTTTTGAAATCGTTGGAACATTACTAACAAAGTTATAATATGGACTCGCCCAAATTTTAGAAAACAAAAAAGTTATATGGCTCAAAACCCCAAAATAATTGTTTGTGATGCTATTATAAAGTATCGCTTATCACAGAATTTTTTTTTCGAAGTGTTAAAATTTTAAATTATAACTTTGTTAGAAATGCTTCAAGGATTCTAAAACTGTCTCTGGTTTTGTTCTAGCATCAAAATTCAATTAGTTGATACGTCTTGAAATTTGCATATAAATGCATTAAAAAGCTGATTTTTCGTAAAAAAAATTAGGCCTAAATCGAAAAAATGACAGGAGTAATATAAGTTTACCTTCAAAAAATGCATATACTGGCCAATTTTCAAGCGAATCGGACGGAAAAAGGTTAAAATCCTGGACGGTATCCTTAAATGAGGTAGGCCTAGTGTATATATTTATATCAATTATAAATTATTTATATGATGTTAACTGGAAAATTAGAAGTTGAATCAATGATGTAAAGACATATTTTTAGCTTGTAATTCTCACTAGAACCAAAACTTATGTTGGTAAGGCATCAGACATTCAAAACAACATAGCATTATTGAATTTTTATTCAATTTTGATATGGCACATCAACAATTGGAAAATTTTGTTGCCATATTCTTGTAATAAAGAGATATTCAAGAGGTTGTTAACAAATGATATTATATTGATATTGCAAATGAGTGTTTTTTGAGATTTTTAACTATTTAACTCTGAAGTTACGAGAACTTTTATTAGCATATGTATTTGTGAAGGAGAGGACAATAATTGATTATCAAATTTTTTGTGCTTGATTAGTGGTAATAAGGGTAAATGTGCAGCGATGGTCAGTAATCAATTTTTAACTTTTTGGTGCCTAAACATAGTTAATTTAATCAAAATGAACAAGTTTTCTTTCATGCACTTTCCATCAGAAATGAATATTTTACGAGTTATAGCGGTTAAAGACTTACCTCAACTCTAGTGTTTGAAGCAAAAAAAATTCATTGAGTGCATCGTACGGCAACACTTCAATTGACTCTCCCTTCCGATATGCTTGAATGGTCGAGCACATTCTCGCCATCCAAGGCAAAAATTAACATACTGCTATAACTCGGTATTTTTGGGTGATAATCTTTATTGTGTTATTAACTAAAAGATTTTAGAAGTGGGTTCAGGCTCCGCAAGCTCTGCAGGGTAAGCTGATAATAAATTATAAGGTATTCAAACATACTCTTAACAGCTCAATCGCGCAAAAGATAAAACCTACCACTCTTACTCGTAAATACTCATTTGCCACAAAAAATGTCTGGAAGAAAAGTAGCTCATTTTGATGTTATTACAGTGATTCAAGTAACAAAAACTGAGAAATCGATTAATAGCCGTTCATTGAATTGCATTTGTCATCAAAGACAAAAATTAACATACCACTATCATTTGTAAAATACTCATTCCTGATGGAAAGTACATAGAAGAAAACTTATTTATTTCAATCTACTCAATTATGTTTAGGCACCAAAAAGTGACAAAATCAATCACTATTAACCATTGCTGAACATTTACTGGAATTAGATTGACCTAAACAATTTTTATTTCATGCTCTTTCCATCACAAATGAGTATTTAACAAGTTATAGCTATAGATTACCAACCTGCAATTCCATTCTTTGAAGCGTGTGAAAAATCAGTTTGAAGGGAGTACCCTTAATGGACTTTTCCTTTCGACGGCTGTTATTCGCTGGAATGATTATGGTAAATTAATTTAGGTTGTTACGTTACTTTAGGTTACTCTAAGTTATTATTCTTATTAAATAAGAAAGTTTTAGCCTCCCTTAATTGCATGACAAAGATGTTCTAAGAGAGGAAGGAGGAAGGCACCATTTAGTATGGAGTTGAGGGAACACGGGATCTATGCACAAGGTGCACAGAAACAGGAAGCTAAGAAAGAAGTTCATGAAACAAGAAAAAGTTGAAGAAGAAAGTAGTAAGTGCTGTAAAAACAGGACAGCAGTGAACCGAAAAAAGATGGTCCGTAACAAAACAAAAACCTGTTCTATTTCAACAAAAGGAAGCCTACCAAACCTTTAGCTCAGGCCCTCACATAGTCCCCCTGGGAGTGCTAATTCCCATAGATACAATACCTGTATCCCCCTAAGGGGACAGCTTGATCCATAACTAGAGATGTGACTCAAAAAAAAACCATGCCGTTTTTAAAAAAAAACATGTTTTTTTTACAAAAAAAACCAGGGCCAAAAAAAACGTAGATATATTGTTTTTTTTAATATTTTGTCTGAAAATAACTCAGCAAGAAAAAGAACCACATTACATTATTTGTTTTCATTTCATATTACAAAATAAAACAGCATACTTCTTAATTGATGGTTTTCTATGGTTTTCTGAAATTTTTCTTTTGCTGCAGTTTCATGTTTTGATATTTCATTTATTTTACAATACATGTGAATGACCTTCAACTCCCGAAATGGTGTGTTATAACATATCTTTACATATGGTCATTGATAGAGATGTGACTAAAAAACCATGCTGTTTTTTTAAAATGTTATTTATACAAAAATTATGACTAAAAAACATGGATATTAATATATTTTATGTGACCTAAAAAATCCAATGCTATTTTTTTTAAAACATTGTTTTTTAGCAGACAAATCATGACTAAAGAACATGGCTATTATATTTTATGGAACCAAAAAAAATGTTTTTTTTTTTTAAAAAACATTTGAAATAAATCATGACAAAAAAACACGGACATAAATATCAGGAAAGTTATTTTTCTTTAAGCGAATTGTCTTTAGAAACTTATAAACAAAGAACGCTGTTAATGTTAAAATCATATTTATTTGAACTGTACTAGGTCTTAGAATAAAATATCTACAAAGAATCTATTCACTCCATCAAAACTTTTGAACACCAGCTCCATCCTCAGTAAGTGATTCAGTAAAATGTGGTAAAATGGGCAATGAATTTTCACTGTTCCTTTAAAAACATTTGACTGAATGACACTGGGGATGGAGCTGGTCTCTGAAAGGTTTGATAGAGTGAATAGATTCTTTGTAGATATTTTATTCTAAGACCTGGTACGGTCCTAATGGATATCAATATATTTTATGTGACCAAAAAATCAATGCTGTTTTTTGAATGTTTTTGTTACAAAAAAGTGATGACTAAAAAACACGGATATTAAAATACTTTATTTGACCATAAACAGCGATGCTGTTTTTTTGAAAAACATCTTTTTTACAGAAAAATCATGACCAAACAAATGTGGATATTAATACATTCTATGGGCCAAAAAAAACCAAGCTATTTTTTTTAAATCATGTTATCTTCACCAAAAAATCATGACTAAAAAACATGGATATTGATGACTTGTGAAAAAAACATGGTTTTTAAAAATGCCGTGGTTTTTTGGTAAGATAAAATTTAATGACACTCATGTTTTTTTAGTCATGATTTTTTGTAAAAAAAACTTTTTTCAAAAAGCATGGTTTTTTGGTCACATAAAATAAATTAATATCCAGGTTTTTTACCAAGAAGTCGTGACCAAAAAATGAATAACAAATTTATAATAAAAAAACATGTTTTCAAAAAACATCAATGCTTTTTTTGGTGACATAAAATACATTAATATCCATGATTTTAAGATACGATTTTTTATGCAGAACACGTAAAATAAAACAGCATGGTTTTTTTGGTCACATAAAATATATTCATTTCCAGGTTTTTCTTATATATCATTTGTAAAAAACATATTTTTTAAAAAACAGCATAGGGTTTTTTAGGTCTCATAAATATATTCATGTTTTTAGTCATGATTTTTTAGTAGAAACCTGTTTTTTTTTAAATGCATGATGCTTTTTAGGTCACATAAAATTTATTCTTTTTCAGTCATGATTTTTGTAAAAAAACAGCATGGTTATATTTGGTACCAGAAAATATATTAATATTCATTTTTATTAGTCAGAATTTTTTGTATTAAAAAACATGTTTTTCAAAAAAATAGCTTGTTTTTTTGTTCACCTAAAATATATTAATATCTATGGTTTTTAGTCATTTTTTGTAATGAAAACATGAAAAACACACAGTAAAAGTGGTGGCAGATAACCCACAATTACCTAGAGGAGTCTAAGAGGTACAGCAGGAGCCACAGAACTTATATTGATGGAGTCAAAATTCAGAGCTTATTATCTCTGCTATGTTTGATTTTTTGGTCACATAAAAATAAAATCAGACATAGTAGAGATAGTTAGCTCTGAGTTTTGACTTCATCAATATAAGTTCTGTCGCTCCTGCTGTTCCTCTTAGACGCCTCTAGGTAATTGTGGGTTTTCTGCCACCTTGTTTTACTGTATGGTTTCTTTTTGATGTTTTTAGAACAAAAAAATGATTAAATAACATGGATATTAATATATTTTAGGTGTCCAAAAAAACCCAGACATATATCTTACAAAATTTAGATGGGTGCAAAAAAAAAACAAAAAAAAACATAAAAAACAAGTTTTTTTGCAAAAAAAATGCCATCAAATATAACTGTTATTTTTGCATCACTATCCATAACATCATCCCATGTTGGAATTGTAGAGTTGAATGCAAACTGGATAAAGACCAGATTTATACTTCCTGGCACTCCGTTTGGATCATTTTGCAGACTTCATTGCTGTGGAATTAAAACTGGTAACAGTAACTTCTTTCTTGTCTTCCTATTTCATCACCAATAAATTACCCCTCATTCTGTAATGAACAGCCTTCCGGAGTTTTTTTTCAACTAGCTTCTCTCAGATATTGAACACTTACTAGTTCTGTTATTTTAAGCTATGAAATACTTTTAAAATAATTATGAAAGAAAATCTTGTGTTCATTTTGAGGTGGAAGGTCTGCTTTTACAATCCAGTTTGGCAAAATATTTCTACCTAAGCCAATAGTTGAAATATTAGAAATTGCTTGGGTTTCATTTTTGCCAAAGTAGAGATCAAATGAATGCAAATCATCTCCTTTGGAGCACATCACCCATATTTTGAAGCCAAAACACATGGGTTTACCCCAGATAAGTTGTTTAGCAAAGTGCTTTTTTAAAGAGATCATCCCAGTTGTTCAACTTTTTTTGTCCGATTTGTTTGAAAATTAGCCGGTATATGTATTTTTTGAAAGTAAACTGTTTTTACTCCTGACACTTTTTTGATTTAGGCCTAAATTTTTCACAAAAAATTAGTTTTTTGTACATTTTCGTGTATATATCAAGACGTATTTCCTCATTGAATTTGGATGCTAGAACAAAAATAAAGACAGTTTTAGAATCCTTGGAACATTTCTAACAAAAGTAAATTTTCAAACTCTTCATTTCCAGTTTTTTCTTTTTATATGGGGATGAAATGGGGTCAAAAAATCTAGATTTTTGTCCCCTAACCCCCCCTCCCCCTGGGGGTAAGGGATCTATTGTCTGTAGCGCCATAAAATTTTAGGACCGAATATTCCACCACCTAAGGGTCCTTTTCGAACAACAAAACAAAAAAAGCTCACCGGACCGACAGGGGCCTGGGATGATCTTCATAAGGAAGGTATCATGCTTTCATTTATTGCAAGATATTCAGGGAAACTAACATGTTTGATATATTTGCACTGCAGGTGTTCAAGAAATGGTCCCAATTGAGTGGCATAATCTTCTGTTGGCGTGCTATTTTCTAAAAATATGTGATGTAAAATATCTCGTAAACAATCACTTCTCAAGTGGCTTTAAAGCCGTTTTAAAATATCTTAGGCCAGAATATCTTTATTGGTGGTAAAGGACAGATAGAAGTGAGAAACATGCCTCCCAGGAAACTTTCAAGTTCTCTGCTGTTACACCTAAGGTTTTGTTATGCTGTGCTGCATACAAATTTGCTTGAATAGCATTTGGACAATTCTAAAAAGTTCTGTGACCTTTCTGATGACATAGCTTCATTAGATGGCAATGTTGTGATGTCCTTTTAGCTTTAGAATTGAGACTCTTCCATTTCAATGTGTTCCTCTTCATCCTGAGCAATAGGAGCTGAAGCTTGAAGGAGAAGTTGACCAAGTCTTTTGGAATAACCTTCTGCTTCTTCATCTCATTTGTCACTATCACCATCAGACTATTCTTTAACTTCTGGGAAGCTCGTAGAATTCTCCATTTTCATTGTGAGTGGAAAAAGCACATATAAACATCTATATATTTTAGTATTTCATTGACTATCTGTGACATGAAAGCACTTACTAACACAGTAACATTATTAACATAATTGTTTACATAATGCTACTCATGACAAAATAGCACAGAGTAAATAAATACACACTAGCTCAGGGCAATCTGAGCTGAAATTCTGCAGCATTTTACGTGCCGTAGTGTCTATGATCTGCGGGAAAAAATCTATGTGGAAAATTTGAATAGAAATTTCCCCTTCACTTTGTAGTTTTTATAGTAAAAACGCATTCCGATTTGTAAACTTATCATTTTACTTTCTTTTGATCATAAACAGTTCAACAAAATATTGTCATATTGTGAAAAATACCAAAAATGATACAAGTAAGTTGTGCTGAGAAGTGTGGCTGACATGTTCCATGCACTCTTCTTACCTTGCACAAGTCTTAACGCAAGCATACACTGGTCAGAAACATTAAAATTAGATTTGAGCTAAATTATAACATTTTTATGGAGAATAGAAAAATCTATGCATAGGCTCTAATGGGTTTATAATATTTCAGGATTAAAACGTTTGAAGATTTTTCCAATCAATTGTATAAATAGTTTCTTTTTCCATATTCAATTTGTTTTGAAATATATCAAATCTGTTATTGATAACTAGTTCCTTTCTTCAACAATATTCAGTCACAGATACATATTAATTTTATATTAATCTGTTGTCATTGATTGGCTATTCAAACGACTATTTTGCATCATAACATTGAACACTCCTGTCTTATTGTATTTTGTAACTTCAAAATGCAAGAGCTATTTAGGAAAAACTCATTCTATATCAAACGTTTATAGGGCATTTAATCTTGCAATGAATTTAATAATGGAATCCACTTTACTAGCTTCCTTATTTAGCTCTATGTATATTTGTCCCCATAAATTTTTAGCCCTAGCCTTGCAACCTAACCCTAGCCTCTCAACCATCATTTGCTGACTGACACGCATTGGCATCCTCTGTTGCATTGTGGGTTGTCACTGGGACAATTGTCACAGCAGAGGTTTCACCAATGAATGCATTTATATTTGAGGGATGAGAAAATTGCGCAGGTTAGTAAAACAGTAAAATATTTCTCTGGGACTAATAATACAGGTAAAATTTTTTTGTATCACATTTTTTTGCTTGTTCATAATACTAAGATTACCTTGTTGGAGTGGGCATTGAGAAATAGTTTTGCATGAAGCTGCATTATTTTCAGTAATAGTGTGTTGCTCTCAAGACAATTTCATAGAAAAATGTACTTCATGGTATATGACGGGAATGCTGTTAGCATTTTACATACACTTGACATTTATGATATAAATAGAGAAATCTGGTATTCTTGTGTAGCTGAAATTTATTTCTTCTTTTACTAGTTATAACACTTCATTAGCATATTATTGAAAAAAGTTCCATTACCTTGCTACCATAATCAAGCATATTTAAGGAGGTCCTCCAGAAAAAAAATTTTTTTGATCCTATTTGTCTGAAATATGGTCAATATATGTAGTTTTGTAAGACAAACATATTTGAATCGCAAAAATTTTTGATTAAGGCCTAAGTTTTCTGAAAAATTTGAAAAATGTTATTTTGGGTTGTTTATACACCTATTCCAAAAGAAAAGAAGTCATTGAGTTTTTATGCTAGAACAAATTCAAAGACAGTTTTGGAATCCTTCAAACATTTCTAACAAAGATATATTCAGTGATTTAGCAATTTCTTCTATTTTTTATATATGCGATATTTTAACAATATATCAAGTATACCGAAATTTTTGGATTAGAACTATTATAAAAAAATTGAAATGTGGAAACTGAAAAACTAGCATTATAACTTTGCTAGAAATATTCCAAGGATTCCAAAACTGTTTATGGTTTCTTCCTAGCATAAAAACTCAATGACTTCTATTCTTTTGAATTTTGAAAATAAGTGACTTCTCAGTATAGGCCATAAACAAAATTTTTTGTGGAAGTGTAATACAATGGAAAATTTATGTAATTGAAAGCTGTTTTTATTTCGATAATCTCCATGTATAACATATTCACACTGTGGATTGTAATTTACAAAAAAAAATTTTTTTTACTTATTTCATAAAAATTATGAAATTTGTTTGTTTTCAGTCTGATTCTTATGAAATTTGACTATTATACGTAACTTTTGAAAAGAAACACAATTTCATCTGTACATTATTTTGATTCAGGCCTTAGTTTTTGAAAAAATTTGAAATATTGGTTTTTAGTCCACTGGTATTGATACATCAAATGAATAGAACTCATTGAGTTTTTATGCTAGAACATAAAAAAGACAGTTTTAGAATCCTTGGAAGATATCTAACAAAAGTACATTCGCAAATTTTCCATTTCTTCTTTTGTTTTCTTTTTATATGAGGTCAAAATGCGGTCAAAAATTTAAGATTTTGGTCCCCTCCTCCCCTCCCCCCCTGGGGGGATGTATTGTCCGTAGTGCCATAAAATTTAAGGACCAAATAGTCCACTGCCTAAGGGTTCTTTTCCAACAAAAACATGGAAAATAACCATCAGAGAGAAAAGAGGCCTTGGAGGACCTCCTTAAGGGGACCGTCTAGTTAGAAGTGTGAAATTGGTTGAATTTTATTTTTTATTGCTTAGTTTGGTAGAGTAATGCACAGTTAATTAGTTAATAAGTAATTTGGAAACGTCTGAAGCACCTAAAGCAATTAAACAGAGCAAGAAGAAGCAGCAGGAAGGGTTGCATGGCGTGTCAGCACTCATGTGCCATATCATTTCACCAAGATATTGCTCAAAGACTGTTTATTTCTAAAGACATATTTATTTATCATTCAGCTGTTCAAGAACTTAAACAAAAACAGTACCTCCCATAGACCTCCTCCCCCCTCCCTCCTGTTTTGTAGACATAAGTAAGACTGCTGGCTGTGGAGGAGTTTAGTATGACATGAATGCCGAAGCAATTACGATGTCAAACAACTAGCTGAATCTCCCTGTCAAGCTCAGGGTAACTGGTATTGCATCTGCTAAGTTAAGTTAGGATTGAAGCGCACCTCAGGTGCATCTGAGCGATGCGTTACCCCTGAGCGTCACGCTCGTCTCTCTCAGTACCAGGCCCTGGTACCTTTTGTGGACCGGTTTCGACAAGGAAACCACAAAAAACTTCAATGAAAGATAACAGAAGTCAAAGTTATATTTCAGAATAGCTTTCATAACGTCAACTGTGCTGATTTCTCAGAGCAATATAGCTTGTAAATGAAAAGACCTGTTTGGTACTAGAATGCATTTTTTTTAACAATGCAAATGTCAATATTCCAGCCGCTTCTTCTCATAAACTGGTAATTGTAGAGCAATATTTTAGTTTCATTGGATGCGCAAAGAGTTGCTGCATAAAGAGTCAAAGGATTTTGTTAGAATTCATAGTAGTATTTTATTTACATTGAAAAATCTACAGAAAAATGAATGACTCTCAATTATTTTGAAAACTTCATATAAACTAAACTACTTTGAAATTCAAAATAATCCTCTGACACCTTATGCAGCAACCCATTGTGCATCCAATTACACCTGAATCATTTCTATACAATAAATACTTTCTGAAAAGAAGTGGCTTGAAAATGAAATATTTTTTACCCCTTTTTTCTCATTATCTCCATCATTATGGCAAAAAGGAAAAAGGTGTTTAACACAACCTCTATTTATTTTGTAAAATACATACCCATGCCAAATTTCATAGATCTAAATCCCGTAGAAAAAATGTGATGACCATTTTCTTAATTCTGATTATACGGTCTCCATAAGTTGAGAGTATCTTTGAGACAAATTTAGTTTCATTTAGGCATGCATAAGGCTCAGATGGGAAGAATTGAAAAATGATCACAGTCATCACATGTTCATCACGTGAACACAATAATTTAATTAGCTATATTAATTAATGATATTTTTATACTAAGAAAATGTTTCTGCAGTGCTCATTTAAACTTTTTGGATGTTGCTTTTTGACAGATCGTGTGCTCTATTTGTTAGTAGGTGATTGTCAGAGAAGTCTTTAAACTTGAATATCTGAATAAACTTATGACCTTGAGTGAAAAAAGGATTTTGTTTGTGCTATAAGTTTTAGTGTCATCAAATTTATGCTGAATAAAATACAAAAGCATTATTTAAAACAATTCTATTTTCTGAAATTAAACTACAAACAATGGCAGGAGTATGCCAGTGAAAATAAGAGAATGCAACTGATCCAAAGATGAATGGTCAAGCGAGTAGAAATTGAAGTCTACCCTGGAAAAAGCACTCTAGGGTGAAGCACTGGTATTATACAGTGGCATCTGAGCATTCAATAAAATATGTGACATTGATTGATTGTTTTAGTTGCTGAATTTTTTTGTTGTTGATGCATTGCTGAAAGATTTGAGGAATGTTTGTTGTGATTCAATTGTATAAAACTAAGAGAGTAGGTATGAGAGCTCTAATTCATAAAGTTCAAGTATATTGAGCATGATTGGTAATAATCTATATGGCAGAGTTCTATTGAATCATATGAAAGAGAAAACAGAAAGTGCAGTAGGAGGCAAGCTGTTCAGTTTTTGGCATGATAGAGGATGTATGGATCTTATTTTAGCAGTGAAACAAATGAAGTGGATGATACAGTTGATCAGGGAGTGTTGTTTGAAGTGCTTCAAGTGCCTGGTGTGAAGAGCAAGAAGTTCAAGACTATGTGCTTTATATTGATTGCAGAGCATGTGTGAGAACTGAAAGTATAGTGAGTGAATGGTATGAAGTGCTTGTGGGTTTGCATTTGTAGTGTGTAATGTTCTGTTTGTTAAATATTTATATAGATGGAATTTTGTGTCAGGTGAAAGCAAGATTTTAGGTGGAAGGGTTGGGGGTGGAAATGTTGGCTGCTCAAAGCACGGTTATCAATGCATTGGAGCTACTCTGTGCTTATATTTGAACATTATTAGCTCAAGTGAAGAGAACTAGACTTGTAAAAGTGTTTATAAGGGTCTCTTATGGAAAGACTCCAGCTGGTTGTAAATAAGAATTGAGACAAAAATTGTTTATCAAAAGTTGTTTGTGGTATTTGAGAGTGCTTGGGGCTGCTTATAAAGAATTAGATAAGGTGGAGACTAGGAGATAGTTACAAGCATGGGAAAGTTTTTAATGAAAAGTTACCTGACTATAAATGTTATAAAAATTGTACTGTGAGGAAATAAGGCATTTTGCTGTTTCATTGGTTGAATGTACTAAAAGTGTTAACGGTTATTGACATATGTTGTCCGTGCGTGTTGCTTTCTACCGGCGACTGACATATGATATTGACACGCTCCTATACCACAGCAGCGCTACATGATGTTGCGTTATTTATTTATTCAATTAGCGTTGTGACTGACATATAATAATTAGTGGCAGAATGTGCATCTGGCAGCCATCTGAAGCTGCTGTCAAGCTCATCGCATTTGTCAGTCACCCTTTTTCCTTAACGTGGTGCGGTTGTGCATGTGCTTCCTCTCCCTGTCAGGTTTTGTTCTTCACTCTTATATCCCTTCAATATGGCAAAAAGAAAGTTTCAAACAGAAGATGAGCTTCAAGATGCCTTACACTAATTACTAAGTGATGTCAAGTCAGATGTTAGTATGAGCAGTGATTCGGACAATAAATCAGTCTCTTCATTCAAAACTGTATCAAGCTGTTTCAAAGCAAGTGATGCGATAGTTTATCCTGCTCACTGGATGAATAGGATAAACTGTAAGACTGGAACTTTAATACTAATAATAAATATGTATATATTGCAAACTTTATTGTACAAAATGTGCTCACAACAAATGCATGAAACTCGGTGCAGTAAACATGGAAAATCAGTCGCAAGTTGTGACCGCCTGCAAGCGACTCCGTGCTTGACCGGTGACTGTGTTTGGCGCCGTTCAAATGAGTGCCGACCGTTAAGACATTAATTCTCCATATTTAAATTTCCTTTTTTGTATTCAGTTTTGTTCCTTTACTGAATGCTCTTTTAATCCTTTTCAGCTTCATCTTACAGTAAAGAAAAAATAACTTGATAATACAAGAACATTCAGTATATATAATACTTGAATAACCTTATAGAACCTGCCTTCCTGTAAAAAGAATATCCTATGTGATCAGGAATCTCATTAGGTATATCGTTCATCTTTTATTAAAAGATAACTTATGATGCCAGTCTTTTATAACTATAGTTTTTGCGTATTGCAGGATTAAACTATATGTTGTGATAATGTTGAAATTTAGTCACAATCAAAGGAGTCACATTTTTCTTCAATTTAAAAGCATATTTGTGAGTGACCTTTTGTATTGCCATTGAAGTTGTACAGTAGGATGAATTGATGCCATACTGCAACTTTGAAGGTTATGATTGTTTGTCCTTGTTTACCTTCAGAGCAGCAAGGGTCAGGTGGAGACCAGCGAGTTGGTGCTGGCTGGAGTGCCTGGCAGTGTTGGGGCCACTGATTGACTTCTGGAGTCTGACAGGTGAGCCCTTCATGGCTTACTCTGCTTCTCTGATGCCTTTCCTCAAATCCTGTGACTCCTTGTTTTTTTTTTTTGTTATATGTTCTTATAGTTTAAGTTTGTTGAGTTTTGAATTGTCTTCAGTTTCTAGAGAACTATGTTGAAGATTTGATAGCATGTGTAACATCATCTAAGGATTGCATCCCCCCAAATGGACCTTTTTATTATTGATCCAAGAGCAAAGAAATTTGGTGTACAGATAGGAAATGCAATTTGGAATCGTTTATATTTTATGAAAAAGTGCGATTTTCTTGAGAAGAAAATGGGAAATCAAAGAAAACAATATTTGAGGAGGGGTGGTTGAAAAAGCTACTTGTCCGACAGTTTTTGAGCTACAGTGATGATTTTGGTATCATTGGATGAGAAAAGACATGGACATTCCAAAAAATAGAATGCTTCTCCCCAAATTTTTAGTTTTAAATAAAAAATAAGAAAATTTGATAGCAAACTGTCATCAAAAAATGTAAATTTATGATGTCACAACTTGTTAACAAAAGGTAAGTGTGAAAAAAATTTCTATCTTTATAAAAGCCTAAGTCTTCCCACATTCAATGATGCCAAAATCATTACTGTAGCTCAAAAAATGTCGGAGAAGAAGCATTTTGAAACCCGGAAGTCCAAGGTGTTAATTATAGGCAAAACAAAGATATGTAAACAATTTTATATGAAAATTAAAAAAAAAATTTGACTCACGTTACACCCCTGAAATCATTATAGAGTAATAAAGAGACATAGAAGATGACATAGCAACTTTGCACCTTGAAGAAAGTGCCATGGGGGAGGTATAGCATGATAAAATACCACTTCCCTCTCCCCTCCCCCCATCACGCCCGTAGCCGGCGAACGAGTGGACGTACGAGTCTCATTCTTTCACAGGATTTACCACCTCCTTCACTTCCTATTGCAACAATAATCCCTATTTCTCCAGTGGTCTCAAAATCCTGTAATCCTATGGGGGAACGCTGTTTTTAAGGCGATCTTTTTTATTATGGGCTGAACGTTGAAAATGAAATTATTGCATGAAAATGCTCATAAACCCTTCCTCTATTGGGTAGAAATGTCATTTGTCCCGTGTTGGCAACCCAAACCCTCATAATTACCCCCAAATTGCCCCCCCCTCCCTCCCCCATTGTTGCGCTCAGAGAGACCAGCTGCGGCTCTGCTTAGCTGTGGCTGGTTGCTCCTAGAATTTTTTCTTTGTTTTTAGACAACTGTCCGTTCATTAGAGAGGTTTAGTGGTCTCTTGACCTTCTTAGTGAGTTGTTTTGTGCTTGTCCGTCCAGTGAAATGCCTAGAATATCAAATGCAGCTGTTCACTTACTCCAAAAATGCTTTTTCAACTTTGAGGAGCAATTCCAGCTACATTTTTTTACTTATGGAGGAAATTTTTTTTGGCCTCATAAATATCATGGTTAGTACTATAAATCTCTGAATGTGTTTCTTTTGATAAGTTGATGGGAAATTTTTTATTGCAAAAAAACACAAAAAATTGGGTCTCAAGAATTCTAAATTTTGTTGAAAAAATTTTTGTAAAATTTGAAGTCTAAATGAATAAAATTGAACGTTTCGAACTAAACAGTTCATCTTCAGCAAAGAAAAGAATTCTGCGACAAAACAAAACGAAAATGAGTAAATTGAAACTATACTATGCAAACGAATACTACAACATATACAGAAAAAGTCGTAGATGTAAAACTAAAAAATAAAACAAAACAAAAATTGAAAAACCTAAACTAATGATCATGTATTTGCAACGAGAAGAGGAAAAGCACTTTGAGTATCATTTAGAGGGGGTCTGAGCTTAAAGATGTATAGCGACTCGAGGATGCGTAAATCAATCATATGAGGGGCACCTGCAAGGATTTTAAAATGATTTACGGAAACAGGAACGTTACAGTTTTCGGCATGGGATCGAACAGAGGACAGTGGAGGAGAACCAAGTGGACGACCGGTTCTACAGCTGCGCCCAGCGTGCTCGGCTACTCTTCATTATTATTCACTTCATTATTTCATTATTAGTCCATAAGGGGGATGCTGTCCTTGAATAAATCTTCCATAGCTTTAATAAGTCAATACCACTGATAAGCCACTAATACTTGCTGAAAACTGCAGAGGGCCCTGAACTGTTTTTCCCTATGAAATATTCAAGAATTAAACAGAAATACTTACAAAGTGAAAGAAGCTCTGAACCATAAAGTTTTGGGAAAAAATTCAAAAAATTCACCACTTTTACTGTATAGTTTCTTTTTCATATTTTCATTAAAAAAATGACTAAAAACCATAGATATTAATACATTTTAGGCGACCAAAAACATATGCTGTTTTTTTAACATGTTTTTTTACAAAAAATTCTGACTAATAAAAATGAATATCAATATATTCTCTGGTACCAAATATACCCATGCTGTTTTTTTTACAAAGAATCATGACTAAAAAACAATGTATTTTTTTTTGACCCAAAAAGCCCCATGTAGTTTTAAAAAAAAAACATTTTTACTAAAAAATCATGACTGAAAAAACATGAATAATATATTTGAGACCAAAAAAATGTTTTTGTACTAAAAAATCATGATTAAAAATACATGAATATATATGAGACCTAAAAAACCCCATACTGATTTTTAAAAAATATGTTTTTTTTACAAACTATGATATATAAGAAAACCTGGATATGAATGTATTTTATGCAACCAAAAAACCATGCTGTTTTATTTTATGTATTTTTCATAAAAAATCATGTCTTAAAATCATGGATATTAACATATTTTCTGTTACCAACCAAAAAAATCATTGTTTTTTTAACATGTTTTTTTTTATTAAAAAGTTATTATTATTCATTTTTCAGTCACGACTTCTTTGTAAAAAAAAACACCCCTCATGGGGATACAATTATTGTATCTATGGGAACTAGTGCTCCCAGGGAAACAATGTGAGGGCCCAAGCTGAGAGTTAGGTAATCCTCTTTTTTGTTGAAATAAAATGTTTTTGTTATGTTGAGGACCACCTTTGTTTGGTTCACTGCTGTCCTGTTTTTCAGCACCTACTACTGTCTTCTTCAACTTTGATCTTGTTTCATAATCGTCCGTCCTCTCTTTGGATCGCATTTGTTGCTGGGTAGGAAGGCTAAAACTAATGACTAATCTAATCTGTAAAAAAAAACATGGATATTAATTTATTTTATGTGACTAAAAAACCATGCTTTTTGAAAAAAGATTTTTTACAAAAAACATGAGTGTTATTAAATTTTATCTGACCAAAAAAAATATGATTTTTCAAAAACCATGTTTTTTTTCACAAAAAGTCATTAATATCCATTTTTTAGTCATGATTTTTTTGGTAAAGAAAACATGATTTAAAAAAAACCAGCATGGTTTTTTTTTGGAACATAAAATTTATCAATATCCACATTTTTTAGTCATGATTTTTCTGTAAAAAAAAAGTTTTTCCAAAAAAACAGCATGGTTCTTTATGGTAAAATAAAGTATATTAATATCCGTATGTTTTAGTCATGACTTTTTTGTAACAAAAACATTCAAAAAACAGCATGGATTTTTTGGTCACATAAAATGTATTAATATCCATTAGAACCATACCAGTTCTTAGAATAAAATATCCACAATGAATCTATTCACTCTATAAAACCTTTTGGAGACTAGCTCCATCCTCAGTAAGTCATTCAGTCAAATGTTTTTCAAAGGAACAGTGAAAATTCATTGTCCATTTCACCAAATTTTACTGAATGACTGAGGATGGAGCTGGTCTCCGAAAGGTTTTATGGAGTGAATAGACTCTTTGTAGATATTTTATTCTAAGACCTAGTACAGTTCTAATGAACATGATTTCAATATTAACAGCATTCTTTGTTTATAAGTTTCTAAAGACAATTCAATTGAAGAAAAATAACTTTCCTGAAATTTATATCCATGTTTTTTAGTCATGATTTTTTTTAAATGTTTTTTAAAAAAAAAATTTTGGTCCCATAAAATATAATAGCCATGTTTTTTAGTTGAGATTTTTCTATTAAAAAACAATGTTTTAAAATAAACAGCATTGGATTTTTGAGGTCACATAAATATATTAATGTCCATGGTTTTTATTCATAATTTCCTATAAATAACATGTTTATTATAAAAAACAGCATGGTTTTTTAGTCACATCTCTATCAATGACCATAAGTAAAGATATGTTATTATAACACACCATTTTGGGAGTTAAAGGTCATTCACATGTATTGTAAAATGAATGAAATATCAAAGCATGAAACTGCAGAAAATGAAAAATTTCATAAACCCATGGAAAACTATCAATTAAGAAGTATGCTATTTTATTTTGCAATTTGACATAAAAACAAATGCAATGTGGTTCTTTTTCTTGCTGTGTTATTTTCAGACACAATATTAAAAAAAAAACAAAATATCCACTTGCTTTGGCCACGGTTTTTTTTTGTAAAAAAACGTGTTTTTTTTTTAAAATGGCATGGTTTTTTTAGTCACATCTCTAATAAGGAATAATGTGGGTGCAAGTGAAATGGAGGAAGAGTCATGAATGTTTGTGAGCGCGTACGGACTGGGATCGGAGAGGAGTGGGGAAGAGAGGGAGGAGTTTTGGGAGAAATTGTCTGAGTGTGTTGCAAGAGTGGGGAGTGGTTGTAGAGTTGTGTTGGGGGACCTGAATGCAAGAGTGGGTGATGAGGTGGTGGATGGTGTTGGTAAGTATGGAGTAGCTGGGGTGAATGAGAGTGGTGAATACTTGGTGGGGTTATGTGTAGAAAGTGAGTTAGTGATTGGGAATAGTTTGTTTGAGAAAAAAATATAAACAAGTATACATATGTGAGGACGAATGGAGGTGTGATAGAGGAGAGAGCATTGATGGATTATATTTAGGTTAGCAAGGGAGTGATGGGTTGTTTGCTTGATGTGCATGTGTTCCGTGGTGAGATGAATGAGATTTTGGTTCATTACTTGGTGGAAGGAAAGTTGAGAGTAAGTCAAATGTGGGGAGATGTAAAAAGGAGGAGTGGAAGGGAGGTGTTAAATGTAAGCAAGTTGCATGATTCTGAGCGTGAGTTTGAGTATCAGAAGATGAAAGTAGAGTATGGGAGGGTGAAGGAAAGTGAGGTGGGTGGAGTGGAAGGGGAATGGAAGTTGTTTAAAGATGCAGTGGAAAAATGTGCAAGGGAAGTGTGTGGGGTAAAGAAGGTTGGAGGGGGGATTAGAAAGGGGAGTGAATGGTGGAATGGAGAAGTAGGAGCAGCTGGGGGAAGAAAGTGGGGGGCGTTCAAAAGGTGGCTGCAATGAGGCAACCAGCAAAATTTTGAAGAGTATAAGGAGAGGAAGAAAGAGGTATAAAGAATGGTAAGGAGAGCAAAGAGGGTGGTGGATGAGGAATGGGGGAGGAAGTTGGGAGAGGATATCATGGAGAGAAAGGTTTTCTGGAAGGAAGTGAAGAGAATTAGGAAAGGACAGGTGGAGAATGAGGCAAGAGTGAAGGATGCAAATGGTAGGCTGCTAGTGGAGGGTGTGATGTGAGAAAGAGATGGGTGGAGTATTTTGAGGAGCTGCTGAACGTGAGGGACGATAGGGTTGCAAGAGTAGTTGCTGTTGGAAGTGATGTTAGAATGGAATGCCTGTGTTTGGTGAAGTGAATAGAAGTCAAATAAGAAGTGCAGAGGTGAAAAGTGCGGTGGATGAAATAAAAAATGGGAAAGCTCCAAGTATGGATAGCTGCACGGTTGAATACCTAAAGAAAGGAAATGTGGTTGTAGAATGGTTGTTACGTTTATTAAATGTGTGTTTAGAGGCTAGTAAAGTGCCGGTTGATTGGAGTAGCATGTTATGGAGCTTTTTTCCTGACGTCATTCTTTCTTTTCTTTTCGTCCTTTTAGCTCTCTTTTGATGGTCGTGATTGAAGATCACATTCTTTTATGTTAGGTTAGCGAAGATAAACTGGGACTTTTCAATGTCCGCAAATTTAATTAATGAATAAGCGACAGATCAATATAAATTGGTAGCGTGGACTACCTCTCCACAGGTAATGATAATTCACCTTTCTAATTAGCAGGTAATTATACTAAATGACACATCCATATTTATGATCTATTCTCGTTACATGAAATTGACGTTCTCAAATACAAGTAGACCTAACGCACTAAGTTACATTTCAATTAACATTTTAGATATATATACTGAAGGCAAAACGTTTACAAGTGAATGCTTAAGGCGTGACAACGATAACCCTACGCACAGAGGAGGACATGAGGATACTCTTATAGGGTATACGTCAGGATGGACTTATCTTAATTTGGGTTCCGGA
The DNA here is from genome assembly GCA_030386875.1 of Morinoia aosen. Taxonomy (NCBI): domain Eukaryota; kingdom Metazoa; phylum Arthropoda; class Malacostraca; order Amphipoda; family Talitridae; genus Morinoia; species Morinoia aosen. The sequence goes on along the minus strand of CM059576.1, from coordinate 14,140,664 downwards.
AGATAGCTATATCGTGTGTATGCGCCGAGACATTTATTAATTACTTTAATTTAACAGGTATACGGAATCACTTGGTATGCACATTTCAAAGGAGAAACAATGCCTAGCCCTGAAAGGCAGGCGTTCAAGATGTGACAAAGCGCTCTCTCTCAAGGCGGTCTCGCGCGTACTGCCTGTTCCCCTGCGCTGAGCACTTACCCTAGCGGTCGTCTGCTCTCACGCCCTACTCAGAGCGATAGCTTACATTGCAATCTCAATATAGATTATTCCTCAACCAAGCGGTTATGTTTGACTCTAGCGTGTTGAATTATATAAGCAAAGGGAAACATTAATTCTCGCTAATCGTACAAATGATCTAATTAACATGGGCTGTTGAATAATGACAGAAATAACAGTGAAGAATCTCTTTCGTGTTGGTATCCGGCAGCTTCTTAGGTCAGTTGACGTCCTTGCTTCCCCCGCGATCTTGGAGTCGACGTAGAGTAGATATGGAAAGGAGGGAAGAATAACTACTTAGCACGACTCGCGGATAACCGTTCCTGTGGCACACGGCGTCTCTTTGGCTGCTTTGGATCATTTCGAATATGTTGAGGCGTCCCTCGTTTCGAACGATCAAAATTTTTTTGTATGCATCGTGGGTAGAATCTCGTTGTTATTGAAGAAGACGATCTCCTGATCGTTGACTTTCTCTACAGCTTTTGCCTGCCGTGGTAGAGGAAAACGTTGATAAGTCAGATCCTTTTTTTTAATATCCACGCAATCCAGCTGTGATGATTTTACGGCAGCGATTACTGAATTTGTTCATGTGACAAACTCTGAAACAAAGTCTTCAAACACGGCTTTGTCCTACGTACGTTTTCGGCAAACGATGATCTCCGCAGAACGAAGCAAAGGCTTCTCCAGCTCGCAGAATACCTCTAGAAGATATTCATTGGGATGAAGATTCCAATAATGACTCGGGACAATTTTAGTCTCGGTCGCCGTGATCATACTTCAGCAGCATCCCTAAGGAAAGATTTTAAATTTATCTTCACAATACCTGTTTTTGAGAATGTCATTTTAATTGCGCCTTATCATACACGATTTTCTTCGTGATGGGGTTTGATTTTTGAGTCCCGTAGACTTCTTTTAAACAGCCACGAAGTTACGTCGATGTCGCAAGAAGATCACCAATAATCTTTGCAGTTGTATTTTCCCTTGTTGTCCACGCACTGGTAGATCCTGTAGCTTCGTTGTAGTTGGTTTCCTTCCTCTTCTCATCGGACGTCGTCTAGACTAAGGTTCCGCGGTTCTTAAGCATCTTCGTAGAAATTTTTAAAGTAGTTGACCCAGTCAGCTGGCGGATGTTTTCTCTCGTCATTTTCCTCGCGTTCGTGCTTTGAGCTTAGACTGTTCTTGTTGCTGAAGTGTTGCCGTGCAGCGTCTGAGCGGGCAATTTTCTACGACATTTTCTTCGAGATTGGGTGTTGAGCTCGTCGGCGTGTTGTTGCCGCCAATGCCCCGTTGTTGCGTCGTCGCTGCCATATCCATGTCCGAGCCACGTCGACACGTAGCGCGGACCACGTGAATGCGAAGCCTGCCATGAGTGTGGGCTGTGGCATTGTGCTTGTGAGCTGGGACTGTGGTGACTCAGTGGTGCAGGTGGAGTGCTGCCTCTGGCCTTAAGGCACCGCTGGCCGCAACGCACCGACCGACAGCTGAAATTTCATTGCATGGTTATTTGGTGGCCTTGTTATTTCATTCGTTCCAGACAAGCTTCCATCACATACAGACATATACCCAAGCATCTCGTCTCATTCCACCCTTCTGTGCTTACAAAGAGGACATTGAGCTTAAACCTATTTCCACTGTTAGCTTATGACTCTATACTCCAATGCATTTCGTAGAGAGAGAAACAGAATTCCTCTAGTATTACATTCACGTTGAGTACGTCGAATGACAAAGTACTCCTGCGATTAGATTAATATCAAGGGTGTCTTTATAATGATCAAATTTTAAATTTGTTACAAATTCCATTATCCTGATGATGAGATAATTCTTCATTTAAAATCACATGACGCTGATATTTGGCACTATCATCCGATTTCAGAGAAGTATTTTTATGTGCATAAAGCATGACCCAATACCTTCAGGTCGTGTTAGTTAACGAAAAAAAATTTTTATATTACGTGTAAATTCAAATTTTTGAATGAATGAAACTATTATACACTCACGCCATTATCTATCACATGTTTATAATAATACATCAAAATTTAGGTCATCAAGTAATATATCCTAAGTTCAAATTATCGAGTAATTCAGTGTAATAAAATTGCTTATGAAAGTAGTGTTTAAAAAAAACGGCGAGTGTACGAAAGCGAAGGAGGGAGCAAGCCGAGGGTCCGAGGATTGGAGCTAGAAGGGGGGGGGGGGGGGGGTGAAGGTAGTGTGTTTTGAAACAACAGGAACGTTGTGTTGGCTCGAGCTTGAGCGCACCCTTTCACATCGCGACTCCCTTCACGCAGTCTCACCTCAACATACATTCCCTCACTCCAAAACATCCAGGCAAACGTTCATTACAATTACATGGTTAAAACAATACATTGAAATTAAAATTAGACACGAACATCAGAATGAATAAAATAAATGTTCTCAGCATAATCACTTCTACCATATACGAGATATATGAGCGTGTGAAACTGCATGTCGGAGTAAGATGTTAGTAACGCGAAAACGTTATTCTAATTGAGTAAATTCACTTCTAGATGAATTTCTTTTAGAGTAGAACCTGATTGAATTTCAAAAGATAATTTGATGAATTTAATTTTAATCATTCATAAGGTCAGACTTAAGGAAAATTTTTTCAAATTTTCTTATATATTTCACTAGAGTTGGTTACGTGGCAGAATGATAAATGTTACATCACCACACCTACAACGTTAACGAAACACTAAAGATTTATCAATACTAAGTTCAAAGTTTATCCTCTAAGTTTCTCAGTGCAACGCAATATAATTGTCGAGAAAAAAAGCTGTCGAGCAAGGTAGAATTCATGATACCGTTGAGATACGAACGCTAGAGAGAAAGCACAATCAAGAGAATGAGAGAGCGAGGGATGGAGAGTGAGGGTGCGAGGTTGCAGCTGCCTCAAGCTAAGCGATGTTTATGGAGTTGGTTTCAAAACACCTCGAGCTCAGGCTTCTGAATACCACACGCACACCATACAGTTGGGCTAGAAATTTCATCTCATCTCACCACGTACATTCAAGCAACATTCATGATGATTATATGGGTAAAATACATGGTCAAAATAGTACATTGAAATCGTAATCCACACACGGACATCTGAATGAAAAGGTTGCCATAGACTTAGTATTATAACATCTATGATAATTATAAGAATGTGAATTTTAATCGTGTAAATATTTTCTGACTAAATGAAGTTTACTTCTAAAATGAATTTTCTTTTGCGTATAAATATGATCGAATTTTGAGTAGATGACTTACTGAATGTCACTTATAAGTCAAATTTAAAGGAAAGTTTCAATTTATTGTTTATTTTATAGGTGTAAATTTTTTGCGATACGGAGATTCAGAGTTTAAAATGAATAGCACGTGAACTTGTTCAGCACAAATCAAAAACAAAATGGCAAAATAGCGTCCGTCTAGAGTCATGAAAGAGAGTTATATGGTAAACTGGAGAAATTTATATGGTATATCATAATTTTCACATAAATCATTGGAGTGCAGTTATCCCGCATCGTAATTAATTGAATGATTCATGTTGTCAAATTGGCCTTTAGTAATTGAATGCTTTTGGATCAGAAGGTAAATTCATATTATCATATTCCTCATATTCAAACGGTTTGACATATTAAAAGAATTGATACGTAATGATCAATGCACACCTGTTAATGGTTGATACATGAAATAACTTTTAATTAGTCATCAAATAAGGTTCACACGTAAATGGTAAATTGTAAATGCATGGTAAATGGTTTCACAGAAATGAGATAGAAAGTAAAATAAACGCATAGCGATAATGGGTTCACAGAAATGAATTAGAGTTTTAGCATACACGTACATGAAATATTAGATAGATTACACATATATCCTAACGTGGAGATGAAATTATCAAGATCTGCTGGAGGTTTATTTAATTTATTTTATGTAGGCACGAGCTTTATTTTTATTTGCATAGGTATAGGTAGCATAGGTAGCGTGACGATATAGTTAAGCGGTCTCTGACAGAGGCGGTAATACGATATTTAAGATTTTTAAGATTTGATCCCACGTTCGCTGTTACCATTTGTTATGGAGCTCTTTTCCTGACGTCATTCTTTCTTTTCTTTTCGTCCTTTTAGCTCTCTTTTGATGGTCGTGATTGAAGATCACACTCTTTTATTTTAGGTTAGCGAAGATAAACTGGGACTTTTCAATGTCTGCAAATTTAATTAATGAATAAGTGACAGATCAATATAAATTGGTAGCGTGGACTACCTCTCCACAGATAATGATAATTCACCTTTCTAATTAGCAGGTAATTATACGAAATGACACATCGATATTTATTATCTATTCTCGTTACATGAAATTGACGTTCTCAAATACAAGTAAACCTAACGCACTAAGTTACATTTCAATTAACATTTTAGATATATATACTGAAGGCAAAACATTTACAAGTGAATGCTTAAGGCGTGACAACGATAACCCTACGCACAGAGGAGGACATGAGGATACTCTTATAGGGTATACGTCAGGATGGACTTATCTTAATTTGGGTTCCGGAAGATAGCTATATCGTGTGTATGCGCCGAGACATTTATTAATTACTTTAATTTAACAGGTATACGGAATCACCTGGTATGCACATTTCAAAGGAGAAACAATGCCTAGCCCTGAAAGGCAGGCGTTCAAGATGTGACAAAGCACTCTCTCTCAAGGCGGTCTCGGGCGTACTGCCTGTTCCCCTGCACTGAGCACTTACCCTAGCGTTCGTCTGCTCTCATGCCCTACTCAGAGCGAAAGCTTACATTGCAATCTCAATATAGATTATTCCTCAACCAAGCGGTTATGTTTGACTCTAGCGTGTTGAATTATATAAGCAAAGGGAAACATTAATTCTCGCTAATCGTACAAATGATCTTATTAACATGGGCTATTGAATAATGACAGAAATAACAGTGAAGAATCTCTTTCGTGTTGGTATCCGGCAGCTTCTTAGTTCAGTTGACGTCCTTGCTTCCCCCGCGATCTTGGAGTCGACGTAGAGTAGATATAGAAAGGAGGGAAGAATAACTACTTAGCACGACTCGCGGATAACCGTTCCTGTGGCACACGGCCTCTCTCTCTGGCTGCTTTGGATCATTTCGAATATGTTGAGGCGTCCCTCGTTTCGAACGATCAAAATTTTTTTATATGCATCGTGGGTAGAATCACAACAATACGTGTGTAGTTCCGTTGTACAAGGGGAAAGGTGACAGGTATGAGTGGAGTAATTCTAGGGGTATAAGTCTACTGAGTGCTGTTGGGAAGCTGTATGGAAGAGTTTTAATTGGAAGAGTGAGAGTGTTGATGGATTGTGTGCTTGCTGAAGAACAGTATGGTTTTAGGTGTGGTAGAGGTTATGTGGATCAAATGTTTGCTGTGAAGCACGTGAATGAAAAATACTTATTTAAGGGAAAAATTGTATATTGGGCATTTATGGATCTAGAGAAGGAGTTTGACAGAGTGGATCGTGAGGCTCTATGGCAAGTGGTAAGCTTGTGTGGAGTGGGTGGGAGACTGTTGAATGTTATCAAGAGTTTCTACATTATAGCAGAGCATGTGTGAGAGTAGGGAATGAGGTGAGTGAATGGTTCCCAGTTGTGACAGGTGTGAGACAGGGATGTGTGATGTCGCCATGGTGATTAAATTTGTTTATGGATGGTGTGGTAAGAGAAGTGAATGCCTGAGTGTTGGGAAAAAGTGTGCACTGGGCGGGACAAAACGGTATGTTTTAGGAAGTGTATCAGCTGTTGTTTGCAGATGATACAGTGCTTGTGGCTGATTCAGAGGAAAAACTGAGGAGGCTGGTTGCAGAGTTTGGTAGAGTGTGTGAAAAGTGGAAATTGAGGGTAAATTCGAATAAAAGTGGGGATGAGATGTTCAAGAGGTGGGGTGTTTGGCAGGGTTGGCACATAAAAAACCCACCCAAAAAAAGCCCCCCAAAAAATACCTAAAACACCCACTAAGTAGTGGGTTTTTTGGGGCTTTTTTGGGTTTTATTAGTGCTATTTAAATTTCACTTGTTTTCAAGCTTATAGGATCAAAATGAGCTAAATATTTATATTGTCAAAAATTTGTCCAAGGCATTTGCATGACTTATGACAATAAATATTGGGAAAAAAACACCCTTATAAAAATAAAATAAGAAAAACCCTGATCACAAAAAAAACTCGAGGGACATTTCCATGAGTTCCATTTCCAAAGTAAAAAACAAAAACTAACAAACAAATGCAGGTTGACTATTTGAGGGTATAGAGACTTCTGAATTCTCTCTCTGTCTTCAAGACTAGACTGCTATACTACAGTACTACTGTATTTCTCTTTCTACATCCACTGCCATTTCATCGTTGTCATCCACATCATGATCATTTGTAGTGATGTACCGATGTATCGGTATCGGTATCGGCAGTATTGGCCATTTTTAGTGGTATCGGTATCGGCAAAATCCGGCCGATACTTTACCGATACTTTCCAATAATACGAATTTTTTCATTAAAATGGAGGTCATAAATCATGAAAGCGAGAGTATGTAACCTAATTATACATTTCGGGTGCTTATTTCTATATTTATTCGGTGTCCGCTTCTGAAGAAACATAGGTTGTGTGAGTTTGAGGTATCATGGATACCGAATTCCTCAGTGTAACATTAAAAGATGACGTTTCCATGCATTTAAATATTTGACATTTTATCAGGATAGGTTTTGTTAGGATAGGATTGGTTAGCTTAGATTAGGATAGGCTAGGTTAGCACAGGTTAGGTAATACTGACAGAATTTTTTCTCGGGTCCGCTTAACGATGACATTGTCCATGGAATCTCCACGGGTCCTGCTGCTATCCAATAACACCCTTGGTTTATTTGGAGCTCGCTTCTTCCATTTTCTTTGTGAGGAGAGTTATAGTGATCGTATCTGTGATACGAGTTTCACCAGTGCGCAAGTACAAGAATTTTTTTCATTGCGTGTGCTGTTAAGATGAATACATTCGTTGGGCATCACATTTGGAAAATTTGTTCAAGAAAGTTAGTGAATCCCGCCATTTTTGACGGGCTGTGCGTACTTCTAATCAAATAAAGAGCCTATTCATACATACTAAATTAGGTAGCTAACTGTTGAATTATAGCGTTTAATCAGGCCCGCTAACTGAATTCACTACTTTGAATTCCCGTTGAGTTAAGAACGGTCATAACTGAAAGCTCTGTAGCATGAATAGTTAAACCCTGTAGCGACATAAAATTATTATACTTTTATGACTAAAACCTATATAGTTTGACCTAATGTTCATTTCCTAAAGTATGTGACAGGCTAACAAAAACCAAACCAATTTAATAAAGTTGAAACTGCATTTGAAAGTTTTTGTGAATTTAATATAGAAGTAGCTGAAAATTCTATTTTAATTTAGCTCGTAAATCGTCATGTATTCCGAAGCTAAGACTTTATTTTAATTTAGCAAGTATGTCGCCGTTCATAACGGATCTTGTATTTTTCTTTTATGTTAAGATGTTTGAACAATTCCCGAACAATCTTACAGTTGAATACATCTGAACGGGTCAGTTGATTGCTTTAATCGCAACTTGATGAATTTAAAAACGAGGAAAATTCCAAGGAACTTAATCATATTTACTAGGAATACGTTTTTTTGGAATCCAGCTCCATCATCAGTTCGTAGAAGTAAAATTCATTATGACTACAATAAACGAAAAAAGAAATGTTAAATACAGTCATTAAAGGAAATCACGAAAACAAAAAAATCAAAACATGTCCCAGAGAAATTAAAAAAAACGACATGATCTACTTACAATTTGCAATTGGTAGGAACTGTCAGAATTGTTGAGGGCCGGTTTTCATTTAAAAATATGTTGCGACTCTAAAATTCCGAGGTCACATGTAGATGAAGCCTAACCTAAGATTTTGAAGTCCGCAGATGATATCGGTTCGTTGCATTTTACTGCGTGATTACATACGAATTGTGCGAATTGGTTCCCCGTGCAGAAGCTTCAACCCTGATGTTCGACCATTCTGAAAACAAATTTTGTGCCGTCATGCCGACGTACGATGATCTGCACTGCACACAACTGTACAACTGTAGGAATAAACCAGAAAGGCTCGCTTCTCCATCAAAGCGTATCCTTGTACCGGAATTGTACAATTTTAAGGCTGCTTCTTTTTCCAGTACAAGGATACGCTTCCGATGTAGATGCAAGCCTATCTGATTTATTCTTAACAGTTGTACAGTTGTGTGCAGTGCATATCATTGTACGTTGGCATGACGTCACGAAATTTTTATAACAGAATGGCCGAACATCGGAGTCGAAGCTTCTGCGCGGGGAACTTATTAGCTTACTCTTCACACTCCGCAGTACGTAATCGTGCAGTAAAATGCAACGAACCAACATCCTCTGCGGACTTCAAAATCTAAGATTCGGCTTCAACTGCAGGTGACCTCAGAATTTCCGAATCGTTACATATTTTTAGACGAAAACTGGCCCTCAACAATTCTGATAGTTCCTACCCATTACAAATTGTAACTAAATAATCTTGTTGATTTTAGTTGTTCTGGGGCATATTTTAATTTAATTTTTATTTTCTTGATTTCCGTTAATGACAGTATCCAACATTTTGTTTTTCTTTTATTGCAGACATAACGATTTGTAAATTTACGAACTGATGATGGATCTGGACTCCAAAACGTATTCCTGATAAATATGATCAAGTAACTTGAAATTTTCGTTTTTTAATTTCTCATCTTATAGATGGTAGCGTGTTTGCGGATATTTTCGGCTTCGAGGCTTATCGAATTTTACTATTCTTTCGCCGAAGTATGTACTCGTATTTGGTGTGAATAACACGAAAATGACAATCCTTTTTTGGAGAAATTATTGTTTTGGTCCACTTTTGGAGCAGTTGCTATTATAGCTAGTCTACATTATGTTGCAATACGATTAGAAACACATATGTATTGTATGGATTTCATTTTGTTATTTTTCTCCACAATATAGTTAACATAGCAAGAGAATTTTCTTTTTCATAATCCGAAACTTTATTGTCAACATTTTTATATTATAAGATATATTAGCAAATAATTTTATTACAACTCCCATGTAAGGGTTATAATGGTTTTATTTTAATACAAGTGTGCAAGACCAGCCAAAAATGTGATTCAATACCTTGCATGAACGAATCTTCAAGATGTAGATGGCAAACAAATACAATATATCCATCCTAACAGTATCCGTGATGAACGATATTTTTGTACTTGCGCACTGGTGAAACTCGTATCACAGATACGGTCATTATAACTATCCTTATGAGCGCAACAGAGAAATGGAAGAAACCGACACCAAACAAATAAACCAAGGGCAAGGGTATTATTAGGTAGCAGCATGACCCATGGAAATGCCAAGGACAATGTCATCATTGAAGCCAGATGGACCCATGGAAAAATTCCGTCAACATTATCTAATCTATGCTATCCTAATTCTATGTCGTGACCTGCATCGCCGCAAAGCACGTTCACAACGCGAAGGCCTAGTGACCGTCATTACATGGTAGCAACTGCGGTTCATGTAGGTCCTACACCACTAATGCGTTGTCCACTGTTGCCAATACGTGGGACGGAAAGTTGGGTAGGTTTAAAATGTTTATGCCGAGCACATATGCACAAGAACACACAAAGAACACTCTTGACTCAGAGTTCCTCTCCGGTGACAAATCACCATTACTCAAAAACGATTACTTCGGGCACAGCTATTCTCAAAATTACTATTTTTAATTTGATGTTTTTTAATTATTTGATATGGCCTGAAAGCTGTACAAAAGCAACATGGTTAGGAAAAATGCGTAAATTACTGCGATCACAACAACCTATCCAACACTACTAACCTATCCTGATAAAATTTCAAACATATCAATGCATGTACAGACAATCTTTCAAAGTTACACTGAGGAATTCGGTAGCCATGATACCGCAAACTCAGACATCCTATGTTTTAAGAAGCGGACACCGAACAAATACATGAACAAACATATAACGGGTACTATTAGGTTAGATGATTGTAAAAGTATCGGTATCGGTAGTAGTATTGGTCAAATATCGGTATTTTCAAGTATCGGAGTATCGGTATCGGCCAAAAAATGGGTATCGGTATTCGCCAAAAAAATGGTATCGGTACATCACTAATCATTTGTGAGGTGGCAATATAATGAGACCAATTTCTGTGTGTGTTCCGATCCTAATCAATTTCTCAATTTATTCCATACAATTCAAAATGTTTAGAAAATTCTCTCAATGGATCCTGAACTTGCGAAGCAAGAATGAATATTGCTTATATACTTGCAGAAACCCTCTGCCAGTGTTTTATCAGAAATCTGCATTTTCTTCTGTTTCATGTCTTGAATATCCCACCATCAACGAGGAGTCATTGTCTTAGTGATATTCTTGTTGAACATGTGTTTTGGGAAGATTTTGGAGTCCTTCAATTTATACAAATAAATCGCACCGATGAACTCCTGATTGTACTTCGCCAACCACTCTTCAATATGTGTCTCCTGTGAGAGCTTTGCCTGAAATAAGTCTAACAATTATAGTCAGATGGGGTAAGACACGACCGCAGCCATCATGGGGTGACAAAGTAAAGAAACGACTGGCCGGTAAGCATTCAAGCTGCACAGGAACAAAGTTGACAATGGAATCTGTTAGAGCATTTATTTCTATTCATTTTAGTGTTTGTTGCTATCCTGAACTGCAAAAGTGATTTTTTTTGGTAAATTTTAAAAAAAATTTTTTGGCATGTCACTACATGTTGTAACATGTAACAGTGTGGTTGACTGACTTGGCTTGCGCTGCTAAGCCCTCCAGCTCGCACAATACACATGTTAAGTTGTTAACCACATGACTGTTAAGTGATGTGCAGCTGTCTTGCTTCAAGTTGCTTGTGGTGGTTACTTATGATCTGCATGGTGTTTCCCTCTCACATGACTTGCGTCTGTCTGCTGCTAAAACAACTTACTATGAATTGACAAGCATAGCAATTCTCTTTGTGCATCTTATATCTTTACAGACTGCAGAGCTACATATGTCCCTATGCATATGGTAATTGGTAAATGGTAATTGTGATGGACAAAATTAATTCATGTATTGCTTATATAATGTAATAATTCATATAATAATGCAATATAATGTTGGAAATAAAGTATCAAATAACAGTAGATTAGTTTAGATTAGTCGTTAGTTTTAGCCTCCCTACCCAGCAACAAATGCAATCCAAAGAGAGGAAGGAGGAAGGCACCATTTAGTATGGAGTTAAGGAAACGCAGAATCTACGCAGAAAGGCATAGAAACAGTAAGTTGTGAAAGAAGATCATGAAACAAGACCAAAGTTGAAGAGGAAAGTAGTAGGTGCTGAAGAACAGGACGGTAGTGAACCGAAAAAAGGTGGTCCTTAACATAACATTTTATTTCAACAAAAAGGAAGGCCCACCTAGCTAGTAGCTCGAGCCCTCACATTGTCCCCCTGGGAGCGCTAGTTCCCATAGATACAATAATCAAATAACAATATTCACTCAAAAAGTGTATGGATATAAATCTGGAAAAGAGGCAACTGGAGCTGTGTGAATAACTCTTTTAAACAAAAACAGGTATTACAAAAAAAAACAATAAAGCCAAAAAAAAACAATTGAACCCCAAAAAAAAATTTAACAAAAAAAAAACACGTGGGTTGGGTTTTTTAAAAAACCCAGAGTTTTTTCCATCCCTGGTGTTTGGAACTTTGGATGTGAGGTTGAATGGTGAAGTTTTAGAGGAGGTAGAGCATTTTAGGTACCTCGGGTTGGATGTGGCTGTTAAGGATAGTATGGAAGTAGAAATGAGGCATCGAGTGAGTGAAGGCTGTAAGACATTGGGTGCAATGAGGAAAGTTTTTGAATGCAGGAGTTTGAGTATGAATGCTAAGAGGGGACTGTATCAAAGCTTGATTGTGCCAGTTCTGTTGTATGGAGCTGAGTCCTGGGGGTTGAGAGCAGCTGAGAGGAGGAAGTTGGATGTGTTTGAGATGAAGTGTTTGAGGAGCATGTATGGAGTAGCAAGAAGAGATAGGATCAGGAATGAGTTGGTTATTGGGCAGATGGGTGTTATCAAAAAGTTAAGCAGGCGAGTGGATGAAAGAGTGCTTGGATGGTTTGGGCATGTTGAAAGAATGAATGTGGAGCGACTGATAGAAAAAATATAAATGTCGGAAGTGAGTGGTCTTCGAGCGCGAGGTAGACCACGGATGACTTGAATGGATGGGGTGAAACGTGTTTTGAATGAGAGGGGTCTGACTGTGGATGCGGCGAGAGGTATGGCTGCAGACAGAAGTAAGTGGGGGCAGTGCATAAGAAGGTAATTTTATTTTTGACGAGGTACTGGAAGTTGCCCGCGTGTGATGGGGTTGACCTGTCCTGTGCGGGGGGGAGGGGCTGCACTCAATGAAGCGATCGAGGTAAACCAGCTATGGCTGTCGGGCCTGACTGTGCAAGGTGGTTGTGCTTTGCTGCTGCTGATCCTGGCAGTTCAGGTGCGGCCAGTGCTGCCTCTCTCGCCTCCTAGTGACTAGGTGTGGTGATTGTGGCCTGCTGTTGGCTACCCTCCCATAGTGAGGAAAAGCCTGGTATATGTAGGTATGTAAAATAGTATCAAAAGACTTTCACCACGTAAGTCCATCAAGGTAACTATTAAAAAGAACACAAAGAGTCGAACAAAGTCTACTACAAATGCACTAATTTGTGAAAATGTTTCAAAAATTTTTGAAAATCTAACAAAGGAAAATTGAGTTACAAATATGTAACAGCATAAATCAAGTCAATACGAGTTCAATTGTGCTGTTTATGAAAAACCAGTTTAAGAAAAGTGTTGTATGCAGTTGCTACTAACGAGTTTCTAAAAAAATAATACGTTGTTCTATTGTTCAATCACCTATTGCAATAGCATTTTTGTTTCAATTTCAAATGTTCAATCACCGATGAGTTACAACAAAAAACTTTGAAGGTAAAAAGAATTACTCAGAAACTGCGATGAATTACATCTTTCGTATTTTTGATGCGTGTAGAACTGCCCTATTTACAGATATCACGTTACTGTGTTACAAGATGCCATGTTACCACTCGCACACACGTAAACTGAAATGAGAATAAAATACAAAACCATTAGCTTGGCTTAAGCGCAAACTTCAGTACATGAATGGACAAATGAAGTGAAATGATTAACATCATTAGTGTCAGTGATCATTTACCAAATCTTACTATTTAATCAATGATGATTAAACTTCCATTAGCATTCAAGAATTTTTCAGTAACATAAATGTTAGAGACATTTAATTTATGTGATGGACATTTCCTCACTGACATTCACGCTCAGTAAAAAAAATATAATGCATCACCAATCTTAGCTCGCAGGTGCGGAATTCAAGCACTGAAGAAAACTGTTAATTCAGCTTTTCTATCGTGAGCAAAAACCGGGCATTCTCAGCCTCGATGCACAGTGGAGAAAAAAACAAATATCTGCACATCATCAATGTTTCTTGTCATGACAGATCACATTCAATAATCACTTGCTGCTTTTGCACTAAAACATTACGAATTTTTATACTGTACTTGTTGAACTGTTATACTGTGAACGGTTACTTCACGTTTCACATATTGCGCTACATTGATGCTTTAATTAAAATCAAGAAGCTCAAGCATATATGCGGTTAAAATGAAGCATTAGCAAATATACAACAGAAAAACATGATTGAATACATAAGAAACATACATAAGAACATGCTTTTTACGGTACACATGCACGAATAGTTGTCAAGGTAAATGTTGCCATTAATGGCTCTGAATTTTAATCTTTCAATCAGTAGTAAATCGTCCCGTGGAAAATTGAGTGGACTTCACAATAAATTGCATTCTTTTACGACTGACATTATACAAATTTCATTTCATAAAATTAAATGCTAACGTGCAACAGTACAGTCAAAAGTCATAAAGTCTACATGTCATATTATAAGGGGCCAGAAACATGATTCATTTTACTTTCACTTTCTGTCATATTACTTTACTAATTCTACCAAGTCACAATATCTTCGTCAATAGAGGTCTTTGAGTCTGTTCGCACCAAATGTGCGATGTCTGAGTCAGCTTTTGCATGTTGTCTAACCCTCTTTTTTCTCAGAGTTTAATGTCTCAGTGCAGATGCATGCAGCTCTGCACCCTGGTGCAGCTTTCTATTTCCATTTAATAGGCACCACACAACTCTCTTAACCTCTCATTCTTCATAATTCTCAAATGGAACATAATTCTTCTCGTCGTCAACACAAGTTTTACCGCAATCTACAATGCTAACCACTGATTGTCTTGGTATCAATGGTACTACTTCCACCACATGAAGTTATGAACTAAAGTCAGAGTCCCATCAACAATCTACGGTAACAGCTTCTCCTAAAGCTTATTCACTATGCGTGCAGTAATTCAATACTATTCCTTAACAGTATTATTCAACCTTGCTCGTAAATTCACCTGGTGATTTAAACCATTTGCCAGATATATTCACAACCTTGTAATGCAATTTTCGGTACATTTACCTCTCTGGGTTCACCGTTTATGTAAACTAGAAGAGTCTCCTATATATTTATTCTTACTCCTGAGTGCCTCACTCAAGGTTCCTGCTGCTCTTTTTGCTCTCAATGTTCTCACATATTTCTTCTTTCCTACTCAGAGCAATGACATCAGGTATCATCAAAATAACATCCACTATTATTCACTTCACTCGGAGGAGTACCTATACTCCTTCCTACTTTTATTTATTCTTAATTCACAAAGTTGTTAGGAAATGAGATTTACCTGGTATTTATTGTCTGAATAAGTCACATTGTGCTCATTGTTTCCTTTGAATTAAGCATTCTTTTTGTTTTCCCACAGTTATGATCAAAACGGTAAATAATAGTTAATTCAAAACTGAGAGTTCTGGTGCAACATTTTGCGTGATTATTAGCTACTGTACTCCTATAGCTACTACTGAAGATTACCTGCCTGGAAAGGCTCTTTATCAGGTGAGTCATTCATCTCTGTCCCAAGTTAGGTTCTGTAAATAGTATAAAATAAGTAAGAGAGAATTGGTAGCTAGCTAGTGTCATTAAACAGTAATTGTCATGATATTTATGTTGTTCTTAGTGGTTATTTCACGGTAACGGATAAGATTTGTTTATGTTAGCTACATGTTTTTCTATTGTTTCTTGCATTAACACAGGTTCATGTATTTAACTATCTACGGTTCATGGACTTTTACATATGAGGTATTAGCATCTCCAAAGAGGCTGTAGGTTATTGTTTGCTATTTTGTGACTTCAGAGCAGCAAGTGTGGAGTGGAGGCCAGGAGCTGTGCTGCCCAGAGGCTATCAGAGTCTCTTCCTGCCCCTGCACTGTCCTGGAGAAGCTGGAGTGTGGGTCTGGTATCTCGCTGTAGTAAGCCTGTCCTGTAAGAGGTAAGCTGAGTGGCCTCCGTCCTGGAAGAGGGCCCTGTTGGGTCGTGACAACCCATGAAAACTACCCGACGCGTCACCCGTAGCTTGATCTTGCCTTCTTGCCGAGCTCTGCACTTAGCTACAAGTCTGCCGTCGGTCCTGGGTTTCTCCATTCTCCAGTTCTACCTCGGTCCATGATTGTCTCCGCTCACCTTTTGTTCCATTCAAGCTTTTCGCCGCCAAGATTACCCTTAGTTCTCAACCAGCTGGCCATCCTCAAGTTTACTCTGCCCTCAGTTTTGTTCACCTTTAGTTACTGCAAGTGCTGAGTTGTGTTATCTTTCTTTTGGTAGCCAGCTGTACTCTCATTTATTAGCCACTTCTATTTAGTTTTCACTCGTGTTTATTCAGTTATGTGTCATGGTGTTATTCAGTTAACGTGATAATTTTGTTTGCTTCCTTAGGTTCGTACTTTATGGTTGCTTTTGGTTCCCTCATTATATTTTGTTAATTATTGCTTGAGTTTTCTGTTTTCCTAACTGTGTCGGTACTATACTGGCCAGACCGGGACCTTTAGCCTGTGTTCAGGGTGACAGACTTGCCTCCGTGCCCTAACATAATTGGTGCCCAGACCCGGGACCCTTCGTCAGACCTGAGACGCTTTTCTTCTTTCGCAACCCCATAATCTTCTTCCATAGACCTGTTAGTTTTTCTTGAGGTCCTCAACCTCTTGGATCGTGTGACACTTTCTGGGTTAGTATAGCCAGCTTTTAGACTAAGAATTTTCTAATTTTTCCTGATACTAGAAACGCATCCATTTCAAATCCTGTTTGCTTCTGCTTGTTATAACAATAATTTTGGCTCATTGATTTGCTTTAGTGTGCTGCTTTGCTGACCCTGAGTTCACCACTGTTTGCAACTTGTTCCCAGATTCCCATTCCTTTTTGTATCACTGTGTGCTTTGTAATGCAGATTTAACGTGTATTACTGTCTGTCATGTGTCTTGTACCCTGTAAGCTCATTTGAAGTGAACTCGGGTTGTGCTTGGGGTCATTGTTATTGTCTCGGTGTACACCACCTTTTGATCCTGTCCGCCTCTCCTTTCCAATGTCTGAGATGCCTTCTGTTGAGGATAAGCCAGTCTCGTCAACCGCTGCCGCACCCGTTGTGGATTCGCCCTTGCTACACAAGTCTGGGCCTGCTTCAGTACCCGTACATCCTCGTAGCCAGGATTCTGACGAGCAGGTCAAGATTGTTGCGGACATGTGCCAGTATGTTGATCGGGTGCTGTCCTCTGTTGGACCAGCTCAAATTGAATCCATGCCTCGTGAAGCGCAGGAGATGGTGGAGGAGATGAAATCTAAAATGATCCGCTATGCCAGCACTCCTCTGGCTAGTAAGAAGCATGCAACTGCACCCCAGAAGAGAAAGGGCAGTGATTCAGGTCCAAGTGCATCAAGCGGGAGTGTGGGCTCAGATACTGAAGACCACTCATCGTCATCATGTTACGATCCCTATTTTATCTTCGATCGATATATTATTCGTTGGCCAATTTTTCCAGAGGCAATTCTTTCTCTGCATTATTTCTCGTCATTTTCTCGTCGCTTTCATTTTCTTTCGGTCAATGGTCGAGACAGAAGGCCCCAATTATTCTATTTTATTAGTATTAAAGATCGAAATAGACTGAGACTTTTCAATGTCATTAGTTGTAATTAAATGTAGTATTATAGCAAATCGAATAGGGCCTCATTAAGGTAATTGACGACACTGTTACAACGTAAATTTATGTTATAATGATGACGTCCTTCAAATAGCAATGGATTACACATTCGGATAGTGATTGACTTGCGATGTACATGTCGTATTAAAGAATCTAGATGATCGTGACACCATCAAATCTCAGAAACTACTCTAATCTGTCAGAAAATACAGTTACAGGAGATCGCATCATGATCTCACAATAAGCAGGTGAAGCCTTCATTACTTGACCATTAATACTTTGATAATTACGATAAGCACATTTTATATGAGGTGAAGCCTCCGCGGAATCATTTAGCTTGCGAAATACAGAACATTTAACTCATCAATAAACCTAGCGCAATACATTTATGGTACAGAATCTATACCTACCACGCGAAGTAAAGGGAACGTGAAGGTACGGATTACAATGTCACATTGGGATACTTAGCTCAGTCCTGAATGGCGCCTACGAGTCAACACACGACTCATTGAATAACCAGTGAATGACAATTGAACAATCAGTGAATAACAGTGAACAACCCTCACTGCCTGGCTGGCTCGCCAGGACAGCGAGGTAAGAGAGCACAAGTAGACGCGACTATGATTCTCGATCGCTGGTCAGCTAATGCCCGGGCCATCGCTTTCCAAGCGCAGGAGCCTGAGACGCCGTTCGCATTGAGAACAAACATGTCTTTATAGACAATGCTTTACCTTAGTTATTTTAATCGGAAATGGCGAGTGTCGTCATATAATTAGAAGAGAATAGACTTACAATTGGATGACAGTTAATTTACCCAGAGTAAACACAATCCTAAATCTCTAATGAAGGGAAAGAATATACGTTGAGCAAATGGAAACATTAGGCAGACCGGCAAGCTGTCGATGTTTCGTGACGTGTCGCTCATAGAGGGTGTGGTTGTGCGCCTTTCTAGCGATGAGGATGATGTCGCTGTTGAATGCGACGGTTGGTAGAGCTGAAGACGACGGTTGACGATGTCTAGGCGAAGATGTGGAGACCAGAATATGCAGTCCTCATTGACGAGAAGACATTTCTATGGAAGTCAGTCTTTTCGAGGAAATTTCAGTCGCTAGCTAGGCAGACCTTTTCTTCTTAACGCTCATTCAAACACAGCATAGAGTATAGTCACAGCAGAACCATGACAATCATTATCCCGCCCCGCAGTGGGAGGCAAAGCTTCAGCAGCTGTCCTGAAAAAAATAAAGTCCATTAATGCTTCGATGGATGAGCGGCTACTTCAGGCCTTAGAAAGACTTGACACCAGAACTGTCCCTAAGCCTGAGCCGTATGATGCCTCTACTGGACAATCTCTCAGTGCATTCCTCAAGGATTTTGAGGAATATTGCAGCCATTCCTACAGAGGTAATGACTCTATGTGGGTTGCCAAGCTTAGTAGGTTCCTTACTGGTCGTGTCCGTCAAGCCTTCTTGGCCCACCGCTCTCCCACCGACTCTTACCAAGGCATCAAGAAAAAACTCTGGAAGTGGAATCAAGGCTCAAAGGAGAAGAGAGAGAGTGGCAGCAAAGCAATGTTTGCACAGGCTTGTATAAAACCAGGGGAATCTGTCCGATTATTTGCACCTCGTCTTGAGAACCTCTTCTTGCTTGCTTTTCCTAAGAAGAACCCTGAGATCAGCCAGACACTCCTCGATAAATTCCTGAAAAGTATTCCACACAAGTTTCGGAGGCAGGTCAAGAGTGCCGTGAGCCTGACCAAGACTATGGGCCACCCCAAAATGAAGTGGTCCCAGATAGTTACCCTGGTAGGTGGGTATGAGGAGGCTCTTACCACCGAGGAGTCAAGTGACTGTGTGGAACAGACTGCTTGGACTGTTGCTAGCCCTGTCCAGACCAGGGCACAGAGGACAGATGCCATCACACAGTATGAGGACCATTCTGCTTTTTATGGTGATGCACCTTTGCTGCCTTCTACACGTAGCAGAAGGAATAATCGCTCTATTGTGCATCCTACTCCTTCATGTTCTGAGCCTGGAGTGTTCTTGCAGCACTTGAGACCCAGCCCAGAAGCCCAGGCTGCAGCTGTTAAGTGTGACTACTGTACCAGGAATGGTCATACTCGTCGTGAGTGTCGTCGCCTCTTGAACTTGTGTCTTGTTTGTGGTTCAGCTCACCACCGAGTGGCAACTTGTCCTAATCGTCGTGCTGCTAGAAGCCGTTCAGTGGGAACTGCCCAACGTTCAGGTTTTCTCCAACGACCTCGTGTTCATTTTGATGATTCTGCTCTGGGTTCTGATTGTCAGCAGGGTATTGGAAGCGCATTTGAGTCCTGCTCAATGGAGCAGCTTGGAGGTTCTTTGAATGGTCATAGGTTGCCAGAAGTTACAGGTGGTGCCGCACAGTATTGTCCATTATCAGGCGCTAATCAGGTTCCTTTAAACCCCCTTGCTCCGGCGTGGAGGGGCTCACCCCGGAGTTAGAGACCTACAAAAGCACCCACACTGATAAAACACTTGTTCCTGCTAGCTGTGTAGAACCTAGGACTGTTGAGTCCCCAGCGTCGAGTTGTTCAGAAGCTAGTTCGGATCAGGGTGAGCCTGAGAGTTCGTCCTTGTCTTCAGCTTCACCTCATGCTCTAGCTGTTAATTTAGCCAGCCTAAAACCTGCTGAACTTATGTTCTTGTCAGTATCTTGGAACCAAGTATCCTTTACTGCTCTTGTTGATTCTGGTGCTAACATCAGCTTGGTCCGACACAGTGTTCTTCCTGAGGACATTGTTATGCGGCCCACTAATTGTGACATTAGGGGGCTCGGTGGTTCTGTTCATTCTGTTGGCACGGTAACTTTGCAGCTTGTTTCTCAGGGTCTTGACCTGAAGCCCTTCTCATTTGTTGTTTTACCTGATGATTCTTTGTCTCGGGATATTTTACTTGGTGTTGATTTCCTGTCTGCTAACAAATTTGTGGTTAACTCCTCAAATTGTTCCATTTTGCAACAGCATTCTGAGGGCAGCAGCCAAGTGTACTTGTCTGAGTCAGGTCATGTGGATACGGTGGTTCTGACTAGTATTCCTGTTTATGCTGCTCAGGATTGTAGACTCACAAAAGGTTTGCAGTCATTGGTTGAGGTTAAGTTGTCTGGGAGCTCTCTTGGTGTTTGTAATGAGGACCTGTACTTTGAAGGATGCCCTGATAGACGTGGTGAATCCATTGCAACCTTGCCTGGAATTCTGAATTTTGTCGGTGGTCATGCCAGGGTTCTCCTTGGAAATTCAGCTTCATTTAGATATGGGTCATCTAGCATCAAGAGTGGCAGCCAAATTGGTACTGTTTCTTCAGTGTTTCACTTGACAGTTCCTGACTCAAGTTCTGATGGTACTGGTGATGGTGATTGGTGCTCTGAGACATTGGCCAGGGAAATTTCACTGCCAGCTTTGTCCCTTGATCAGAAGTCGGAAGTTCTTCAGATGTTAGCTGATCGAGCTGGAGTTCTGAGTAAGGGTGACACTGACGTAGGTAAAGCTTCAATCACTGAGCACCGCATTGAGCTGTATGACCGTGCCCCGATCTGTCAGAAGCCGC
This sequence comes from Morinoia aosen, assembly GCA_030386875.1. Classification (NCBI taxonomy): domain Eukaryota; kingdom Metazoa; phylum Arthropoda; class Malacostraca; order Amphipoda; family Talitridae; genus Morinoia; species Morinoia aosen. Next base: position 14,119,637 of record CM059576.1, on the reverse strand, counting down.
GTCGCTTTCCGGAGCCCATCACCGAATCCATTGAGAAGCAGTGTGACGAGCTTCAGCTTTTGGACATAATTGAGCCAAGCAAGAGCCCCTGGTCTTCTCCAGTTGTTCCAATCCGGAAAAAAGATGTCTCAATCCGCCTCTGCATCGACTACCGCAAGCTGAATGCCGTCACTAAGCCTGATCGGTTTCCCATGCCAAGCCTCAATGACATGGTATTCAACCTTCATGGCATGAGTTATTTTACCACGCTAGACCTTGTCAAGGGTTATTACCAGATTCCATTGGCTGAAGAGAGCAGAGAGCTCACTGCCTTCTCAACTGCCCGTAGCCACTATCAATTCAAGCGGTTAAGCTTTGGGTTGAGGAATGCCCCTGCTGCTTTCCAGCGTGAGATGCAGGCCGTTTTGAGTGGGTTTCCCAACCGCCAAGTCATTGTTTATATTGATGACATCCTGATAATGAGCAGAAGCTTTGAGGAGCATTTGGTGTTGGTTGGCAGAGTTCTTGAGACCCTCCGTCGGTATGGCATTAAGGTCAGGCCTTCCAAGTGTAACTGGTTTCAGCAGAGTGTTCCCTTCTTGGGGCATATTGTCAGTAGCTCTGGATTGCAGAAGGCTCCTGAGTATGTAGACCAGGTGGAGAGATTTCCCAAACCAGAAACAGTTGGGCAGCTGCGTCAGTTTCTAGGCCTCGTTAACTTCCAGCGAAAGTTTGTACCTCATTGTTCCATTATCGCACAACCGCTTTCGTCTCTAACCGGAGGTGCTAAGAAGCAGAAGCTAAAGTGGACTGAGCCCATGGAAGCTGCGTTTACAAAACTCAAAGAGCTCATGAAGAAGGACATTTTCTTGTCTTTCCCAGATTATAGACCTGGTAGCTCAAAACTGGAACTTTTTGTTGACGCATCGGGAACTGGAGCCGGAGCATGTTTGTTGCAGCGACAGGGGGACTGCAGTTGTGTCATTGCGTACAACTCCATGTCGTTCAACCCTGCTCAGAGGAGCTACTCTACTATTGACCGGGAGCTTGCTGCCATTAGATGGGGCATCAAGAGCTTCAAGTCGTTCCTGTATGGTGTTCCATTTATACTCCATACTGATCACAGGCCATTACTTTACCTACGAAACATGTCCAGCCAAAGCTCGCGCATCTGCCGCACCTTGAGAGAGTTGGAGGAATTCAACTTTGAGATCCAGTACTGCCCAGGTCCAGAGAACATGGCTGCTGACTACCTGTCTCGCCTACCTGCTTGTGACCCCCAAGTAGCAGATCTTCTTGATCCGGAGTATCTTCCGAGAGGGCTGAAGGTTCTACGGGCGGTTCCAGGCGGGGGAGACTCAGTGCTCATTAGCCTCATGCATGTTCTCGAGCATCATCAGTGCCACAGAGATCCAGACCTGATTCTACCTTCATCACACTCGGAACTTAGAGCTGCTCTTGTGGGGGAGCTTCTTAAAAATCCAGCCAAGTACAGGGTCTCCATGAGTAAACACTGTCGCCGGGATGTGGTTCTCATGCAGAGTCCAGGTCATCTACTCAGGGAGGAAGTGTTGACTGTGTTCTCTGCTCTGTATGGTCTTGAAGTCTGGGTTCATTGTGGCATGGAGAGACCTGTGATTCATTCGTTTACCACTCTCTCACATGATCCGAGTAGGAGAGTTCATCTTCAATTATTGGCTTGTATTCACTATAACCCAGTGTGTGAGAGTGTGAGCTACAGACCATCTCCATCCCTGGGTCCTGCTGCTTTCATTCCTGTGACTGAGCATTGGGATTGTTCAAGTGATGATTCTGGAGATGACATGATTGGCGACCTGGAGATTGATACGTGTGCAGCCCTTAACTCATGTGGTTGCCAGAAGTCTGTTGCATGTTCCACTACGGTTCTTGTTGGTGGTGTGTCCCGTTGTGCTCTTCTGGATACTGGGGCTCAGGTGAGTCTCATGCGTGAGGATGTTTATCTGTCCTTGTTGTCAGACGGAGTGCAAGTGGAGGACTGTGAAATACCCCACGAGGTAGTTTTGAATGGGATTGGTGGTAGCTCGGCAAGAGTGCTGAGGGTTGTCAGTTTACCAGTGACCTTGGGTTGTAAAGAACTTGAGGGAGTCTACCCTTTTGCAGTTGTTCCGGAGCAGAGTATCCCATTTTGCTTCCTTCTGGGAATTAATTTCATGCAGAGCATCAGTTTGGCCCTCAACTTTGTATTGTGGACGTATTCCTTTGTATTTGCAGGTGAAAGTTGTTCATTTCCATTGGCTCAGCGAGGGGAAATCTCTTTACTGTTTTGCTTTAGTCATGAGCTGATTTGTCTTCCTGGTCTTGGTTCTGAGGATATTGAGGCTCTCCAGAGGAGCAGCTTTGCTCTGAGGAAGCTGCACAAAATGGTGCTAGAGAAGGTTGATTTGCGTTTGTGGACGGCTCCTTGCCTTAGACCATTCCGCCGGTACGGGGATAAGTTTACCATTACTCATGGCATAGTTTGGTTTGCCGGCTCTGCTAGCAGAGTTCCTGTTGTGACGTTTTCCTTTCTGGTTGAGCTAGCTGTAACCTTGCACCACCAGATGGCGCACATTGGAAGGCACAAGCTTGTTGCGGCAATTGGGGCAAGAGCTTGGCATCCTAGTGTCGATTCTGTTGCTAGGGATGTGTGTTCCTCTTGCATGCACTGTCAGCTCTACAAGATCTCATCTCAGCCATCATTTCCGCCCATTCTAAAAATCGGCACTTCTCTACCCTTTGAACTTGTGTCAGTGGATCTCATAGACTTTCCCAAAAGTCCCCGAGGTAATGTCACTGTACTTATGATAGTTGACCAGCATACAAAGTGGCTAGCTGCTGTGCCCTTGAGGAGCAAGACATCTCGTGCTGTCTCTGATGCTTTTGAGCACAGAGTTGTTCCATCCACGATGTCCTGAGCGGTTACTTTCAGATAAAGGGCCTGAGTTCATCGCTTCTATCTTCAATGAACTTCTTGCTAAACTAGGTGTTACACACACATACTCCACTCCATACCACCCATCATCTAATGGAGGTGTGGAACGTGTCGATCGAACCATTGCGAAAGTTTTGCGCGGTCTGGTTGATGACATTTCGTCATGGGACCTTCATTTATCCCGTGCTGTCATGATTTATAATCATACATTGCATCGTGCCCTACAGATGTCACCTTCAGAGTATTTGTTGAAGGAAGCTCATGTTTCCTTGAACTAACCGCTGGTACCCACAACTGTTGGGGAAAAGTGGCATGAAGGCCATCCAAGTTTTGTTCCTTTCAGGGTGGGGCAACTTGTTTTGAGGAAAATCCACTACCCTGCCAAACTCACAACTAATAAGCTCAAGCCTTTGTATGACGGGCCCTTTACAATAGTCAATGCTCATGAAAACAGAGTGACTTATGTTATTGAGAAACTCCTGTCAAGTGGTGAGCGGCTTGTTAAATCAGTCCATTACAAGCAGATAAAACCTTTCCATTCAGCTTCCAAGTACCTGACTGACCATATTAGTTTCCAGAAGTTTTCTGCATCTCCTTTGCTTCCTGTTGCGGAGTCAAGTGACTCAGATTTGGATGGTGGTATTTCTGGTTTTCATTTTGTTCTATCCAGTTGTTCGGAGTCCTCGGATTCTCCAGTTGAAACGGTGATCAGACCTGAGAGCCCATTGCACACTGTTACCGGTCCTGTGGTTACCACTGGTGCACAAAAGGGCAAGCCTAAGCGACAGCAGCTACCCTTCCAATCTCCTAGAGAGCTTCTTGTGGAAGACCTGAACAAGTTCCCGTGCACAGGCCGGATTCCTGCGGATCACCTTTGGCATTCAATACCCCCAGCACAAGGCACTCTTCCTCGTATTCTGTTTCCAGTGGACGACACTTCTCCTGGTGATGAGGTTGTGAGCAATGTCAGCAGTGCTGAGAAAGCAGTGGAGAATGTACTGGAGGATTTCGAGGGGACTGTTAGTGACTGCTTGAGTATTGTGGGGGAAGTTACTGGCCCACAAGAAGAAAATGTGAGCTCCGGGAATTTGGGTATTACACTCCAGCTTGATGGAACTCGCAACTCAAGTGGTGGTATGGCTAGCGTGCGAGAGGATAGTCCCGGTGGAGTCGATTTTCAGCCTGTGACGGACACAGATTCCTTGTTCGAAGGGTTTGCCGATCAGCAGCACTCAAGTAACCTTACTGCATTGCGCCGGATAATTGTAAGTGCCCGCTTGTCAATCGAGGAACACAGACGCCAGAGGACTGAACGTCTTGCATCACTGCGGAGACATAGTCTTACCCGTCAGTCGCTGTTGTACAGTCCCACTCTGTGATGTGTTTTCTGGCCAGAGATCACTTCTGTAAGGGTCGTTTGTTTGAACCGGCTGGTGGACTGCTGTCTAATTTATCCTGTTGAGCATTCATTGTTCTGAAGTTGAATTGTGTTCTGATTTGTTGACCTGTTAAAAAACCCTGTTCTGAATGGTTGTAAATATTGCTATTAGGTAGGTATTAACTGGATGTATTAGGCGCCGTAATGTGCACAAGGTAGAATGATAGGGTAGGAGTATATGTAAGGGACAGAGATGCATGACATATGTAGTAAACAAGTCATTAGAATTAAGTGCTCCCATTATATGGTAGGCACTTGGGGGGGAGGAATGTTAGGAAATGAGATTTACCTGGTATTTATTGTCTGAATAAGTCACATTGTGCTCATTGTTTCCTTTGAATTAAGCATTCTTTTTGTTTTCCCACAGTTATGATCAAAACGGTAAATAATAGTTAATTCAAAACTGAGAGTTCTGGTGCAACATTTTGCGTGATTATTAGCTACTGTACTCCTATAGCTACTACTAAAGATTACCTGCCTGGAAAGGCTCTTTATCAGGTGAGTCATTCATCTCTGTCCCAAGTTAGGTTCTGTAAATAGTATAAAATAAGTAAGAGAGAATTGGTAGCTAGCTAGTGTCATTAAACAGTAATTGTCATGATATTTATGTTGTTCTTAGTGGTTATTTCACGGTAACGGATAAGATTTGTTTATGTTAGCTACATGTTTTTCTATTGTTTCTTGCATTAACACAGGTTCATGTATTTAACTCTCTACGGTTCATGAACTTTTACATATGAGGTATTAGCATCTCCAAGGAGGCTGTAGGTTATTGTTTGGTATTTTGTGACTTCAGAGCAGCAAGTGTGGAGTGGAGGCCAGGAGCTGTGCTGCCCAGAGGCTATCAGAGTCTCTTCCTGCCCCTGCACTGTCCTGGAGAAGCTGGAGTGTGGGTCTGGTATCTCGCTGTAGTAAGCCTGTCCTGTAAGAGGTAAGCTGAGTGGCCTCCGTCCTGGAAGAGGGCCCTGTTGGGTCGTGACAACCCATGAAAACTACCCGACGCGTCACCCGTAGCTTGATCTTGCCTTCTTGCCGAGCTCTGCACTTAGCTACAAGTCTGCCGTCGATCCTGGGTTTCTCCATTCTCCAGTTCAACCTCGGTCCATGATTGTCTCCGCTCACCTTTTGTTCCATTCAAGCTTTTCGCCGCCAAGATTACCCTTAGTTTTCAACCAGCTGGCCATCCTCAAGTTTACTCTGCCCTCAGTTTTGTTCACCTTTAGTTACTGCAAGTGCTGAGTTGTGTTATCTTTCTTTTGGTAGCCAGCAGTACTCTCATTTATTAGCCACTTCTATTTAGTTTTCACTCGTGTTTATTCAGTTATGTGTCATGGTGTTATTCAGTTAACGTGATAATTTTGTTTGCTTCCTTAGGTTCGTACTTTATGGTTGCTTTTGGTTCCCTCATTATATTTTGTTAATTATTGCTTGAGTTTTCTGTTTTCCTAACTGTGTCGGTACTATACTGGCCTTACCGGGACCTTTAGCCTGTGTTCAGGGTGACAGACTTGCCTCCGTGCCCTAACAAAGTCACATGACATTTCTCAACACATCAATTGCCACATCATATTTCATCATTATTTCCTCATCATTACTTCAGATTTCATCATTATTATTTCTCTTGCAAGGCTTAGTCCTAAGCCTGGTAAGCAGTAGTTGAAAACTATCTTTCAATTCCTGGTCTCTCAACACAGCAAATTGTTCTCTCAATAATGTATCCCTTGATCCGTAGTATCTCAAACTATATTTATACTCAAATGCTAGAACATTGAATTTTACAAAGGTCTTCAGCATTACCTTTGGGCAAATTGGAACGCACTTCCCACCAGCAACATCCTACCAGACGCAACCAGCAAAAAAATCAACTATGAATTTTAAAAATGGCACAACAAATATCCAAAATATAGTCACCCCAAAAATGTCCTTCTTGCCTACAAACAAGCAGGAATTACTTGTAAAGAGCATGGTTTGCAACTGACCACTTTGCTCAAATTACAGGTAGCATTACATGACCTACATGTTGTACAGGCCACTAAAGGCATTTAAGGGTACCTATGTCCCTTTCGCCAATAAATCCACACCAGAAAAATAACCGTGGTGGTCATTGTACTCGTTCTAAGCGCGCTGGTTACTGAAATTCCAGGCATAGGTACATTACTAGTTTGGTGTCTAGGTATTACTAATATAATATCACTGCTCAACTGAGTTTAACGGTTGCTCAAGCACAAATTTATACAACAGTGACTAAACAATTCAAAATTACTTAAATCACTTAGTTATAGCAACACTCCAATAAAATAGCACCACTCACTTTAGAAGACAACTGTCCTAAACTCTTAAAAACAGCTCATGTCTAGGGGTTATTGAATACACTGCTTACACTCACTGCAAGTGCAGCCTTTGTTTGGCCTTGATGCCTACGTGCACTGGCTAATGCAAAAAACTGCCTGGCAAAAACTATACCTCTGCCGCTGCTTGCTGTCTGCCTCACGCACAACAAATATCTAGGTTGCAACACTACTGTATCAATTATAACAATTAACTGTTGCTGCTTTATTTATCTTGAATTGTAGTTTTAGTTGTTGCACAATGTCACGATCTCTGCAGTCGTTGTAGGCAATGCACAGTCCCTGCTTCGTCTGCTGCGCAAAGATAATGTAGCTATACTCGGCTGACAACCCGTAGATGTAGTTCTTAGCTCTGTAGTCACCCTTTCCGTATGCGCAGTCCGTATTCTTTGTTTCTTGTTGCTGTCTGCAGATCCTCTTCTTGGATGTTATCATTCTTGTCTTCAACAGACGATCTTCACAGTAATTCTCTTGATTTCTCTGTAGTTATCAGTTATCAGTTAAGTAGTTATGTCTACTCTGCTGTTTTGATTTGCTGAAGGCACTGAATCTTCTTCTCAAACTTCTGTAGGTTTCTCATCAAATTTGATATCTTCTTGATTTCTCAATTTTATCTTTTTAATTTTGTGGGTTCGTCAACTCTCTGGCCACCTATGTTAGGACCAAGGGTTAGAGAAACATTTTTAGAACTTTGACGTTTACTGATAGCAATGTTGTTACAGAGTGGGATGCAGACCAAATGCGGCGTTGAATGCCCCGCACCTTAATTTATATGAGGAATATTGCTGATTCAGCAAGCGCATTGTGGACGCCTTGCATTGAGGGCATGTATTAAAGAAGTGCACGCACAGAATGGCTGGAGTGACATTGTGGGATAGGGAAATTAATGAGGTAAGTATGACAAATGTGGAAAGGGTGGCAAAAACTGTGAACTGCTGTGTGTTGAAGTGGTTTGGCCTTATGGGGAAATCAAAAAGGAATTTTTGGGGAAGGAAGCAATGAATTCAGAAGCAAGGGGAAGGAATGTTAGATGTTAGTAAAAAACTAGGTAAATAAATGGAGTTGAAAGTGTGGTGCACCAGTATTTCAGAAGATGACTAACAGTTGAAGATTAGTTGATAGTGATTGTGAGTGCCTGACTGTGATTGTCCTGATGCATGTGGCTGGAGGTTCTTTGCCTGCTGGAGTGACCCAGGTTGGTAAATAGGATGTGTAATAGTTTCAATTTTTAAGGTCTGGAATCTTAAAATCCTTATAAAACTGCAAGAGTATATCCACATAGTGCTGTTGGGCTTTGCTGTGGAAGAGACTCTAAAAAGATGTATATGAAATAAAGTAAACAGTTGAAAGTATCTGTCATCTCAGGAGGATACAACTTCTGTGTCTATGGTATTTATTGCTTCCTGGAGGGATTTTCAGGTCCCAAGCTTGAAGTTAGGAAGGTATTCTTTTTATTAAAATAGAATAATTTCATTTTGTTATAGGTTTTTTTCAGTTACTGCTTTTTTTTTCAATATCCATAACTTTTTTCTTCAACTTTGATTTTGTTTCTTAAACTTTTTTCCTTGCTGTTCTTGTATGTATGCAGGTGACCCTGTGTGACAGCAGACCTTGTGTGTAGACTCCTTGTTGCCTCAACTCCAAACTTAATGCTGCCTCCAACTTTCTACCCATCAGAACACCTATGTTGGGCAAAGGAAGACTTGAACTAACATATCTAGTATAATACTTAAACTCTATACTAAGCAGTGCCTTCTTTATTTCTCCTTTTGGCTCTCCTTTGTTGGGGCTAGGGAGGCTTCAACTAATTTATAACTCAATCTGTGGGTTGTTTGACTGTAGGGGTGAATCTGATTCCTGCTGGTTAGCCATCTTTCATGTGTGGAGGGGATTGACTTCGGTGATTACTAGTGTCAGTTAATGGTGTAGCCAATCTGTAAATACTTCCAATTTTCAAATTGTTATGAAAAGCTTGAATGAAATAATCATAGTTTCATAGAGAGGACTAAAATCTAACATTTTATTTTGATCTGTTTGGCTGTCAAAATAACCAACACCACCAGTCTCAAGACATTCACCAATATGAATATCAATTTGTGCTACAACATCCTTCAAAGCATATAAAATAAATGACTTCCCTGGCATTGTTTTTCAGTAGAGCAATGTGCAATATAAAATATCCTTCATGTTACCAAGTCAAAAATGAATCTAAAAAAGACCCAACTCGCTAATCTAGTTGACATAGAAAAATTTGATCTATGTGAAATTAGTCATTGAGGAAATCAGCCCTTCAACTAATCTACAGTTTCATATACCATGTGGGCTGTAGTTTCATTTTTTTTGGAGACAATTTATCAAGTTGTATGTTTCTTGGCAAAATTCTCTTCACAATTTACTTATACATTTGAGAAGTCATTACGCCCATCCGAATCTGTACTTACCACAATAAATTCTTGCAAATTTTTCTCTGTGTTATGCATGTTTTGAATCTTGTGGTGGCTATTTCAAAAGTTGAACATGAAACAGAAACTATTAAAGATCTTGTTCTTTTTGGTAAAATATACGTGAGTACACTTGCCATCACAACCCTAATTTTTTTAAATAAACTAGCTTTTTGATATCTTAATATAGCATCATTTGCATCAGTTTCAGGGCTGAATCATGAATTCGAAAGATGTCTAGAGAATGCAAGGTTTGGCTTGAGGAGTCCCTAGTAGTCATGAGTCTACTGTTCATCTAGTTAGCCTGAGCAAGGTGAGAAATATCTTCCAGCTGTTGAGTTGTGTCACCTTTGAATAGACCTGTGTTTATTTCATGTTTTGTGCAGTATCCACTTATCTTCTGTGGGTTTTCATTCCTCTTTTTTTACTTTTTGGTTTTAATCCCTCCAAATTATCTGTTTTATTACATGGAGTAGCTTGAACACACTATGTTCCTTAACTACACATTTTCTTTAGTTTATAATATATAATATTTTGTCTTTCCCCTGTGAAAACATTTATATAATGGTAATGAAGCCTTCAACAAACTAATACTCAAGTGTTCAGCATCTGTGATTTTTTCTGCTATGTTAATCATTTTATGCACATGCTGTTGATTATTGCTGGTTTATAAATGCTGTTAGATAATTGGTCTCATCAATTTTCACTTATTTTTTTGGTTTCAATCCCTTTAACAGTTGTTTGCAGCCAGAAAGGGGGGTGAAGTAAGGAATTGAAGCTTTTAACGCTGTCAGAAATACTGAAGATCAACAATTTGAAGAATTTTCAGTGGATGGTAGCAGCCACTATGATATTTATAATTGTTTTATAATTTTATCTGTTAAATTCTATACAGGAAAATTACCCAAAATGGCAGGGTCTCTTCAATTTTTAGAATGGTAATTATTTGTATAGCCTCATACAGGATGCTTGTAAACTCATGGTACAAACTTTGGCAGTGGGTAGAAAAGCTGAAATTTTTTTACAAATAATAAGAAGTATGGAAATTAATCATTTACAAGATATAGAATCATAATGATTCTCCACAGCTTGAAGCTACCTCCACTTAACATCTTGCATGGATGTATTTTACAGTAGATGCTTAATAGGACCACTTTCTGCTACAATGCAGGTTCTGTACCTATGCAGTATTGATTCCTGGACATGATTAGACACTTGTGAATCATCCGTAAAGCGTCCTGCAGCCTCTACTATCCTTCCAATCAGATCCAACTCTGTTGCCATTGGCGATTCAGAAACTAAACTGTTCATGTGACCTCAAAGGTAGATGTCTAAAGGTGTTATATCTGGTGACTGTGCTGGCCATGGTACGGGTTCAAATTATCCTATCCATTTGTTAAGAAAGGTACAGTGAAGATATTGACGCACATCCCTAGTGACATGTGGTGGAGCTCCGTTGTGTTGAAACCACTTGTTGCGTTGTGTATCCGAAAGTACATTTTCTAGGTCAGGTAATAACTCCCTGAGAAGAACTTGATGGTTTTTCTCCGGTAAACATGCTGGAAGCACATACAGCCCAACCAAATGGTTGCCAATAATTCCTGCCCTTACATTCACAGTAGACCGCACTTGGTGGTTGCGCTGATGCTAAGCATGTGGGTTGTCAGGTTGCCACAAGTGTAAGTTATGCGTGTTAAACATTCTACCGCGCGTGAAAGTTGCCTCATCAGTTGAGAGTACACTCTTTTAAAATTCATAATCTGCATTATTCTCATATATGAACCAGCATGCAAATCGTTCACGGGGCTATAAGTTGGTTGGCAGCAGTTCTTTTACTCTCATAACATGAAGAGTACAGGCCATCAGCATGGAGTATGTTCCATACTTTAGAGTAGCAACGTATTCCGAGATCATGTGTCGTGTAGTATCTGCTCTTCATCCTCAGCGGAAATTTTCCCATGCCTTCAACCATCTGCTTCTCTTCTCTTCACCTCTAAACTGCAGACATCTTGCGGATGTTGATGCAACCTTTTAAAAAATCAATGATCAGGTACATTACAGTTGCAGAACTGCTCTGTATGCAGTCTAGCTGTCAATCTTGTATCAACATGCCATGCGCATATCTGCTTTTTTGAAATTTGGGTTGCAATTAGTAGTGTCAAACTACTTCACACCATGGACCACACATGTAGAAAAATGTTGCCAGATGCAGGGATTGTGAAACTTCTCATTCAATTTTCTATAAACAATTTCTGTCCAGACTTTTTGTTATTCATCAAAAAGTTTTTTTTTTTTTTCAATTTTTCTACCCACTGCCAAAGTTTGTACCATGAGTTTACAAACACTGTGTTTATGGATTGTATATTATAAGAAAAAAATGTCATCTGTTGTAATTTCGTTTTCATTTAGAAATAATCTTGGTTGAACTGAAATATTCTTGAGCATATTTGTGAATGGACGTTTTTTGTGTAGCATTGTTCCTTCATTGTGTGCTACATTTGAATTTGCTATGTCAGTTCTCAAGGTCTAGTTTTAATTATGACAATGATTACATCCATCTTACTAATTCTCATGGCATAAGTACTAATGATATGTAATTGCAACCATTTTGTGAACCCTAATTTGTAACAGACAGATAACATTCTAAAACTAAATCTAGACAACTATGTACTTTTGCCTTGAAGATGTCCCATCAATGGGAGATCCTAATGAAGACAGTAACTTGTACAATTTGATTTTCTAGTTAATATATGAACTTTTGATTTCTCTCATATATTAATTATTGATTGATCATATGAGACCCAAAAATAAATATTCTCATCTTGTGCTTGCTGATTTTTATAAATGAACAGATCAGAAAAAATTAAAGAATTAACTTGCAACCCCTCAGGGGGATACAACTTTTGTATTTATGGGAATTAGCGCTCCCAGGGGGACTATGTGAGGGAATGAGCTAAAGGTTAGGTAGGCTTTCTTTTTTGTTAAAATTGAATAGGTTTTTGTTTTGTTACGGACCATCTTTTTTCGGTTCACTGCTGTCCTGTTTTTCAGCACCTACTACTTTCTTCTTCAACTTTTTCTTGTTTCATGAACTTCTTTCTTAGCTTTCTGTTTCTGTGCCCTTTCTGCACAGATTCCACGTTTCTTTAACTCCATCCTAAATGGTGCCTTCTTCCTTCCTCTCTTTAGATAGCCTTTGTTGCGGATAGGGAGGCTTAAACTAATAATCTAATCTAACCTAAAAAAAATTAACTTGCAAAGTAATTCAATAGTGCGTGTTTCATTTGAAAAACTAAAGAATAAAAAAAAACAGGTATATTTTTTTTTTTGACTGCACACTTTTTTCACTTCAAAAGCTTTGAGTGGTTCATACAATAACACAAAGACGAAAACAAAATTATTCTATTCTTTCATTAAATGATTTTATATTGTCTAATCCACTCGATGTATGGTTATATTGCATTATTGAAATGTGTGGCCACTTATTATTTTCTTTAATGATGGTAGAACAGTGTAATGTTTTTAATTTTTTCAAGTTATAGCTTCAGTTTTCTCAAATATTAGAGCAAACAAGCATCCCATTGCTCAGGTACCTAAGCACCCAGCATGGAGCTTGCAGTGGTTATGATGAGCAAGCTGATGTATGATGAAGTGGAGAGGCTGTGTTGCAGGCAGGATTTCATCAAGCAAGAAGCTACAGAGGAGAACATGACGCAAGGTGAGACTTAGCTCTGTTCTGGGTATGAGACAAAGAAAGTTGATATTAAAGCAGAAAACTAAGCTTTTCTAGTGTGGTAATAAACACAAATGGTATATAGACACACCTTACTGGTTTGAGGGCAAGACCTACTCTTAATGATATCATGAAATGTTGTAAAGAAAAATTAATTATCATTATATAATAATAAACTCAGGTGTCTTTTTAAATAAGCAAATTTCTATGTTTTTTATGATGTTCCCCATCTTATCAAAATCGGCAGAGTTTCTACATGGATTCACAGGTGTTGCTTGTTTGGTTGGCCTGTCTTTCTGTCAAGCTCTTAACACTCTGGCTGCAACGTGTGCTGCTGGTGGCAATGGATAAGATTTTCATAATGCTGTTGATTTACCAGTAGTTGGACACTCAATTTTCCTGATTACTTATTTAAAGCTAGATGAGGGTATGATTCAGTTACTGATGCTAGTTTCAAAATTACCTATTACTATTGATATTAAATTTGAGTTGAATATTGAACTTCAGTTTTACCAATTGCGTTCAAAGTGTTCCAGGTACTTGATCGTGGATATTTTACTTAGGATGGATATAGTTGTTTGTCATTTACATCTGGGAGATTTATTTAGATAAAATATCATATCCCCTCGTTTTTGATGGTTCATCTACACTAATAGGATATAATGTTGCAAAAATTGTGTTCAGGAGTGAAACCAAATTGCACAAAAAATATTTCTCTCAAATCATTATTTTGACATGGTCTGTATGGCCAATTCTGGTTTCAATAGAATTTCTTGAGTCATACAGAAGATGAAACAAAGTTTGAATATAGTGCAATTGGTACGTACGTTTTGTGAATATCAGGAGCATAGACAAATTGAAAGTCCCATGCTATGAGTGGAGATGTGGCAACACGAGACACAAAGTTTTAGTGTTATCAACATTATCTGTAACTTATTGTTTTTGGGTTTATGCTGTCATTTTTCATGCATTTTGGTGTACACAGCCATGTGTGTAGATGATGTGTGAGCATGTATGAGTGCAATACTGCATGTAAATCTCTGTTCGGAGTAGATCAGTGGAGTACCATGTTTATTAATTTTATACATGACACAACTTTTAGTGTCTGCCACCTGAGCATTCACACCATGGATTTTTGTAAGAATTACTCCCAGAGTAAACCTTATCTCACTGATATTCTTTCTTTCTGCTGAACCATGCTACTAGTGTAATGTCGTGTGTTTAAAAACCATCACCCCCTCGTGGGGGTACAACTATTGTTTCTATGAAAATAAGCACTCCCAGAGGAAACATGTGAAGTGCAGCTCTAAAGTATGGAAACCCTTTTTTAGAATACATTTTTTGTTGTGTTATGGACCATTTTTTTGTGGTTTGCTTCTATCGGGTTTTTCAGTATTCATTACTTTCTGCACCCAGTGTAATCTTGTTTCATGAACTTGTTTCTTGACCTACTGTTTCTGTGCAGCTTGTGGATAGATTCCTCATTTCCTCAACACCATACTAAATGGTGCCTTTCTCCTTCCTAACTTTATAACACCTTAGTTGTGGAAAAGTACGCTTAAACTTGCATCTAATCCACTTTGAAAACTTTCAAAAAATCTGTGGTATTGATATATTAAAGATGAGGACTTCAGTGGTATAAGGAGTTATGTTGAGTTTTGGTCTTTGTCTTCAGTGTGAAACTTCCTCCCACAAGGTTGAGAAATGGTGTCCTAATTGAGAAAGATGTCACTCACTAGATTTAATTCAATTCGAATTGTTGCATGAATGATTTAATCATTGGTTTACATTAATTTTTAATTCAAACTTGCTTGATGTCCTTCAGAAATATAGTGAAGTGCAAAACACATTTTTTAATGCAAATTTTATTAGAATTGCTTGTTTATTCTGAATTGTAACTACTATTTATTCTGAAGACTTTGTTTCTTGCTTAATATTGTCATTTAAATTTGCTAGTGTAACCTAAAATATGATTAAGCTCAATTAATCTCCAAAGCTTTTGGAGTATTAACTATTTAGTTGAAAGGGTTGCATTGTGTTGTCTGCTATAATTATTACTTGATTTTTTCAAAATTTTCTAGATTGTTCCAGTTTTTATGTATTAAAATATTAACCAAATTGTAGACATTGTCAAAATCATGAAATTATCTTTGCATTTTAACACATAAAGAGCTGTTACTAGATTTGTTATCTCAGATGCAATTTTTTTCAATGAGCTTTTGTCATGTGCAGGTGATGGGCCGAGCTCTGAGAGCCATCTAAAAGATATTTACATCAAAAGTGAAGTGCATGACGCTGAGCTGGAGGCCGTTACTGTAAAGGACGAGCCCATTGACTGGCATCAGGAACCCCAGGTGCTGCAATTGGTTGTTTACTCATTTCTTGAGTGCTTCAAGTGGATTGCTTACTCTCCTCTTGAATGCTTCCGATTGGTTACATTGCCTCATCTTGAAAGCTTCCAAGTGATTACTCATTTGCTTCTTGAATGCTTTTGTTGGTTTTCAGTAGAGTATTTATAATTGCACATAAAATATGAATTTAATTAAACTGTAATCTGTTTTTACCCGCTCTTGGCCACTATATGGTGACATTTATTTCATTTTTGTTGCTTTCACCTCTTTCTGTTGTTAGCATTTCAGATATAATTAACAAAACTTGTCATTCAGTGGATTTAATTTCATTCTAATTGCTTTATGAAAGATTTGAAGAATCTCACTTTAGATTAGCTTAATTTATTGCAAGCTGTGTCATTAGCAGCTGAGCAATGTTTTCCTCTGGTTCCAGAAAAATAGTCTCCCTGCACACCATTATTTTCGAGTTTTAATTCTGTTGAATCAAGATTTATTGGTTACTAGAAGGGCCCGTGGAAATTCCACGGAGAATGTCATCAATAAGCTAGGTGGATCCGTGAAAAGCATTTGGTCAGCATTACCTCTCAGATTTTGAAGTAACATATTCTAACCTAACATATCTTAACATATTCAAACCTATCTTCTCCTGACCTAAGCTATCCAAAACTATCCTAACATAACATATCTTAACCTATCCTAACCCAACCTAACCTATCCTAACCCAACCTAACCTATCCTAACCTAACTTTAACCAATGTCATCAATAAGCTAGGTAGACCGGTGAAAAAATTCGGTCAACATTACCTAACAAATTCTATCATAACATTCTAATCTTACCCATCCTAACATAACATGTACTAACCTGTTCTATCTTAACCTATCCTATTCCAACAAACTAAAAAACTCGAAATCTTCCAAAAATTCATAAATCTTAAAAATTTAAAAGCTTTAAATAATTTTCATCTCCCCCTGCCCCTCTCCCTCTCTCTCTCTTCCTTCTCATCCTCACTCTCTCTAATGGAGCGCGACCCGACACGAGCCAACCCGTGTCATAGATACCGCAATGATGTTGAAGGGCGTGACGCACAGGTTAGCGTGTTAATATATAGATTTGATTCCCTTATTGGTATTTAGTGCAATATAATTAATTTTCGAAAATTGTGCCTGTTGTAGAGTGATAATATCTTTGAATGCTGGTATTGAGTCTTGTTTTGTTATTCTCGATGTGATCCACTTTATTTCTGTTCCCCAACCACAGCTAGTGTTGATTAAGCTATGGTCCCTTAATTAATGTTATCAACGCTAATTTCAGCATGCTTTTTGTCTCTTCAGTGTCGTGGAGCCCTTTCTTAATAGCGTTGTGCCTCAGTGAGTTGACATGAACGATGCACTTCAACTGGTTTACGCTAGTGATCGTTTCAAGATGCTTGGAAGTTTTTGTTTGCCTTCTCAACTTCTTTAAACATTGGCTGCCAAACTTGTGATTTAAAGATGTCTGTGTGGAACTGTTGCCTAACGTGAAACCGTATTAAGTACGAGTCAGATTTCTGATTTTTATACGTGTTTCTTGCTTTGCTGATGAGCGATGTTTTACTCTGGTTCCAGAAAAAAATCTCACTGCACACTCCAATATTCTCGAATTTCAAATCTGTCGAATTGAGATTTATAGTCTATTTCATTACCTAATTGATGGTTAGTGTTAATATATCTTTTTTTCAAAAATTTTTGTGCCTGTCATAAAGTGAATGTTTGTATCTCTGACTGCTGGTATTGAGTCTTGTTTTGTAATTCTCGATGTGATCAACTTTGTTCCCATTCCCCAACCACAGCTAGTGTTGATTAAGCCATGGTCCCTTGATTAATGGTTTCGAAGCTATTTTCAGCATGCTTCCTGTATCCCGTGTTGTGGAGCCCTTTCTTAATTGCGTTGTACCTCAGTGAGTTGACTTGCACGACGCATTTTAACTGGTTTACGCCAGTGATCGTTTGATGATGCTTTGAAGTTGCTTTTAAATTCAAGAAGAATAATCAAGTTAGTTTTGTGTTGCAAGGAGAAAAATGATGACAGTAAAATTTTGTGTAGGAATCATTATCCAAAATAATGTGGTCATGACAAGTGCCATTGGATGTAGATGATTTTTCATGAACACTTCGTTAAATTTTTGCTCTATTTTGAAGTAATACCCTCTTATGAAGAAAGAATGCGCTTCTCAAATGTCTCATGTGCCATCATTATTTTTTGCTTCCTGTACTATTTTTCATATATTTTTGTTGTATTTTTTCAACAGTTGAGCGCATTTGCTAAGGATTTAAATTTAGAATGGATGCACAAGTGCACTACTTGGTCTCAAAAGTACATTTTCACCAAGTACATAGGTACTTCTAATTACAATTTGCGTATAATGCGTTTTTTTCCCCCTGAGAATCTTGGCCAGTAATAATCACGAAAAGTTTTCCTCACAGGCCAGTTCAAGTTCAGGCTCTCATGCAGTTACTTTCAAGAGAAAAGTGGATAATGACAGCACTGAGGCACGTTCAGGGCACGTAGAAGCAGAGGATGAATTGAGAGAAGGCAGCTTTGGTGCGTGCAACACAATTGCTGTTCATCAGGGACGTGCTGGAGCATCTCAAGGGAGCGCTGACTCGCTACCATCAGATGTGTCGGGTAGCGGCAGTGGTGTTGAGGCCGCACCTCCTGACGGACTCACGTCACGGCCCTTACTGTGTGAACATTGTGATTACTCCACTGGTAGGAGGGACCTTATGGAGATGCACCTCCGTGTCAGGCACAAATTGGGATGTTACATCGATTGTGGGTTGTGTGATTACTCTACTGTGTACATGAGTATTTTGAAGCGGCACATAGTGGAGCAGCATGATAATGAAAGCCGGCACGAAGGTCTATCCTGGAGTTATCAAAATCCAGGTGTGAAAATGACGGGTAAAAAGCGACGTAATAAACATGGTCAGGAAGAGCTTAGGTGTGATTTCTGTAACTTTCGTTTTGTCGTTGAGTCCAGTTCTGATTCACCTAAAGAAGGTGCATTGCACAATAGTATGGTGTACAAGTGTGAAGGGTGCAAATGTTCTTCAGCAAATGAAGGAAACTTGAAGCAGTGTTTGTCTGGTAAAGGCAAAATAGGACCTCAAATAAGCAGAAATGTTCAAAGTCGACTTTACAGGCGTAACTTGAATGACCCAGCTCGTAGAAACGAAGATGAACCATATCAAGCTAACAAACATGGTAAAGGTCAGCTGTTCAAGTGCGAATTGTGTGAATATTCCTCTGCTCATAAGGTTGACTTTAAACGTTACCTGGCCGGCAAACATGGTGAAGGTCAGCTTTTCAAGTGTGAATTATGTGAATATTCCTCTGCTCGCAAGGGAAATCTTGAACGTCACCTAGCCAGCAAACATGGTGAGGGTCAGCTGTTTAAGTGCGAATTATGTGAATATTCCTCTGCTGTCAAGGGAAATCTTGAACGTCACCTGGCCGGCAAACATGGTGAAGGTCAGCTTTTCAAGTGTGAATTATGTGAATATTCCTCTGCTCGCAAGGGAAATCTTAAACTTCACCTAGCCAGCAAACATGGTGAAGGTCAGCAGTTTAAGTGCGTATCATGTGAATATTCCTCTCCTCTCAAGGGAAATCTTAAACTTCACCTAGCCAGCAAACATGGTGAGGGTCAGCTGTTCAAGTGCGAATTATGTGAATATTTCTCTGCTCATAAGGTTGCTCTTAAACTTCACCTAGCCAGCAAACATGGTGAGGGTCAGCTGTTTAAGTGCGAATTATGTGAATATTCCTCTGCTCATAAGGTTGCTCTTAAACGTCACCTGGCCTGCAAACATGGTGAAGGTCAGCTTTTCAAGTGTGAATTATGTGAATATTCCTCTGCTCATAAGGTTGCTCTTAAACTTCACCTAGCCAGCAAACATGGTGAGGGTCAGCTGTTCAAGTGTGAGTTATGTGACTATTCTTCTACTCGTAGGAGTGATGTCAAACTACACCGAGCCAGCAAACATGGTGAAGGTCAGCTGTTCAGGTGCGAATACTGTGAATATTCCTCTCCTCTCAAGGGAAATCTTAAACTTCACCTAGCCAGCAAACATGGTGAGGGTCAGCTGTTCAAGTGCGAATTATGTGAATATTCTTCTGCTCTCAAGGGAAATCTTGAACGTCACCTGGCCTGCAGTCATGGTAAAGGTCAGCTGTTTAAGTGCGAATTAAGTGAATATTCCTCTGCTCATAAGGTTTTTCTTAAACTTCACCTAGTCAGCAAACACCGTGAGGGTCAGCTGTTTAAGTGCGAATTATGTGAATATTCCTCTGCTCATAAGGTTGCTCTTAAACATCACCTAGCCAGCAAACATGGTGAGGGTCAGCTGTTTAAGTGCGAATTATGTGAATATTCCTCTGCTCGCAAGGGAAATGTTGAACGTCACCTGGCCGGCAAACATGGTGAAGGTCAGCTTTTCAAGTGTGAATTATGTGAATATTCCTCTGCTCAAAAGGTTGCTCTTAAACTTCACCTAGCCAGCAAACATGGTGAGGGTCAGCTGTTCAAGTGTGAGTTATGTGACTATTCTTCTGCTCGTAGGAGTGATTTCAAACTACACCGAGCCAGCAAACATGGTGAAGGTCTGCTGTTCAAGTGCGAATATTGTGAATATTCCTCTGCTCTCAAGGGAAATCTTAAACGTCACCTGGCCTGCAAACATGGTGAAGGTCAGCTTTTCAAGTGTGAATTTTGTGAATATTTGTCTGCCCATAAGATTTCTCTTAAACGGCACCTAGCCAGCAAACATGGTGAAGGTTAGCTTTTCAAGGGCGAATGATGTGAATATTCCTCTGCTTGAATGAGCAACGTTAAACTACACCTAGCTAGCAAACATGGTAAAGGTCAGCTGTTGAATTATGTAAGTGTGAATTATGTAACTATTCTTCTGCTCGAAAGGATAAAGTTAAAACACACCTAGCTAGCAAACATTATTGCACTTATGCGTATCCTTTCTAGAGGTGAAATGCAGATTTATTTGTTATTCAAATGTCTAATCACTACATCGCACTTCACATTTTTTAAACATCGTAACTCTCCCGTGTGATCAAAGTTCTTACGGTTTTCTCCCTTTGCAGAATGCAACTTCTGTGTCCGTGGGAATCGGTGCCCACGAGGGGAATAAGTGAGGTTCTGAACTAAAAGTTAAGGAGGTCATGTTTTTGTGGAAAAAAAGTATTTTAGCTTTGTTGAGGACCATCTTTTTTGGTTCACTGCAGTCCTGTTTTTCATTATTCGTTACGCCTTCAACTTTACCTTGTTTCATAAATTTCCATTCAACTTGAGGTTTATATGATCCATGTGCATAAACCCTGCGCTTCCATGAGTGATTACTGAATGATTTCTTCATTATTCTTTCTAAAAACCACTTTTATAATTAAACAGGCCTAAACCATCTTTTCTAATGTAATCTAAGGCCTCAGTTGCGTTGTTGTTGGTAAAATTTTATTTCCTTTCAAACACTGCATTATTCATTTTGCGTACTATTCTACTCAATTTGTGGTGTCTTTTTCGAATGAAATGAGATCTTTCTTTCAGTTGCTGAATGGCTTTTTAGGATGACGCATGGTAATCAGCTGTTCAAATTCTATTTCGTACTGTTTCTTGCCGCATCCTTGTGACATTTGTCAGACTTGCACTGCAAATTTTTTTCTTCGTTTATATTCCAGGATTACCAGTCACAATCTTGAATTGTTTCTTTTTTTTGTGTGTGCTTGTAAGAAAAAGTACATTTCTGGTACCATACTCCAATGTTTTATGTCTGTGGTTCCCAAACTGGGGTCCCCAGACCCTTGGGGTCCCTGAGAATGTCTTAGGGGGTTTGCGACACAACGGGAAAATTACCTTCTGACAAAAATATATAGAAAATATACAACACTGATTCTCAGTCATTAAAATGGGTGGTATCGATATATGGGTGTGCAAGCAGCCAACACTTCTCTATTAAATTTTTATATTCGTCATAATATTTCATTTAAGGAGATCATCCCAGGCCCCTGTCGCTCCGATGGTCATTTATCATGTTTTTGTTGGAAAAGAACCCTTAGGTGGTGGACTGTTCGGTCCTTAAATTTTATGGCGCTGCGGACAATAGATCCCCCCCCCCCAGGGGGGGGGTTAAGGGGATCAAAATCTTTAATTTTCGAGCTCATTTCAACCCCATATAAAAAGACAACAAAACGGGAAATAGAAAATTTAGCTATTTGACCTTGTTAGAAATATTTCATGGATTCTAAAACTGTCTTTTTTTTTGTTCTAGCATCAAAACTGAATGAGGAGATACATCTTAAAATATAAATACCAGTGAAATATTAATACCTAAAAACCAATATATCAAATTTTTTTCGAAAATAAGGCCAAAATCAAAAAAATGAATAGAATAAATTGTGTTTCTTTTCAAAGGTTACATATCATAGTCAAATTTCATAAGAATCAGAGTGAAATTAAAAAATTTCAAATTAAAAAAGTAAATTTTCTGGGGGGTTTGGAAATCACAATTCACAGTGTGAATATGAAGTTATGTATGGAAATTATCGAAATAAAAATTAGCCGCATTTAAATGTAATATAACTGTTCATTATATTACATTTCAACAAAAAATTTGTTATGTCTTATGGCTACCCATAACAAATAACTTTCAACATTCAAAACGTGACTAGTCATAGAGTTTTGATGCTGGAACAAAACCAAAAATAGTTTTAGAATCCTTGGAACATTTCTAACAAACTCAAATAGGCTTTTTTCAAATTCAAATTTATTGAAAAAATATATAGCTCCAAACCCAAAAAATTATTGTTGGGTTTAGAAACTTGAAAAAATTTGAATTTGAAAAAAGTCTATTTGAGTTTGTTAGAAATGCTCCAAGGATTCTAAAATTGTCTTTGGTTTTGTTCTAGCATCGAAACTCGATGACGAGTCACGTTTTGAAATATCCCAAAAATATACCAAAAAACTAATTTTTCAAAAAAAAACTATGGCCTAAATCGAAAAAGTGACACGAGTAAAAAAGGCTTACTTTCACAAAATACATATATTGGCCAATTTTCAAACAAATCGGACGAAAAAAGTTGAAAAAGTGGGATGATCTCAAGTTTGTTGGCTCACCCTTTGCTTCCGGCTCTATTTGAGCTCTGTGTTTACCTCTGTGGTGTGTTTGTTATGTTCTCCAGAATGTGTGTGTTTTTTTTTTCAAAAATGTGTGGTTCAATGAGAGAAACTCATTGAACTATTAAATGATGGGGGTATGAAAATTAAGATCTCTGCCATTGACAGAGTTCTGGATCTTCTTAAGAACTGAATATCATGCTCTGGGTGAGAAAACTCTGAAATACATTTTCCCATTCGCCACGACCTACTTTTGTGAAATAGGATTTTCCACATTGACAATAGTGAAAACCAAGCCCCGAGCACGCCTACAGGTGAACAACGACATGCGTTTGGCACTCACTAACATCAAGCACCGCAGTGAACAGATGTGTAGGAGCCATCAAGCCCATCCAAGAAATTTTTGATGTCTTTTGTGTTTAATTCTGACTTTTTTATGAAGGTATTTCATTTTTTTTTGTTTTCTGTGTTGACTGTACATATTGTAATGAGTGTAAGCATCTATCTACTGTGGGTATTTCTCCCAATTTTATTTTGAATCGAATTTAAAACAATAATCAATTTGTAAAATATTTTAAAAGCAAATTTTTATATTTTGTTTACATAGAAATATGTAAATGGTACATTTACTGCATACTTATCATGTAATAAATATCTTAGAATGGCAATAATAACTTTCGATTGGCTCGGGGTCCTCGGAAATATCTGGGGGTGCTTGGCATGGTAAAGTTTAGGAACTTCTGTTTTATGTCATAGAAACAGTGTTCGTACAGACTTCAATCTAGAATCCGACTATGGAAATTAGTTGGCAGAAAATGTGAGGTTTCTGAGCTTTGATTTAGGTGAGTCTTCTTTATGTTGAATTGAAATTTTGTTTGTAAGGACCAATTTTTTGGTTTATTGGAGTTTTGATTTTTCTCACCTCCGACTTCCTTTTTCCACTTTAATCTCACATCAACCTTATTTCTTAACTTAGTGATTCTATGGGCTGGGGGTCCTGGTTACGAACACTCCTTGTGCATAGAATCTGTGTCCCCTCAACTCCATCCTAAATGGTGCCTTCATTTTTATTCTTATTGAACGCCTGTGTTACGAATAGGGAGTCAGGCTGAACAATCTTATCTCAAACAAAAAAATTTGGATTAAAACTTGAAATTTTTCTTGGGAATGTTTTGGTACAAAGATGGTAGATGTATGAATTTCATCACGTATTCTTCGTTGGAATGCCAATTTGATTGTATTTCTGCGTGCAGCTTCTGTTAGACGTGCACGTTGTGCTGCGTTTTTATGATTTTTTGCTAACGATTTCTGACTTGTTGAACATCACTGAGGACAGTATTTTGATTTGTTCGGTCAAGTGTTTCATGTATTTTCGTTTTCTAAACATAAAGAAAACATTTCTATTTCACATCTTGTGGTTGATTTGAACCTTTGTCATGGACATTGAAATATCTTTTATTTTACGACTAGTAGACATCAGTAATTTTATATTGAGGAATTCCCTATAAAAGAGCAATACCTTTTATGTTTTCAACAAACTTTTATTTTAGTTTAGAGTTTTTTTGGTGGCGAAATGTTTATGTTAGCCTCGTGTAACGGCCGCCCTTCCTCGTGTATGTTTACTGGGAATCTTTTGTGCCAGCCTTATTTTGGTAGAAATTTTAACACAAAATGTTGCGGTATTAAAAATGTTGCAGCCTGAGCTCCTGTGTGAATGTAAGAGGAGACTGTCAGGCCTGGCATTATTTAGTAGTATTGACGGTATTGATGAACTTCCAGTCCTAGTGTGTAGAGGAAGATATCCGAGGGAATTGATTTTAATTTCATACGTCAATCAAGTACTCAACCCCTAACGCAGCTGATGTCTACTTCATACTTTTGCTTTAACCTCTTTACGTTGCACCCATCAGGGGGATACAATTATTGTGTCTATGGGAATTATCGCCCACAGGGGGACAATGTTAGGGCCCGAACTGTGGGTTAGGTAGTTTTTTTTGTAAAATAAAATGTTTCTGTAATGTCTAGGACCAACTATTTTTGGTTCACTGCTGTCCTGTTTTTCAGCACCTACTACTTTCTTCTTCAACTTTGTCTTGTTTCATAATCTTCTTTCACAACTTACTGTTTCTATGCCCTTTCTGCATAGATTCCGCGTTTCCTTAACTCCATACTAAATGGTGCCTTCCTCCTTCCTCTTTTTGGATCGCATTTGTTGCTGCGGGTAAGAAAGCTAAAACTAATGACTAATCTAATCTATTCATTACGTTTTAAGCATTTTTCACAATTTAAATTGGTTGTGATGAATTTCGTTTAATAACTGCTGTAGAAATAAACCTTCGAACTCTTGCTGTATCAACGCATTAACGTTTCCTTGCCGTTTTACTAGTAGAATATTTTACATTTCTGCATGCTTTCTAATTTGTAGCTAAGGATGCACTTTTACCGCTATGTCCTTTGTTAATTTAGCTACTGTTCTAGATATTAGAGTAGGTGCTGCGGTTTTTCCTCAAATTAGATTAAACGCTTTTTGTATTAAGATTTTTTCTGAAAATCCTTGTGTTGAATTTATTGTATAAACTTCCAGAAATTGTACCGTTTTTTTGTTTCTCATAAAAAATTAGGGGTGTGGTACCAGGGAGGTTTCTTTTTATATTTCGAAAGGTAATGTCGGCATGTTCTACGGTTTCTGTATTTTTGACTGAGTATATAAATTTTATGACTATAATACCGACAGTTCTTGGTCTTCAGTTCAATTTCTTTTCTCTCGGTCAAATATGCGCAAATAAATTCGGGGAGAAATAACCGGATTGGGTCGCTTAATCTAGAATGTAAGGCTAAATATAACATTAAAGAGCTTTGATCTGTTTTTAACTGGTTAACATCCTATATCGTCCCCCGTCCTTCCTGAGTGACATCAGGACATCACTCACATCGTCCTTGTATTCCAAATGCTTCGATGAAAAGCCCCCATTCACTGGGTTTCATTACGATAGTTTCAGAGAAATTACCGTAACATTTCGTTCAAGACCACGAAATTTGGTCCATAAAGGCTTCAGTGCCTCGCCAGATTTGATCAAATCGTCCGCGCGAGTTGGGAGCAACGCTGCAATTTTCCGTTTACGTTCACCTCTTCTGGAAAAGGGGATGTGCTTTAGAGCTTCCGCGGGGAATAT
Source organism: Morinoia aosen (assembly GCA_030386875.1). NCBI lineage: Eukaryota > Metazoa > Arthropoda > Malacostraca > Amphipoda > Talitridae > Morinoia > Morinoia aosen. Next base: position 14,094,058 of record CM059576.1, on the reverse strand, counting down.
ATGAGGTCTCTAGCTAATGGTAGAGTAGGCTTTCGTTTTTTGGAAGGTGTTAGGGTTTTTGTTTTATTGCGGATTTTTTCTGGTTTATTACTGTTCGGTTTTCCAGCAACTACTCCTTCTTCATTTTATATCCTATTTCATAATCTTCTTAATAATTTTTTTATTTCTAGGTACTTTGGGCATAAATTCGGCGTTCCCTTGGCTACATACCATACGATGCCTTTTGCCTTTTTCTCTTTGGAACGCCCATGATGCGGTAGGGAGGCTCAAACTGAATTAAACAAGGATGGGGAGCCTGTGATCTGGCCGTCGTTAACGAAACTCTGCCCTCGTTTCACAATTGCTACAGTAAATGTAATATCTCTCGAATTTTTTAACCTTTGTTAAATAAAATGTAAACACAACCGGCCAAAAATGATGGGATTCGTTATTCTTCACCCAAATTCTTCAGAAATGGATGACAAACAAATATATCCATCCTAATAGAACCCGCGATAAAAATCTTCATGTCCCTGTGCACTGATGAATCTCGTATCACAGATACAGTCTTCAGACATCCTTTAAAGGTGCAACAGAGAGACGGACCACCCAATTTGATGTGTTGAATGAGATCCCATTGGGTTAAAATGGGAGAAATTGAACACAAAACATATATTTAGATAAAGCTTTTAGGAGACACATTGCGTTTTATCATTAAGTGTTGATGATGTATTAATTAATCGTTCGGAGACCACGTGAGATGAATATTGCCATTTTCCTGAGATTGTATTGGAGTGTCATGTTATTTCTTCGATTCAGGCATAAGAATATTTTTGATGCACTAGGTTTTATCATGATTTCTATTTTTTAAAAGCAAAATTAAAGTGCAGTTCAAGTCATTTTCGTACCTGGTTTGAACTGAATTCGCAATTGTTGCTGAAGTAATTAATAGTTAAGACGCAGCATCTTTTCACTACTTTGAGACACAAAAATAAATGCTCACGGTCATAGGATGATCATGATGTGAATAGTTGACGATACATAATTGCCATTGTGTATTTGAGAAGCATTTCATCAAAGTTATAATTCTCTTTTGATATGAAGATGTGCAGTCACGGGATTGAAGTATGATGGATAGAGGTGACAAAAGAGGTGTCAGTGTTGAGTGCGCTATCATAAAGATATCAGGGCTCGTGAAGCTGCTATTTCTTTGCTGTGAGTATTATATTGCGATAAAGGGACACATGAAGTGAAACCACATTTAAATAAGGGAGCCACAAGGCATGCATTCGTGAGAGAATTATTACGATAAAAATCTAATGATAATCTCGCATCAATGCAGCACTGAAAACACGGGAACAAATTGTCGTAATTAGATCTCGTAATGTTGGGAAATACTGAAAGTTTCTTATATTTTGAGAGAAAATACTAAATAAGCGGACAGTTCAAGCCAAAAAGACAGTTTACGCCCATGTTTAAGTCTTCCGAATAGGCTGTAGAGAAATGAAAAAAAGTTTATTTCCGATGAAGATGATACATCAATGGTTATTAAAATATCCTAAAGTAAATACACTTATATGATACAAATGTGAGTTTTTTATTACCTATGTCACTAGTCGAAATAAATTGTTGGCAATGTATTCCTAACGTTTAATTTAAATTAAATGATATATGTAACTGCAATTATAAAAGAAAATACAACTTAAGTGACGAAGCATTGAATTCATTTTAGTGCACACTTACAGTGAGAAACGAGCTCAGAGACTTGCGGTATAAGGAATTAGTTGAAGGTAAAATGGGTGCATAAAATAATCCTGCGTCTAAGCAACGTTGACATTCAGTACTCTTATTTTAATTCCTACGTATAAACTAGTATTTCAATCGACTCGGAGACAAAGTTTTCCATTACGCCACGAATTTGTGATTTTTTTACGCAAATAATAGTGGCACATAACAGTCTACCTGAGTCAGAAACATGCAAACTATTATTCTACAACGGCTACCAAGCCATGTACGACAGAACTAGAGTACAATGTGAAATAAAAGCGATGGAGAAGAAGTACTTTAAAACATTTACTTTGAACGTTTCGAGCCTAGGCTCATTCTCAACAAAATATTCTGCGAATAAAATAATAAACATGTCAGTACACTCAAGAATATAAAAGCGGAGAATATAAGCACGAAAAGTCAGTGCAGGTCGAAGCCATCGTACAGGTCGCTTACTTGCTTCACCTACTCATTCTAGTATAAGACAACATTGTAGTAATGGTTCTTGCAAACAGGTAATGGACATTAGCAAATATAAAATATTAGATTCATGTACCGCCAACTTAGACCTACGTATTTTAGAGTCATTATTCATTCATAAACTCGAACCTTCTCTCCACGAAATGCAGAGTGCATTTCCTCTAAAAATAGTCAACCGATAAATTATTATTATTATTATTGTTTTTGTTTGTTTGTTTTCGTGCTTATATTCTCCGGTTTTATAATCTTGAGTGTACTGACATGTTTATTATTTTATTCGCAGAATATTTTGTTGAGAATGAGCCTAGGCTCGAAAGGTTCTAAGTAAATGTTTTTAAAGTACTTCTTCTCCACCTCTTTTATTGTAAAGTTGCTTTGCGAAAAAGATTTTCCTTTGTACTATGTGAAATTTATCACATACGGTTGTCATAATATACTCAAGAGCGTATGAAGTGGTATGATAAATTGCGCCACGCATGACTAAAGAGAACATTTTAGGACGTGAATAAGGGCAGAAAACACTAATGTCTTATAATGATAAGAAATTAGAAAAATTTACATTATTTTCGAAATGCAAATGTCTTTAATTGAGAAACATGCATTGGTGCCATGACGGTCAGGTTTATTGTTTGTTCAAAAACGGATAGCATAACATACAATGTCTCCCATGCTGTTTAACTGAAGTTGAATAGTGTTTGTTAGTTCTTGGAGACGATAAAAATAACGAACCTCGTGGATTGAAAACTCGTATGACAGTTAATACGTGCATTGACATATAAGTTTTGTATATGTCAACATCAAGGAATATTATTAGAATGGTTTGTTGGGTCAGATACTCAAAAATATCATTTTAAGCGAGCATAAAACAATGAAAACTGTGAGTTGACAGCCTAAAATTGCATGCTTAACTCACACAACAGATTTATGAGTTTTCTCATTTAAATGCCTGACGATAACAAGGAGAAAATAGAAAAATACGGTGTTTATAGGACAAATGGAAAAAAATTCCAACAACTATGCGTAAGTGCACATATATACATATGCTTAAATGTTTGTACACATATGCACCTACACATGTTCACGATATTAGGACACAACTAGGTATGCGCGCCGGCTGAGCGAGACAGTCATCTTGCCGCTGCTGCCGGACGGCATGGTCTACCACGGCAGGGCTCCCACTCATGGTTTTTCCACCCAGATCTTGGTTTTTTCGATCCCTCCTGGGTTGCTAGATTTAATTTTTCAAATATCGCTAAATCTGCGTTTTTTGAAGTCAAGACTGCAAATTCATCATTAACTAGAGTAAATTGAATAATGCAGTTATGAATTTTTGGTTCTAAGCCGTATGAAAATGCATTTCAGATACAAAACTACGCCTATCGGATGGGGTAGAACGCGTTCAATCTGTATGGAAAAAAAATTTATTAATATTATATAGGAGAGTTAATACAATGGGTTCCGTAATTGGAAATATTGCTTTGATTTATTTGGAAGAAGAGGACAAACCACTAAAGTGTAATGAAACTACAAACTATAAACTCTTCGGAGCAGGGCTTCAGGTAGACAGGCGGGCGCTGGACTCGCGGTCTGCGCCTGTGCCGTCATAGGAAGCAAGCCGTGCTCTGTGGAGTAAGTTGCGGTTAGTCGTGATATAGTTTTGATCATAGGTTTAGTACAGTTTATCGTTGTAAGGTAAGTATATACGTTACAAGTTTTAAGGTAAGTTTATATGTTAAAGTTATAAGTATATAATATAAGTTTTCATTTATTGAGTTATAAGTTATAAGTTTCTGGATTCTATTTGTAAGTTATAGTTATTAAGAATGCATGGGGAAACGTAGTCCTAAGTACCCAGCTCACGGCATGGCAAGTATTTGGTCCTAAACTTATACCTTACGAACCTCCACAAGTCCTCGTGAGCTTCAGGAGGCCGGGAAGCGCAGTCAGGCGAGCGGACGGTGAGTGGTGCAGGTCAGCAGCAAGGAAGGCGCCTCAACCTCTCATCTTCTGTCCGCTCGGTCCTCGGAAGAAGGGACGGAGAGCGTAGCAAAGCTGACGAAAAACCACCGGCGCGTTGCAGGTAGGTTCCGCACTGTGTTCGAGACGAAGGCTGAGTAGGCTCAAGTTTGTATAAGTAATACAGTTGATGGATGATGTTTGCTTAGTGGAGGTAGTAGGCGATCTGAATTGGCATTCAGAAAATTTACGAGGTAAGTGCGGCTTGGCTCAAATGTTGTATTCATTAGGATGTATTCAGGATAGTAAACCAAAGGTCAAGAACCAAAGACAAGCCTAGAGCTGGGTTATAGAAATTTTTACGTAATTGAATTTGCTAAATTATCTGAGACTAAATTTCATTTAAAGGTTTGAAGGGCTATTTATGGTTTATTTTTAATTACTTATAGTCTTAAATTAAGTTCATGAACAAGAAAAGCTTAAAGTTAACGAACGTGAAAACTATTACAGGAACTCCTGTAAATTTATTGTACAATCTGTTTCTCACCCTTAAAAACGCTTAACGAACGAGTTTCTTACGAACTTGCAAGCCAGGCAAAGTCGGGTATAGCCGGCGCTCCAGTCTCCACTTCAGTCCTTGGTGAGCTTGTGTAAGTTGTGTTGCTTCGATTTGCTTGGCTCGTTACAATGATGTGACGCTCATTCTGATCGTAAAACTGGTTGTGTATTATTTTAAAGTGAATTTCTAAAAATGTATTTTGATATTTAATTTTCATATTTTAGACGCACTAGTATTCAAAATGGCTGGCCCTCCGACAACGATGTCTAAAAGGTGGTATACGCAGCCTTTCAAAGAAGAATGGTTAAAGGAAATAATGGAAAACCTGTCACGGTTGGAAACCTAAACCGAAAATGGTACGAGATGTCATCAACGGAGTGCTTCACCAGCGTAATGAAAAGAGCCTTGCACAGCAGAAAGTCGTTTTAATGTCGATATTTGCGCTACATAAGGGAATTAGGAGCAGGAAGAACAGGAACAAAATCAGCATTGCCATCATTGTTAACACTCACGTATGTTAAATTATACATTTTTCTAATTAAAATAACACTTCTAGTTTTTTTAATGAATCTGGATTTTTTCATGTTCAACCTAGGTTTATCTGAAAATTTTGAGTGGGAGCCTTGGAGCTGGTCAGTTGTGACTGTTGCGTTAGGACCTTCATACAGTGCACTTGACTACGAGCAGGCTAAATTAACCTTCTTGCCTGATGCCTGTGTGAGTCTCTTTACTGTGCTTGGGTAATCCTGCGCCCTCTTTTACCATTGTACTTTAGGCGTTTTTGCTGGGTGTCTAGTCGGGGGAAGAGCCACGATCTCGTGTAGAGAGACGGATCCCGCAAGACACGTCCTGAGATTATACGTGTTCTCTCTATTATACTTGCCTTGTTTTAAATACATTATTGTTACTTGTCCGTCCCGCACCTTACCCTAGTGTCTGGGCCTAGCTATTTAGCCTGAATAGCGAACCCTTGCCTGGCCGGCATCCTGACAGATCGACGTCCTAGTGGTGAGACATTTAGCGGGCTAGTTTCACTACACTTCTATTACTTCAAAACTCAACTGAATTCAATACTTGAAAAGTTTAAGGAATTGCCAATAATTTACTTCTAGGTAGCCTTATAAATTATGCCAATAATATTAAAATAAAAATATTGATATTTTAATAACTTCTAAGGTTTATAATGAAATGAACTATTCTTCACGAAAAGATTTTGAAATTTTTCAAATCCAAATAGATAATTGGAAAACGTGAACTATTTTAACGTTTGATCAGAAAGACTTGGAACTTTTTTCTAATGTATGTCCTGCAATTCTGATATTACACCCTGCGTTAGCGTCCGTTATTAATTAAATTACGCTTGGCGCGCTCGCTTCCCTGGCGCGCGAAAGCCAACTTCAAAGTTGAATAATTCAAAAATAACGCATCAGCAAGCAGAATGTCATTCATGTAAAACGTTCTTAAATGTGTTCCTTTATTGATTCTTTGGAACGGAATTATTAATTTCCATGATTGCATTAAACCCGACATTGACCCTTTAAACCTCTAAAGGCCCTTTTACATTGACGGTGTCTTCGCGCTCCACACCGTCGCTCCATCCCGCCAGCCAAATAAGCTCCGCCCACAACAGAGTAAAATGACCCTCATTGCCACGCTCACGGTAAGGAGCGCCAACATTCTGCATGCTAAATATTGGCGGTGTGCACTGCAAGTCAACAGCGTTCAGTTGCTCTTGAGACCATAGAGAGCATGTGTAGTCATGGCTTACATATTATGGAGCAAAGAAGAAATTAAAACTCCTATCGAAAAATGTAAAGAATTTCCATGTTTATGGAACGTTAAGCTCGCAGAGCATAAAAACAGAGTGTCAAGAGAAAATGCTTTTAGAAGTATAGCATCTCACTTCCCCAATTATAATATTTCAATGGTTAAAATGAAAATTCAAACACTAAGAGGTCAAGATAGGAAACAGCTCTTACTATTCAAAAAATCAAAGAATCCTGCACAGCGTATGTGAACGTAAAATTATTTACAGTGCAATTAAAATTGTACAGTGTGCATTGCTCTCAGGAAAAGTACTTCAAGTAGACGAAAAACATTCGGCAGGTGTTATTAGAAGATTATTGAAATTAAAGGAGAAGTGAAAAATACACCTACAAATTAGTAATTGGTATTTATTTTTTATTTCTATTTTCAGTGTTTTTTGAATTTAATTGGGTGGACTTAAAGTTTTTTTAGAATATTAGCTTTTTACTTCTGCAAAATATTCTGTAAATATTCTGCAAATTGTTCTGCCAAGTATTCTGTAAGTATTGCAAGTGCAATACTGACGATCAGGACTCCCACTGAAAATGTTCAGATAAACCTAGATTGAAAATGAAAAAACCCAGATTCGTTAAAAATAAACGTAGAAGTGTAGTTTTAATAAGAAAAAAGTAAAAGTTAACATACGTCAGGAGAAACAATGATGGGAATGCTGATTTTATTCCTGTATTTTTTACTAATTCTCTTCTGCAGCGCAAATTTCAATATTAAGTCGACTTTTCTGTTGTGCAAGGCGCTTTTCATTACGCTGGGGACATACTCTGTTGATGACATCTCGTACCAATTTCGGCTTAGGCTTCCAGCCGTGACCGGTTTTTCATTCTTTCCATTAACTATTCTTCTTTGAAAGACTGAATTTACCACTTTTTAGACATCGTTTTTGGAGGGCTAGCCATTTTGAATACTAGTGCGGCAAAAATACGAAAATTTGAATGTTTAAAATGATTAATTTTTAGGCATTCATTTAAAAGAATTTACAACGAGTTTTACGATGAAAATGCGCGTCACCTCACTGCAACGAGCCAAGCAAATCGAAGCAACAGAAGTGGAGCGCCGGCTATCCCTGGCTTGGCTGGGCTTGCAAGTTCGTAAGAAACTCGTTCGTTACGCGTTTTTAAGGTCGAGAAACAGATTGAACACGTTCTACCCCATCCGATAGGCGTGGTTTGGAATCAGATATTCATTTGCATACGGTGTTGAAACAATAATTCTTAACTGCATTATTAAATTTACTTCAGTTAATGATGAATTTACTGTCTAACTTAAAAAAAAACATATTTAGCAATAGATCAAAAATTAATCAAACCTAGCAACCCAGGAGAGATAGAAAAAACAAGATCTCGGTGGAAAAACCCAGGAGAGGGAGCCTAGCGTTGCGATTTCTGTCTCTCGGGAAGGAGCGTTGTGTTGAGCGGCAATGTAAAAGCAAGTCGGTGTGCACTGACGCTCAATCCTCTCGTGGGAGGAGCTATAGCAAGTTCACCGTCGCTCCACACCGTAGGTGTAAAATGAGCTTTAGAATGCCAATTTGATTGCATTTCTGCGTGCACCTTTTATTAGACGTGTTCGTTGTGCTGTGATTTTTATACTTTTTTTGCCAACTATTTCCTACTTCTTGAACATCACTGAGGGCGTTATTTCGGTTTGTTCGGTCAAGTGTTTCATGTATTTTCGTTTTTCCAAACTTAAAGCAAACATTTCTATTTCACAGCTTGTGGTTGATTTGAACCTTGGTCGTGGGCCTTAGAATACTTTTCATTTTACTACTGAGTTGACATGGGTAATTTTATATTGAGGAATTCCCTATAACCCAAAACCTTACCTTCTCTGTTTTCAACAGACATTCATTTTTGTTTGGAGTTCTTTTTGATGGTGAAATGTTGTGTAAGCCTTGTGCGACGGCCGCTCTTCCTCGTGTCTGGCTACTGGGAATCTTTTGTGTCAGCCTTATTTTGGTATAAATTTTAAAACAAAATTTGTTGTATTATAAATAATGTTTGCCGAGTTAGCAGGTGCGTTTTATTGACATGTACGCAGGAATAATTAGTTTAAAATTTCTACGATATCGACTTCTTGTATTCGAGGCAAAATAGTTTATTTCCCCCATTATACCTTCAACAATATCATTTACTGCTGCGGCAGCCTGAGCTCTTGTATGAATGAAAGAGGAGACTGTCTGCCTGGCATTATTTAGTTGTATTGACGGTATTGACGAGCTTCCAGTCCTAGTGTGTAAAGGAAGATATCCGAGGGAAGAGATTTTAATTTCATATAAGTCAATCAAGTACTCAACCCCTAACGCAGCTGATTTCTACTTCATACGGTGTGTCCTTTACTTTAACCTCTTTACATTAAGCATCATTCAAAATTGAAATTGAAAGGTTAAGGTTAAGGTTAACATCGGCATCTTTGGGATGCTATATTTCTAATCAAGCCTGATACATATGATCTTAGCATTGGTTTTTCAAATGTCTTATAACTAACCCTATATATAGGACACCATGACGGTTCCCCCGTAAAGCCGGTACCCATTTCCGACACCTGGGTTGAGTGGGGTATTGTGCTTGAGCTTTCCCTTTTACCCAACGGGGTAAATCTCCGCGCCAGCGCCGGGATACGAACCCGCTACTCCAACATACGAGCCCGATCCCTTAATCACTGTACCACGGAGAATTGGTTGTGATGAATTTCGTTTAATAGCTTCTGTGGAAATAAACCCTCGAACTCTTGCTGTTTCAACAAATCAACGTTTCATTGCCGTTTTAATAGTGGAATATTTTACATTTCTGTATGTTTTCTAATTTGTACCTAAGGATGCACTTTTACCGCTATGTCCTCTGTTAATTTAGCTAATTTTATAGATATTAAAATAGGAGCTACTTTTTCGCCTTAATTTAGATATAACGCTTTTTGTATTAAGATTTTTCTTAAAAATTTTGTTGAACTTATTGAATCAACTTTCAGGAATTACACCGTTTGATGTTTCTCATAAAAAAAATAGGGCTGTGGTACCAGGGAGGTTTCTTTTTATGTATCGAAAGGTAATGTCAGCATGTTCAACTGTTTCCGTATTTTTTACCGAGAACGTAAATTTTCATACCCGTAATACTGACAGTTCTTGGTCTTCAGTTCAGTTCGTTTTCTCTCGGTCAAATATGCGCAAATAAATTCGGGGAAAAATGACCGGATTAGGTCGCTTAAGCTAGAATGTAAGGCTAAATGTAACTTTAAAGAGCTTTGATTTGTTTTTTACTGCTTTTCATTAATAAAAATTAATATTTCATAAGTAAGATATCGCCCCTCGCTTACAAGTAAACAACTGAGTAGCTTCAAAAAAAGTACGCTTCAGAACATCAATTGCACTGCGTATTTTGCAGCTTAAAACACATTAAATCCTGAGGAGGATTATGAGAAAAAACATCCCGCGGAGGGACGTAAGTCACGGTAGAGGAAACAAGGCAGGGTCATTTCTATGGGAGGGAGAAAATACACCTCATGTTCGGCTAGCCAATAGATGCAGTATGTTCCCAGATGCAGTATGAACGCATCTTTCGGTTGGTTGCCATGACGTCAGCAAGGCCACGCGGTTGACGATAAGAGTGGTCTGAAGGTGACCATACCTTGTTTCTTCTACCGAGACGTCAGTTCATGAACAAAGATGAATTGCGAGAAGCTCCTATGGACATAAAATACTGCAATAAGATTTTACATTCACTAAATTCTGTGCATCTACATTTTATTCATGTCCTCCCGAAGAAAGAATGCATAGTATTCAGTGCAGCTTACCATGAAAATGCAAACCTTGTCCTTATTTGCGCGCATCAAAAGTGCCTACCGTCAAACTTTCCTGTAAATTCATTGCTTAGTATTTGATGTATGCGAGGGGATTCTTTCTCGATAATGAATTATTTTACCGAGATAAAAAAAGACATTCTTCAGTATTGTTGACAAAAAGTATAAAAAGAAAGTGAAACATTTTATTTTTAGTAAAAAACCAACGATATCGATAACTTTTCAGTGTTCTCAACACATAAACATAATTGTGCATCTCAGCAGCCATTTTAAATTTCGAACTAACGGTTAAGGGGAAGATATAACATGTTCCCTTTGTTGATTTATTGTGGGTTTGATAATGCATATAAATTCAGATAAAAATATATACCTGCTGACTAACACTTGGTTGAACGAACTTTAACATAAGGTTAGGACTGTTTTACTCGACAACCGGATGGCCTGGTGAAATGTATTGGGTAGGAAAGCATTTCCGTTATAAACAGAATAACGTACGGCCCTGATTATTAGCACATAAGAAACTGATTTTTATGACACTCAATAGTGAAAAAGAAAGGCAAAATGTGGACTCCATAAGTAGCGCTGATCAATAAAAATGCGCACAATTGTGCGCTTCACAATATATATTATATTCTGATACCAAATTTAAGATCAGAGTGCAACTTGCGTTACTCAGACAAAAGTTATGATGAAAAGACAGTGCATGCAGTGAGCGTGTCGATCGCAACTATGCAATTACCATTTAGTTTTCAACAACAACGTGTGTCTCACGGACTGTAAAGTTTAAGTTTGGAATTGAAGCTGATATCAGTTTTGTAAATATCATGTGTCGCAGAATAATATCACCCTACAGCCCCTAGTGCAGTGGTTCCCAAACTGTGGTGTCGCGTACCCCTACACCCCTGAGCTCGGTGCACGGAGGTATGTCGTGCACCTCCTGTTTATTTTCTATACAGCACACCGATAGAAATTATTTGCAAAATTCATTTCAAAGGGGACTGGAGCAAAATAAGGTGTAGCAAATATTCCAGAGAAAATGTTGAAACTATTACTTCGGTTGAATTGAGGTTGTGATAATTCATGTTCACAAAGGTATAATAAATTCGATGTTACTCGGTATGAAATATTTCAGTTTAAACGCAGTAACCGACAAGTTACTGATATTTTTAACTCAACTTCAGTTTATGAGAGAAACATTGCATTATTCATTCTGAAGCTACCGTCTTAAACAGGTGTAGGCATCTGCCTTGTAATTTTGATAAGTTTCACGCATAAACAACGTTATGCTGTAGCTAGAAAATAAAATATCCACAATTGGTGCAGTTTAAAGCATTTTCTATGACGATTACCTGTCATTGTGCTCAGTAAACTAGTGTATTGTTCTCAACTCTCTGAGTTTAAATGAACCAACGCCATGTTTGCGGTTGCGTTTGCATGTTTGGGCTTCATCTGTGGAAATTCAACATTGTTTTAAGAACCTAGAAAGCCTTAAACTAATGTTATTCACTAATTTTTTGCAAGCGAGCTACTTCGGTTAAACGCATTGATTAAGAGAGGTGCAGGGACTGTAAGTTAGCGTATCTTATATAAATTACACATTGATTATTTAATTTATATATTTTTTGAGAACCGTGTATTGAGTCATCGCGAGCCGCGCAATAGATATCGCTGGCTTAAACTATCGTTAATGAAATTATACCTCAAGCTTCAATGTTTCATCTTCCATCCAACGCAAAACATTCCCTATTCTACATTAGTCCAACCTAAAATTTGCCGAACAACATTATTACTGTGGACGGCTACCGATTTTAGACACCAAACGAAGTTTATTGCAAACTATCATATTTATGCTATGCCGCGTGCCCCCATCGTCCACAAAACGCGGACTTTGTACGTAGCACAAAAAGTTTAAGAAACACTGCGCAAGCGTAACTTTCTTTGGAGTTCAGTAGTTTTTTGGATCAATTTGCCACACTTTTACGCTGTCGAGGGCATGGAATTAGGTTGCATATTTGTAGAAGATGTTCAACGTGACGCTCGTCTGTTGCGATGCAGGCGTTCAAACGCCGGTGCAATGATTACCGGACCCGACCGGAGACGCCAGGAGTTCCACGAATCCTTGCAGAGGAGTTAACAATCCTACCCAACGGTTTTTTTAGAATGAATAAGTATTGCGTACACCAAACTCTTCAAATGTGCATAGAAATAGTATTATAAAAATCGTAGAGATCAATTTATTTTAGTTGAAAGAACATTAATTTGGTCACCGTCGGTAATTTAAGCAAGAAGTGAACACAATAGGCACGAAAAAGAGTAAAAAACAAGAATTGACGGATGAACGACAAAATTAATTCCAATACATCACACAGACTCCAGCTGAAATAAATAAACGAAGGCAAAATGTCTACTGAATTTGTACAGGATGAGAAATTGTCCGATATCTGCAACTGCAAACTTTGATTTATGAGTCTGTAAAATTTCCTGTCGTGGCAATTAATAACCAAACCAAAAGCCTGTATATTAGTCCCTCCATTATTATAATCTTGCTATACAAATAAGTTTTCATCACAACTTTTCAAGTGTGCGAAGTGTAAGTTCATTGAATAGAAGAGCATCTCTCTATCTTTTTCGCACGTTTTCTACACAACAAAGAAGCGACACTTCTTTCAAAAAATATTGGCAGTGTCAAACTAGTATCGAGCCTGGACTTTTATTGTCTAACGTTCAATGCATAATCGTAGTGCTATAGAAAAGAAGAAATCCTTTCACACAATAGTTACTACAAAAGTATCGCGCCTAAGTTCACTATCAATCAAAAATCTATGAATATGAGAAATAAATTGAACTTATCACTAAATTTTCACATATACGAGAGTTGATGAAAGTAAACGTAAGAATCGCATCGCATGGTCAGCGTGGCCGAGTGGTTAAGAACATATCCTGTCGCGGGAAGGTGTCGTCAGTTCGAATCCCGGCGCAGCGCGGTGATTTCTTCCCGTTGGGTGAAGGGAGAATTCTGGCACATTTTCCCACTCTACCCAGTTGTCGAAAACGAGTATCGGCTTGACCGGGGGAAACCGTCATGGCGTCCTGCTGTTAGTAATGTCATTTGAAAAACAAAAGCCCAAGCAGGTATGTGTCAGGCGTGATTGAATGGAATAAAGCCTCCTTCGTTTCCTTTGTTAGATTAAATGTTAGTTTATGTCTCCCTAATCGCTAAAAAAGCGTCCCGAGAAGAGGAAGGAGGAAGGCACCAATTAATATGGAGATAAGGAAACGTGGAATCTATGCAGGAGGGGCAAAAAAACAGTAAGTTGAGAACAAAGTTTAAGAAATAAGATTTAAGTTGAGGACAAAAGTAGTAGGTGCTCAAAGATAAGACTGCAGTGAACCGAAAAAAGGGGGTCCTTAATTAACGTAACAAAAAACATTTTATTTCTACAACAAAGGCCTACTTAACCGTCAGCTCGAGCTATCACACATTTTCCCAATGGAAGAGCTAATTTCCACAGAAAGAAGAAAGAATGAAAGAAAGAAAACCGTTTATTTCCAAGTTGCCACATGAGAAACATGCCAACATATTGGCTTTTAAAAATTTCTTAATATAAGACGTCCTAAAACAAAAGTTCCATACGAGGAGTATTAATTGACAAACCATCCGAGGTGTACAAATAGATAAGCCATACGAAGCATAATAATAGACAAACTATACGAGGTGTGCTAATAGACAAACTATCAGAGGTGTACAAATAGATAGACCATACGAGGCACTTTAATAGACAAAATATACGAGGCGTACTAATAGACAAACCATACGTGGCGTGCTAATAGTCTAACTCTGTCAAGGAGTAGTTGAATAAGAAATGAAAAATATCATCTCTCGGATATTCTATATTCCAAGAAATTGCTAACAAATTATAAATTATTCGAATACTACTAAAGAATTCTTCGGAGCTCCTAAGTTATTAGTTGAAATTATCGCAGTAAGAAATAGACAAAAAACGCTATACCGGAGCAGATTGAAACACCATCGTAAATGACAATCAAGTATTGAGAAGAGGTTAGTCATTAAGTAATTTATAATGAACATCGCGCATCATAGCACGCACATCTAGAAATGCGTAAACAAACTTACACTCAAAAATGAAATGCATGGCTTGTTCAGCATACAAATATAGAGATAATTTCTGCAAGAGCGCTTTATTTCATTTGTCTGTTTTTACTTTTTAATTTGTTCTATTCACAGAAATGCCCTTCGGGGCCGTGATAGATTGATTTATGAATCATTAAGCAAGAGCAATCAATTTGTTGATTTCTGGAATTTGGTTCAGTGTTAACTGATTGCAGATGTTTAGGTAAAAATGTAATGTGTCTTGAGGTTTTGCTTTTTACTCAAAAAATAGAAATAGAAACATTTGTGTGCACATGTGTGTATATATTTGTACGAACGTGTGCATGTGTACACAGATACATAGACATTCATATTTGCGTGCGCACACATACACACACATGCACACACTTACACACACATATTCATATACATACGTATTGAAAATGAATATGAGAAAAATGCTAATTAACATAAAAAATAATCTTGCTCTTTCTGCATTTAAAATGACAGCAAAAAGCTCTGTGTAATCGTAAGATATAATCTGAGGAAAAATATGGATTAGAAAAAAGACTTCGAAAAACATATAAATGAAATGGTTTTTTGATTTATTATAAGAAATTTTAAGAAAACTCAAGTTACCGTCGAGAAACAACAACAAAAAAACATATTTCATATCTTCTCGATATTCTCTGCAACATCATGCGGACATGGGTACATAGGATAAAATAGAGATACAGTGTAAGCCGGTTACCACTCATGATTGACAAATATCTAGAAAATGTTGGCAGAAATGCGTAAACAAAGATATACTCAACATCAAAATTCATAGTTTGTACAACATACGGACAGAAAGGTAATTTTACCACGATTCATATGCTCAAATTGCGCTTTATTTCAATAATTGTATTGGTCATTTTTCCAATTCACAGAAACGCCCTCTGGGGAAGTGATAGATCTGTTTTTGAGTCATTTCGCTGGTGCAATGAAATTTATTAACCGGATGGTTTTCGGGTAAAAAAATGAAATAGAAACATGTATATCTATTTATGTAGATATATATATCTACATACGCACACACACATATTAATGTATATGCTTATTGAAAATGAATATAAGAAAAAAAATACGTATATGAAATAAAAAAATAAAAAACAAACCTACCATCTACTACACCGAAAATGACAGTCGAGCTCACTGTAATCCTAAGAAATTGTTCTGAAAAAAAACAACTAAAAGGAAAATAAGACTTCGAAAAATGTAAAAATGAGCTGGTATTTAGTATCTTCACAGAAATTTTTAAGAAAACTCAGGTTACAGTCAAAAAACAACACAACTCTTCTGCATCTTACGGACATGTGTACATGGGATAAAATGGAGTAACATTGTGGCCGGATATCACATCTGACACAAATAGTGTTATCACCTAAAGGGGTATAAGAAAATTTTTGGCTTTCTTGTGGCGAAAATTCTATTAATGCGAAGTATAAGGATAAACATGAATCTAGTACATTGATTGCTACCCTGACTTGCACAAATGGACCGTCTGAACAATGCAGTCTAATACACAAATTCAAAAAATAAAAAAAATTCCTACTTAGTGACTAAAATCGACCGACGTGCTCTATAATTATCAAGTCCAGAGCTCGTTGTGTAGAGCCCCCATACTGCTTTGCGCACAACTATAATTGAAAAAAATTAGTACACTTGAATCTGACAGTAAATTTATTATCTACAGTATAGACCATGAAAAAGTGAACAGTAAATGTCAGTGAAGGAAGATAGTTTAATTTTTTTGTATTAGGTAGAGAACATTTTTTCCCCTAATAACGTTAAGTGACATCAAAGTTGGTTTTATGAGTGATAAGATAAATAATAGTTGTAAAATGTATTTATAACAGTTTTCATGAGTTTTTTCTTGGTTGTAGAGCCTCTTTCAGGAAATCTTTGTTCGAATTTACTCCGAACTTCCTCTAAACTCTTTGTTCCCGCGTAGACGTGTTGATGAAAATGCGTTGCTCCTTTGTTAGTTGCCTAATGGTGGGTTTATTCATTTGAAAATTTGAAGGTAACTTTCCACACGACTTGGACCTTATATACACTCAGAACTAAAACTTTATGGTCAGGATGCAAATCTCTGTGTGTGATGCAAGATATGAAACTGGAATGCCTTAATCCAAAGTTATTTACATTCAAAGCTGTGTTTACTTTTTATGGTCCATACGGTATATATATATTAGTGAACACGACCGTCAAAAATGATGGGGTGCTATATTTTCCTAATAATTTCCTTCCAGTTGTGAATGACGAACAAATTTATCTATTCAGATAGTACCCGCGAACAAAATATTTTTGAACTTGTGTACTGGCTGATCTTGTATCATAGATATGGTCATTAAGGAGGTCACGTCAATATTTCAGTTTTTTCATCAGATTCGTTTGAAATTTTGCCAGTATATGTATTTGTTGAAAGTACATTTTGATTACTCGTGTAACTTTTTCAATTTAGGCCTTATTTTTTGAAAATACGAAAAAAAAGTTTTTAATACATTTTATGGATATTTCAAAACAGAAGTCATTGAGTTTTCATGCTAGAACAAAACCAAAGACAGTTTTAGAATCCCTGGAGTATTGCTAACAAAAGTATGGTAGCAAATTATTCATTTGTATATGAGATATTTTATCACTAACTGAAACATACACTAATTTTGGGTTTTGAGCTTGATAAAAAAATTGTTTGTACGTTCTTTTGTTATAAATGTTCCAAAGATTCTAAAACTGTCTTTGGTTTTGTTCTAGCATAAAAACTCACTGACTTCTATTCTTTTGAATGTTCACAAATAAAGGCTTGTTGGTAATAAGGCCTGAATAAATTTTTATCTGAACTGTAATATAATCGACAATTTATGTAATTGAATGCCATTTTTATTTTCATTTCGATAATCTCCATGCTTTACTTCATATTCACACTGTCATATGTAATTTACAAAAAAAATTCTTTTATTATGAATGTTATGAACTTTTTTTGAAGTCTAATTTTAATGAAATTTGTCTATTATATGTAATTTTTGAATAGAAACACAATTTCTTTGTTCATTTTTTCGAATCAGGTATTATTTTTATGAAAATTTTACATGTTTTTTATTGATATTTCAGAGAATAGAAGTCATTGAGTTTTATACTAGAACAATAAAAATACAGTTATAGAATCCTTGAAACATTTCTAACAAAAGTACAGTAGAAAATTTTCCATTTCCATAAAATAAAATTCATGATTTTTGGTCCCCTTACACCCCCCTGAGGGGGATCTAGTGTCCATAGCTCCATAAAATTTCAGGGCACAATAACCCATTACCTAAGGATCCCTTTTCGACAAAAAAATGGACCCAGGTGGTCCGCGGGGGCCAAATTCGGCCCGAAGTGAAATCCTTAATCTTCTAATTTGTTATGTACATGTGAATTATTCAAAAAGTAATCGATTCGATGTTTAATATATATATATAACTCTTGAGTTTTTAAAGATGAAATTCACTTTTAATGTCTTTTAATTCGAATATAAATAAATAAAACAATATGTGTTTATTTAAAGGCTGTCTATTTTTCATATTCACTTATTCCATGTGGATGACGTGTCATTACGTAAGTCATTATCAACTCAAGTTTTTTGCAGCCCACGGGCTAAGAAAATCAGAATTAGAAGATATACGGTAAGTAGAGTCTTGTATGTTATTGTGAGACATATCACCTTGTACATTGGATTTTCAAATGCCTTATAACTAACGCCAGGATGCCATGATGCTTTCCCCCGGTCAAGACCGGTACCCATTTCAGACACCTGGGTAGAGTGGGGTATTGTGCTTGGAATTTTTCCCCTATACCCAACAGAGAAAATCGCCACCAGCGCCGGGACTCGAACCAGGGTCTGCCTGGACGGAGGCAAGTTCGCTAGTCTCACGGCTACGACGAGCAGTGAGACCAGTTTAATTCTGAGTATTAAGGATCCAACTCCCAGTACTGGATACAATTACTGAATATTGGCTCCCGTGTCCAGCATTGGACACACTGAGTATTGGCTCCCGTGTCAAGTATTAGATACACTTACTGAGTATTGGCTTCCGTCTCCAGTGTTGTATAAAATTGTTATTTTGTATTAAAAGTGAAATATTGATCTGATATTAGCTCAGCCAGTATTGGCCATAGATTAATGCAGTATTGAATGCTGTCCACGAGTTGCATTGGGTGCTGATATTATTGATGAATTTGTGTATGGTTTCAAGAATGGATTTAATATTGGATTTGTGACTGGAGCCATAAAATGAATAGAGCTGCTCAGACATTATATAGTCGATGTCAGGTAAGTATTCTGGTATGAAAACCTGTGGATAATTCTCTAAATTTTCTGATAAATCATTTAATTCCTCCGGATAAATTGTAATAATAATATAATTATTATGTACAGTGATTTATTGAATATTACTATTTATGAATAATAAAACAATGTTAATAAATCCAGCATCGAATACTTAATCAATCTGTGGGCAATATTGGCTGTACTTATTTTCAATATCAAGTCGATATTTTTATGTCAAATAATATATGAGGAAATATTATCCAATACTGGGCACGGGAGCCAATACTCAGAATTAAAACTATTCCCACACGCACTTCGCAGGCATAGTCCTGACATTGTACTGTATTAAGGTTACTTGGAGCCCGTAGGCTGCTAGAAATAGTTTACGTCGGTTAACGCAAACGATTTGGAATCAGCGGCTGGAAAATAACTAATGACATTGTGCAAATTTGTGTTTTCCAATTTTGGTAACATCATTATATTTGTTTTTTTCGGAACATCAAACAAAAAATGATAGAATAGATGAAAACAGGTTTAAAAAATATATTTTATATCGAGATAATTTTTACAGAAAAAGTATGTATGTACAAAAAATTTTGTATTTATTTTACTCACTGAATTTTATTGGGTAACAAATCAACCCTTATTTCAATCGAAATCAAAGTTTTCTCAAGTCGTAATATTCCCACCGCAGTGATAAATATTCAAAATTATATTATTTAATTAATCAATGCTTATGCCAATTTTTAGCCGCTAATACAGCATTGATCTATAATTAAATAAATTCGTTTCTCTATAAGTAATTCGTTTCACTGTAGTCGGCTTCTCGCTGTCTGCAAGGCTCGGTCTGCATCTCCTACAAGTGATATGATACAAAATTTATCCTAACAACTCAACGAAAAGTTCATTTTACATTCTTTTTACAGCCTAAATTGTATTTAACAATCGTTTTACACAGAGATTTTTCCATATACCACAACTACCTTAACATTTACCACCATTACAACCACACACCATTGTTAAAGTCACACACATCACCGTACATTCCACTAACTTGAATCAGTCCCCTTCTAATGCAACCTCAATGCAACCTAGTACACATAGAATATTATTAAATCATATATACTCGAAATAAAAATAGACGCTCTGCGTGAACGCTCAAAGTTCAGCCAATAGTTGCTGTTGTTTTGGTTGTTCGATGGCTAACTTCATTTAATATTCATTAAATGGTGTTGTTATTGCTGTTATATTTTGTTGGTGTTGTTGTTGGTGTGCGTGTGCGCTTGTGGTGGGTATTGGCTGAAGGATTATTGGTTATAGGATAAATAATGTTGCCTAAATAATGATCTGGTGCTGATTACTGACATATATGATTGTTTAATTTTGGTCAGCCCAATAGATATGGATAGACAATTCCATATTTATGCATAGAATGAACTTCAATGAATTTTTATAAGTTCGATATCACAGTAAATTCTAAATTACATTAAATCATTAACACAAACTTTCTGTAGCATCCGTACACACTGAAAAACTCTGTTGTGTTCACTTATATTACCCTTCTAATAATAATATTAATAATAATAATGAAGGCATCTACGGATGCTTTATTTCCAATTCAAGCCTGATACATATCACCTTGGACATTAGATTTTCAAATGCCTTATAACTAACGCCAGGACACCATGACGCTTTCCCCCGGTCAAGACCGGTACCCATTTCAGACACCTGGGTAGAGTGGGGTATTGTGCTTGGAATTTTTCCTCCATACCCAATATAGAAAATCGCCACCAGCGCCAGCTAGGGACTCGAACCCGGGTTTGCCCGCACGGAGGCGGGTCCGAAAGCCACACGGCTATGACGAGCTAAGAAAACTTTCTATCTCGCACAGGTATAACAGTTGAAAGTTTTTGAAAAAAAATCAATTTTTATGCATAACCAGTTTTTTACAATATGTTCAAAAACTTGCAATTGAATATTAATTCGTAATGTCTAAGTCAATGAATATCTAAGAATTCAAATGATATCACGACAGGTTTCAACATTCATTACCCGTGTTGAAGAGCAGGTAATGAATATAAGTCGAACTCAAATTTTGCAGCTGCAAAGCTAATAATCTCAAGTGAGTATGAGGGTGATATCCTAAGTGATCTTGGTAAGCATAACGATGTGCGTGCGTTTGTACGTACGCACGTGGGTGTGTGATGGCGGCCACTCTACCTCATCGGTGTGTGTGTGTGTAGATTTACTCTAGTACACATGAATGGGGGATTTATGTGTCTAGAGTACACGACCCGTCCAAAGTGACGGGATTCGATATTTCCTTCAGACAAATCCTCCAGATGTGGATGCCCAGCAAGTATATCCATCCCAACAGTACCCGCCATTAAAATGTTCTTGTAATTGTGCACTGGTGAAACTCGTATCACAGATACGGTCATTGAGCGTCCTTGTGAGCGTCACAGAGGGAAGGAAGAAGCTCTTCTTTTGCGTTCTCTGTTGTCTTCCTTCTCTCCGGAAGCGTCTCCATTTTATCAAGTTAAAAAATGCGCACAAATCATAGATAAACTTATGTTTCTGAATGTTTTTTTACCGTAAAAGTTTGAAATTTATGTGTAATCAGTATCCATTATACTAAATAAATGAAGCGGTCTTTTTCTCAGGAGGCGGTCACCGATCAACTGTATAAATAAACACACACCGGTTATAAATAGGCTATATAATTTAGGTAAACAAAGTAGTGCTCACGTGCACAAATTTTGGTTGCATTCCTATTGATGGAAAATTGTTTCCTTTCCCAAATATCATTGCTCCGCTTTTATTAAACCACAAATAGATTCTTTTCTGAATTATTTCAGCCATATACCCATTGGACGGATATTGTTTCTTTTTTGAATTTTGCTCCTGATAAATAAACAGAGTTACAGACAAAAGATAATTATTTGTAAATAATTACAATTTTAATAAAATAAAAATAACTGATTGAAGGGTTAGGATGCGAATATCAACACAAAGATGCAATGTTAGTTTAGCACATTAGCATATTTAGCATATTTAGAGCTCGTTATATCGAGATGTGTATGTGCGCGTGGTGTGAGTGTGTTGGCAGCACACACCCGTAGTGTGGGTGTGTAGGCAGCTCACACCCGTAGTGTGGGTGTGTAGGCAGCACACACACGTAGTGTGGGTGTGTAAGTATTCAGCATTCAGGGTTATATTGGCAAATGATACGCTGCACGCTCTGCTGTTGACAATACTCAAGTGTTCGACTGTAAATAGAAAATTTGATTAATGTAGTATTCAATACTGATTATATATATATGTTTTGATTAATTTATTATACAATTATATATTTCGTGTGAATGCTTCGATACATATAATATATAAATCACTCTCCTATAACTGCCCTCGATGCACATTCAAATCTGTGCACAAAAGCTGGCTGGAATAAAATATTCCATACATACGCCAGACGCAGCAGAGTATCAACACACCCAAACCGATGAGGTAGAAAAGCCACCATCAGATAAACACACCACACACCTCCGCGTATACGGCATATATTCCAGGCATAGGATACATCACTTCCTCAAGTCACATATCTATAGTCTGTGTGAGCTCGATAGCTTTAAATATCTATAGGCGTAACTGTACTCCTATTTCTTATTAAATTGAATAAAGTGGTCATATTTTGCAGTGATTATTATTTATATAATTTAAATTTAGATCAATTTTGAGATAATTTTATTGAATAAATACGATTACATACCATTTTATATTGCGTAAATATTTTTTTGTGCTTGAAATTGTATTTTTTAAGAAAAATACACGGTGTCTGTCCAAATATCCGCTGCCGTAAATTGAATTTAAAAGGATAATAAAAGTATATTTAAGCCAAGATTCTTCAATGTGTTCCCGCGTAACAAAACGCCCACATCAACAACTTGACGTAGCTTTAAATTTACGTGATTGCGAATTTATCACAACTCAATTTCAACTTATTCTGTACCTAAATGTTAAGTTATTTATCCCTAAATATCGTGTTGACTGATATTACGAAATTAAATAAACACTGAGTCAGCGATAGATTATTATTAACCGAATATCATTTATCCCATCTTTAAATAATAAGACGCCAGGTGTCTCCTCAAATTTATATAAATCATAAATGTACATTTGTGCTATGTTATCACAATGGGCATCTGAGTGTACACACTAAGTTAGTTGGTGCGTGTGTCTGTGACGCTCACAAGGACGCTCAATGACCGTATCTGTGATACGAGTTTCTCCAGTGCACAAGTTCAAGAATATTTTAATGGCGGGCACTGTTGGGAGGATTTGTCCACAGCTGGAGGATTTGTCTGAAGGAAATATCGAATCCCGTCATTTGGACGGGTCGCGCACACCGGTTACATATAAATCACCACGTCATGTATTTGGCTCAAATTATCAAATTGAATTTGGTTCAATATCAAATACATCCAATACTGGACGCACGAGCCAATACTCAGTAATTGCCTATCTAATACTGGATGCAGGAAGGAGCCAATACTCTTGCCAATAGTTTAACTATTTCATAAGAACTCATCGCAAGAACGAAGTTTCGGCTGTGAAGAAGTCTGCAAAATGAGGCAGTGGAACGGAGGAAATTTCTAGACCCCCACTTAGGGCGTTGACATGGATGATAAAGATGACATCACTTCTGCCCCCGCTGTACGCACGACCACGTAGCGGCCCTGTGGTGAGGGCTGCCGGGTACAGCGCAGCGGGAGTTTTCCCTGCACAGCCTTCACTGGATGAGGTAACTTACAGCTCTGGGCGGTGCAAAATTAATACATTCGAAGAAAATCTTTTATAATACGTTTAAGTAATTTTATGCGTAATTTGGTACTCTTTAGACTTACTGGAAACTTAGGAGGATTGGCCTAATGTAGCTAAAACTAAACTGAAAATAATAAGAAAAAGATGGAAAAGTAAAACACTTTATTTCCAATAGAGATTGTACAAAAGTACAATCATTGGTTTTTAAATATCTTAAAGTTAATACACTTTGATGATACACACACATGAGTATTGTAATACCCTTGTCAGTAGTCGAAGAGAAATGATTGAGGGTAATATACTCCTAATGTTGCTTAATCTACATCTGATGATACATGTAATAATAATTATAAGAGACAACACAATATCATGGACAATGGATTTTCATTGTGGGGTGGAAACACTTTTGACAGTTCACATGTACATGACATAGAACTTTGAAATTCGTGACGCTAAGAAGTAATATTAGAAATTGCTTGTTTCAGCAGATGAATACAAATGTCATTTCAAGGAAGCATGAAAAAATATAAATATAAGTATGAGGACCACGGAAATTACAATTTGTTTACTTCTAATTAGAAATTTGTAACATAGCGGTCATTAGTTGATAAGCATTATTTTTAAGTATAAATGGATGATCCCACAACGAATTTATAGTTTTTTACGTGAATACTTTACAATTATAAAGAGATGACGAGTTAGGTAATGTTACAAGTTGAGAGTGAACAGAAAAAAAACATTATCTCTAGATAAAATGCTAGTTGTCAGTTTAGTACACACATATGTGCATATATACATCTGTACATATATACACATATACATGCACACACATACCTATGCACATACATACACCTAACACGTAAACATACACAAATACATTTCTATGCATCGCGGCAATCACAATACATACACGCCCTCTATAAAAATTCTGTGGGATGTTATGAAATATAGGATAATGAGCAAAGGAAATTCGTAACAACTTTTTCAGTATGTTTTGTTGCTTACAATTTCTAATGAAATATTGTAACGATGTATCATTAAATATTGTATCGAAAAGATCTTTGGTCGATAAGCGTCTTATTTATCATATGTGGGTGATCGCGCAATAAATGTATATATATTTTATATATGCTTTATAATAATCAATTGAAATGAAGTATTACGTAGTGACACATTCACCTATCTACGTACGCATTGTGTGCACATATATACACACGTAAGCATGTGCGCAAATATCAGCGTAAACTAGTCAGTATCAACTAGCACTCCAATCGAGGGAGACGGAGAAAATATCTTTTATTACGGCATGAATTTTATAAAATTTCGGTACTAAAAATAGTGGCACAAAACAGTCTTCCTGAGTCAGAAACATGAAAACGATTGTTCTACAACGGTTCCCAAGTACAGAATATTTCCAGAAATACGCGAGGCTTAGGTGCGTTTGTTACAATATACTCTAGAGCGTAAGAGATGATATAATTTGCACTACACTAGCCTACCAAGAGCATTTTAGGACGTTAATAAGAAAGAAAACATTAATGTCCTACAAGGGTTTCATATTAGAAAAAAATCACATTATCTTCGAAATATGGCGCAAATTGTCGGCAATTGATGAACATACATAGGTATCACATTATTATAAGCATATAATTAAAAGCATCATCAGCATAGTACTGCAGTATAAATGGATGATCACACAACGAATTTATTGTTTTTTTAATAAGATAATATATAATAAGTAAATAAAACTATTGATCACTCTATACATCCGAAAATAACTAAACTCAATAGCGCCAATAATTCTTATCCGTTACTTATCAACTTTTAGATGTTATTGTGCCCATGTATTAGATAAAACAGACTGGTTTCTTGTTATTTTCAACTTTGCAAACTGTTTACTGAAGATGGAGCTGGTCAACGAAACGTTTTATTACACTGACTGGTTTTAAATTTAGACTTTGTGAAATCCTAATTAGATTTTATTTCAATACGTGAGGCTTTTTTGGTTTTGAAATTCTTTACATTCATTTACAACTCCTCGATAAATCAATTTCAATATTTTTAAGTTAGTTAGAGCTCAATACTTAGACGCAGCTTGAAATTTCAGTAAACTTGAAACGCAGCTTATCACCGATACCCTCGCGAGGAAAAGTAAAAAATATACCGCTGCTTCACTAACGTCTAACGGTACTCAATCGAAGAGCGCCCTCACTTGGAATTCAATAAAAATTTATCCCAAGAGAGCGAGACAGGCTTGGTATCTCACTACAGACTGCAGAATAAGCACAAAAGACTGATCCGATAACCTTCAACGTCCAGATAGTGACAGTCCCTGTTTATCACAAGGCAGTGGAAAACTCCATCAGAAGCAAACCTCCATTCGTTGTGGAACCCAACGACCACGGGAATAATGCCCATTTCCTCGTGAAGGGCATTACAACAGGAGCCAAAGCGACTTTCATTTAGAAAAGAAGAATGCCTGCAACAACTTGAGGACTGCGATCCTTAGAGCCTGTAAGACCTCTGGTCTGGCTCAGCCGACATTTGGAAATCTTGAAGACATCAACCTGTACATTCCTAGGCAAGATACTAAGAGTGGCTAAACTATTTGCAATACGAACATAGTGCCGAGCTTGGAGGAACTCTAAAGTCTTAGTACATTGAATTCTTCAACTCCATAACTCCTAAAGTTACTGAAGAAACTAAGGAGGAGATGCTTTAAAAGAAAGCTGTCTATAACATGAAACAAGAAAAGATGAAAAGACGAGCACACCTCACAGACATGCTAATGCTTGCACAAAAATACTGCATCCAAGAACTAAGCGATGTTATCAACAGCATGAACACGGAAGACTGTATCGAATACATGACCATACCAAGTTACGAAAAGGTCATTGTTAGATAGTTAGGGCGGTGAATCCACGTTGGGCGCCAAGTTGTTGATTATTTAGGTGGGCGAGTCCTGTTTCGGCCCGATTTGGGAATTATTTAGATTGGTCCTTCTTGGGAGCCACCTTTAATATTTTCCCTATTTTAGGGTTCTGAGGGCCGTAATTTCAGAGGCTTTTATTCCGGAGAATCTTCCTGATTTTTCAGGGATAAGAGAAGAGTCAGGTTCTGCTGACTTAATTTTATTGAGTTGGGGATTGTCCACAGTTTTTTTCACGTTGCGAATATTATTCGGTAATTTTTGAAGTCCGATCTGGTAACAAGGGTTGAAGATTTGAGCTGTTTTTCAAGCTTTCGAATTTGAGTCGAGACAAAATCAAGCTAAGGAGCTTTTCGCTCTGATAAGACAGGCTTCGAAAGTTAAGAGCCGAAATGAAATTCAAGTTATGAGCTAAAAGTTTCGAAGTTTTCAAGCCGATATAAAAATCAAGCTGTTTCCAAGTTTTGAGATTTCGAGCCGTTTTCTAAGCGTCAAATTTGAGTCGAGACGAAATCAAGCTAAGGAGCTTTTCGCGCTGATAAGACAGGCTTCGAAAGTTGAGCCGAAATGAAATTCAACAAGCTTTGGAGTTTTCCGCGATGATAAAAAGGAGCTGCGAAGTTTTAGCCGACATAAAAATCAAGCTTCAGAGTTTTGGCGCTGGTTATACAGGTGTCGATACCGTCGTGCGGTCGACGTGAGGGTTCGTGGAAAAAGGGCTATCTTCTGTGCAGCTACCTTTTCCGGGGCGCTAGCTTTTCTTCACAGCTGCCCTTCCTGAGGTTCGTGTGGGTACCGCCTACGCCGTAATCAGTCCGCTAGGGCAACAGAAGTAAATTCCGTTAGTGCCGAACTACGGCGGTACCGTTGTGTGTGGAGGGTGAGGTTAGTGTGGGTACCACCTGCGCCGTATTCAGTCCGCTAGGGCAACAGAAGTAAATTCTGTTATGTGCCGAACTACGGTGGTACCGCTAGGGTGAGGTGTGTGTGTGTGGGTACCACCTACGCCGTAATAAGTCCGCTAGGGCAACAGAAGTAAATTCTGTTAGTGCCGAACTACGGTGGTACCGTTAGGAGGACGAGCAACTGTCTGCGCCGTATGAGACCGCTAGGGCAACAGAAGTGAATTCTGTTAGTGCCGAACTGCGACAGCGTCTTCCTAACGACAAACTATGCGAAATAGTTCGTCCTTCCGATGCGGCTCCTTAATCCCCTTATTAGGCGAGGTGTCGTATAAGACTAAAGCCTGTGTCAACAAGGAGAAAGGAAACTCTTTTGACCTCAGGGTGTGACTTGTTTAATGCTGAATCTTTTTGAAGTCCCTATTACAAACACTGATATATTTTAACAAAGATAGTGATTTATTTTCTATTGCAAAAATGGTGCGTACAGGCATGAGCTACTGCATAACAGGGTACAACACTCAAAATTACTTTTAAAATATTAGTCGTATTTAGTTAGGTAATACAAGAAACATTGATATATCGACATGTAATACAAATGATATTTAAGGGCTAACTAAAGTAAATGCACAGACGCAACATCAGCACAGAGAAATAGATAAGTCGGCGTTCAGAGAGCTGGACACATGAAAAAAATACTTAAGATTATGGGTAACTAACACAAAAAGGCTCGACAACCCTGTGCGGCCTGACACGCCCGGGGGAGGGTGTCTCTGCTACGATAGCCGAGACAGGAAATCTGCAATGTGGTTGTCGACTCCCGGAAGGTGTTCTGCTCGGAACCTGAAAAGGCTGAAATACAAAGCCCAGCGTTTCAATCGGGGGTTCAACTTGTCTGCCTGTTGCAAATAAAGGAGCGGTCGATGGTCGGTTTGTAACACAAATTCTCGTCCATACAGGTAGACCTCAAACTTCTGTAGAGCCCAGTAGATGCTTAACGCTTCTTTTTCAATGGTAGAATAGTTTATTTCTGCTCTTCTCAGTCGACGTGAAGCATATGCTACCGGCGCGTAGTGACGGAAGTCTCGTTTGCTTGGCTGGAGGAGAGCTGCTCCAAGTCCAGTTTGGGAGGCATCTGTCCTCAGAATGAAAGGACATCTGGGGTCTGGTAACTGTAAGACCGGTCTCTTGACTAACGCTGTCTTCAAACTTTCGAAGAGATCTTCTGTTGTATCGGTCCAAGGTATTTGTTCTGGGGAGTTCTTCTTTAGGAAATCATGGAGTTTAGATGTCAGTTGAGAGTAGTTAGGAATGTACTGTTGGTAGTACCCAACTGTACCGAGAAAACTTCGGAGCTCCCGTTTTGTTTTTGGGAGTGGAGCTGATTTTAAGGCTTCGACTCGGTTTTCCAGAGGCTGAATCTGATTGCTGCTGAGTTGATGGCCCAAATACTGGAGGCTGTCAAATCCGAATTCGCATTTGGACGGCTTCGCTTTAAGGCCATGTCGAGAGAGAGCTTCGAACAGTTTAGCTAATGCTGTGCAATGATCTTCCCAGGTTGTCGAGGCGATTAAGATGTCGTCCATGTAGACCTCAGTATCTTGCAGTCCTGCAGCGACTTGACGTATAAGGCGGGAAAAAGTGGCTGGAGCATTTGCTAGGCCGAAAGGCATGACGTTGAATTCATAGAGGCCAGACCTAGTTTTGAAGGCGGTGTATTGGCGGGACTCAGGGTGTAGAGGTACCTGCCAATATCCACTGGTCAGATCCATTTTGCTGAAGATTGTTTTGCCAGCTAAATTGGTGAAAATAGCAGTGGTGTCTGCTATCGGCTCGGCATCGAATACTGTCTGGCTGTTGAGGTGCCTGCAGTCCAGACAAAATCGGTGGGTTCCGTCTTTCTTCCGGACAGCAAGGAGCGGTGAATAGTAAGGTGATGTGGATGGCGTCACGATTCCCATCTTCATCCACTTCTCTAAACTTGACCGCAGTTCAGGCTCCAGCGCTAAGGGAAGTGGATACGAATGTTGAAGTCGAAAACTGGAAGGATCCTTCAATTTTATTTCATGAACTGCCGTGCTGGTTCTTCCGGGAGTATCTGTGAAAAGATCGCGATATTCTTCAAGTAGTTCCTGAAGTTCTGAGCGTTGTGTTGTAGTCAACGTAGAGGAGATGAGACAGTCTTCAATGGTTTCTCCGACGGGTGACGGTATCTCTGGTTCTTTCCGGTCGAGTTCTTCTTCTTCGCAGGTAGGTTCTAGGGCGAGGCCAACCGCTGCAAATGCTTCCTCTACTCTCTCGTCGTCCTCCTCGTGATCTTTCTCGCTTGGTGAGGCAGAACTTTGCTGCTCCCGGTCGTGGTACTGGCGAAGGAGGTTGATGTGATAGACTTTGTTGTTTCCATCCACGTCCAATGTATATGTATAGGTTCCCAGGCGTGATTTTACTGTATAGGGACCTTTCCAAGTCATAAGTAGCTTCTTTCGAGAATCGGGCAGAAATACGAGGACTTTATCTCCTTGCTTTAGAGTTCGCATCTTGGTACGTCTGTTGAAGAACTTGGCGCTTTTCTCTTGGCTCCTGTTGAGATTCTCGCGAGCGATTTTGCATGTTTCTTTTAATCGGTGCTTCATTTCCATTAAATACTGAGCAGTGCTCGTGTCGTCTTGCAAGCTTCCATCTGTCCAGCATTCCTTGAGCACGGTTAAAGTTCCACGGACGCGATGGCCGTAGATGAGTTCGAAAGGGGAATACCCGGTTGAGGCCTGAGGAGCGTCTCGATAAGCAAAAAGGAGGGAAGGCAGATACAGGTTCCAATCTTGCGGTTGTTCTACGGCTAACTTCCGCAACATGACTTTGAGCGTGCCATTAAAGCGTTCGACTATGCCGTTCGATTGGGCATGGTACAATGGCGTCAATCGGTGCTGGATACCGACGAGTTTCAGGAAAGCTTCGAAGGTTGCGGCTGTGAACTGAGTGCCGTTGTCGCTCGTTAGCGTATGAGGGAAACCAACCCTGCTGCAGATTTCGAGTAGCTCCTGGGCGACCGTTTCTGCATCTATATGTCTGAGCGGGGCTGCGTCTGCGTACCGAGTTGCTTGGTCCACCACGGTGAGAATGTATCGGTGGCCACGTGCCGAAGCTGGTTGTAATGGGCCTACTAAATCAACACTGAGCGCGGAGAATGGAGTGGTGATCGGTGGGGTTGAGATAGGTGCTTTTCTTGGTCGAGATGGAGCGTGCGTCTGGCAGGTGTGACAGGAGTGACAGTATTGGACCACATCTTTTGCTAGGGACGGCCAATAAAAATCTCGTTCTAGTCGAGCCTGAGTCTTCTTTTGGGAATAATGGCCAGCAAGTGGATTGTCGTGAGCAATTTCCAAGATTTGTGGGCGCACGCTTGCAGGTGCTACAAGTTGATGAGTTTCCTGACCGTCTCGTAACGTTTTCCGGTGCAGAATGCCGTCGTGGAGTTCATAGGTAATGACTCTGCCATCCTTGTGCGTTTCTTCTTTACCAGTGTAAACTTTCTTGAATAAAAACTGCAATGTTTTGCACTCCCGTTGTAATTTCTTGAAATCTTCTTTGTTGTGCTGCAACATATCGACAGTGCTTGGTGCGGCAGAGGGATTTTCGCTCGATTTTGCTGCTGCCCTTGTGACAACATGAGAGACTTCTGCAGCAACTGGTTGCTCTTCATGGTCGATCATCTGTTCTTCGAAGGAGGTGGTTCCGGGAACTCGGCCGAGGATGACATCATGGGAGAGTTCTTCCATGGCTACGGCTGTCACCTCTCCATGGTAGTAGGGGCAAACGAGAGTGACCCGGGCAAGAGGCGCTTCGAAGGAATGATTGTTGGCCAGCCGAACGGTAATTTCTTTCTTCAAAATAGCGTCAGCCGGGACGAGAGCCTTCTTGACGAAGACCGCTGTTGCTCCTCCATCGAGTAGTACTTGGACGGGTTGTTGGTTCACAGTGCCGGAGCATGTTTTCAGTTGTCCCAATTCGATCAGTTTGTTTGAGGCAATGTGATTGCATGCGACTGGGGGAATATCGTCGTATTCATCTGCTTCTTCATGCGTTGTTAGATTGTTTACCCGAGCTGTAGTACTGGAGATAGGAGGGCTTGCATGGGCTGCTCCACTACTGTGGCTATCACCTTGCCTCCTCTGTAACTGGCGGCACTCATCACTGGAATGTGATCGGTTGGGGCCATGGAAAGTGCAGTAATATCCAGTGTAAGGTCCTCGTTGTTCCTCGCGCTGCGGAGTGTTGATCGATCTTGAGCTGGTGGGAACATCACGAGTGTTAGAAGTTCTGGGTGGCGTTCCTCGAGAGTTGTTGCTGGAGTTGGTTGATCTTGCTGGGGTGCTAGGGGCTCGGACAGAAAATGTCGAGCGTCTCTCTGGTGCTGATGGTGCTTTGAGTGCTAGCGGGCCCGCATCCGTCGTCGTTGTCAGTGTGCGACCCTTACAAAGCTGATGGAGCGATGTGTGAGGTCTTGCTTGCAAGAAGCTATCACCCTGCTCTCCTAGGCTTGCGACTGTGTTACCACCCCTGTCACGCAATTGAGTAGCGAGGAACGGCGGCAAGCTTGAATAAGCTCGGTCAACAATAAGGAAGTCACGAAGAGTCTCGTAGTTGGCTTCGATGTTGCATCCTCTTAACCAAGCGTCTAAGGCTTGTTCTAGTCGCCGTAGGTAACGTGACATATTGTCTCCGTCTTCTGGCTTCAGTTCGTAGTAGTTAGCGCGTAGTTTTGCTGGAGTGACTTTATGAGCATCTAGTAGAAGCAATTTGATTTCAGGAAGCTTGAAGCGATCTGCTGCGGGCAGGGTATCGATGAGTCGACGTTCCTTCGGTGTGATCAAATTATGAAGCATGACAACAGCATCGACTTCAGTAAATCCCATCGCTGTGGTGTGAGTGCAGAAGCGTTGCAAAAATTCGTCCATCCTTTCTTTCGTGGGATCGAAGGGAGCCGGTGGAGGTATCTTTACTCTAGCATTTTGAGGAGCGATTTGAGCATCGAGTTGTCTGAGTCTGAGCTCGTGGTCTCGTTGTGCTGCTTCTCGTTCAGCTTCCCGTTCTGCGGCTTCTCGCTCCGCAGCTTCCAAATGCCTCAGGCGGCTGGTAAATTCTTCCCTGTACTCCGCATCGGTAGGAGTGAGGCCAAGGGCTTCCACGTATTCTCGAGCTTGAGCGACGAGGTTCATCTTGTTTTAATGGTGCGGTGTCCGCGTAGTTGTGTAGAACCCAGAAATCCCAGGCAACGTTGGTAGTCGCGCAAAGCTTCTGGGTCCCTGTTCGGGCGCCAGAATATGTCGATACCGTCGTGCGGTCGACGTGAGGGTTCGTGGAAAAAGGGCTATCTTCTGTGCAGCTACCTTTTCCGGGGCGCTAGCTTTTCTTCACAGCTGCCCTTCCTGAGGTTCGTGTGGGTACCGCCTACGCCGTAATCAGTCCGCTAGGGCAACAGAAGTAAATTCCGTTAGTGCCGAACTACGGCGGTACCGTTGTGTGTGGAGGGTGAGGTTAGTGTGGGTACCACCTGCGCCGTATTCAGTCCGCTAGGGCAACAGAAGTAAATTCTGTTATGTGCCGAACTACGGTGGTACCGCTAGGGTGAGGTGTGTGTGTGTGGGTACCACCTACGCCGTAATAAGTCCGCTAGGGCAACAGAAGTAAATTCTGTTAGTGCCGAACTACGGTGGTACCGTTAGGAGGACGAGCAACTGTCTGCGCCGTATGAGACCGCTAGGGCAACAGAAGTGAATTCTGTTAGTGCCGAACTGCGACAGCGTCTTCCTAACGACAAACTATGCGAAATAGTTCGTCCTTCCGATGCGGCTCCTTAATCCCCTTATTAGGCGAGGTGTCGTATAAGACTAAAGCCTGTGTCAACAAGGAGAAAGGAAACTCTTTTGACCTCAGGGTGTGACTTGTTTAATGCTGAATCTTTTTGAAGTCCCTATTACAAACACTGATATATTTTAACAAAGATAGTGATTTATTTTCTATTGCAAAAATGGTGCGTACAGGCATGAGCTACTGCATAACAGGGTACAACACTCAAAATTACTTTTAAAATATTAGTCGTATTTAGTTAGGTAATACAAGAAACATTGAAATATCGACATGTAATACAAATGATATTTAAGGGCTAACTAAAGTAAATGCACAGACGCAACATCAGCACAGAGAAATAGATAAGTCGGCGTTCAGAGAGCTGGACACATGAAGAAAATACTTAAGATTATGGGTAACTAACACAAAAAGGCTCGACAACCCTGTGCGGCCTGACAACAGGCTTCGAAAGTTAAGAGCCGAAATGAAATTCAAGCTGTTGAAATTTTAAAATCTGAGACGGATATATGTTTCGCAAGTATCTGTGATACCCGAGTTTAATTATTTACGAGAGAATTATTTTTCCTCCCGTTAAATTACAAGGCACTAGTCGGCATCTTTGACAATAGCCTGACACGCCCTTACTGAGAAGACATTACTGCAAGTAATATCGCGAACATGCTATTAAGCCAGATGTCGACTGTGCTTTTTAGCCTATAAATTAATATAATGGTACATATGTACATCAGATAGCTTATAATGGATACTTAAGACTATTTCTTAACAATTAGCAACACTTATTCAAACACAGCTCAGGAACAGTCTTGTCCTTTTCTCTTCTGAAGAGGCTGAATCCAGTTCTGGTTGGTTGGGAGAGCGGGATAAGAAGTCGGCGAGATGGTTTTCCACTCCAGGAATATGTTCCGATTTAAATTGGAAAAGGCTGAAGTATAAAGCCCTCGTTGGCTTAGTTTATCAGCTTGTTGCAGTATATAAGAGGTCGATGGTCGCCATTGTGCATCGTTGATCTTGGTTTTGCTTGATCGTTGATCAGGTTGCCATTGAGTTTTTTGGGCTGACAAGCCATTGAGTTTTTGGGCTGACAAGCCATTGAGTTTTCGGGCTGACAAGCAATTGTTGATCGTCGATCTTGGTCGCCAATTTTGATCGCTGATATGGTCGCCAATTTTTGATCGCTGATCTGGTCGCCAGTTTGATCGCTGATCTGGTCGCCATTTTGATCGCTGATCTTTCTGAGATTACGAGCTCGGAACGCAGCTGTCCTCCTCCGGTAGTAGCTGTTGGTTGGATCTTCCGATTTTTCATTTTCTTCTCTCTGTGCGCTCGCTCTTGTAGTGACATGAGAGGTTTCAATAATGATAGGAGGCGTGTGTTCTTCTTCAAATGATGTAGCTCCTGGCACACGTCCTAGGATTACTTCGGTTGCAGGGTTATCCATCACTAAGACTGTGATGTTGCCACAGTAGTATGGGCAGTCGAGTTATACGTTTGCTAATGGCGATTCGAAAGTTTGGCTGTCGGCTAACTTGACGGTGATTTTGTTTTTCGTTATATTTTGTTGTGGCACTAGCGTTTTATTTACAAACACGGCTGTGGCTCCCCCATCCAGTAATATTTCGACTGGTTTGTTATTGAGTTTGCCCTGGCACTTTTTCAATTGTCCTAGTAATAGTTCGGTTGTATCCGAAGTTACCGCAGCATGATTGCATTCGACGGTTGGCAGGGTATATCCTGGGGACTCCTCTTCAATATTTGAGGAGTCCCCAGGATATATATGTGGGCAGTAGGTTGTGCCGCGCCTCCTTCATTTCGGGAAGATGTTTTTTGCTGAGATTACGGGTTAAATACTTGGCACTCCGCACTCGAATAGGTTGGATTTTCTCCATGGTGATCACAGACGAATGTTCTCCAGTTGATCGGCGGACGGTTAAAGTAGTTGAGTCTGCCTTCTACGTGAGCGGGTCCAGTTGTCCTTGCCCTATATTGGAAATTCTGATTCTGAGGCGGTGCAGGTCGATACTGGGGATTTCGGTTCTGAGGAGGTGAAGGTCGATAGTTGAAATTTTGGTTCTGAGGAGGTGTAGGTCGATAGTTTCCGGTTGTGGTGATAGAAAATCGATTCACTTGAGAACTTCTGGAAGGTTTTCCCATTAAAGATTCTTGACCGTCGTTTTTGTTATTCGACGGACGGTTCTCACACAGTTTCTGGAGAGTTGTATTGGGTCGGGCTTGTAGAAATTTGTCCCCTTGTTCCGCTAGAGTCGCTAAGGTGTTACCGCTTCTGTCCTTGAGTTGAGTAGCAAGGTAAGACGGTAGACTGGAGTAGACTCTATCCATTAGCATGAAGTTTTTCAATTGTTTCAAGTTTTCTTTTACTTGGCTTCCGGTGAGCCATGCGTTAAGCGCTTGTTAAATCTCCGAATGTATCGACTCATGTTGTCTCCTTCCTCAGGCTTTAGTTCAAGGTAGTTACTGCGCAATTTAGCGGGGGTTATCTTGTGGGACTCCAGCAGTAGTTTTATGATTTCCCTAAATTGGTAGCGGTCGACAGCGGCCAATGTCTGGATGAGTCTTCTTTCCTTAGCCGTTACTCGATTTTCTAGTGCGAGAACAGCCTCAAATTCCGTGTATTTGAGTGCGTTGCTGTGACTCTCGAAACGCTGCATGAATTCTTGGATGCCTTCGTGTTCAGGGTTAAAAGCAGCGATATCGGATATTTTGACCCGTCTGGCTTCTGGTGCCCTTTGCTGGTTGAGTTGTTGGAGATGGATTTCATGCTCTCGTTCTCTTTCTCTCACTCGTTCTCTTCCTCGTTCTCGTTCTCGTTCTTCTCTTTCTCGTTCTCGTTCTCTCTTTCTAGTGCTCGTTATCGTTCTCGTTCTTCTCTTTCTAGTGCTCGTTCTCGTTCTTGTTCTTCTCTTTCTAGTGCTCGTTTTCGTTCTTCTCTTTCTAGTGCTCGTTCTGCAGCTTCCTCTAGAATATGGATTCTTTGAAGGAAGGTTTCACAGTAGTCTGGCCGCTCCGGAGTGAGGCCTAGGGCAGTCATGTACTCTCGGGCACGTTGGACGCAATCCATTTTGAGATTTTTTTTTTGCTTCAGGAAGTCGAAGTTCCACAATTTTTGTTATTTTTCTTGGTTTTCAGGATTCAAAGTCCTTCTTTATTTTTTTCTGCTTCAAAGAGTCAAGTCCTCCCGTTCGTTTTATTTTAGTTTTTCTTAGCTTTCAGGATTCGTAGTCCTGTTATAAACGCAATCGACCTAAAATCCAACAACAGGTGGGAATTTGAAATAAAATGCAGGGGACAAAACCGGAGATGGTGGGAGATTGCTCTAGTCAACCTATTTAAATGTGGGCTAAGCAAGGAAGAGATAGAAGTAGTAAGGAGGGGTAACATTGAGTACCTTCAAACAGGAACGGAGCTCCTTGAGAAAATCTTAATGAAAAACAAAATCAAGACACCACACTTCCACAACAACGTCACAGACGTCTTGAAGTGCAAAAAAAAAAAAACAACATGAACACTCTGTACTTATCGGGAAGCTCAGACGCTGGAAAAACAACCTTATCAAAGATTATCTGTGAGCCCTTCTCAAGGGCGATGATTGGACAATCAGGAAACGCAAGTGTCTTCATATTCCAAGACGATCCGAACAAGTTTCTCTGTCAGATAGAAGAAGCAGTCTTCATGCCTGAGCTTGTAGATGACTTCAAAAACTGTGTGGAGGGGAGACTAATTGGAGCATCAATGTCAAGAACACAAAGAACCAAAAATTCATTAGGAGAACGCCAGTAATCTTAACCTCAAACGCACTACCTTGGGCTCCTAGGTGTGCCAACCACGAAGAAACCTTCAGAAACAGAGGTTACGTCTGGAAATTCAGTACAGCTCTAACAAATAATGAAGTAAAAGACATTTTCAAAAAAAAAAAGATGTCCAAAAGAGTGAAGGGGAACTTCACTTGAGTCTACTCCACTACGTTGCAGTCAAAAAAAGTATGAAGAGAGAAAAAGGGAAGAGCCTAGAAGAACTAATGGGAGGCTTCAGAGCCTTGGCTGAGCACAACTGGATAGAAGAAGGAGCAACCTGGTGTAGACTCAACCACGATGCAATCCAAGCCATATTCAACACTAAGTATAAGAGGGCCCACTTCAGCAAAGACGAAGATGACGAACCTCAACACAAGAAACAAAGGAGGTACTCAATCTTACCACTCCTTACTACTTCTATCTCTTCCTTGCTTAGCCCACATTTAAGTAGGTTGACTAGAGCAATCTCCCACCATCTCCAGTTTTGTCCCCTCTATTTTATTTCAAATTCTCACCTGTTGTTGGATATTAGGTCTATTGCGTTTACCATGACCTTTTCGTAACTTAGTATGGTCATGTATTTGATACAGTCTTCCGTGTTCATGCTGTTGATAACATCGCTTAGTTGATGGATGCAGTATTTTTTTGCAAGCCTTAGCATGTCTGTGAGGTAGGCTGGTCTTTTCATCTTTTCTTGTTTCATGTTATAGACAGCTTTCTTTTAAAGCATCTCCTCCTTAGTTTCTTCAGTAACTTTAGGAGTCATGGAGTTGGAGGATGCAATGTACTAGGACTTTAGAGTTCCTCCAAGCTCTGCACTCTGTTCGTATTTCAAATAGTTTAGCCACTCTTCAACACTATCTTGTCTAGGAATGGACAGGTTGATGTCTTCAAGATTTTCAAATGTCGGCTGAGCCAGACCAGAGGTCTTACAAGCTCTGAGGATCGCAGTCCTTAAGTTGTTGCAGGCATTCTTCTTTTCTAAATGAAAGTCGCTTTGGCTCCTGTTGTAATGCCCTTCACGAGGAAATGGGCATAATTCCCGTGGTCGTTGGATTCCACAACGAGATGGGGTTTGGTTCTGGTGGGAGTTATCAACAGCCTTGCGATACACTATGACTGTCACTATCTGGACGTTGAAGGTTATCGTATCAGTCTTTTGAGCGTCTTCTGCAGTCTGTGTTGAGATACCGAACTTGTCTCGCTCTCATGGGGTAAATTCTTACTGAATTCAAATTGAGGCCGCTCTTCGATTGAGTTCTGGTTGAGGTGAGTGTAGAAGCAGTATTTAATTATACTTCACCTGCAGAGGGAATCGGTGATACGTTGCGTTTCACGTTTACTGAAAACTAAAACTGCGTCTAAGTATTGAGCTCTAACTAACTTAAAAATATTGAAATCGATTTATCGAGGAGTTGTAAATGAATGATAAAGAATTTCAAAACAAAAAAAGCCCCACGTATCGAAATAAAATCTAATTAGGATTTCACAAAGTCTAAATTTAAAACCAGTCAGTGTAATAAAACGTTTCGTTGACCAGCTCCATCTTCAGTTAACAGTCTGCAAAGTTGAAAATAACAAGAAATCAGTCTGTTTTATCTAATACATGGGCACAATAACATCTAAAAGTTGATAAGCAACGGATAAGAATTATTGGCGCTATTGAGTTCAGTTATTTTCGGATGTATAGAGTGATCAATAGTTTAATTTACTTATTATCTATTATCCTATAAAAAACAATAAATTCGTTGTGTGATCATCCATTTATACTGCAGTAATATGCTGATAATGCTTATAATTATATGCTTATAATAATGTGACACCTATGTATGTTCATCAATTGCCGACAATTTGCGCCATATTTCAAAGATAATGGGATTTTTTTCTAATATGAAACCCTTGTAGGACATTAATGTTTTCTTTCTTATTAACGTCCTAAAATGCTCTTGGTAGGCTAGTGTAGTGCAAATTATACCATCTCTTACGCTCTAGAGTATATTGTAACAAACGCACCTAAGCCTCGCGTATTTTTGGAAATATTCTGTTCTTGGGAACCGTTGTAGAACAATCGTTTTCATGTTTCTGACTCAGGAAGACTGTTTTGTGCAACTATTTTTAGTACCGAAATTTTATAAAATTCATGCCGTAATAAAAGATATTTTCTCCGTCTCCCTCGATTGGAGTGCTAGTTGATACTGACTAGTTTACGCTGATATTTGCGCACATGCTTACGTGTGTATATATGTGCACACTATGCGTACGTAGATAGGCGCATGTGTCACTACGTAATACTTCATTTCACTTGATTATTATAAAGCATATATAAAATATATATACATTTATTGCGCGATCACCCACATATAATAGATTAGAAGCTTATCGACCAATGATCTTTTCGATACAATATCTAATAAAACATCGTTACAATATTTCATTAGAAATTGTAAGCAGCAACACATACTGAACAAGTTGTCACGAATTTCCTTTGCTCATTATCCTATATTTCAGAACATCGCACAGCATTTTTATAGAGAGCGTATGTATTGTGATTGCCTTGATGCATAGAAATGTTTTTGTGTATGTTTACGTGTTAGGTGTATGTATATGCGTAGGTATGTGTGTGCATGTATATGTGTATATATTTACATGTATACACGCACATATGTGTGTACTAAACTGACAACTAGCATTTTATCTAGAGATAATGGTCTTTTTTCTGTTCACTCTCAACTTGTGACATTAACTAACTCGTCATCTCTGTATTATTGTAAAGTATTCACGTGAAAACTATAAATTCGATGTGTGGTCATCCATTTATACTTAAAAATAATGCTTATCAACTAATGACCGCTATGTTACAAATTTCTAATTAGAAATAAGTAAATTGTTATTTCCGTGATTCTCATGCTTATATTTATATTTTTTTCATGCTTCCTTGAAATGACATTTATAAACATCTGCTGAAACAAGCAATTTCTAATATTACTTCTTAGCGTCACGAATTTCAAAGTTCTATGTCATGTACTCGTACATGTAAACTGTCAAAAGTGTTTCCACCCCACAATGAAAATGCATCGTCCATGATATTGTGTTGTCTTTTATAATTATTATTACATGTATCATCAGATGTAGATTAAGCAACATTAGGAGTATATCACCCTCAATCATTTCTCTTCGACTAGTGACATGGGTATTACAATACTCATGTGTGTGTATCATAAAAGTGTATTAACTTTAAGATATATAAAAACCAATGATTTTACTTTTGTACAATCTCTATTGGAAATAAAGTGTTTTCTTATCTATCTTTTTCTTATTATTTTCAGTTTAGTTTTGGCTACATTAGGCCAATCTTCCTAAGTTTTCAGTAAGTCTAAAGAGTATCGATTTACGTGTAAAATTACTCAAACGTGTTACAAAAAATTTTCTTTGAATATAGTAATTTTGCACCGCCCAGAGCTGTAAGTTGCCTCATCCAGTGAAGGCTGTGCAGGGAAAACTCCCGCTGCGCTGAACCCGGCAGCCCTCACCACAGCCCCTGCTGTACCCGGCAGCCCTCACCACAGCCCCCGCTGTACCCGGCAGCCCTCACCACAGCCCCCGCTGTATCCGGCAGCCCTCACCACAGGGCCGCTACGTGGTCGTGCGCACAGCGGGGGCAGAAGTGATGTCATCTTTATCATCCATGTCAACGCCCCAAAGTGCGAGTCTAGAAATTTCCTCCGTTCCACTGCCTCATTTTGCAGACTTCTTCACAGCCGAAACTTCGTGCTTGCGATGAGTTCTTATGAAATAGTTAAACTATTGGCAAGAGTATTGGCTCCTTCCTGCGTCCAGTATTAGATAGGCAATTACTGAGTATTGGCTCGTGCGTCCAGTATTGGATGAGAAATTACTGAGTATTGGCTCCTGCGTCCAGTATTGGATGAACAATTGCTGTGTATTGGCTCCTGCGTCCAGTATTAGATGGGCAATTGCTGTGTATTGGCTCCTGCGTCCAGTATTGGATGGGCAATTGCTGTGTATTGGCTCCTGCGTCCAGTATTGGATGGGCAATTGCTGTGTATTGGCTCCTGCGTCCAATATGGATGGGCAATTACTGTGTATTGGCTCCTGTGTCCAGTATTGGATGTATTTGATATTGAACCAAATTCAATTTGATAATTTGAGCTAAATACATGACGTGGTGATTTATATGTAACCGGTGTGCACGACCCGTCCAAATGACGGGATTCGATATTTCCTTCAGACAAATCCTCCATATGTGGATCCCCAACAAATATATCCATGCCAACAGTACCCGCGATTAAAATATTCTTGTACTTGTGCACTGGTGAAACTCGTATCACAGATACGGTCATTGAGCGCCCTTGTGAGCGTCACAGACACACGCACCAACCAATTTGATGTGTTCACTGAGATGCCCATTGTGATTACATAGCGCAAATGTACATTTATGATTTATATAAATTTGAGGAGACACCTGGCGTCTTATTATTCAAAGATGGGATAAATGATATTCGGTTAATAATAATCTATCGCTGACTCAGTGTTTATTTAATTTCGTAATATCAGTCAACACGATATTTTGGGATAAATAACTTAACATTTAGGTGCAGAATAAGTTGAAATTGAGTTGTAATAAATTCGCTATCATGTAAATTTAATGCTACGTCAAGTTGTTGATGTGGGCGTTTTGTTACGCGGGAACACATTGAAGAATCTTGGCTTAAATATACTTTTGTTATCCATCTAAATATAATACACGGTAGCGGTCGACTGAATATAAGCCGCGTAATTTTCTTAAAAAATACAATTTTACACACAGAAAAAAATATTTACGCAATATAAAATGGTATGTAATCGTATTTATTCAATAAAATCATTTCAAAAACGATCTAAATTTAAATGATATAAATAACAATTACAGTAAAATATGACCAGTTTATTCAATATAATAAGAAACAGGAGTACTGTTATGCTTATAGAAACTTGAAGCTATCAAGCTCACACAGAGTATAGAATGTGACTTAAGCAAGTGATGTATCCTATGTCTGGAATTCGTGCCGTACACGCGCAGGTGTGTGGTGTGTATATCTGGTGGTGGTTTTTCTACCTCATCGGTGTGGGTGTGTTGATACTCTGCTGCGTCTGGCGTATGTATGGAATATTTTATTCCAGGCAGCTTTTGTGCATAGATTTGAATATGTATCGAGGGCATTTATAGGAGAGGGATTTATATATTATACGTATCGAAGCATTCACACGAAATATATAATTGTATACTAAATTAATCAATATATGTTGTTGAGAATTTCCGTGTGCGCCTCTCAGGTACTTGTCAGTTTGCACTTTAAAGGCTTTCAGCTGACCGGGGGCGGAGGAGGAAGCAATGTCGGTGAGACCTTTTTATATTCAATTAAGAGGCTATACATTCGTTACTACTACGCGACGCTCTACTGGACTCGCTACTCGTCCTGTGTTACTTAACGGTGTAAAGTGAATCTACCAAGTGCTGCACATCGCCTGTGCATTTTCCAACCTTCTCGCAATCTTGGTTCTTTTCCTTGACCGTACTCCTGATTTGGTTTGTGTGAATGTGTGTGTTTCATGTTTATTTTGTTTAAACTAGCCATTCAGAGCGGTATTACTAATTATTACTAGGCTTTCTAGCCGCCTCGTCCATTAATTACTTACTTATCGGTTCTGTCGAGCCGTACTTACTTATCGGTTCTGTCGAGCCGTGCTTACTTATCGGTTCTGTCGAGCCGTACTTACTTATCGGTTCTGTCGAGCCGTACTTACTTATTTATCGGTTCTGTCGAGCCGTACTTACTTAACGGTTCTGTCGAGCCGTACTTACTTACTTATCGGTTCTGTCGAGCCGTACTTACTTACTTACTAACGGGTTCTGTCGAGCCGTACTTACTTACTTACCGGTTCTGTCGAGCCGTACTTACTTACTTACTGGTTCTGTCGAGCCGTACTTACTTACTTACTTACCGGTTCTGTCGAGCCGTACTTACTTACTTACCGGTTCTGTCGAGCCGTACTTACTTACTTACCGGTTCTGTCGAGCCGTACTTGCTTACTTACCGGTTCTGTCGAGCCGTACTTACTTACCTACCGGTTCTGTTGAGCCGTACTTACTTACTTACCGGTTCTGTTGAGCCGTACTTACTTACTTCCCGGTTCTGTTGAGCCGTACTTACTTACTGACCGGTTCTGTTGAGCCGTAATTACTGACCGGTTCTGTTGAGCCGTACTTACTTACTTACCGGTTCTGTTGAGCCGTACTTACTTACTTACCGGTTCTATTGAGCCGTACTTACTTACTTACCGGTTCTGTCGAGCCGTACTTACTTACCGGTTCTGTCGAGCCGTACTTACTTACTTACCGGTTCTGTCGAGCCGTACTTACTTAGCTGTCAAGCTACTCTCGTGTATTAAGAGCCCGTTGGGCCATCCTTAAAAACGTTAACTCTTATTGATACTTGCTCTGAATGGCATTCTTCCACTATCGTCTTTTCGTTATTTTTCCATCTCTCACCTAACCTCTTTCTAAAAGAAGCTCCAATGGCTTCACTCGGGAAGTAATTCCTTAGGTGAGGGTTATCAGGACTTCACTTATCTTGAACTTAGATTTGTGCTCTACATTCCTCTTTTATTGAAATAACTGAAAGAAACTTGCTAGTTTTGTGTTTTCGCAAGCTTACTACCGTTTTCTTTTGCGCAGTATACCGCCACTACGGCCGGGTCCGATCTGCTTCCAACCCGACAGCAGATGAGGGCGTCATTTCGGCCCCGCTAAATTCTTGTTGAGCGCCCATCTGACTCCTAATTTTTGTCCG
Organism: Morinoia aosen; assembly: GCA_030386875.1. Classification (NCBI taxonomy): domain Eukaryota; kingdom Metazoa; phylum Arthropoda; class Malacostraca; order Amphipoda; family Talitridae; genus Morinoia; species Morinoia aosen. Next base: position 14,050,062 of record CM059576.1, on the reverse strand, counting down.
AAGTTCCTACCCTTCTGGAGGTACCATTCAATACTTGAAGACGGTAACTCCAGTCTCTCTCTGAACACCCACAAACTAGGAGGGAGCGAGGGCTTACCAACCGATTTCAGAACGGAATAAAATTCCGTTCTTGCCTCAGCCTTTGTTAAACTTCAACGTTTTTTGCTATCTGTTGCGTTTCCAAATTAAAAACTTCGAAAACCTTGCAGTGTGTGATTTCCTTACAATATATATACATAATCAGTATTGAATACTACATTAATCAAATTTTCTATTTACAGTCGAACACTTGAGTATTGTCAACAGCAGAGCGTGCAGCGTATCAATTGCCTATGTAACCCTGAATGCTGAATACTTACACACCCACACTACGGGTGTGTGCTGCCTACACACCTACACTACGGGTGTGTGCTGCCTACATACCTTCACTACACGCGCATACACACCTCGATGTAAGGAGCTCTAAATATGCTAAATATGCTAATGTGATAAACTAATATTGCATCTTTGGGTTGATATTCGCATCCTTACCCTTCAATCAGTAATTTTATTAATTGTAATTATTTTTATTTACAAATAATTTTTTTTTATCTGTAACTCTGTTCATTTATCAGGAGCAAAATTCAAAAGAGAAACAATATCCGCCCAATGGGTATATGGTTGAAAAAAATTAGAAAAGAATCTATTTGTTGTTTAATAAAAGCGGAGCAATGATATTTGGGAAAGGAAACAATTTCCCATCAATAAGAATGCAACCAAAATTTGTGCACGTGAGCACTACTTTGTTTACCTAAATTATATAGCCTATTTATAACCGTTGTGTGTTTATTTATACAGTTGTTTGGTGACCGCCTCCTGAGAAAAAGACCGCTTCATTTATTTAGTATAATGGATACTGATTACACATAAATTTCAAACTTTTGCGGTGAAAAAACATTCAGAAACATAAGTTTATCTATGATTTGTGCGCATTTTTTAACTTGATAAAATGGAGACGCTTCCGGAGAGAAGGAAGACAACAGAGAACGCAAAAGAAGAGCTTCTTCCTTCCCTCTGTGACGCTCACAAGGACGCTCAATGACCGTATCTGTGATACGAGTTTCACCAGTGCACAATTACAAGAACATTTTAATGGCGGGTACTGTTGGGATGGATATACTTGCTGGGCATCCACATCTGGAGGATTTGTCTGAAGGAAATATCGAATCCCGTCACTTTGGACGGGTCGTGTACTCTAGACACATAAATCCCCCATTCATGTGTACTAGAGTAAATCTACACACACACACACCGATGAGGTAGAGTGGCCGCCATCACACACTCACGGGCGTACGTACAAACGCACGCACATCGTTATGCTTACCAAGATCACTTAGGACAGCACCCTCATACTCACTTGAGATTATTAGCTTTGCAGCTGCAAAATTTGAGTTTGACTTATATTCTTTACCTGCTCTTCAACACGTGAAATGAGTGTTGAAACCTGTCGTGATATCATTTGAATTCTTAGATATTCATTGACTTAGACATTACGAATTAATATTCAATTGCAAGTTTTTGAACATATTGTAAAAAACTGGTTATGCATGAAAATTTAATTTTTTCAAAAACTTTCAACTGTTATACCTGTGCGAGATAGAAAGTTTTCTTAGCTCGTCATAGCCGTGTGGCTTTCGGACCCGCCTCCGTGCGGGCAAACCCGGGTTCGAGTCCCTAGCTGGCGCTGGTGGCGGTTTTCTATATTGGGTATGGAGGAAAAATTCCAAGCACAATACCCCACTCTACCCAGGTGTCTGAAATGGGTACCGGTCTTGACCGGGGGAAAGCGTCATGGCGTCCTGGTGTTAGTTATAAGGCATTTGAAAATCTAATGTCCAAGGTGATATGTATCAGGCTTGAATTGGAAATAAAGCATCCGTAGATGCCTTCATTATTATTATTAATATTATTATTAGAAGGGTAATATAAGTGAACACAACAGAGTTTTTCAGTGTGTACGGATGCTACAGAAAGTTTGTGTTAATGATTTAATGTAATTTAGAATTTACTGTGATATCGAACTTATAAAAATTCATTGAAGTTCATTCTATGCATAAATATGGAATTGTCTATCCATATCTATTGGGCTGACCAAAATTAAACAATCATATATGTCAGTAATCAGCACCAGATCATTATTTAGGCAACATTATTTATCCTATAACCAATAATCCTTCAGCCAATACCCACCACAAGCGCACACGCACACCAACAACAACACCAACAAAATATAACAGCAATAACAACACCATTTAATGAATATTAAATGAAGTTAGCCATCGAACAACCAAAACAACAGCAACTATTGGCTGAACTTTGAGCGTTCACGCAGAGCGTCTATTTTTATTTCGAGTATATATGATTTAATAATATTCTATGTGTACTAGGTTGCATTGAGGTTGCATTAGAAGGGGACTGATTCAAGTTAGTGGAATGTACGGTGATGTGTGTGACTTTAACAATGGTGTGTGGTTGTAATGGTGGTAAATGTTAAGGTAGTTGTGGTATATGGAAAAATCTCCGTGTAAAACGATTGTTAAATACAATTTAGGCTGCAAAAAGAATGTAAAACGAACTTTTCGTTGAGTTGTTAGGATAAATTTTGTATCATATCACTTGTAGGAGATGCAGACCGAGCCTTGCAGACAGCGAGAAGCCGACTACAGTGAAACGAATTACTTATAGAGAAACGAATTTATTTAATTATAGATCAATGCTGTATTAGCGGCCAAAAATTGGCATAAGCATTGATTAATTAAATAATATAATTTTGAATATTTATCACTGCGGTGGGAATATTACGACTTGAGAAAACTTTGATTTCGATTGAAATAAGGGTAGATTTGTTACCCAATAAAATTCAGTGAGTAAAATAAATACAAAATTTTTTGTACATACATACTTTTTCTGTAAAAATTATCTCGATATAAAATATACTTTTTAAACCTGTTTTCATCTATCCTATCATTTTTTGGTTGATGTTGCGGAAAAACAAATATAATGATGTTACCAAAATTGGAAAACATAAATTTGCACAATGTCATTAGTTATTTTCCAGACGCTGATTCCAAATCGTTTGCGTCAACCGACGTAAACTATTACTAGCAGCCTACGGGCTAAAGTAACCTTAATTAATACAGTACAATGTCAGGACTATGCCTGCGAAGTGCGTGTGGGAGTAGTTTTAATTCTGAGTAGTGGCTCCCGTGCCCAGTACTGGATAATATTTCCTCATATACTATTTGACATACAAATATCGACCTGATATTGAAAATAAGTTCAGCCAATATTGCCCACAGATTGATTAGGTATTCGATGCTGGGTTTATTAATATTGTTTTATTATTCATGAATAGTGATATTCAATAAATCACTGTGCATAGTAATTATATTATTAATACAATTTATCCGGAGGAATTAAATGAGTTATCAGAAAATTTAGCGAATTATCCACAGGTTTTCATACCAGAATACTTACCTGACATCGACTATATAATGTTTGAGCAGCTCTATTCATTTTATGGCTCCAGTCACAAATCCAATAATAAATCCATTCTTGAAACCATACACAAATTCATCAATAAAATCAGCACCCAATGCAACTCATGGACAGCATTCAATACTGCATTAATCTATGGCCAATACTGGCTGAGCTAATATCAGATCGACATTTCACCTTTAATACAAAATAACAATTTTATAGAACACTGGAGACGGAAGCCAATACTCAGTAAGTGTATCTAATACTTGACACGGGAGCCAATACTCAGTGTGTCCAATTCTGTAAACGGGAGCCAATATTCAGTAATTGTATCCAATACTGGAAGTTGGATCCTTAATACTCCTCATTAAACTTGTCTCACAATAACATACCAGACTCTACTTACCGTATATCTTCTAATTCTGATTTTCTTAGCCCGTGGGCTGCAAAAAACTTGAGTTGATAATGACTTACGAAATGACACGTCATCCACATGGAATAAGTGAATATGGAAAATAGACAGCCTTTAAATTAACACATATTGTTTTATTTATTAATGTTCGAATTAAAAGATATTAGAAGTGAATTTAATCTTGAAAAACTCAAGAGTTATATATATTAAACATCGAATCGATTACTTTTTGAATAATTCACATGTACATAACATATTAGAAGATTAAGGAGGTCACTTCGGGCCAAATTTGGCCCCCGCGGGCCACCTAAGTCCATTTTTTTGTCGAAAAGGGATCCTTAGGTGATGGGTTGTTGTGCCCTGAAATTTTATGGTGCTATGGACACTAGATCCCCCCCCCCCCCAGGGGGGTGTAAGGGGACCAAAAATCATTAATTTTATTTTATTGAAATGGAAAATTTTCTAATGTACTTTTGTTAGAAATGTTCCAAGGATTCTAAAACTGTATTTTCATTGTTCTAGCATAAAACTCAATGACTCTATGAACAAAGAAATTGTGTTTCTATTTTAAAATTACATATAATGGACAAATTTCATAAAAATTAGACTACAAAAAAGTTCATAACTTTCATAATAAAAGATTTTTTTTTAAATTACATATGACAGTGTGGATATGGAGTAAAGCATGGAGAAGATCGGAATGAAAATAAAAATGGCATTCAATTACATAAATTGTCGATTATATTACAGTTCAGATAAAAATTTATTCAGGCCTTATTACTAACAAGCCCTTATTTGTCAACATTCAAAAGAATAGAAGTCAGTGAGTTTTATGCTAGAACAAAACCAAAGACAGTTTTAGAATCCTTGGAACATTTCAAACAAAAGTACGTACAAATCATTTTTTTTATCAAGCTCAAAACCCAAAATTAGTGTATGTTTCAGTTAGTGATCAAATATCGCATATACAAATGAATAATTTGCTACCGTACTTTTGTTAGAAAAGCTCCAGGGATTCTAAAACTGTCTTTGGTTTTGTTCTAGCATGAAAACTCAAGGACTTCTGTTATGAAATATCCATGAAATGTATCAAAAAATCAATTTTTCGTATTTTTTCAAAAAATAAAGCCTAAATTGAAAAAGTTACACGAGTAATCAAAATGTACTTTCAACAAATACATATACTGGCAAAATTTCAAACGAATCTGATGAAAAAAAACTGAAATCTTTACGTGACCTCCTTAATGACCATATCTATGATACAAGATCAGCCAGTACACAAGTTCAAAAATATTTTGTTCGCGGGTACCATCAGAATAGATAAATTTGTTCGTCATTCACAACTGGAAGGAAATTATTAGGAAAATATAGCACCCCATCATTTTTGACGGTCGTGTTCACTAATATATATAAACCGTATGGACCACAAAAAGTAAACACAACTTTGAATGTAAATAACTTTGGATTAAGGCATTCCAGTTTCATTTCTTGCATCACACACAGAGATATGCATCCTGACTATAAAGTTTTAGTTCTGAGTATATATAAGGTCCAAGTCGTGTTGAAAGTTACCTTCCCCTATTGAAAATCGAGGGCGGTGCACCGGTGGAATATGAGTGGAAACATGGACGATTTGAGGTTGGTTTACCGTCTATTTGAGGGTCAAATGTCCAGTCTCCGCGACCATACCGCGCCCTCAATACGCCCATACTGCGACCAACTTTGGTCGGTGAACAGCTTCAAATCAACCTCAACCCAACTCTACATCCAATGAATCGCTCGCTTCGCAACCTTAATCAACTCCAAATCACGGGTGGCCACCTCTACGCAATCGCTTAAAAAACGCTCCCAGCTGCCAGTGTATGACGTCACGAGCATATATACATATGGTTGTGACGTCATACACTGGCAGCTGGGAGCGTTTCTTATCCATCGTACAGAGATCATCTGTGATTCTGATTGGGTGAAGCAGTAACAATATTAACATACCATGCTAACCGCACACCAATATTAAATATCATATACCCTTATTTTGGATATATGAATCAATTGCGCAACCTTATCCAATGGGTAGATTTCTGAATGTCAGTCCCCCCCATTTGCAAGAATTTAATTTTTACATTGAAAAGTGCTGTAAAGAGCAATATGTTCATGCAAATATAATTTATTGAACGTAAGCAAATAAAGTTTTGTCACTTGCAAATGAGTATTACGGAAGGGTATCATGGGTGCCATGGCCCACTCATTGTGGCTGACTTCCTTAATGAATAACTTATGGTTCCAAATTTAATATGGTACCATACATGCCATTCACTAACAGGCACTAACATTGATGCTTACCAAAATGCCGAAAGGAAAAATTAGATTATAAGTGAGCCTAGGCAGCCCTAACCACACAGCAAAAACGTTCCAAAGGGAGGAATGATGACAATGTTGTGAGTCATTGAATAGTGTTTCTGCTAGCTTGGATGTATATCTTTCCTTCACAATTTTGTGAAAGACATATTAATTATTTTTCATTTTTGTAGTATTTGCGCAGTATTTTAATGAATAAACCGTTAATCAGCTGTTCTGGACAATAAAAAAGAAAATAGAAGAACTGTTAAAAACATAGAGAATAATAGTTGAAAAAACATTAATATCACTTATCATCAACATTTAAGAATACATATGTATAATACATAAAGCTATTATATCAAAAAAATTGTAGGAATTGAAAAAACTTGTATCAATTAGCTAATGAAATAAGAAAATAAAAGAAATAATATTGATGTTTTCTCAAAATAACGTAATAGTCAGAACTCACATATGTGCGCTGAGATCACACTGCATCACTCAAAAAGCTATCACTATTTCAGTTATTTACACACATTGTAAAATAGAAAACTTTCAATAAAATACACTTTAAATGAGAAGCCTTCCAAGCAAATACTACTTTTTTTGTCACCCTTGTAAAACTTTTGTCATGCTGAAAAAAATATCGTTTCACAAATATTTTCCATGTCTTGCTGGATAAACGATATTTATTACTTCATTTACATCAAAAATTGGAAAAAATAAATTCTTCAATGCTTCCCACACTTGCAATAATTGTACCAATCGTGTCAGGTCACCATTGTCATCAAAACGTTTAGAACAAGGTTTGTCACGTCTATTATTCATGCCCTTCACTGCTAAGTAACTCGAATATGACGAATGCTTAATATAGATTTCTATGGAACATTAATTCACGAACAACTGAATTACAATGAGTTGTACCACAAATTATGACTACTCTGTGTGTTAGGAGTATGGAGGCTGTTTATCTACGCGTAGTTCGGTTAAATTTGAAACGCAGGGAACGTTTTCGTTTCAAAAATATAGTTGTTCAAAACCTAATGAAACAAAAAAATGGCAACACGTTTGCTTCAGTTACTTAAATGTATTCAAATTCACATTAACTGCCCTCTTGCTGTTGATAGCTAAGCAATGAATGTCCTAAACATGAGGAGCACTGCAACTACTTCACTTCAGACAGTCACAAAATTCAAACTACCGCGATGCACGCCTGACTCATGCTGCACCGTGGCTGCGGCCGAGCTTAACGTATCGCACACAAGACGTCCGACTCAAGGGCTGCATCCTGCATCAGCAATAGATCGATTTGTCGTTAAAATTACCCCTCAAAAATAGTTTTATATGTGTTTTTGACAATTTAAATAGGTTTTTCACACAACTGAATTATTTTTGCTGAATAAAACTATAATTTGTGATTTCTTTCAGTTGATTGATGTCAATACCGAATGTGAAATCAGACTAAACAACCACATACGCTACGTTCATCTGAGCAGCAGATACTGTATATGCGTGCTTGAAAAATTGCACGAAAGCGCTTTCCTCAAAGAATGATGCATGCCAAATGGGTTATATGGTAGGAATAGGCCTACTCAATACCATCATTACGAAATTAAGTCATTTCTATCATCTATATAAATAACTTTATAAATAACTTTATATCTTTATATCCTCTTAATTCAATATACATATAGACATTTATTGCTATAGTAACATATGACAAACGATGTTAGCATTTTTTTTTTGTAAAAACTAGCCCTTCGAAACTCATTGAACGACTGAAAAAACTAGAACTGTGAACCTGCGAATACAGTAATTCTGAATATACATATTATTGTAACGTATTCATATTTCTTGATATCTGTCATATATATCTGCACTCATTAATGACTGAAATAACTATTCATTACCTTAATTGGTACATTTTATGCAAATTACTCCGTTTTCTTGGCGTACGATATCAACCCAATGTTTGGGCAATGATAATTTATATTTTTACAAATTTTATTAAATTACGATATTTTAATTCATATGAGATAGTTTCCACGTATGTGAATATCGTACATAGATACATACACTGTTAGTTCATTATTAGAAATAAAACTATTTACTACATTGTCCCAATTACAAGTTGATATAATAAATAAATATATCTTTTTTTGATATTGTCTTACTATTAGCCTATTATTGTAATCCAAGATTCTAATATCAGGCCAATAAATAATTATCAACCCAATATTGACCTAATAATTTCTTGCTACCTGGGTATGTTTATCATTTTAAATGAAACGAAAAACAGTTGAAGTGTTTAGAATTAATGTTTCTCCATGTATTGTTGAACCCCATCATGTATAATCACAGCATGAAATACAGTATTCACCTCCGTTACATAAATAATAATTTTATGATATTGTTGAAATGTATTTGGCTACGCCTGTGCATTTATATCCCAAAAAGTTAAATATAATTGAAACGTTCCACAATACACCTCGGCAATTTGATGCACTTTCACTCGACCATAGAGTTGATCATATTTTAAAACGGGAAGTAAACTATTGGCATGAGTCATATTTACCGTATTTGGTTTGGGTGCACATTTAGAACCAGTTGCTGCAGCTACTGACGATCTGCGATAAGGATTAATTTATGCAATTGAGAATTAACCACAAATGCAGAGCAGTAATTATTGAATGGGAGAGGGCATGAGAAACAAGTGTCAGAAAAACACGGTATCAGCGATTCTGAGCCAGATGGCCGTCCTTGGCCAAGTCAACCTCGAATCGCTACTAGATGCCGCGAATTAAAGACGGTGTATGGACGGGAGGCCACGGATGGCAGTGCCAATCATAACATGCTCGTAAATTGGGCGGTGTACCGTTGTTTTATCGGTCGGATGGCCGAATGACCAATAAATCGCGGATAATAAGCCCTGTCAACCATATTCCACCGGTGCACCGTCCTCGATTTTCAATAGGGTCGAATTTTCAAGTGAATAAACCCACCAGTAGGCAACTAACAAAGGAGCAGCGCATTTTCATCAACACGTCTACGCGGGAACAAAGAGTTTAGAGGAAGTTCGGAGTAAATTCGAACAAAGATTTCCTGAAAGAGGCTCTACAACCAAGAAAAAACTCTTGAAAACTGTTATAAATACATTTTACAACTATTATTTATCTCATCACTCATAAAACCAACTTTGATGTGACTTAACGTTATTAGGGGAAAAAATGTTCTCCACCTAATACAAAAAAAATTAAATTATCTTCCTTCACTGACATTTACTGTTCACTTTTTCATGGTCTATACTGTAGATAATAAATTTACTGTCAGATTCAAGTGTACTAATTTTTTTCAATTATAGTTGTGGGCAAAGCAGTATGGGGGCTGTACACAACGAGCTCTGGACTTGATAATTATAGAGCTCGTCGGTCGATTTTAGTCACTAAGTAGGTATTTTTTTTATTTTTTGAATTTGTGTATTAGACTGCATTGTTCAGACGGTCCATTTGTGCAAGTCAGGGTAGCAATCAATGTACTAGATTCATGTTTATCCTTATACTTCGCATTAATAGAATTTTCGCCACAAGAAAGCCAAAAATTTTCTTTTACCCCTTTAGGTGATAAAACTATTTGTGTCAGATGTGATATCCGGCCACAATGTTACTCCATTTTATCCCATGTACACATGTCCGTATAATGCTGAAGAGTTGTGTTGTTTCTTGACTGTAACCTGAGTTTTCTTAAAAATTTCTATGAAGATACTAAATACCAGCTCATTTTTGCGTTTTTCAAAGTCTTATTTTCCTTTTAGTTGTTTTTCAGAATAATTTCTTAGGATTACAGTGAGCTCGACTGTCATTTTCTGTGTAGTAGATGGTAGGTTTTTTTTTATCTTTTTATTTCATATATGTATTTTTTTTTATATTCATTTTCAATAAGCATACACATTAATATGTGTGTGTACGTATGTAGGTATATATATCTACACAAATAGATATACATGTTTCTATTTCATTTTTTTACCCGAAAACCATCCGGTTATTAAATTTCATTGCACGAGCGAAATGATTCAAAAATAGATCTATCACTTCCACAGAGGGCTTCTCTGTGAATTGGAAAAATGACCAATACAATTATTGAAGTAATGCGCAATTTGAGCATATGAATCGTGGTAAAATTATCTTTCTGTCCGTGTGTTGTACAAACTATGAATTTTGATATTGAGTATATGTTTGTTTACGCATTTCTGCCAAAATTTTCTAGATATTTGTCAATCATGAGTGGTAACCGGCTTACACTGTATCTCCATTTTATCCTATGTACCCATGTCCGCATGATGTTGCAGAGAATATCGAGAAGATATGAAATGTGTTTTTTTGGTGTTGTTTCTCGACGGTAACTTGAGTTTTCATAAAATTTCTCTTAGGAAATTAAAAAAACCATTCCATTTATATGTTTTTCGAAGTCTTTTTTCCAATCCTTATTTTTCCTCAGGTTATTTCTTACGATTACACAGAGCTTTGGCTGTCATTTTAAATGTAGAAGGAGCAAGAATATTTTTCATGTTAATTAGCATTTTTCTTATATTCATTTTCAATACGTATGTATATGAATATGTGTGTGTAAGTGCGTGCATGTGTGTGTATGTGTGAGCACGCAAATATGAATGTCTATGTATCTGTGTGCACATGCACACGTTCGTACATATATATACACACATGTGCATGCATATGTTTATATTTCTATTTTTTTGCGTAAAAGTAAAACCTGAAGACGCATTATATTTTTACCTAAACATCTGCGATCAGTTAACACTGAACCAAGTTCCAGAAATAAACAAATTGATTGCGCATGCTTAATGATTTATAAATCGATCTATCACGGCCCCGAAGGCCTTTTTGTGAATAGAAAAAAATTATAAACAGACAAATGAAATAAAGCACTCGTGCAAAAATTATCTCTATATTTGTATGCTGAACAAACTATACATTTCATTTTTGAGTGTAAGTTTGTTTACGCATTTCTAGATGTGCGTGCTGTGATGCGCGATGTTCTTTATAAATTACTTAGTGACTAACCCCTTCTCAATACTTGATTGTCATTTACGATGGTGTTTCAATCTGCTCCGGTATAGCGTTTTTTGTCTATGTCTTACTTCGATAATTTCAACTAATAACTTAGGAGCTCCGAAGAATTCTTCATTAGTATTCGAATTATTTATAATTTGTTAGCAATCTCTGGGAATTTAAAATATCCGAGAGATGATATTTTTCATTTCTCATTCAACTACCCCTTGACAGAGTTAGACTATTAGCACGCCACGTATGGTTTGTCTATTAGTACGCCTCGTATATTTTGTCTATTAATATGCCTCGTATGGTCTAGTTTGTGCACCTCTGATAGTTTGTCCATGGTGGCGATTTTCTCTGTTGGGTATAGGGGAAAAATTCCAAGCACAATACCCCACTCTACCCAGGTGTCTGAAATGGGTACCGGTCTTGACCGGGGGAAAGCGTAATGGCGTCATGGCGTTAGTTAAAAGGCATTTGAAAATCCAATGTACAAGGTGATATGTATCAGGCTTGAAATTGGAAATAAAGCATCCGTAGATGCCTTCATTATTATTATTATTTTTATTACAAGCACACCTCGTATAGTGTGTTTATTATTATGCTTTATTTATTTTTATTTATATTATTTGTACACCTCGGATGATTTGTCAATTAGTGCTCCTCGTATGGAACTTTTGTTTTACGACGTCTTATATTAAGAAATGTTTAAAAGCCAATATGTTGGCATGTATCACATGTGGCAACTTGGAAATAAACGGTTTTCTTTCTTTCATTCTTTATTCTTTCTGTGGAAATTAGCTCTGCCAGTATGAAAATGTCTGATAGCTCGAGCTGACGGTTAAGTAGGCCTTTGTTGTTGAAATAAAATGTTTTTTGTTACGTTAAATAAGGACCCCCTTCTTTCGGTTCACTGCAGTCTTATCTTTGAGCACCTACTACTTTTGTCCTCAACTTAAGTCTTATTTCATAAACTTTTTTCTCAACTTACTGTTTTTTTGCCCCTTCTGCATAGATTCCACGTTTCCTTATCTCCATATTAATTGGTGCCTTCCTCCTTCCTCTTCTCGGAACGCTTTTTTAGCGATTAGGGAGACATAAACTAACATTTAATCTAACAAAGGATATGAAGGAAGCTTTATTCCATTCAATCACGCCTGACACATACCTGCTTGTTCTTTTGTTTTTCAAATGACATCACTAACAGCAGGACGCCATGACGGTTTCCCCCGGTCAAGCCGATACTCGTTTCCGACAACTGGATAGAGTGGGAAATTGTGCCAGAATTCTCCCTTCACCCAACGGGGAGAAATCACCGCTCTGCGCCGGGATTCGAACTGACGACACCTTCCCGCGAAAAGACATGTTCTTAACCACTCGGCCACGCTGACCATGCGATGCGATTCCTACGTTTACTTTCATCAACTCTCGTACATGTGAAAATTTAGTGATAAGTTCAATTTATTTCTAATATTCATAAATTTTTGATTGGTAGTGAACTTAGGCGCGATACTTCTGTAGTAATTATTGCGTGAAAGGTTTTCTTCTTTTCTATAGCAATACGATTGTGCATAGTACGTTAGATAATAAAAGTCCAGGTTCGTTACTAGTTTGACACTGCCAGTATTTTTTAGAAGAAGTGTAGCTTCTTTGTTGTGTAGAAAACGGGCGAAAAAGATAGAGAGATGCTCTTCTATTCAATGAACTTACACTTCGTACACTTGAAAAGTTATGATGGAAACTTATTTGTACAACAAGATTATAATAATGGAGGGACTAATATACAGGCTTTTGGTTTGGTTATTAATTGCCACGACAGGAAATTTTACAAACTCTGTCTGCAGTTGTTGTGAATTTCTCATCCTGTACAAATTCAGTAGACATTTTGCCTTCGTTTATTTATTTCAAATGGAGTCTGTGTGATGTATTGGAATTAATTTTGTCGTTCATCCGTCAATTCTTGTTTTTTACTCTTTTTCGTGCCTATCGTGTTCACTTCTTGCTTAACTTACCGACGGTGACCAAATTAATGTTCTTTTAACTAAAAGAAATTGGTCTCTACGATTTTCATAATTCTATTTCTAGGCATATTTAAAGAGTTTGGTGTACGCAATACTTATTCATTCTGAAAAAAAAAACCGTTGGGTAGGATTGTTGACTCCTCTGCAAGGATTCGTGGAACTCCTGGCGTCTCCGGTCGCGTCCGGTAATCATTGCACCGGCGTCTGAACGCCTGCATCGCAGCAGACGAGCGTCACGTTGGACATCTTCTACAAATATGCAACCTAATTCCAGGCCCTCGACAGCGTAAAAGTGTGGCAAATTGATCCAAAAAACTACTGAACTCCAAAGAAAGTTACGCTAGCGCAGTGTTTCTTAAACTTTTTGTGCTACGTACAAAGTCCGCGTTTTGTGGACGATGGGGGCACGCGGCATAGCATAAATGTGATAGTTTGCCTTAAACTTCGTTTGGTGTCTAAAATCGGTAGCCGTCCACAGTGATAATGTTGTTCGGCAAATTTTAGGTTGTACTAATGTAGAATAGGGAATGTTTTGCGTTGGATGGAAGATGAAACATTCAAGCTTGAGGTATAATTTCATTAACGATAGTTTAAGCCAGCGGTATCTATTGCGCGGCTCGCGATGCCTCAATTCACAACTCTCAAAAAATATATAAATTAAATAATCAATGTGTAATTTATATAAGATACGCTAACTTGCAGTCGCTGCACCTCTCTCAATCAATGCGTTTAACCGATGTAGCTCGCTTGCAAAAAATTAGTGAATAACATTGGTTTAAGACTTTCTAGGTTCTTAAAACAATGTTAAATTTCCACAGATGAAGCACAAACATGCAAACACAACCGCAAACATGGCGCCGGTTCATTTAAGCTCAGAGAGTTGAGAACAATACACTAGTTTTCTGAGCACAACGACAGGTTATCGTCATAGAAAATGCTTTAAACTGCACCAATTGTGGATATTTTAGTTTCTAGCAAAAGCATAACGTTGTTTATGCGTGAAACTTATCAAAATTACAAGGCAGATGCCTACACCTCTTTAAGACGGTAGCTACAGAATGAATAATGCAATATTTCTAACTTAAGTCGAGTTAAAAATATCAGTAACTTGTCGGCTACTGCGTTTAAGCCGAAATATTTCATACCGAGTAACATCTAATTTATTATACCTTTGTGAACATGAATTATCACAACCTCAATTCTACCGAAGTAATAGTTTCAACATTTTCTCTGAAATATTTGCTACACCTTATTTTGCTCCAGTCCCCTTTGAAATGAATTTTGCAAATAATTTCTATCGGTGTGCTGTATTGAAAATAAACATGGGGTGCACGACATACCTCCGTGCACCGAGCTCAGCGGTGTAGGGGTACGCGACACCACAGTTTGGGAACCACTGCGCTAGGGGCTGTTGGGTGATATTGTTCTACAACACATGGTATTTACAAAACTGATATCAGCTTCAATTCCAAACTTGAACTTTACAGTCCGTGAGACACGCGTTGTTGTTGCAAACTAAATGGGAAATGCATAGTTGCGATCGACACGCTCACTGCATGCACTGTCTTTTCATCATAACTTTTGTCTGAGTAACGCAAGTTGAAATCTGATCTTAAATTTGGCATCAGATTATAATGTATATTGTGAAGCGCACAATTGTGCGCATTTTTATTGATCAGCGCTAATTATATAGTCCACATTTTGCCATTCTTTTTCACTATTGAGTGTCATAAAAATCAGTTTCTTATGTGCTAATAATCAGGGCCGTACGTTATTCTGTTTATAACGGAAATTCTTTCCTACCTAATACATTTCACCAGGCCATCCGGTTGTCGAGTAAAACGGTCCTAACCTTATGTTAAAGTTCGTTCAACCAAGTGTTAGTCAGCAGGTATATATTTTTATCTGAATTTATATGCATTATCAAACCCACAATAAATCAACAAAGGGAACATGTTATATCTTCCCCTTAACCGTTCGTTCGATATTTAAAATGACTGCTGAGATGCACAATTATGTTTATGTGTTGAGAACACTGAAAAGTTATCGATATCGTTGGTTTTTACCCTAAAAATAAAATGTTTCACTTTCTTTTTATACTTTCTGTTAACAATACTGAAGAATGTCTTTTTTTATCTCGGTAAGATAATTCATTATCGAGAAAGAATCCCCTCGCACACATTAAATACTAAGCAATGAATTTACAGGAAAGTTTGACGGTAGGCACTTTTAATGCGCGCAAATAAGGACAAGGTTTACATTCTCATGGTAAGCTGCCCTGAATACTATGCATTCTTTCTTCGGGAGGGCATGAATAAATTGTAGATGCACAGAATTTAGTGAATGTAAAATCTTATTGCAGTATTTTATGTCCATAGGAGCTTCTCGCAATTCATCTTTGTTCATGAACTGACGTCTCGGTAGAAGAAACAAAGTAAGGTCACCTTCAAACCACTCTTATCGTCAACCGCGTGGCCTTGCTGACGTCATGGCAACCAACCAAAAGATGCGTTCATACTGCATCTGGGAACATACTGCATCTATTGGCTAGCCGAACAAGAGGTATATTTTCTCCCTCCCATTCAAATGACCCTGCCTTGTTTCCTCTACTGTGACTTACGTCCCTCCGCGGGATGTTTTTCTCAGAATCCTCCTCAGGATTTATTGTGTTTTAAGCTGCGAAATACGCAGTGCAGTTGATATTCTGAAGCGTACTTGTTTTGAAGCTACTCAGTTGTTTACTCGTAAGCGAGGAGCGATATCTTGCGTGGAAATATTAATTTTTATTAATGAAAAACAGTTGAAAACACATCAAATCTCTTTAAAGTTACATTTAGCCTTACATTCTAGCTTAAGCGACCTAATCCGGTCATTTTTCCCCGAATTTATTTGCGCATATTTGACCGAGAGAAAACGAACTGAACTGAAGACCAAGACCAGTCAGTATTATAGGTATGAAAATTTACATTCTCGGTAAAAAATACAGAAACAGTTGAACATGCTGACATTACCTTTCGATACATAAAAAGAAACCTCCCTGGTACCACACCCCTAATTTTTGTATAAGAAACATAAAACGGTGTGATTCCTGAAAGTTGATTCAATAAGTTCAACAAAAATTTTCAGAAAAACCTTAATACAAAGAGCGTTATACCTAAATTAAGGAGAAACAGCAGCTCCTATTTTAATATCTAGAAAAGTAGTTAAATTAACAGAGGACATAGCGGTATAAGTGCATTTTTAGCTACGAATTAGCAAACATACAGAAATGTAAAATATTCTTCTTCTAAAACGGCAAGGAAACGTAGATGTGTTGAAACAGCAAGAGTTCGAAGGTTTATATCCACAGAAACTATTAAACGAAATTCAACGAAACGAAACGAAATTTTCTAAAAGACACACCTCATGAAGTAGACATCAGCTGCGTTAGGGGCTGAGTACTTGATTGCCATATGAAGTTAAAATCCATTCCCTCGGATATCTTCCTTTACACACCAGGACTGGAAGCTCATCAATACCGTCAATACTACTAAATAATGCCAGGCCGGACAGTCTCCTCTTACATTCACACAAGAGCTCAGGCTGCCGTAGCAATAGCTGATTTTGTTGAAGGTATAATGGGGGAATAAAATTATTTTTCCTCTACTACAAAAAATAGATGTCGTAGAAATTTGAAGCTAATTTTTCCTGCGTACATGTCAATAAAACGCAGCAGCAAACTCGGCCAACATGATTTATAATACAACGAAATATGGCCTTCAAATTCCCACCAAAATTAGACTGTCACAAAAGGTTCCCAGTAGTCAGACACGAGGAAGAGCGGCCGTCGCACGAGCCTAACATGAACATTTCACCTTCAAAAAAAACTCTGAAGAAAGATGAAAGTTTGTTGAAAACATAAAAGGCAATGTTTTGGATTATAGGGAACTCCTCAATATGAAATTACTGATGTCTACTTAGTAGTAGTAAAATATAAGTTATGCTGATGCCCACGACCAAGGTTCAAATCAATCACAAATGTGAAAGGAAAACGTTTGCTTTATGTTTAGAAAAACGAAAATACATGAAACACTTGACCGAACAAACCAAAATACCGCCCTCAGTGACGTTCAAAAAGTGGGAAAATGGTCGTCAAAAAAATTATAAATAACACCGCACAACGTGCATGTCTAATAGAAAGTAGGCGCAGAAATGTTATAAAATTAGCATTCTGTTGAAAAAGAATACGTGCTGAAATTCATACATATGCCATAATTGTACCAAAACATTTTCAAGAAAAATACCAAGTTTTAATTCAAAATTTTTTAATCTGAGATAAGTTTGTCCGCAATAAATTTGTCTCCGTATCCGCAACACAGGCGTTCAATAAGAAAGAGAATGAAGGCCGCATTTAGGATGGAGTTGAGCGGACACAAGATTCTATGCACAAGGAGTGTTCGTAAACGGAATCTCAGCACATAGAAACAGAAAATTAAGAAATAAGGCTGATATAAGATGAAAGTGTAAAAAGTCGGAGATGCGGAATATCAAGACTCAAACAAACAGAAAAATTGGTTCTTTCAAAACATATTTCAATTCGACATAAAGAAGACACACCTAAATCACAACACAAAAAACCTTACATTTTCTGCCAACTAATTTCCATAGCCGGATTAGGGATTGAAATCCGTACGAACACTGTTTCCATGACATGAAACATTAGAGTAGGTAACCAGAAATGTACATTTTCTTACAAACACAAACAAAGAACACGAAACAATTCAAGATAAGATTAGATTAGTCGTTAGTTTAAGCCTCCCTACCCGCAGCAACAAATGCGATCCTAAGAGAGGAAGGAGGAAGGCACCATTTAGTATGGAGTTAAGGAAACGCGGAATCTATGCAGAAAGGGCATAGAAACAGTAAGTTGTGAAAGAAGATTATGAAGCATGACCAAAGTTGAAGAAGAAAGTAGTAGGTGCTGAAAAACAGGACAGCAGTGAATCGAAAAAAGGTGGTCCTTAACATAACAAAAATATTTCATTTCAACAAAAAGAAAGCCTACCTAACTCTCAGCTCGGGCCCTCACATTGTCCTCCTGGGAGCGCTAATTCCTAAAGATACAATAATTGTATTCCCCTGAGGGAAAAAAATTCAAGATTGTGACCGTAAATCATGAAATATAAACAAAGAAAAAGAATTCGCTATGTAAAGTCTGACAAATGTCACAAGGAGGCGACAAGAAACACTACGAAGTAGAATGTGAACAGCTGATTTTCACGCGTCATTCTAAAAAGCCACTCAGAAACTGAAAGAAATTTCTCATTTCATTCGAAAAAGATAAGTTATAAATTACTGAAAATTGAGCAGAATAGTACGCAAAATGAAGAATGCAGAGTTAGGAAGGAAATTGGATTTTATAGACAACAAAGCTACCAAGGCGTTAGATTACATTAAATAAGATAGTTTAAGACTATTTGATTATAAAAAAATCGTTTTAAGAGAGGAAGGAGGAAGAAATCGTTCAGTAATCACTTAAGGGAATGCAGGGTATTTGCACATGGTTCATAGAAACATAGAAATTTATGAAACAAGAAATTTATGAAACATAGAAATTGCATTGAAATTTATGATAGAAGGTAAAGTTGAATGCGTAACGGATGATGAAAAACAGGACTGCAGTAAATCAAAAAAAGATGTTGCTAAACAAAATTAAAACATTTCTTTTCCACAAAAACATGACCTTCTCAACTCTTAATTCAGGACGTCACTTATTCCCCTCGTGAGCGCCAATTCCCACGGACACAAAGTTACATCCTCCAGAGGGAGAAACCCGTAATATATCTTTGACCACACGGAAAAGCTACAAAATTTAAAAAATGTGAAGTGTGATGAAGTAATTAGACATTTGAATAGCCCACGAATCTGCGTTTCACGACTACACCTTTTTCACTTCAAATTAATCCAATTCAAGTTCAATTTAATCAAAGTTCAGTTCAAATTAATCCAAGTCAAGTTCAAATTGATCCAAGTCAAGTTCAAATTATTTCAAACCAAGTTCAAATTAATCCAAGTCAAATTCAAATTAATCCAACTTTGAGTTGAGTTGAAAATTGACATAATCACTCCTTAATTTGAGTTTTTTTGTGTTAAATATTTATCTATTGTATGTGATGATCAGGATAGTTGTTTTTCAGACAAGACAGTCGTTTGATATGGGTGACAATATTCAATAAATGATTATCATGAAAGTAATTCAAGTCTTGCAAGTATTAAATAATTAATTGTATACACATTACTATTATAAAAGGAGCCGCGTCCGTCCGTCTGTGTGTCACACCCACCAGCCGAATATGCGAGATGAGCGTATGTGTGATACATACGTCATCAACTTCACAATTTTCGGTGATTTAACCTACAGATTGGGAGTCGGAATTAATATCACGTGTATTGGTAGGTTAGATTAGGTTAAGGAGATCATCCCAGGCCCCTGCCAAGCCCTTGTCGGTCCGGGGGTCATTTCTCATGTTTTTGCTGGAAAAGGACCCTTAGTTGGTGGACTATTCGGTCCTAAAATTTTATGGCGCTACGGAAATCTTTCATTCCCCCCCGGTGAGGGGACCAAAATCTTTCATTTTTCCCGATTTTTACCCCATATAAAAAGGGAACAAATGGGAAATAAAAAATGCCCAATGTGTGTTTGTTAGAAAAGTTCCAAGGATTCTAAAACTGTCTTTGTTTTTGTTCTAGCATCAAAATTGAAGGAGGAGTCCCATTTTGAAATATCAATATCAGTGAAATATCAATACCTAAAAATCAATGTCAAATTTTTGCAAAACCTAAGGCCTGAATCAAAAAAATGAATGGAATCAATTGTGTTTCTTTTCAAAGGTGAGATATCATAGTCAAATTTCATAAAAATTAGATTGAAAATAAAAAATTTCATATTTTTGGAAAAAAAATATATATATTTTTTTGAAATCCCAATTTACAGTGTGAATATGAAGTTATGTATGAAAATTATCGAAATTAAAATTAAAACTGCATTCAATTACATCAATTGTTCATTATATTACACTTCAACCAAAAAATTTTGTCATGGCTTATACCCAAAAAAAATAATTTTCAACATTCAAAATGTCTCTCGTCATCGAGTTTTTATGCTAAAACAAATCCAAAGACAGTTTTAGAATCCTTGGAACATTTCTAACAAAGTCTCATTCAGCTTTTTTTCAAATTCGAATTTTTTGAAAAAATATATAGCTCTAAACCCAAAAAATTGTTGCTGATTTTTTAAATTTCAAAAAATTTGATAAAAATAGAAAAAATTTGAACTTGAAAAAAGTCGAACGAGAGTTGGTTAGAAATGTTCCAAGGATTTTAAAAATGTCTTTGGCTTTGTTCTAGCATCAAAACTCAATGAGGAGAGACGTCCTGAAATATACATGAAAACATACCAAAAAACACATTTTTCATCAAAAAAAGGCCTAAATCGAAAAAATTACGCGAGTAAAAAAGGTTTACTTTCACAAAATGCATATACTGGCCAATTTTCAAACGAATCGGACGAAAAAAGTTGAAAAAGTAGGATGATCTTAACAGGAAGAGAAAGGGTATTGTTGGGAGAGTGCTTTCCAAATAACTTAATTTTACGATTTTTGTAACATCCCTTGGTCTCCTTGTTCTCCATATTTGTCCCCATGCGACTTCTTCTTGTGGGGCTCCCGTAAGTCACGAGTTAATGTAGCCAATTTAACAAATTTACAAGAATTTGAAAATAAAATTTTATATAAAGTAGCTCAACTCTCGCCTGATAAAGGAGCGTTATGGAAACGACAAAGAAAAGAGCTCTAATTTGTCTAAACAGTCGTGGCACTCATTCGAACGTATTTAAAATTTAGCCTTGATAAACCAAAAAAATTTTATTCTTTCAATTTAAACGAGTTTCAACTCCCTAGCGTTCATAGTTTTCCTTGTATTAGCAAATTAAAAGGCTCGGTTACTTCTGGCCCACCCTGTATATGTATAGCGATTGGTGTTATTTTTATATTGATAGCATCATTTCTTTGAGAGTTCTCTTCACGTTGTTCTTTGTGTTATAACGGAAAAGTATTTCTAAGAGATTTCAATTCTACAGGATAGATTTCACAAAATGTATATTTTACGTTTCAAACGTCTGGTTACAGCTGAAGTCTTAAAATTTGTTGTGTCCAACAGGAAAGGAAAGGAGATTTGTAATTTCTAAGCGGTGACAGGAGGAAACATATGCGTGGCCAACCTGTTATCTGATGGGGGACTTATTCGTAAAGTAATGGAACTTGTTAAAAAAGTGAATGTATTAGGAATATATGATGTTAAATCTGAGTGGACCCACCCAGTTCAAAAGTGGCGAGGTTGTGTTTTAATGTTTGTATTACGGTTTGCCTATGTCTTAGTCTTGTAGCAGTTGGTATGTTCTGCGGCACAGTTTAGAACCTAAATGGCCGAGCGTATTGCGCTCCTCAACGCAGAGTTGAGAAAGGGTTCCAGCGCGGGTAAGACGCTCAGCCAAAGTGAGGGTGGAAGCTGGAACCCCAACTGTGGGGTCCAAGCTCCAATCCTTCCACATTAATTGTTCCATTGCATCCATGTACCCTGGTTCTTCAGTTAAAAATTACGAGTTTCATCTATCTTGGCCTCAATCTTTGTTCATATGGTGATTGAATCCTTATGATGACGATTAAAAAGAAGCTAATGTTGTGATAAGTGTTAGAATGCCCATGACGGCTCCTGTTCGGGTGGCTCATGCTAAACGGTAGTTATCGACATTTATGTTATGCTATATTGTTGTGTAACGAATGGGGGTGAAGTTCTGGAGAATTGTTGTGGCCCGACGAAAGGAGGGCGTACTTAATGTGTTATGCCAGTTTTTCTTGAAGTCGGACATGAGTTCTGTTTTTTGCTGAAACGTGTATTGTATTGAGTTGTATCGTACTTGACTGAGTAAGATGGAATATGCGAGCAATAACGTGGTAATTGAAGTAATCTGTATAGATAGCGGAGAAAGATGGAAGACACTCATGACCTCAGTGTATCACCGTACAACAACACAGCAACTTTGGTAGAATTACCAAAGCGACAACTAAATAGTTTATGACCGAAGTTGTAGTTAACTAAGATTATTATTATTATTATTAATTTATATTTATAATTAACCGGAGCTAATGGCATATTATAGGATGTTTCCGTATATGTCTGTACAAATATATATACATGTATATATATAGTTATATATAGGTTTTTTTATTAATTAAAGGACGTAGTGTTCAATACTTAATTGCTACAATAATGTATTCATCGAATAAATATGGATGCAAGGCTACTTTTTCCATGTAATATGCATGTTTTACTGTATTGAGGGATTTCCACTGGGAAAAGTGTAGCTACTGGAATGACTACAGCCATACTGCCACTATTCCTGGAGTTACTCAAAGCTATACTTTTAGTTCAACAATGCTCGTTATTCAAATTTTCAACTATTTAGACGTTGATCATGTACAGAATAATTCGAAAATTTAATGATATACGCTAACACGTTCTTTATAACGCAATGTGATGTAGCGGTGATTATTCAAAAGTCGTCTGAACAAATCGGTAGGTAAGAGAAAGACAGCACAGAAGATTATGAAAGAGGTGCGAGAGAAAGATTTGTGCGGAAGATTTGTACTTCGGGAGCCTATTCTTATAATTTATAATTTGAATTTATACGAGGCCTGTAATATATATATATATATATTCTGAAATAAATGTGCATTAAAGATGATGGACATCGTAAAAAACTAATCGTGCTTCCTATGCATATCGTTCAACAAGTATTCTGAAAGAATTGAAGTGAAAGAATTGTTTGCCAGACTAATTTCATCCTGTGGTTTATTTACGTTGACGAACTATGAACTCTGTGTTTCTTTCTGAAATATAAAGTAACATCATGAGGACTTTCATTTGATTTATCCTTTAAACACTCGAAAAAAGCATCTGAATTTTAGAATTACAATGAGTATGCAAGTCCTAAACGGAGCTTTGGATTGATAAATATGAAGGTTTTGCTCATTACGCACACAAATTTTAATTATTACATGGCTATTGAGCATTGCATACGAGATTATCAAAGTTATTCAGTATCATAGTTTCCAGACTATTTAAATATTTTTCAATATGTATGTGCGGAAACCCGGTAGTTCCTGCCATGGTGCAATCATACGTACGATAGCCAGTGCATCGCTGCTGCGAGTGTGGTGTGGGTCACGTGGTATGGGTGTGGCAACGTCATCAAGTCAAACGTCTCCTATTGGCTGGCTTGTCTAACGGTTGCGAGCAGCTGTCCCTTTTGAAGTGGACCTACCTGTCTTGTGTATACCGTGGTTTACACGGAGGGTGACTTCCCCGGGGCAACGCCCTTTCTCCCTCCCCGCCTCTTCAAAAAAACCCCAATCCCCCGGTCTAACGCCTCCCACTACTACCCCATGCGTGTCGACGCTGCTGCCCCATATGCTGGGACTGCCTCCAGTGTTTCCACGAGCAGGGTAATTACCCCAGTTTAGGGTAATCAGGGGTACCCTAGGGTAATGTTTAGGGTAATGAAAAATATGGGCAAATCTAGGGTAATCAATTAGAGCTCCGTGAAGGAAGTGGCCGCCTAATCTACGAAAATTAGAAAATTGAAAGCCAATATGCAAGCACCCTACTGGTTACCACTTGAACGAACTGTAATGAAACGGGTCAGAATTTAGTGTTCACAAAACTGCACTGCTGCTGTGGTTAGTGTCGCATATCTGAATGTCATCAGGTATCGCTCACGAAAGACGGCGTCAAGAGACGAAGCTATAATATCTCTTGTCCACTTCGTTTTGACAAATGATTCTGAATTGCATTTTGCTAACAAAAACTCGATCGGTGTCAGCAACAGCCAGTCGACGAAAGTCACTGTCCTATTCTGATTGCGCTAGTGGTCATAAGCTTCAACAGAATATTGACAGGTATGTTTGTTGTATTGTTAAATTCCACAGCTAATATAATTCATCGTAGAAATAATTAATAGGTTCATTCTTGTGATAGTCATTGAATTAACAGCAGAGTTACCTCACAGCGCCTGTATTTTGCCAGCTAATTAGATGGAAGGCGTCCTATTTCTTAGCCATGTTGCACGCCAAAGAAGCATGTTTTTGTAGCGATGCAAACAAAAAAATTTAGACAGGGTTCTTTGACACTTCGAGTTACAAAAAGTGCTAAACGCGAAAGGAAGAAGCTATGAAATTAGTTACAAAAATTCATATAAACAAAAGAGTACAGTTGTAGACTTAAAACTTGCAATATATGTTTGTATTCTCACTGTCTTTCTTAGGCGCAGTAGCACGAACGTAGACTTCGATATAGCTGTGATCACGCCTAGAATTCCGTCAACCAAAATTGAAGCACTAGGGGTTCTACAACTGAGTGTTGGGGAAAGTTTATGCATATTAATAAAGGCAAAGTAGTTTTTTCCAAAAACCTCTGAATTTCCTCACCTGCCCTTCAGGAAATGAAGAAATTTGATAAATTTACGATAAACTTTATGAGTTGTTAAGTGAATGTGATTGCAGCGAAGTCTCTGAGAAGCATATGTGGTGTAACAAGATTGGATAAAATCCGTTATGAAAAGATATGTCGAAGGTAATGTGTGAGGGAAGCCAGAAAGTCATCGCAGAGAGTGGATCAAAGTGTTAGGTTAGATTGAGCATGTGGAAAGAATGGCTGAAGTGCGTGAATGGATGGAAAATTAAATAAAAAATAAATAGTTGTATTAGGGATAGGTACACATATTATTGCATTTCTTGCAGCATAGCAGATGATCGCGCACCGAGTGAGGATGAGCCAACGGCACCACCTCGAAAAAAGGAAAGCTCCACTTGAAAGCTAGAAACAACCAGCAGAAATTTAAAGATTCGTTGACATCGGAACTTGGGTTTGAGGGATGGTTAGCCAAGTTCTCAAAATCAACAGAGCAAAAGGATGTGGAATATTGCAAGGTTTGTCGAACCTATATTACTTGTGGGAAATCGAAGATCAGGCGTCACATGCTCTCAGCAACAACAAACAACGATCCATGGTGGCAAAAAAAACATCAATTGCCAGCTACGTGCTATCCAATGATCCTCTCGAAAATCGTGCTAGTAAAGTGGAACTGCAAGTTTGTGCATTTTTAGCTAAGCACCGCCTATCTCATTGTGTGAGCCTCTTTTAGTTTGATGAAAACAATGTTCCCAGATCAGGAGTCGCAGAAAAAAAGGGCGCCTTGGAAAACAGCGGGCATCAAAATTAATTCGACAGGTTTTTGGCAAACATCTTGTACGTGTTATCGTCTGGATATCAAACCAGCATTCTAACGTCGTTCGACTGGATTTCCCTCCTGACACTCATGCAGTATGTAACGCAGGACTTATTCATACTGACAGAGCTCTGGAAACCAGTCCATTTACCTTTTAGTTGATTAATAGATCATAGGTCAGGATTAGCTGTTTTAGGGTAATCTGGGGTAATCAACACCCTTCAGCTAGGGTAATTAGAGTCGCCTCGCATGGAAACCACGGTATACATAAGACAGGTAAGTCCACTTCAAAGGGGACAGCTGCTCGAAACCGTTAGACATGCCAGCCAATAGGAGACGTTTGAGCTGACACGTCACCACATCCATACCACGTGACTCACACCACACTCGCGGCAGCGATGCACTGACTGCCGTACGTATGATTACACCATGGCAGGAACTGCCGGTTTTCCGCACATACATATTGGAAAAAATTTAAATAACCTGGAAACTATGATACTGAAAAACTTTTATAATCTCGTTTGCAATGCTTAATTGCCACGTCATAATTAAAATTTGTGTGTATACTGAGCAAAACCTTCATATCTATCAATACAAAGCTCCGTTTGGGACTTGCATACTCATTGTAATTCTAAAATTCAGATTATTTTTTTTGAGTGTTTAAAGGATAAATCAAATGGAAGTCCTCATGATGTTACTTTATATTTCAGAGAGAAACACCGAGTTCATAGTTCAACGTAAATAACCCACAGGATGAAATTAGTCTGGCAAACAATGCTTTCCGCTTCAAGAAAGTCTTCAATTCTATTAGAGAACTTGTTGAACGATATGCATAGGAAGCAGGATTAGTTTTCTACGATGTCCATCATCATTAATGCACATTTATTTCAGAATATATATATATTACAGGCCTCGTATAAATTCAAATTACAAATTATAAGAAAAGGCTCCCGACGTACAGATCTTCCATACAAATCTTTTTCTTGCACCTCTTTCATAATCTGCTGTGCTGTCTTTCTCTTACCTACCGATTTGTTCAGACGACTTTTGAATAATCACCGCTACGTCATATTGCGTTATAAAGAACGTGTTAGCTTAGATTAATTAATTTTCTAATTGCTCTGTACATGATCAACATCTAAATAGTTGAAAATTTGAATAACGAGCATTGTTGAACTAAAAGTATAGCTTTGAGTAACTCCAGGAATAGTGGCAGTATTGCTGTCGTCATTCCAGTAGCTACACTTTTCCCAGTGAAAATTCCTCAATACAGTAAAACATGCATATTATATCGAAAAAGTAGCCTTGCATTCATATTTATTCGATGAATACATTATTGTAGCAATTAAATCTTGAACACTACGTCCTTTAATTAATAAATATTCATATATATAACTATATATATAGACATTAAGATTATTATTATATAAGAAAGTTTTAGCTTCCCTTAACCACGACATAGATGTTCCAAGAGAGGAAGGCACCATTTAGTATGGAGTTGAGGGAACGCGGAATCTATGCACAAGGTGCACAGAAACAGTAAGCTAGGAAAGAAGCTCATGAAACAAGAAAAAAGTTGAAGAAGAAAGTAGTAGGTGCTCAAAAACAGGACAGCAGTTAACCGAAAAAAGATGGTCCTTAACAAAACAAAAACCTTTTTTATTACAACAAAAAGGCAGCCTACCTAACCTTTAGCTCAGGCCCTCACATAGTCCCCCTGGGAGCGCAAATTCCCATAGATACAATAGTTGTATCCCCCTGAGGGGTATATATATACATGTATATATATATGTGTACAGATATCTACGGCACACATCCTATAATATTCCATTAGCTCCGGTTAATTATAAATATAAATGAATAATAATAATAATCTCAGTTAACAACAACTTCGGTCATAGACTATTTAGTTGTCGCTTTGGCATTTCTATCAAAGTTGCTGTGTTGTTGTACGGTGATACACTGAGGTCATGAGTGTCTTCCATCTTTCTCCGCTATCTATACAGATTACTTCAATTACCACGTTATTGCTCGCATATTCCATCTTACTCCGTCAAGTACGATGCAACTCAATACAATACACGTTTTAGCGAAAAACAGAACTCATGTCCGACTTCAACAATAACTGGCATAACACATTAAGTACGCCCTCCTTTCGTCGGGGCACAACAATTCTCTAGAACTTCACCCCCATTTGTTACACAGCAATATAGCATTACATAAATGTCGATAACTACCGTTTAACATGAGCCACCCGAAAAGGAGCCGTCATGGACATTCTAACATTTATCACAACATTAGCTTCTTTTTACCCGTCATCATAAGGATTCAATCACCATATGAACAAAGATTTAGGCCAATATAGCTGAAACTCTTAATTTTTACCTGAAGAATCAGGGTGCATGGATGCAATGAAACAATGAATGTGGAAGGATTGAAGCTAGGACCCCAAAGTTGGGGTTCCAGCTCCCACCCTCACTTTGGCTGAGCGTCTTACCAGCGCTGGAACCCTTTCTTAATTCTGCGTTGAGGAGCGCAGTATGCTCGGCCATTTCGGTTCTAAACTGTGCCGCAGAACATACCAACTGCTACAAGACTAAGACATAGGCAAACCGTAATACAAACATTGAAACACAACCTCGCCACTCTTGAACTGGGTGGCTCCACTCAGATTCAACATCATATATTCCCTAATACATTCACTTTTTTAACAAATTCCATTACTTTATGAATAAGTCCCCCATCAGATAACAAGTTGGCCACACTTATGTTTCCTCCTGTCACCGCTTAGAAATTACAAATCTTATTTCATTTCCTGTTGGACATAACAAATTATAAGACTTCAGCTGTAACCAGACGCTTGAAACGTAAAATACACATTTTGTGAAATCTATCCTGCAGAATTGAAATCTCTTAGAAATACCTATCCGTTATAACACCAAGAACAACGTGAAGAGAACTCTCAAAGAAATGCTATAAATATAAAAAATAACACCAATCGCTATACATATACAGGGTGGGCCAAAAGTAACCGAGTCTTTTAATTTGCTAATACAAGGGAAACTATGAACGCTAGGGAGTTGAAACTTGTTTAATTTGAAAGAATAATATTTTTGTGGTTTATCAAGGCTAAATTTTGAATACGTTCGAATGAGTGCCACGACTGTTTAGACAAATGAGAACTCATTTCTTTGTCGTTTCCATAACGCTCCTTAGTGTAGCTATTGAGCTATTTTATATAAAATTTTATTTTCAAGTATTTGTAAATTTGTTAAATCGGCTACATTAACTCGTGACTTACGGGAGCCCCAGAAGAAGAAGTCGCATGGGGACAAATCTGGAGAACAAGGAGACCAAGGGATGTTACCAAATCGTACAATTAAGTTATTTGGAAAGCACTCTCCCAACAATACCCTTTCTCTTCCTGTTAATAACAATAGTGTTGTTAACTTATAAGAAATTTTTTCTTCTAATAAATCAATTTCAACTTCCTAGCGTTCATAGTTTTACTTATATTTTCAAATTAGAGAAGTAAGTTACTTCTGGCCGACCCTGTAAAAACCAAGAGACAATTAGCATGGGCTGGACAATTTTGGAACACATTACAGCTACTACCACACCTTAGAAGTACTATCGTTGATAAAATCAGAAATTGTGAAAGGATAAAAATGAATACTAAAAAAAAGTTAAAATATTAACACGCAAGCTGGAAAGTGAAAATAACGTTTTTGAAACTGGCAAAGCCCTAGGGACTCTTAGAGCGTGATTTACGATATTTAAAAGTTTTGTCTATATTTTACGCAACGTTGATTCGAGATCAGATGTTAGGTTAAAGGCTCCCTAACCGCAACAAAGACGTTCGAAATAGAGGAAGGAAGAAGGGACTGTTAAATATGGAATTAAGGAAACGCGGAATCTAGCACAAGGTGCATTGAAACTGTACGTTCAGAAAGAAGTTCATGACACAAAATAAAAGTTGAATGAAAAAGTAGTAGTAGTAGCAGCTGAGAAACAGGACAACAGTGAAAAAAAAGATTGTCAATCCCATAATAAAAAATTTATTTCAACAAAAAAAGCCTACCTAACTCGCTACTCGGGACCTCACATATTCCTCCTAGGATCGCCAATTCCCTTGGATACAGAAGTTGTACCCCTTTTATGATGAACTGTACATATCTTGGATCCGGGTCATATCGGCCTAACCAAAATGGGACAATTTGTAGTAGTAGTAGTAGTAGTAGTAGCTAGCGCTTCAGTTACTCAAACTATGTCACACCGAAGGTCACATAATTTAATTCGTACCAGTCTCTTCCAAATCACCTCACAAGATGAACCCCACTACTATTTGAAACATCAAAATTATATGAGCATCGTGGTTATAATTGCAACTCAAGATTACAAGTGTCTCCACATTAAAATTTGTTCACAACACTGTACAGTCGAACGCACTGGGCATCCAAACCCCGTAACCCCGTAGTGGGGTTTCAGCTGCCCACCCATTTATGGCCGGAAGACGTACCGCACGCTGAAACCCCTGAGGTACCAACGTAGCTCGCACGGCAATATTGCAGTTTCTTCATCTTCAAACTTCTAAACAAAACCAAGACTGAATCAGTCCATCAAAAAAAATATATTCCATTGAAAAAAGGGCTTCCTAAACGTTGCTTGCGATCTCACATGTTTCCTTTAGGAGCACTAATTCCCACACATAAAATACTCGTAACCCCCGAGGGGTGCTTCTAAGTTGAATCTATTATGGTAACATTTGAACGTTGAAGAAGTCTTCCTCTCAGTATCAAATATATTTACATTTATAAACACGTACGGCCGTTTTACTTTTTGTGGTTCGAAAATTTATCGCTTCTCCGTACCTCTCTTGCACATTTACAGCCATTCCCTTTTCTTCTCCTTATTTTTCTTGCTAATGGATTGAGGGTCCACTTTCTTCTGTTCCAGAACCTGAAAGGAAAAGAAAAATTAGTTAACTCGCAACAAAACAGCATTTCTATGATGTAAGTGCAATTCATAGTCACAGTGAGAGAAGTTAGAACTTGAAAGAGATGTGTGTGTGATGAAAGGAGACTTGTGCTAAGATCGAGATGAAGAAGATGACCATGACTCATTGCAAACCGTGAAATGGTGATTAGGACCAAAAGTGTTCACCAGGAAATGCATTTAAATCCGAATATCCCTGAAAGCAAACAGGAGAAAGGATGGGAATAAGAGGGATTAGCTGAGATTATTAGTTATTTGAAACCTCCCTATCCGCAGCAACAAATGCAATCAAAAGAGAGGAAGGATGAAGGCACCATTAAGTATGGAGTTGAAAGAACGCTGCATCTATGTAGAAAGGAGTTAATGAAACAAGATCAAAGGTGAAGTAGAAAGTAGAAAGTGATGAAAAACAGGACAACAGTGAACCGAAAAATAGATGGTCCTTCAACATAACCAAACATTTAATTTCAACAAAAGAAGGCCTACCTCACTCCAAGCTTGGGTCCTCACATTGGCCCCCTGGGAGCGCTAATTCCCATAGATACAAAAGTTGATCCCCCTGAGGGGCCCCAAAAAATTAGAGGAGCAAACGAAAAACAAGACAGCAGTGAACTTGAAAAAATAGGGTCCAGAAAAAAAACATTTTTTAAACAAAAAAGGATTACCTAATTCTCAGCTAGGGATCTCACATTTTTCCCAAGGAGCACTAGATAGATTATAAGTTAGTTTAAGCCTCCCTAACCGCTACAAAAATAGAGCGTATCGAAGAGAGGAAGGAGAAAGGCACCATTTAGTATGGAGATAAGAGAATGAGGAATCTATGCAGAAAGGACATAGAAACAGTAAGATGAGAAAGAAGTTCATGAAACAAGATAAAAGTTGAAGAAGAAAGTCAGAGGTGCTGAAAAACAGGACAGTAGTGAACCGAAAAAAGGTGGTCCTTAACATAAAAAAAAAACATTTTATTTCAACAAAAAGAAGGCCTACCTAACTCACAGCTCGGGTCCTCACATTTTTCCCCTGGGAGCGCTAATTCCCATAGATACAATAGTTGTATCCCCCTGAGGGGCCCCAAGGAGCACTAATTCCCATAGAAATAAGGGGTTGTAACCCCTTAACTGTAAAAATCCCCTGTGAACAGTGCGCACTTCTTTCCATACTTACTTTTCAAAAACAAATCAAACAGAGACCTGTTTTGTTTAGACGATATTCGACATACCTCTGGATCACACCAAGTCCATCTCTGCCTACCTAGGCAAACTATCTCTACATGAGCACTCACCCACACGCAAAGGAATTGAAGGTGGTGAAGAATTAAAGGTGGTGAAGGTGAGAGCAGAGCCCGTTTCGTTGACCAGCGTGAAGGGGATGAAGGGCGTGCGGCGACGGTAGCTTAGCTGAGAGGGCTCCCTTCCGTCCGAGCAAGCGCCACTCACAGCAATAGCTTTGCGGCTATCGGTTCTGAAAAAAAAAATTTCTATAATTTCCATTGCTTTTGATGCTAACGCCATTAATTGTGTGATGATTATGGTGACAATGGTGCCCATCTATAGCACGGCAACGAAATAGGTTAGGCTGAAAAATTTATCAGCCTACAAACAATGCCAAAATATAAAGCAGGGATGATCGGTAAGAATCTATTTTTAAATGAAGCCGCGTGCGTCTGTCCTTCCATCAGTCCGTGTGTGACACCCACCAACCGAAAGTGTGAGATGAGTATATCTGTTATACAAGCTTAATCAACTCTACAATTTGCGGTGCCTTAACCCAGCAGATTCAGAGTCGGAATGAATATCACGTCTATTGGTAGGTTAGAATATAAGCAGTTGAGACTTTGCAAAATATAGAAAAGCCATAGAAAAGCATGGGAAATCAAGGCGAAGCCATGTTGAAGTTCAGTTGATTTGTCGCTCTGTCACGCTATTTAGGATGCTTAATTACTATATTTGATAGAAGTTTCACCAGTGCACTAGATTAAGAAGTATTTAATCGCAAGTACTGCGGGGTTGGATATATTTGTTTTTAATCCACATCTGAAATATTATTTCGGAAATTACCGATTCCCCTTATTTTTGACGGGTCACGTGCACTAAAAAATCCTACACCTCGACCTTCTCGCAGCGCCAGCAGCAAACAACCGTCCCCCTTCTCAAAAAAGGGGGTGTACCAGTAGTTATAAAATACTGGAAGAATATCTCCATGATAATACAGATTGGCTGAGCTGATTCCCTCTATTATTTGGCACGCCACCAAGTAAGAAAAAATGTAATGAGCAACTCGGTTCACATGATCTGCAGCAAATCTCTGCTAATGTATTTATGAAAGAAAAACAGCTCGAGTATGCTTCATTAATACATTTATGAACTATAATGCTTCATATCTGTTAATTCTTGTCATATTCAGTTTCCTGTACTCTGAAATTAGCGTCCGTTAGAAAGTAGCTAGAATTTGACCAACGTGATTAAATAGAACTACCAATATATTAACATAGATAGTTTCAAAATTCTATAACACAATTTCAAAATTACACCTAATATAAACAAAAAGTGACACTTCTAAAACTGCATGACAGCATATAAATGAATTAAGTCTGGTAAATAAAGAAGGTTTAACACCAACCTAATACATAAGGAATGTTAGTTCATAAATGTCGAATTTGCATCAGTGTTTCAAATGTTCTAAAAAGAACGGGCTTCGAAAATCCAAACTGAACTGTGATATGATATACGCAGGTGGATCATTGATACACTCATTCTTCCAAACTGATATAATTACGTAGTCTTGTATGCATAAACCATGTATACTGAGCAACTCTCTAAACAAGACAAGCTGTACAGAGAGAATCGGGGTAATACTCCCTAAACAACGAGCGCAGCGTACCTATCTTAGGCAGCTCCACCGTCTGTGTTGTATAATAGTAGTCTTTGGTCCAGCTGATCTTGACCATCTTGTAGAGGTCCAGCAGCGACGACGTGATGTTGAGCTCCATGCTCTTTTCTGCCTTCAGTTGCACGGACAGCGGCGACATGCACGTCGCTTCATCCAAGACCTTGAGCCATGACACCGAGCACCTGAAGGACATATAAAATACCTTCTCAGATAATGCATTTCGTCAATCGAATTGCCGCGCCCCAGGTATTGTCATTTCAGTTAATTACTGGGTTTCAGGCTTTTTTGCATAACCAGTTGAGTAATTGAGTTTTAGATAATGTCAATTTATCAATTTTGAATCAAGTTGTTACTGGTTCTCACTTATTAATTTTTTCTAGCATAAAATTTAGTTTAGGAGTCTCAAGCAGTCATCGTTTAAATCAACGCTATTCAAATTCAGAGATTTAACTTGAGATTCACCTAATTACACACCTAATAGCTATGGCGTGTGTAAATGAAATTTGGTATTTTGTGTTTAAACAAGTGAGGGGAGGAAGATCAGTAAAAACAACAAAAACAACAGAAAATGCATGTCTAGCCAACCAAGAGAGCAAGACAAAAAGAACAGGCACATCAACGCACCTCCAGGGCTCCACCAGATGCTCCCAGCCTGACAGGAAGCGGTTGTAGTACAAGTAGTTGATGGACAGCGTGCAGCCCGCCACACCGCTCTTCACGCGGTCCTGCTCGGTTCACATCTCGTGGTCATATTAAACACCTTGCGTTGGTTCTTCTCAGATCAAAAACAGGGCATTAGAGTACCAAAAGAAATAAATATGTAAAATTTTTCATTCATGATATCTTTTTATTCAAGTACAAAAAATATGGACTTGCTGTGGAAACGACATTCGAGGAATTTTTTGAGTAGCACAGGCATGTCATGGCGACAGTTACGTACAAGCACGAATGCAAACCTAAAATACGAGGTGTTTAAAAGTCACAAGCTCCCTTCTAAAAGAAAGTCTCACTTCCCTTTCAAGTCACACCCACCTTCCTTTATTGGCCCCACTCTCCCTCGTCAGAAAAATGAAAGACATGATGCTCACCATTAAGGAGGATAAGAGGGAGGCGACATGGAAAAATAGAAAGAAAGGAAAGGTACATACATCTTTCTAGCTAACACTCTAGCAAGTACACAGTAGCTATGTTACATAAAGCTTTTCATTAACAAAAAATTAACACATCATAAATAATGAAACAGTTCTCTCAAAGCGAGTCTAGAATTTGAAAAATAATTAATGCAACATCTCACATGTAAACTGAACATAATTCGCCTGGAATTATAAATCACAAGCCATCAACTGAACCATGTTAACTATCATTGTGCCATTTATTTTTCCATTCTGACTAGTGTTCAATCATCTTACCTCCCCAAAGAAGTCCAAGGTGTTTCTCTGAGCTGATGATCAGCGAGTCATGCAATTGCAGGCCAAAAGGGTACAGATGAGAAACTCCACGGGTGTCTTCATTTATCTTAAGGTGAAGATGAGCATCTTGGATTGGAGTTTCTGCAGTAGACAAAAATTGTGGTAATTGCTAAAGCTTCCATTTTGCACTTTGCAATGCCGGTATCCATTATTGCCAATCATAAATTAAAAGAATAAATATTGTCAAAAAGGGTCACAGCTTTGAATATATTTGTGATATAATGTTGAAATGTTTATACAGAACATGTGTTCTTTCCATTTTAACAGCTTTCTTTCTTCCATTCAATCTTTTTTGCTGCCCTTTTTGCCTTGATGGGGCAAGAAAATAATTCCTTCAACAAGAGGGGTCATAAAATACATTGATATTTTCTACCAATAAACATTGTTCAAAATTCAGATCTGGTTGACCCAGGGTTCTTGACACTTCTATTAGTTCCAGATTGGGAAGTTACAGAGATGCTTTCAAAAGTTGTTTGAGGGGTGAAAAATCATGTTGAAGTGTCTATTATAATGATTGAAGTTCTTCTAGTTACAGTTCCAGGAGTTACAGTAGTGAGGATGTCATAGTAACATCATAAACAGTCTGACAAGCTCCTATGTATCCCAATTCATGAGATGGAGAGGATCTCTTTCAAGCTGCTTGGGGAATTGAGCATGCTTACTTTGTGACTGCCTGAGAAGAAGAATATTTTTGACACCTTGTGAATTAGCTAACTTAGTTGACCATTCTTTGAACAGGCAGTGTAATTAATGTCCAACTGAAGTAGGTAGATATCATTATGCAGCATTCATTGAAGGTGAAACATTCCCAAGGCAGTGACTGGCAAGTAGCATACATTAATTTCATATACTACTCCAGTTGGAAAATGAGAAAAACTGAGAAAAGGTACAGAAAGTGGTAGAATTATCAATCATGACTAATATTATTTGCTCCTAGAGCAGTAATAAAATTTTGATACAACTGATACCAAAACTTGGTATAAGAATAAAATGAATTTATATATAACAATAAACACACTACAATAACAATATGTAATATTTGATCAAAACCTGCCTCTTGATTGAAGCATTTCTGTTTCAGCTGTGAAATTTTTTTTCCCTACTCTAAATTGAAAGCAAGGATGGATGAGATTAGTTGAAAACTTTGCACTAGTCTTACAAATTTTTCATTCACATAAATAGTGAAATGTAACTTCATGACCCATATGATTGGTTTCCAGTGCCTCAATCACTAAATTCTTTCAAACTCGTCATTTCCTCATGAGAGTTTTTTAATAAACTACTCATATTCTCCAATTTTCCCTTACCCTAATTATATTTCAGAACATACATCTGGGTGTCAATGTAAATCTGAACTTCACCCATATATTCTGTTTCACTACTCTCTCTTGTATCAATCGTCCATATAAGACAGTCAATTGGTCTTTTCAACCCCTTTTTCTTGTATATCAGCTCTATGTAGACAATCACAATTGATAATTTTAAGTAACTAATTGTCCCACTTAGATCAATCACAATATGCATCTTGCCTTCAAGCGTCTTAGCATAACTACATTACAATTTATACCATTAGACATCTCTACAAGCCAGCTATATTATTGCATTCAAACATAAACTTGCATTCACAATCTTCTTCATATGTCAAAAGCCAGGGTAGATTTGATATTAATAACATTTACATTTAGGCTATAGGCTAACACATTTTTGTATTTCTTATTAGCAAAACATCCCCACAACCTAGTTTATTCTTTCTATAAATCTCAAGCAATTGATAATAAAGATCAATACAACTAACTAAAAATTTGGCACTTATTCTTCTCATAATGTAGTTGTGAAGTTACCTTTATATTGAAAATTAAAATTGAAAATCTTTGGCACATGCTATCTGCATATAATTGTCATTTATTTGAATAATTAGTTTCATATCAACACTTCTGAATTTTGTTAAAATCTGCATTCAAGTTTAGTATAACCTAATCCAGTATAATTGTTGCAAAATTATTTCATAGACTACATTCCGCAATTTGTAGTGTGATACATGGCTTTCTATTTAAATTGAATTTAATTATTGTATTTTTACTGGTACAAATCTACTGTGAATGTGTAGCGTTGGTCAGTAATCGATTTTGCACTTTTTGGTGCCTAGAAATAGGTAATTAGATTTAAATAAACAATTGCTCTTCTATGCATTTTCCGTCGGAAATGAGTATTTAACGAGTTATGGCGGTAAGTTTAGTTTCGTCTTTG
This sequence comes from Morinoia aosen, assembly GCA_030386875.1. NCBI lineage: Eukaryota > Metazoa > Arthropoda > Malacostraca > Amphipoda > Talitridae > Morinoia > Morinoia aosen. The sequence continues at coordinate 14,012,785 of CM059576.1, read as the reverse complement.
ATGACGAATGCATTCGAATAAACAGCTACTCATCGATTTTCGAATTCTTGTTACTTGAATCATGGTAATAACATCAAAATAAACTATTTTTCTTCTATACACTTTTTTCGTCAAATGAGTATTTAATGAGGTATAGCGGTAGGTTTGGTTTCGTCTTTGATGACGATCGGGCTGGAAGCGAGACTTCATTGCAGTGATGCCCTACCACGGGATCAATGAATTTCTTTCCGCTTCAAACACTGGAGTTGCGGTAACTAATTTACCGCTATAACTTGTAAAATATTCATTTCCAACGGAAAGTGCATGGAAGAAAACCTGTTTATTTTGATCTAATTACCTATGATTAGACACCGAAAAGTGGAAAATCGATTACTGACCAACGCTACACATATAGGCTACCTAAATCTACAAATTCAGCATTACATTTGGAACTACAATTTGAAGTAATGTTATAAACAAGTCTTGTAATGCATATGTGGAATTATTATTGACCAATTTTTCATAGTCTTTTCATCTTTGCCAGGTATTAGATTATGATCAATGATTATAATTCAACTATTAAACAATTTTGGTTAAAATAATTGATTAGTCACTCAATAAAGTGAAATTTAAAAGACACATTTAAAAAAAGACAGACAATTATCATCATTGAATTCAAGCAAACTGGCATGCCAGCTGTCTAAAATATCATCTTCAACCCCCTTTTCAATTGGCATGGAAAATTACAATTTACTAAGAAATGTTTTAAAGCATTATTAATTGAGCACATCTAATAAAAATCTGCCCGGGATTATTTCTTACATTATAGCATAGCAACGTGTTCACAAAAACCTTCAACTAAATTTTACTACCATAAATCCACAAACGATTTGAAACGCCCCTACAAATTTCCATAAATTCACTGATAACGAACTGGTAATAAAAAAATTTCACTTCCACACCTTCCACGTTCAAGCTCCAGTGAATAATTATAAGGCAATTGCCTCATACGAAGTTCTAGATTTACTGAGATTTTATATAAAAATCTACTCGCCATTACGCTCGATTCAATGGCCGGTATTGTTGTTGTCTAACATGTCGTACAGCTGACTCAATATTGTCGAATATTGTCGACAGGTGGCGTATTGTCGTTTTTCTATTTTTCTCGGCTGCTATTCGTTCTGGGCCCGTGACGTCACCGCACCCAGGGCTCTTTCTAGAAATTACTTGAATGCTCCTACCTGTCTTATGTTTACCGTGCTCCTACCTGTCTTATGTTTACCGTGGTGGAACCCTGACTGCCTCAGAGCGCCAGAGCGACAGTGCGCTCTAGACAGTCTTGAAGGCAGGATGTATGTCTTTGCTGCTCTGTCGTCATGTTCTCATGCGTAATCTTAATGCAAAAAGTCTCCCCTGATCTGAAATAGTGGCTGAAGGCTAAAGTTCTCACATTGATAGATTTTTGAGAGCATAGCGTCAGTCTGATTGTATTTATTGCGGCTGTAAATATATTTTTTTATCATGTACTATCACTGAAATGATTTTCGATCTAATTCAAAAGTAATTACCTCTAACAATAGTAGCACAAATTGTTCGCTATTATGCTATTATTAACACAAGATGGCTCGTGCACATAGGACTTAGACTGATATAATTTTTGTTTCTTATTTCTATAACCTGTAATCAGACTCTATCGCGCATATTTCATTCATTTTTATCTCTATATACATTTGCTGGGCAAGCTATATTTTATTATTCCTTAGTTTGGGCATTAAGTTCATATAAAAAGCTATATACGCGCTAAGTTTTATTGATTCGCCTCCATCTCTTATTAATCTAATTGATACATTCGTTTCTGCTAAGGCACTTGGCCTTCGTTTAAGAAGTAATTCTTGAATTCTTCACGAATACGTTGATCTTATGCCGGCCTCTGTGAAATAGTTTACAGGTTAAAATTAGTATCTTCTTTTCTGCACGTACCTTGAATTACATTTCGACGTCCTCACTCAGTCACTTTTATCTCCAGGGTTGCCGATTTTTTTCTGATCATCGTACAAAACCTTCATGAAAACGTACCAAAAATTGTTAGAGCGCACCAAATCTATTTAACTAGCAATAAAACGAAAATTTTAAGGTTTTACCTACTTTTCCTGCTAGAATGAAACTTTTTCCTCCTCTTCTTCCTTCATCTGCCAATGTTTTTTATTTAATTTGTTGACTAAGCTACCGTGGTGGTTCCAATTTTTGCAGTCTGTGTTCTCTAACGTAGATTTTTATCTCATTCAAGCATTTAGTCTCGCTCTTTTTAACGAAATCCTGTATTTTGCTATTATGTAGTTAGGGTCGAAAAATTTTTCTAGCTGCTGCAAAATATTGCGGTATTGACAAAAGCTGCATCATGAACTCGGGAAGCAGCGAGTAACAAAGCTGCGTAGCAGTATTTTTCAGACACAATTTTTGTCTTGAAAGGAGCATCTTGACCAAACAGTTCTCGCCACTTCATATTGATATTTTCATGCTGTTCTTCTTTCACGAAATTGGAGAAATGCATTGAATATGGTATTAATGAATTACGTTTATTAAGATCTTTCAATCCAAACTCTTCTAGTTTTTTGGTACATATTTTGTTGACATTTCTCAGGAGAATGCTTTCTGCAGCAGCACCAAAATAAATCTCATTTATATTGACATAGTTTGAGGGGTTGCCTACATTTATTTTGCAATTATTGTCATTCGAAATCAATAGATCCCTTTTTATGAAGTTGCCCATAATAAAATTCTCAGTCAAGAAAAATTAAAATTCATTTTTGTAAGGGAAACTTGTACATTTTCTGAACGCACCAATTTCGGCACCCTGGGCATCTCACCCTCCGTCTAAACGCAAGTGGGGAAGCTTGAGCGGGTGAGAGGGGTAGGGTAGGGGCGTCACCCTGGGGAAGACACCCTCCGTGTAAACCCAGCTTTAGTTCTGCTCAAGACGGGATCTGATTAGGTGTAAATTGTGCTCCTGTATATTTCTAGGAACATCATTCAATTCGCAGTATTAGTGAATCTAAGTGAAAGATAGGAATAATTAACAAGACGAGCTTTTCATCATATTATAGACAGTAAAACTGAGCATAGTTCTCATGCGCTGCCGGTTAAAAGGTTAAAACGATACGGCTGGTTAATTTCTCTTCATTACTTTCTGTTGAACTGTAGCTCATTTTAGTTCTGAAACCATGAAAAATAACCTGATTTTGATACAATAATTCTCTGATAAGCACGCCGTTGTGATGAGAAGTGATAAGTCGCTGGAAATCGTGTAAGATTATTATACAGAGTTATAGAGTTATAGTTCTTATTCATATGTAAACCTTTCGACGGTTATGATGACTTTGATTGCGCCATTTCTCGTTTGCGCTGAAAGAATAAGATATCTTTTAATTCTTTTTCTTGTAATTCATTTTGTTGCTTTGTGGTACTTATGCTATTAAATATATTTACGTAAGCATTTTAATTTTAAATACCGCCTAAGAAATCCATCAGTACACTTATTCCCTGGTAAGATTTTGTTTCCTATTTCATAATTTATTTTCTTGACCTTCATTTTGAGGGTTTATCAGTCTTCACATTATGGATGAGGTTTGTTAGTATAATTTATTTTATCAATATTTTGTTATTATACAATAGAAATGTACGATTAAGGACAAATATACACCCTAAAATGCAAAAACATGTATTCACAACCATTATATATGAATTTGAACGGATTGGAAGTGAATTGTTAGAAAATTTTCATGCATTTCAAGAGTAAATTCATTCTTCATTGTTCATTTTTATAAAAACATGATGTTTCAAATGTGAACATTGCAGTTAGCGCTGCCATTTCATCATATATAAGGAATTGAATTTGTTTCTAAGAAATGTGAACAAAATCCAAGAATGAACAATTCAGCTAGTACAATTTCTCGGTTTTGATTGATGAAGTTTGCGGTGCCATTTTATGTAAGAATTTGATTTGCTTTAATAAAAATGTTACAATTCATCTTGACACATGATTTTTCGAGTTTGAATATTGATATTCCCTGTAATATTATTAAGTGGACTTTAATTTTTTCAAAAAATCACTGCAAAATTAAACAAAAAATGACTTGCTGACGGTCAGTTTTTTCCATTCAAAATTAATGTAGATATTTGCCCTGGAAAAAATTTATGAACGTGCTTTTACTACGAATACCTAAACAGGGTGTCCCACAAAAATATCCCCGAATTTTTATTTGACTAAGTTTCGCTTTATATTGACATACCTGAATTGCCTTTTTTTCACAATGTGGTCAATTTTGTTTCCTTTTCGGAAAATTCAAGTAATGGTAATCGTTTATAACCATTTAACAGTGGTCGATTTACTCAGAGAGGTAGAAAAATGAATTGTTCAAGGGAAAAGTTTGTAATATCGTGGTTTTTCATCACGATATGAGCATAAGTAATTGTAGCTGCAAACTACAGTATCGGTAGCTGTAACTACCGTATCTGAAGCGTTAACTCCAGGAGTAGGTAAAGGAAACTCTTAGCTAGGTTCCTATTCTTGTACTGAATCATCCATACACCGACACTGCTTATAAGCTATAGCGCTCGGAAGTTAAACAATGCTCTTCCGGTGCATACCAATGCGATGCGCCCCGAAGGCACAGCTTCCGGCGGAGGTCCCATAAAGACATCTGACCTGAACGCCATATGGCATCCGGCAAGCCGCGCAAACCTCCGCTCCGGAACTCGTACTCATGAAACCAGTATCACATTATACGATGCATATTTTAATATACAACAAAGTTTTAAAAACAACACTGGTGATCTTTATTTCTCAATACCTTCTGTTAAAAATAATTTCACAATGATGTATCCCACGCCCCACCAAGTATTTAAACCCTCTGAGAGGTCATTTACTTCCTTATTTCATCATTTGAAGACACTTAAAATGCAGCTCACTAACTATCAATGAATTTCCATCGTATTTGAATACGAAGCAATGGAAATCTATAAAAAAAAGTTAAAAAGCATTTAATGACACATTCCTGGCAAGGAACTTGCCATATATGAAGACTGTGTTTCTACTGCTAGAAAATTAAGGAAAAAATTGAATTTTCTTCTTACTTATTCACTGCTTTTCTTTGGTTCATATTCCAATACTTTGAAAATTCTTTGATCGTTAGTGAGCTGCATTTTAAGTGTCTTTAAATGATAAAATAAGTAAGTAAATAACCTCTCAGAGGCTTTAAAGACTTGGTGGTATGTAGGATACATCATTGTGAAATCATTTTTAACAGTAGGCATTGAGAAATAAAGACGATCAACAGTGTTGTTTTTAAAACTTTTCTTTGAACAATTAGTTTTTATAACTCTTCCAGTAAATCGATCACTGTTAAGGGTAGCATGTCCATTTTGGCTTCTCTAATTAAAAAATTAATAAAAAATACTTCTAGAGCGAAATAAGCTTGGAGGCCTTCACAACATGCTTAGAACTTTCGAATGAATGTCCAGAGCCCAAAAAATTTAAAATTTGCACATACCCCCCTTCCGCCCCCCCCCCCTGAGGGGGAAATTGCTAAAAGGCATCATGCCGCGGCCGATACTGTACGTAGAGACGATTAGTTTTTTTTGTTCGATTCAAAATGAACTGGTCTACAATTGTTAGTATCGTTTTTTTTTCATTTTGCTTCATAAAAAATTTACAAGCTTTTTACACATTTTGAAAAAAAGTGTTCCATTTTAGTTATTCCTTTGAATGACTATAAAAAAATATCCAATTAGCTGATCAACAAACAACTTCGCAGGTTTATAGTGCTCACCTTGATCTTTACAATGATGGAAAAATCTTCTTCATAAGTAAAAAACTGTTGGAGAAAAAAATTAAAAAGTTCAGCACTTTTGTCTCGCAAGAGTTTTTCTTGGATGTGCGAATTTTTTTCTCCAACAGTTTTTTACCTATGAAGGAGATCTTTCCATCATTGTAAAGATCAAGGTGAGCACTATAAACCTGCGTTGTTGTTTGTTGATCAGATAATTGGATATTTTTTATAGTCATTCAAAGGAATAACTAAAATTGAACACTTTTTTTCAAAATTTAAAAAAAAATTTAATTTTTTTTATGAAGCAAAATGAAAAAAAGCGAAACTAACAATTGTAGACCAGTTCATTTTGAATCGAACAAAAAAACTAATCGTCTCTACGTACAGTATCGGCTGCGGCATGATGCCTTTTAGCAATTTCCCCCTCAGCCCTCAGGGGGGTGGGGCGAAGGGGGGTATGTGCAAATTTTAAATTTTTTGGGCTCTGGACATTCATTCGAAAGTTCTACGCATGTTGTGAAGACCTCCAAGCTTATTTCGCTCCAGAAGTATTTTTTATTAATTTTTTAATTTTAGAAGCCAAAATGGACATGCTCTCCTTAAGTGGTTATTAAACGATTTTCAAAAAATTAAATTTTTCGAAAAATAAACTTAATATGCTACACTGTGAAAAAAAGACATTTCAAACGTGTTAATTTATTGCGGAGATATAATCAATCAAAAAGTCGGGGACATTTTCGTGGGACACCCGGTATAGCTTGGTGTAAGTTATGCCATGGAGGGTTCATAGCCGTTGTTATTTTTTGAAAGCCTTATTTATAGTAGAATTTAATTTATTAATTTCTCATATTACAAGTCAATGTGTACAAAGAAAATTGGAAATGTTTGAATAATAGAATTATTCACTGCATCTTAGCCTGGCTGTTAGCCTACTTTCTTCACTCTTGAAAAAATATCTCTATATGCAAGTTGCTCTGAGATCATCGGTTGATGTTTCATTCACAATGCATGTGCGCCTTTATGAATTAACAGCCTTGTGACATAAATATGAGTATAATACTTGTATATATGTCACTAAAACACGCCACAAAGAGTGGTGGAGGCTGCCATGAAACCCTATGAATACTGAGATGCCATTCCTTTCGCCACTAATCAATTTCCGTACAGTTCTGATAAATTACTGCAAAGCAAGTCGCGAAACATTTGCATGAGTGTTCATAAAATAACCATATATGGAATCAAGGATTGGTGCGAGATGAGAATGGCATTTTGGGGGGACGTGTTCTACACGTTTGATTGCTAACAGGTAATCTCCTACAAGACATGACAATGCAGCGGCACCGTCGCAACGAAGCGATCAACTACACATGGAAACGGTGTATAATACACGTCAGTAGAATTCATTGTAAGTCTGCTTGATTCATAGATGGAACCCATGCGTAATTACCACATGGATCTTAGCTGGCAGAAGCGAGGGATAACCACGAGGCATGTGGTTTCCAACATCCTCGACACGTGTCCTAACCATGTGGGTACCAGGTGGGGCCACTTTCCAAAAGTCCATGTGCATTCCATATAGCATTGGCAGATAGAACACATATGTGAAACATCTACAATCCATGTCGTAACCATGTGGTTTCCATGTAGAACCCACTTCCTCGACACGTGTCCTAACCATGTGGGTACCAGGTGGGGCCACTTTCCAAAAGTCCATGTGGTTTCCACATAGCATGGGCAGACAGAACCCATATGGCAAACATGGACAATCCATGTCATAACCATGTGGCTTCCACGTGACTTTGTATGTAGGGGAAGTACTTCCCCTATCCTATCATTGGAAGTGGAAAGCAATACTCAGCCTCTAAACCTTCATCGCATGTTGATCCTTCTAAAATTTTACTGTAGGCTCACAGAATTGCCTCCCAATGTCCAAATAACAAAAGAACTTATGAAACCACTGCCCCGCTTGCAAGATAGACCGTTCACAAGCCATATATTGGTCCCACCATTAATCATACGTGCTCAAAAAACTTTCACGCAGCTTAAAATTCAGAGAAGTAATAGGGAGACGGTTCCGATTATTTCCCCTATTGCTCCCTGGGAAGAAATAGACAGGTACTTTCTGACCGAATTTGGCAATTCTCCAGTGGGGTGTATGTCAAATGAAATGGCTGGTTCCATCTTCAAATACTTGGAGGAATAATTGTTTCCCTCATACTTGCCTATATATACTGACGGATCAAAGCTCACTGATCCTGCTCCCTCTTCGACTGGATCAATGATAATTAAAGAATCAAATGGAGGGCAAATATGCAGAGTGGCCTAACCCACAAAATCCTGAATTTCGGGCCAGTGATAAGCAAAGTGGGATAAGCGACAGCGTTTCTCCGGTATGCTGAACAAGGAATAGCTCAGTTGATTAGGCCACTCTGGCGCAACCAAAACCAGCGGGGCGTCCTGACTGGCTGTGGCATAACCGCAGCAGCAGGTGCATGTTACCATGGCAACAATGAGCTGTTGCACCACAGTGCAGAGTTGCATCATGCGTGCACTGCATTGTTTTGGCGACAAGCTCATTATAAGGGACGCCGAAATTGGTACGTTCGTACAAATTTGCTATGATCTGCCCCAAATATTACTTTGTTGTACATTTAGTAAGACAGTAGCCTGAAGCGGCGGCCGGCTTAAAGATTTTTATAATTTATTGAAGACATTATGCCCTACCAAGAAATATTCGCCTTATTTTTGGCAGTTACAAAACTTGTCGTGTTAATGAGAGATGAATTAAACGCAATGTGTAATTTAATAAAGTTACGCAACGCGTTTGATACCAGTTTGAAGTTTAGAACTCGTAGCATCGTCACCCGTGTCACGCGGCGTTTCTGCAGTATAAAGTTTTATGTGCACATTTGATGTACAAATAGAGAGTTGACAATTTGTACGCAATGCTAGTTATGTTACTTGCTAAAATTGCTTATCTACTATATCGTTTCGTTGACTCAGACTAACAAGCATTCAAGTGATGAGCATGCTTGGTATGTTCTGCACTCGTCGCGTTTTGGTTCTGTTTCCTTACGTTTGCTGAGGCTTATTCTCCGCCTGATTTACTCTCATGTGTCAGTGAGAGTCAGTCTAACGTAGTTCCTGAGTGGAGTGAGTTCCTCATGGCATTTAGTCCCGCATTGATTTGAAAACTAATTTTTGCTAGTTTTCTATTCTTTAATTAGTAAGCATTGAGAAATTATGAGTTTTAAGAGAATGAATATTGAGTATTCCTCCGTTAGTGAGGCCTGTGACATTCGGAGAAAAAATAACAAAATTAAAAATGAATAGAAAGTTTCATTAAAATAACTGACGGACGAGAAATATTCATCGTGGCTACGAGTCAGCAAATATAACTCCAGCAAAGAGTACTGCAAATTGTACAATTGTGAGACAGCCGGCAGTTTAAATAGATGCTAGGAAACTGATAAGCATAAAAAACAGTTTGAAGGTTGATCGCACATTCATTAACGTCACTGATGTTATGAGAAGTGAACCGTCAGATCACCAGAACAAGGTAGGATCTGCAGAACTAAAATTGTGTGGCTTTATTACCGGAAATTACCTTCCCATTGCTCTTTTAGATCATTTGTCTGGAATCAATTCTAAGGTGTGTTCTGACTCAAAATTTGCCAAAAATATCAAGGGGGCACGAACGAAAGGAACGAGCCATTTTTCATATATAATAGGTTCTGTAGTTTTAAACAGCCTTGTATCTAACCTCAATGCGACGAAGTTCTCACTTATTATTGACGAAACAACAGATTATTTTGCTTTCAAGTAAATTGTTTTTCTTGTTACTACTATTTTCCCATCTGCGTAAGTTGCATTATGAAATTTATTTTTACTGACAAGGAAGAGTCACAACCAAACCTCACTGAATCTTCAGAAAATTAATTCATTTCATTGCGCTGTAAATGACCACAGAGTGTGCAAAGCAATGTTTTGTTCTACACTGGGAATCTCATAGCCTATGTAATGAACAAGAAAGTGAAAGCAGGAATAATTGTTTTGCTACATAAAAGAAGCAAGCATGTGCCTGCTAACAAAATTTCACCTAAGGTTGAAGAAAAAGCGCCACCAATTCTAAATAATTTATTGCCTAAGCGCAAATCCCACTAAATTGATAGTCTAAACTTATATTCCAGTCCTGATCTTAATTCCTGAAAAATGCATTCGTTTTAGACGGAGAGAAACCCTGATCATCCCGTCAGCTCATTCGTTTTCATGATGGAGCTGAAAAAATACAACTTAGTTCAACTTGTGAAAAATACTTCCCAAAAAAAGATACGTGTGCTAGATGAGTTGAATACAAGGTGATAGATAAAGCAAATCTAGTTGTTGAAGAAAGAAGAACTAGGTATAGAAAAGACCGTAAGGAGCACATTCACGTGCTGAACTAGTAAGTGTAGAGCAGAAGAGAAATGCACGTGACAGAAGAGAAATGTCGCCAGCCTAGTTCCCGCCTACTGTGATTCACGTTTGACCTGGAGAAAACTCAGTCGATTCCTTACCTCAACACTTCTGGTGCTCTTTATTGAAGACAAGTGCGGTTATACAACCTAGGAGTATATACAAGGCACGATAAGGGCCACATATTGGTCTAGCTAGAGATTGAAGAGAAGCGAGAAAGTTGTGAGATCGTTTAATCGGTTTTACCTCTCCTACACAAAAATCATCTTCATAACTACGACAAGATTCATACATTTTCAGACTGTTGTGGAGGACAAAACCGCAATGAAAACATTGTCGTTTTCTTCATGTTGCTCTGCATGAGTACGCATATAAGGTCTCGACTCACACTTTTCCAGGGAGCAGCCATTCATTCCTACACAATGACGCTGATTTCAGATAAATAGAATATACCAAGAAGAAGAATGTTGGAATTTATACCCTCAGCGAATGGACTACCATCATGCAAATGTACAAATTTAGTCACTCTCATGAAGGACAAGTTTATCGAAGTTCCAAGCTTTAGTCATGCTCTACGTTTCAGATGGTCGACACAAAATAAAACAAATTCAGCTGGTTTAAACTGAAATGGCTGGAAGTCTCCCAGAAAAAAGAGTGCTTGATGCAGTATAAGTATTTCAGCGATCACCACGAGGAACTTCGTATCATTGGTTTCAGAGAACGCAACAAGTTATCTGAACTGAAAACCGTCCTCCTGGATCTCTTGTATAAGGAACCAATGAAGCTTTCATTCAACGAATTCTAAAACCTACAAAAATTAACTGCTTATCTATCATCTCATCTCGTAAGTTTTTTCATCAACCTGCAACATGAAATAAGAATAAAGAAATTCAATCTTAAGTGTATTCTGGATGAAGAAACTGAAGAGTAACTGAAACTCAATGTTGCTCCGTCAATGCTGGAATATAATTAAATTTCTCTTTCATGTCCAATACAAATTTCTTCGTGCATACTGAAAAAGGATTTGTTTAGGTTAAAATTAGTCAAATATTACTTCCATTTGTTGCGCCAAGCAGTTGCTAAATTAGTGTTTAAACGCCTGCATCGGAACATCTAGGTCCATGTTTAACATATTCAACCTAGCCTAATCCAAAATTCCGTTACCTGTGTTCGTGGTGATTCAGGTTATTTTATGTATTCGTCACAAATGTACGTTTTCTTTCGACTCTCTACGCAGATTTTTTCCCCAATTAGTCACAGTTCATGCGAACAACGGGATGATATTTGAGTGTTGCATTTTTTGTTTGACGGAGATTATGATAAACCACTAATCAATGATTCATTTTTATTATCTTTTACCATTCTTCGCCGAGAAATGATTTAATTTCTGTTACAGATAGAATGGTAGTAAAATGTTTAGACTCTAAGACCACTTAAAGTGTCTTGTACCACTGAAAACATTTTGTAAGAACTTGGCTTGTTTTGTGTGTAGATAATGGTGGATTGCAGTATAAGGGTTTCTCTAGCTGAAACTATGCAATAATAGATTTATCATTTTAATGCTGACGTATCCTGTCGTTAGAAAGAAAAGGTACGACTGTGTTCACTATTCTGGGCATTAAAATATTGTAAATAACAAACCATCACGTAACAAATAACTTTGAGTTCTTTTTGCTTGTGCATACTCCTCACTGTAGTTTCAAACTGTTTAAAACTTGAATAAACATTCATTTTCAAATGATAATCACCTGCATGCACTATTCGCTAGACAGTTGATCCGTCAGTGCAATAGAGGGTGTTTAGAACATGAGGTACAAAATTGCACACCAAGTAGGAAATCACCATGTAAACACTTTTATACTACTAAATTTTTCCGAAAAAATAAGGGTTTTGAGGTATTTTTATGCTCTCTATTTTGAATTTACGTTCCAAACACTTCTATTCTATGAGAGTTTAGAACAATAAAATATAGTTTTGAAGATATTTCGTAAAAAAAGTTTGAGCGAGAACACATGAAGAGCCTTCTAAATGCTAGACCCATTGAATCTGAGGAAGATCTCGCGGCCTGAATTGCACTGGCAGCTAGAGAGATTTCTGAAACGCCTGACATGTTTCCTAATATCCAGAAGTCGTTATGGCTAAGATATGAAAAGTGCATTGATGGAGCACATTTTGTACAATTTTTGTAGAGAAAATTCAAAATAAATATCGTGAGTAATTGTCACTAAATTCGTCCGTTAAAACAATAAACAGCTAATATCTCAAAAATCAGATTTCTTTTTGAAAAATTTCATAAAAAAAAGTATGAAGCTATTTTCTACTTGGTGTGTAATTTTGAAAGTCTTGTTAGGAAACACTCTGTATATTCAATGTGCGTTGAAGCAAGGACAATCATTACAATACTGAAGAAATCAAATACCGAAAGCATTTATCTGCTGTTTAGGCCACTCTGCCCCAGAACGCGTGGCGCAGTGCAGCAAGGCAATACATAGCTGCTGTTGGTTAGGCCACTCTGCCTGAAAGACATCTCTGCCGCTATGAGGTGAAATTATCACTTAGCCCACTCTGCCAGTTTTGACCCCTGATTTGTGGGTTAGGCCACTCTGCATATTTGCCCTCCAAACAATACCCTGATGTCTAATTGGAGATTGCCCTCCGAAACTGCGATTCTCGGTTGTGAATTGTTTGCCATTTCTCGAGCATTAAAGCACCTTTATGAGAACTATCCTTCGTTGCCAGGAGCTGTGATATATACAGACTCTCTCTCGGGAGTTGCCCTGTTGCAAAATCGGAAGGCTAAGAGTTATGTTCATTTAATATACGAGATCCACAAATATGTCAAACTGTTGAATGTAAAATATCCAACTCACATCCAGTATATTCCAGGTCATAAGAATATAGAAGGGAATGAGCTTGCAGATCTGGCAGCCAAGGCAGCACATCAAATCCCGGTAACTCCATTCATTCACTCGGCACAGATTGACAAGGTGAGACAAGTTAGAGATGCTCTGACAGAGGTTTGGCAGAGCCAGTGGCTCAAAAGAGTAAGTGACTTGAACAAAGGTAAATTTTTATTAGAGATCAGAGGCACTGTAGGATTTTGGCCTTGGTCTTCTCATCGTAACCGATCTATAGAAAGTGCAATGACCAGATTAAGAACAGGCCATTTGGGCCTGAATCAACATCTCAATCGATTTAATTTGTCTCAGACAGATAAGTGCTCATGTGGGTATATTGAAACAGTCAGCCATTTTCTGCTACAATGTCCAAAATATGGTGTAGCCAGAACAATATTGGCTGAAAAAGTACAATCAGTAGGGGTTACTCTCTCTGTCAAGAATCTGCTGGGAGGAGGAAACTACTCCTCAGAAATACAATTTAAAATCTTAAATTCAATGGCAAAATATCTAATCTCTACTGGGAAATTAGGTAACTTATAGCTGCTAACCGCTAACTTAAACAAATAAAGTAACATCAACTTCTACAAGGAAGCACCTGCACCATGTTCGTTTGATTTTCTCCAGGTTGCTTGAAAAAAGGACAAAATTTTAATGCAACCAATATTGTAAGGGGAAATTTTCTGAACATCGTGTTTTTCCTTAACATCAATATAACTTTACAGCAAAGAGTATCTTGAATTGCTCCATCCATGCACTCCAATTGTAGCAGTAGAAGTAGTAGTAATGTAAAGTTTGTTCTGTAGAGTAGGGAGTGATAATGGATCATGAAAGTAAAATAATGGCCCACATGTTTTTGACTGACAAGATGCTCCAGGTTGTGCCACCCAGGCTGGACCATCCATCCCCAATATGGCTCTGTGCTGTTCCCATTGAGCAATAGGTTGACTCCACTAACCTTGTATGTTGTGCTAACCCATCAGAGCTCTTCTGTCTTAAAGTGATATCCAGGTTACAAAATAACCGTACAGTCTGTAAAAATCTAAGATGAATTCTCTTTCTGCCAGCAGAAGTGAACTGACCACTTCACTTAAGGACCTGAGGCGCATGGACCAACAGGAACCGGGATCCTCATAAAACAGAAGAAAGAAGAATATGTCTTGAACTGGTCGGAAAAAAAGACTGAAGAACTTTGGTGCCGACAGAAGCAAGGTTATGGTGGGACTGCAAGAGGTGGAAGAAAGAGATTGAGAGGCAAACAAAAGAGTATGGATTGAATAAGTGGAAGCTTAGCATGATGCGGAAGCCTACACTGGACTGGTATATGAAAAAAGAAGCACCTAAGTTTGAGATGTTCTATGATGGTAGATTTGGAAGTCAACTCTTGTTTGCTGTGCAATGTAAGTCATTGAGTGTGAACAGACGTATATGGAGATGGAATGAGAATAATAACAGATTATGTCTGCAGTGTAATAGGGGAGTGGAGGAAACAATTGAGCATTTGGTACTGGAATGTAGTAAGTATGAGCAAGAGAGAGAAAGTTTCATGAATGGGGTGTTTGAGCAGAATGGAGAGAAAGTGTGGTATGCCAGATATGCTTAAGATTGTTATATACTTCTTTTCTTTAGAATCCAAATTTATGATTTTTCAAATTTTTCGTCTTTTCAAAACTAATCTTCGAATCAAAGGAGTTTTTTTCCGAAAGGAAACACGTTTCATTCAATGTGGCCACATCGGTTTACTTGTTATAATGAAAGATGTACACAAAATATGACAATGGGGTAGATGAGACTAGCAAATTTAGGTACAATTGCTACAAAAGTCTTACGCATCTTTTGGGTACGCAGCGATGTCGGAGTATAATGACAAGGTCTCGAATTGTACGTTAAAGTCTTTTACGTGAAGATTAACACAGAGTCAGGGTCTAATACGGAGTGCCTGCCGTATACAAACAAAATAAAATGAAGTGGCACGAAGAGACCTTCTAGTGACGGAATTTCGCTCTATAATGATGATGCCCTAACCCTCGTCGAACCCTTTAAGTAGCTGTCGTACTGCAGGAGTTACCGCAGCTGATTGTAGCCGTTGAAGTTGGCGCCCGCAGAATCGCTGCGGCTACTCATTACCACTCGGCCACGCTGCCACTCGCTCGCTGCTACTCGCTCGATGCCGCCGCTGATCGCCATTGTTTGTTGTGGCTATGGCCCTGCCGCCAGCCTGCTGAGACCGTGGGGTCGATGCCATCTGCGCTGCCACGCTGCCATACCGCTGCCACGCTGGTGCCACGTTGGTGCCACGTCATTGCCACGCTGCCGCTGGGAGCGTAGGTGTTGCCTTCTTTGTAACGGTCGAGCCCTCGCTGCGTAAGCGTTGCTCTCTCTCACGCCGGGTTTATGCTGAGTTGCATGATTCTTTTTTTATAGCAGTCCAGATGTCAGACTCATGTTCAACCGTCCTTACTCCTTTTTGTGGTGAAACTTAACGGCTCGTACTAGGGACATAACATATCCCGCCATCCCATATTTCTCAGCATCCTCCTGGATGTAAAAATGGAAGTTTCCGTCTACTGAAGTCACGCATCTGAGATTCGTACTTCATTGCAGGGGTGAAATTAGACAAGCCTTGAGATTTGTGCTTCTGACGCACTTCTGAATCGATGATCCTGAACAAGCGATAACTTACTGTAGTCGTCGGGACGTCCTATTCCAATTCACTATCGAAGACCTTCTCTCTTGGCTAATGACGTTCTATCAGAGGCCTTCTGAAGACGTTCAAGGGGTAAAAACCACCCTAATAAAATAAATGTCGAATATTCATTCGATCAGTCTATACTCAACCTCCTGCGCGTAGTTACTATGGACGCATTGCTGTCCAACGGTATCTTCTTTATTTTTCTTCGCCGTTGTTGAATTCCTGTCCGGCGAAAATATAGGTGTTCAGGAGAAAATCTAGTCCCTGTACGAGTGATTGCATCGTCGCTGTAGATGGAGGCTGGGCCCGTCGATGATTGCGTCACGCGCAGCTGTGGTCGCGGCGGGCTCGGACAGCTGAGTGGCCCTTTACTCGCAAGGTCGTTTGTGGTCGGCGCGCAGCAGAAGCGTGTCGTGACGGCTAGCAGGCCACGGTGCTCTCACACTCTGCCTCTCGGCCGCTGCGCTGGTGCACTGGCAAGCGGTGTGTGAGTGCTGTTCAGGCCTCCACCTGTCGCTCGCTTGCCCAGCGTGCTTGTCACGGCTGTAGTCGGTCGTTCGTCTGCCTGCCTCAGTTGACACTGAGGTGCTGTAACAACCGTTCTACATTAATTTCAGTGTTTGGCAAATTTTCTTCTCTCGGATTTCTTTAGACTTGTCGTAATCAATTGTGTCCATCTACTCATCCCATCTCCCCCATGCCATTTACAGCCCTGTGTATCATCCTTCGATAGTATTCTAACTAGATCAAAGTAATCTAAAGCAATAAGTTCAAAGAAATCCATTTAGAGAATATTATAACTAACACAAAATAAAATAAATGCAAGGTAAATGAAATTGATGGGAAATACACAATATGACATTCAATATTTCGGATAGTTAGCGGGCTGAAAGAAAAAAAATCTTTACGTATTAGCACACATTCCTGCAGAGGAGTCATGAATGGGTACAAATTTGACACCAAGCAAATTTTCTATTTAATTAATGAGCATTATCAAGGTAAACACATAAATTGCTTTATATAACCCGCATTAGACATGTGGCACAAGAGGGTGAAGCATCCTACTCACATATCACTAGGAAAATCAGTTAATTCTAAGTCGAAGCACTCATCCTAAATTTGCGATATAAAAGAAATGTTAAACACAAGGGAAATGATTAGGAAATATTCTTAATATTAAACATAGTACATTTGAGAATGAAATGAGGTCATTATCGAAGTTTTGGGACGTCCTGGCGAGACTCAAGCAATCATACATAGTTTGGGCGTCTATTTCTATTTCTGAGGGGATATCTAGGAATCGTTCCCTCTTCTCGTCGGTTCGCGCTCGGCATCGTTGGTCGTGGATTCGCGTTCTGCATTGGTGGAATGTCGTTCGTCTCTGCCCCTTGAAGTTCGTCTTTTTCTTCGTCGTTGTTGAAAGGGAAGGCCATGGCGTCGTCAAGATAAGCGCGTTTCACACGGTTCAGGTGCACGGTCTGCTCATTTCGGTCTGAGTATAGACCTTTGATGGTGATGTTATTTTCCCGTCGAGATATCACCCGGAAGGGGCCTCTGAACCTCGTGGGCCAAGCACAATCTACATCGGTGCGACCTGTCACATTCCTAAGCATAATAAGGTCCCCTGCTTGGATATCACATTCCTTGGCCGTTCGATTATAAATGTTTGCGGCAGCTTGCCTCGCAGTTTCCGAATTCTTCCGCACTGCAGCAAATGCTTTGGACAGTCGGAGCGAGACTTCAGTTGAATACTCTTTGTCACATGCGTAGTTAATAGGCTGCTCCTTGAAGATGTCGTGGAAGGGAAGGTTTGCGTCTCGGCCGTAGAACAGAAAGAACGGCGTGTCTTTAATCGCAGTTTGATAGGAAGTATTTACCGCGAGAGTCACAAAGGCAACGCTCTCGTACCAAGTGAACTTATCTTCAGCCGCCAAGTGAGAGATTGCAGTCTTTAAGATACCGTTCATTCTTTCGCAGCAACCGTTCGCCATTGCGTGGTAAGCAGTCGTCGTTTGTGATCTCGCTTTGAGATTTTTGCAGACGTCCTGGAATAATCTATTGGTAAATTCGCTGCCTCTGTCACTGACGATCGTATTCGGGGCAGAGAATTTTCCGACGTATTGGACAAAAGCTCTGGTAACAGTATCGGCGGACTTGTCTGGAAGGGGATAAGCATCAACATATCTCGTAAAATGATCAACTATCGTTAGAAGGTATTTGTTGCCTGCGTAACTAACGGGTAATTCAACAAGGTCAACAGCAACTCTTTCAAGGGGAAAAGAGGTCTCGGGGAATTTACCTAAGGGGACTTTAAATTGACCCTGCCATTTTGTTCGCTGGCACTGTAAACATTTTTTCACATGGTCTTTGACGTCACGAATTTGATTAATCCAAAAGAATTTATCTCTGGCACGTTCAAGAGTTCTCAGGAAACCCATGTGAGCAGACAAATCGTTATCATGGCTTAATTTTAAAGCAACCTTAACTAGAGACTTGGGAATTACTACCTGTACATTACTTCTACCGTTTCTGCGTTTCTTCCTCGACAACCTACATAGGACATTATTATCATCGATGAAGTATTCGTCAATATTAGAAATCTTACAGTTACCTCTATCATTATTATTTATTACATCTCTAACGGAAGACCAATATGTGTCCAAGCTCTGCTCCGAAGCAACATCCTCCAAGCTCAGTGGCTGGGCAGTCTCGGCAGCGACACCTGTCTGCTCGCTAAACGTGGGTCGAGAGCACACGTCGTTGACTGGAGCACCTGCTACGTTATTATCAGAACAAGGCCTAATTCTAGAAGGAGCATCAGTATTAATTTTAGGATCATTCTTATTACTACAGTTGGACTCAGCAGTGTCAACGACAGCATTGACGATTCTTTCGGATCTAGACAAATAGTCTGGCAAATGGTGCTGTGCTCCCGGCTTGTATCGAACAGAGAAGTTATACTCTTGCAGAAGCAGAGCCCACCTCGAAATGCGGTGGTTACCTGTTTTATTAGCAAAAATAAACGTTAAGGGGCGATGATCTGTCACCACGACGAATTCATTTAAGTACAGATATGCATCGTAATGTTTGATTGAATCATGTATGGCGAGTGCTTCGAGTTCCGTTGCAGAGTATTTAAGTTCGTTTCCCTTTAATTTACGACTATAGTATGCTACTGGCAGCTCGATGCCGTCGTGCATCTGGAGCAGTGCTCCTCCGATTGCAATGCCCGAGGCATCAGTGTGCAGCACAAACTCTTTCTGAATGTCGGGAAATTTAAGTATTGGCGCGGACACGAGTTTATCTTTTAAGTCATCAAAAGCTCGCTAATGGATGTCAGTCCACTTAAATGCATTCGTCTTTTTCGTTAGCTCAGTAAGAGGCGCAGCGATATGAGCGTAATTTTGAATGAATTTTCTTAAAAATCCGGTTGAACCAAGGAATCTCTTTACCTCTTTAATATTCCTAGGTCTCAAAGCATCCGCTAAAGCTCGCACCTTGTCTGGTCTGGGAATTAGTCCCTCTGAACTGACTTTGATACCAAGGAAAGTCACACTACTGGCCGCAAATTGGCATTTCTTAAGGCTTAATTTGAAACCTGAAGCAGCTGTTTGAAGCAACGCCTTATCCAAATGTTCGACATGAGTTTCGAAATTCTTAGAGTAAATAATGATGTCGTCAACATAACAGAACAGAAATTTCGAAATGAATGGAGAAAAAGCCATATTAACTGCTCTTTGAAGTGCAGCTGCAGATGTGATAAGACCTTGTGGTGACCGGCAGTACCTGTAACTACCTGTTGGCGTTCTGAAAGCGGTAATATCCCTACTCTCGGGGGACAGTTCAATCTGATGGTAGGAGCTCCTCATATCAAGGGTCGTGAACAAGTTTGAGTCCTTTAGACTTTCGAGGGTATCAGTCATGTTCGGAATAGGGAAAGTGTCTTTCTTAACTATCTTGTTGATAAGACGAAAATCGACCACTATCCTATGAGTTCCATCATTTTTTCTGACTGTCAAAATAGGTGATGACCATGGGGAGTATGCTGGCTCTATAACTTTCTGTCTCAGCATCTCTTGGACATGTTCTTCAACTAGCTGCTTTGTAGCATGAGGGACACGGTATTGGGGTGTATTTATTGGCTCATGGCCCTGAATATCTAATCTATGTACAGCATTTCGCGCATGACCAATCTCGTCTCTCACCGCAAACGCATTCCTATGATTGTTAATCAAATTTACAAGGGTCGTTCTCTGATCTAAGTTCAAATGGGACAGGTCGACATTGTCAATCATTTCATTGAAATCGGGCTCCCGACGTCTCTCTGTGTCACGTATGAGTCTGCTGTTCCCAGCCTCCGCCTGTCGGCTCTGGTCTGGGTGGCACTGAGCAGACTCGCTCGCATGCTCACAACCATGGTCCCTGCGCACCCCTGCCACCGTCTCGTAGGCCTTACGCTGCTTCTGTGCTCGAACATCACTTTCGCTTTCGTCTGAGCCATGTTCCGGCTCTTCAATAGCAACGTCTAGTGTAGCACAAATTTTATTTCTAGGTACAAGAACATTCTTATCGTCATAATTTACAAAGACTATTGGTATGGTACCGTCACGGACAGTGGCTAACGTACGAGGCACTGCTATTCCTTTACATGTAACGCTCTGCTTTAGAACGACTGTCTTTCCATTCATGTGCTTGGGAACTCTCAAAAAGGAATGACATAACGTGCCTCCTTCAACAGTCAGATCATGTGACATTCTTGCGACACTGAATGATGCATCCTCAGATTGTTTCACAAAATTTACTGAATTAGAAGCAGCAACTGATTGAAATGGGTAAACTTTATTGTTAATTCTCACGTGACCTTTCTCATGCTGACTGTATTTTATTTCAACACCGAACCTTTTAAGGAAATCTCGGCCTATTAAGACAGCTCCAGGGAAGTAAGAATCTTCCACAATGATAGCAGAATGGCAATACTCAACATCACCTAGTTTAAATTTCAGGTCAATCGCACCTCGAGTGTGGAGATTATCTCCATTTACAGAACAAAGAACTTTAGTGCATCGTTTAATTCGGGGAGGGGTCTTGAATAACTTATTAATTACACAAGATTTTACAAGAGTCACGGAAGAGCCTGAATCAACGAAGGTTGAGCACTTCCTTTGTTCAACATTTAGCAAAATCACGGGGGAAAAGCTTTTCGGTTGCTGTAATAGTTTTTTGACTTTACAGCAGCGATGTCACCATTCTGATTTGGATGACCATTGAATTTGCGTTGGTAATTATTAAAGGGGCGAGCATTTTTGTGTGAAGCACTTTGCCATTTGAATGGATTCTTAGGCTGGAACGTTCGCTTTTGTGGTGAATTTTATTGACACTTCTCTACCACTACATCACTCTCGTGGGCACGTCTTTTGCGACTCAACAAAGATCTTTCTTCGATCAAAGATTCCTCAATTGATCTCGCTTTATCTAAGAGTTTGGTCACACTCTCAGGGTCAAAATCATGTGATAGTTTTTCACTGATCTTGGGATTCATATTTTTAATGATAGTAGGAATTAGAATTTTTTGTGCATTACTATCCTCGTAGTGCCATTCTTGACCGAACACGTCTTTCCAGCTAGCCAGAACGCGAGTTGTAAATGCATTAACAGACTCATCATTCTCTTGACGCAGATTAAATAGGATTTTATGAACGGTTTTTCTATAATTCACGGCCCCCTTGTAAACAGAAACAAGCCAAGTTTTAACATCTTCCAGAGTGACTAATTGGTCCGATTTAAGAACATACGAATCCCAAGCTTTGCCAGTTAGGGCATTCTTCAAATAACGACATTGCAAGTCTTTATCATTAGTGTAGATATCAACTCTCGTTTGGAAGTGCTTTAAAAATGAAGTTACACAGCCTTCGCCGTTAAATTTAGGCATATCAATTGCATGATTTAAAGTGACAAAGTTATTTTGAGCATTCTCCCCGTTGTTATTTTGGTTATCTTCATTATCGTTCCCTGCCATGATTTCAACAGTTAATTAGGGCAAAATTGGCGAAGCAAAATAGATTCACAATGAACACTGATAGCAATTTAGAGTTTCAAATTAGAAGTTTAAATGCAATATTTCGCACAATATGTTTCCAAATACACAGACATATTTGAATTTTCACACAATAAGTTTCCAAATGCACATAAATAAATGGGTCGTCAATAACATCAACAACAGCAATGAAAATAGGGTCACAATAGGCATAGAATTGGGTTTGAATAGGCACACTAATCATATTAGAAAGGCAAAATGGGTTAAATTGGTTAATGCAAATGGGACGATAAATGGGTAAAGCATCAAAATGGTAAACATGGCACAAATTCACACGAAAATTTTTAGAAATAAATCAATACACTGACACGAAATGTAAATAATGACAATAAATCACACGGGAACACGGGAAATACACAGGTAAATCAATAAATCAATACAATGACATAAATTATGTGAATAGAATGGGTACAATGATGAGTGAAATAAATTTCCTAATGAACAATGGCCATTTACGTTATACGTTAAGTTTTTATTTGGAATAGGTAGCGTGGCAATAGCGGTCCCTTGCGGAGACGTTAAGTTTTAATGGGTTACAATCCCACGGTCGCTGCCAACCATTGTTATATACTTCTTTTCTTTAGAATCCAAATTTATGATTTTTCAAATTTTTCGTCTTTTCAAAACTAATCTTCGAATCAAAGGAGTTTTTTTCCGAAAGGAAACACGTTTCATTCAATGTGGCCACATCGGTTTACTTGTTATAATGAAAGATGTACACAAAATATGACAATGGGGTAGATGAGACTAGCAAATTTAGGTACAATTGCTACAAAAGTCTTACGCATCTTTTGGGTACGCAGCGATGTCGGAGTATAATGACAAGGTCTCGAATTGTACGTTAAAGTCTTTTACGTGAAGATTAACACAGAGTCAGGGTCTAATACGGAGTGCCTGCCGTATACAAACAAAATAAAATGAAGTGGCACGAAGAGACCTTCTAGTGACGGAATTTCGCTCTATAATGATGATGCCCTAACCCTCGTCGAACCCTTTAAGTAGCTGTCGTACTGCAGGAGTTACCGCAGCTGATTGTAGCCGTTGAAGTTGGCGCCCGCAGAATCGCTGCGGCTACTCATTACCACTCGGCCACGCTGCCACTCGCTCGCTGCTACTCGCTCGATGCCGCCGCTGATCGCCATTGTTTGTTGTGGCTATGGCCCTGCCGCCAGCCTGCTGAGACCGTGGGGTCGATGCCATCTGCGCTGCCACGCTGCCATACCGCTGCCACGCTGGTGCCACGTTGGTGCCACGTCATTGCCACGCTGCCGCTGGGAGCGTAGGTGTTGCCTTCTTTGTAACGGTCGAGCCCTCGCTGCGTAAGCGTTGCTCTCTCTCACGCCGGGTTTATGCTGAGTTGCATGATTCTTTTTTTATAGCAGTCCAGATGTCAGACTCATGTTCAACCGTCCTTACTCCTTTTTGTGGTGAAACTTAACGGCTCGTACTAGGGACATAACAAGATGATTGTGGTATGTAATGTATTGTTGGATTGGATCAGGAGTGTAAATTGAATATCATTGAAGAGTAAATATTGAATTTAATGTTGTCAACAACTTTCATAATTTCATTACAAAATTTAGGTAATTGGAACATTTTAAGACGTTTTACACAAATGACATTGTGCTCGCAAATGCTTAGTTTTTGAGATATAGCATAAATAACGTTCAGGTAAGAATAGCATTAACGGCAGTATCAATATGGCTTTTCTGGCGTTTCGCGGACGCGGACCGCGCGAAATTTTTTGGCGGGAATTCTCGGCCTGGGTATGGTTGAGTTAAATTGAGTTATTTTAGGTTTATTTAGGTTAGTTTTTTTGCTTATTTACATGTCCGTTTATTCAATTATATGAACAATGTTCCTGTAACTTCAAATTTAAATATCTCTAAAGCTGGAAGACTTCAAATGATATTGCGTTGGGATATTTGCTGCTACAGCTTTTCTGTTTTTACTCCCACAATTCTAGTTGCAATTGAAATTCTCCATTCATGGTGTCAATGTTATATATCTCTCATGTTAACAGTTTTATACACATTGTTCTAATTGTCAAGTTGGATTTGAGCTGTTTTGGACAGTGTTGTGACTCTCTCTTGACTTTTTAAAAGTGTTCCTTTGGTGATTCTTTGGAACAGAATATTTAATTTCCGTGAGCGCATTAATCTCTATAATGACCCATTCTTCATTTGAATGAATAACAGAATGAAAAATTAATGCTTCTAAACTAGCACTATTGTCATTATAATGTTCAATGCACTCAAACAGAGTTGCAGCACACCCTTTGCATGCATTTTCCACCGCAAGAGCCATACCAAAACCGCCAGCAAGGCTATTCTTACCTTTATCTTATTTTTGCTATATCTCTAAAACTAAGCATTTGCGAGCACAATGTTGTTTGTTTAAAACGTCTTAAAGTGGCTCCAGTTACCAAAATTTTGTAGTGAAATTATATAAGTCATTGACATCAATAAATTCAATATTGACCCTGAGTATAAAGAAGGTCCAAGTGGTCAAAAAATTTACCTCTAAGTGTAAATTTCCAAGTGACTGAACTCAATTTTATTGAACTAACAAAGGAGCAATGCATTTTCATCAACAACATCTATGCTAGAACAAAGAGTTTGAAGGAAGTTTGAAATTAATTCAAACAGAGATTTATTGAAAGAAGCTCTCTGACCAAGAATACTGTTTTGAAAACTGTTAAACATACTTTTTTTACTACATTTTTACATCCAACATAGTTCAACCTACAACATTTTCACTATGATTATTCGTCACATTACTGATGCACCCTGTTCTATTGTAACTTTTAACATTTAGTTAATGTTAAGGAGGAGCTACTAATCATATTTCGAATTTTTGTTGCCTGTATCATGGTAATTTCATTGAAATAAACATCTTTTCTTCCATGCCCTCTCTGGGACAAATGAGTATTAGAAGAAAAGTGTATAGAAGAAAAGTTGTTTATTTCGATGTAATTACCATGATACAGGCAACAACATTTCATAAATTGATTAGTAGCTTCTGCTTACATTTACCCAACATTTTTCTCAATCTAATACAAACAGAATTAAATTATCTTCATTCACTGTAAGGTTATTAACATTTGAAGTTGGTTTCCTTTATGGTCTATATGGTAGGCCTAGATGTTAAACTTATTGTTAGCTTCAAGTGTGCTACATTTTTTTCAACTTTAGTTGTGTGCAATGCAGTGTGATGGCTTGACACAACCAGCTCTGGACTTGAGAATTACAGAGCATGTTGGTCAATTTTAGTCCTTTAACCCTTTAAGGAGACTGTCTGGGTAAAAAAGTCCGTTATTTACGGATGGATTTCTCTGAAATTTTTACAGTAGGTGTGAAATGATGCATAGATCATTTATTATTTCGACGAAATTTTTGTAGCTGCACTTTTTTTTTTGAAAAATATGATAAAATAGGGGGTTTTGTAAAATCTATCTCCTTCTACAGTTTTGAAGTTACAGAACCAGTACTTCGTTTTTAGATTGCTTATATGTCTATATAACCATAAGCAATAGGGAATTTTGATAACTTATTTTTGTGGATTTTGGGAATTGAGAAAAAAAAGTTTATTTTCATTTTTTTTCATGTGGTGTAATTTTCAAAATATTAAATGTATCAAAAAATGCTATTGCTTATGGATACACCTTGCTAAGCCCCATCAAATGGTATATAAACCATTCTCGTATCTCTAAAATTGTGGAAGGAGATAGATTTGAGAAACCAAAATAAAGTTTCCAGAACAACGTATTTTTTCACAAAAAAAATGTTTTTCTTTTTATCTTTTGAACTACTGAGTTTTCTACAATGAACACTTGAGAATTTGTAGCTCTTTTCAAGCCCTTTCGATTGATATAATTTGCATTGCTGTAGCTCCGTAACTCTGGAGAAAAATAAACAACAAAAGAGAATAAGGGTAATTCTTGAAAAAAAAATTTTTCCCCATTTTTCTTTTTTTTTCAACCAAAATATTTTTTTGTCAAGTCAACTCCTTTGTTTTATAGCTCTTTTCAAACCCTTTGGATTGGTGTGCTCGCCACTGCTGTAGCTACGATACTGCAGCTGTCATTGAGCTATGAAGGAAAGCTGCAGTATCATAGATACGGCAGAACAGCTAAATTCTGAAATTGTCAAAAATTATAAAAAAATGTCTAATCAGCGTTAGAATGTTTGGTTTGAATAATGGAAGCACTTTGAGTAGCCCATTAACGAACTATAATGCCATTCCCGCAGAGAAACACGCTCAATTGACCCCCAATAATGAGGGGGGTGGGTTCAAGGTCACTCCACCCCCATCGCTTTTCCCCCCCCTCTGGTGGGCACACTATTCGTAGTAGACGTAAACAAAAAGTACCAATGGAAGCGCGAGAAAATCCTCTATAAGATGCATATAAAAACAGAAAATCAACACATATCCTGATTTCTACCCAGACGGTCTCCTTAACATCAACAAGGACACCAGTGTCCTCTTTCAAATAAATGCAACTACACAAAATTGAAAGCAAGTTTCTACACAACTTCGAATCATCCACTTTCAGAACCCGTTTACTTTTGATCTAGTCACAGAGTTCCAATTTCCCGATTGTTTGTTTTTCTATCACCAATGATGCCAAAACAAAAAAACAATTATTGAAAAAAATTTTCCCCGCTCCAGGAACAAAAATTGGACATTAGAGGGCCAAGTTTTTTTTATTCTTAAAATTTGTGCATTGGACTGCATTGTTCACATGGTCTTTGTGGGCCAGTCAAGATAGCAATAAATTTTTAGTTCTAGATTCATGTTCATCCGACTACTTTGCATTATAGGATTCTCAACACACGCAAGTCAAAAGTTGTTTTCAATAAAAGAAATGAAGGATGATTGATTCTAGTCAATCAAACATGACCCATATCATCTTGTTCATTGGTTACTCAAATGTTTTATAACTAATACCACATTAGCCCTGGTTAATTTGGTACCCATTTCCAACACCTGGGTAAAGTGGGGAATTGCGACAGTTCTTCATTTTCCCAAGGTGAAAAAATCACCGCCTTGCGCAGGGGTTCAAACTGCCGAAACCTTCCCATGAAAGGCAAGTTCATAATTACTCTGGTTCTTGCTTCCTAACAACTGGGAGATTCTAGTTCTTATGATTAATTTCATCAACTCAAATATTTGTGAAATCAAATGATGAGTTAAATTTAATTCTCATATTCACAGAGTTTTGGTTGATAGTTTAGTTAGGTGCAACACTTTTGTTGTAAATGTAAATGTTTTGTAAAATGATTTATTTTTCTCTATAGCACTAGGGTCATGAATTGTACATTAGACCAGAAGAGTTCAGGTTTGATACTAGTTTGGTACAGCTGGTATTTGTTGAAAGAAGTGTAGCTTCTTTGTTGCCTATGGAAAACGGATGATAAAAATAGAAGAGTATTCTTCCATTCCATAAACTTGAACTTTACCCACTTCCTGATAGTTATGATGAAAACTTATCTGTACAACATTTTAGTGCTAGAATGACCAATATACCTAGAGACTTAAGTTTTTGTTACTAACTGCTACGACAGAAAATGTCCCAAAATGTTAGCGGTTGCAGATATCAGACAATTTCTAAATGTGTACAAATTCAGTACACACTTTGCTCCTTTATTAATTTCAACTGGGGTCTGTATGTGTTGGAATTTGTGATATAAATAAATGTGTAATCATTATTGTTGTGTTGCTGAAAATTTTTTTCCATCTGGTACAAGTCATAACACTTCATTTGCATATTGTTGAAAAAAATTTCATTAAATTACCATATGAAGCATATTTTTGAGTTGAGAGTATCATCAAGATGAATATAGTAGTTTCATTTGGGCATGCATAAGGTTTAGATGGGAAGAATTGAAAAATGATCACAGTCATCACATGTTCATCACTTTAACACAATAATTTAATAAGTAACATTATTTAATCATATTTTGGTACCAATTAAAATTTTTGCACAGCACTCATTTAAAATTTCAGATGTTGTTTTTTGACAGATCGTGTGCACTATTTGTGGTAAGTGATTGTCAGAGAAGTCTTTGAACTTGAATATCTTAATAGACTTTATAATGTTGGCCAAAAAGAGTAGTTTTTTGTGCTGTAAGTTTTTGTGTCGTCAGATTTATGCTGAATAAAATAGGAAAGCATCGTTTGAAATAATTTTATTTTTCTGAGATTAAACTACAAAAAAGGCAGGAGTATGCTTGTGAAAGTAAAAGAATGCAACTAATCCAAAAATGAATGATCAAGAGAGTAGAAGTTGAAGTCTAACCTGGAAAAAGTACTCTAGGGTAAAGCACTGGAATTATAGAGTGGCATCTGAGCATTCAATGAAATGATGGGTGACATTGATTGATTGTTGTAGTTGCTGAATTTTTTTGTTGTTGGTGCATTGCTGATACATTTGAGGAATTCATGTTGTGATTCAATTGTAGCAAATAAGGGGGTAGGTATGAGAGCTCCCATTCGTAAAGTTCAAGTAGATTGAGCATGGTTGCTAATTGGTCTGGCAGAGTGCTATTAAATCATATGAAAGAGGTAACAGAAAGTGCAATAGGAGACAAGCCCTTCAGTTTTTGGCATGGTGGAGGATGTATGGAACTGATTTTAGCTTTGAAGCAAATGAAGTGGAAGATACAGTTGATCAGGGAGTGTTGTTTGAAGTTCTTTGAGTGTCTGGTGTGAAGAGCAAGGTGCTAAGACTATGAGCTATTATATTGATAGCAGAGCATATGTGAGAACTGAAAGTATAGTGAGTGAATAGTTGAAATTGCTCATGAGTTGGCATCTGTGGTATGTAATGTTACGTTTGTTAACTATGCATACAGAGGAAAGTTTGTAGTGTTAAAAATTTCGGCTGCTCCGAGCAGAGTATCAATAAAATGCAGCTACTCTGTGCTGATAATTTCGCATTATTAGCTAAGATGAAGAAAATTTGTAGACTGGTAAGAGTGTTTATAAGGGTCTTTTATGGAAAGACTACAGGTGGTTGTTAATTAGAATTAAGACAAAAATTGTTTATCAAAGTTGTTTGTAGTATTCAGGAGTGCTTGAGGCTGCTAACAATGAATTAGAAAAGGTGAATACTAGAAGATGGTAATAAGCGTGGGAAAGTTTGTAAGGAGCTGTAAGGAAATGTTACCTGACTATAAATGCTATAAAAATTGTACTGTAAGGAAATAAGGCATTTTGTTGTTTCATTAGTTGAATATACTTAATCCTCCTTTGTATCTCAATTTCATTCTATTAAATTCAGTTTTGTTTGTTTACTGAATGCTTTTTAAATTTTTTTGGCTTCCTCTTGCAGTAAAGAAAAAATAACTTGATAATATAAATTTAATCAATAAATTAAATAAAACCTGAATAACTTCATAATGCCTGCCTTCATATAAAAGGAATAACCTGTGTGATCAGGACTCTCATTAGGTTAGTCATTTATCTTTTATTTGAAGATGCTCATAATGCCAGTCTTTTATTACTATAGTTCTTATATATTGCAGGATTAAACTATTTGTTGTGATGATGTTGAAATATAGTCAAGATCAAAGGAGTCACATTTTCTTTTCAATTTAGAAGAACATTAATGAGTGACCTCTTTTATTGCTATTGCAGTTGTAGAGTAGGACGAGTTGATGCCATACTTCAGCCTTGAAGGTTATGATTGTTTGTCCTTGTTTACCTTCAGAGCAGCGAGGGTCAGGTGGAGACCAGCGAGTTGGTGCTGGTTGGAGTGCCTGGTAGTGTTGGGGCCACGGATTGACTTCTGGAGTCTGACAGGTGAGCCTTCATGGCCTGCTCTACTTCTTTGATGCCTCTTCTCTAATCCTGTGGCTCCTTAGTTTTTTTTAGTACTGTACTTCTATAGTTTAAGTTTAGTTTAGTTGTGAATTTTCTTCAGCTTCTAGATAACTATAGTAGTGGCCATAATGGTTTGGACAACTAAAAACTAGATGACCTGTCACCAATAACTGCAATGCTAAAAGCTGCATTGAGCTCAATTTATACCTATATGTGAAGCCACACGTCTTACCTAACAGGTATTAAAGTCTCAAATCATTTGGGTGAACATTGAAATGTTTACTGGTGGAGCTGTTAACAGGAGGACGGGGTGCGGACCAAATGCGCGGGCCCTAAAGAGCTCACCGCTTATAAGACCTCTGAGGTGCTTAGGGTAGGGGGCGTGCTCGCACATTATCTCCCCCCTTTAACCAGATAGGTATTCAATTATAAATAAAAAAATAATATTCGGGCGGATAAAAACAAAAATTTTAAATTTTAAACACAAAATCCGCCTCACATGCGTGTAATACTCAAAGGTAATTCTATTAACTCGGAAATACACTGGTACACCTGATATCAAATTTAGTAACAGTACTTAGCTCACGAAGTATCAACACAAACTGCAACACAACTGGGAGTAATCCATAACGCAGATAGCACCGTCCGTCACCGTAAAAAAAACACAACACAATAGAACTGATTATTAATAACGCAAAGCAAAAAGTATAAAGGCCGCTGAAGCGATAAAACAAAAATGCCCTTTACTTCAAAACGTAAAATTAAAGTACTCGGTACAACACCATTACACAGTACATGGTTCGTACTAGACTATAACTTTAAAAGAAACCTGATTTTAAAAGCGATTGTTTTAATAAATGAAAAAATAAATCAATTATTTTACAGCGCATTTAGAAAACATCGAGTTAAAACGTTAAAATTAAATACATGAGTAAAACGCCAGTTAAAACAACAATAGTCATAGACATTAACGCAAAAACAATAATTTAAACCCTTCTTAAAAAATAGTGGCCACTGCCACTGCGGAAAAATACCGCTATACAACCTCAAATCATAAACACTAATAGTCGAAATTTTGGTAGACCCACTCTGAACCTATCAAAACTTAAAGTAAAACTCAACGCACGAAAACGAAACGTCAGTAAAAACAGTAAAAAGCGAAGCGTGAATAACATACGGTTAAATAGTAAACACACATAAATCGCTGTTCAAAGCAAGGCAAAAGGAATGCTAAAATCAAACGGTCAATGATTAATTGGGGAATGATTAGAAGTTAATTAATTAATTCAAACTCACTCAAATTAAAAGTAAAAATTAATTAATTTGTCTTATTCAAACTTTCAAAAGAATTAATACTTAATAATCGGATCAATGGGATTTCCGCAGGAAGTACCGATGATTAATCGAAAGGAAAAAGGGATACTTGCTCCGTAGAGTTCATATTGTTTTTGTAGAGATTATATTCGCAAAATCGGGAATAAGTTAGATCAAATATTCAAATATGACATTAAAACAACTTACGGAAACAATTAATGCCTGTGCCGTGGAACCCGTTAAAAGTGTAACACAAATAGATTATATGATTAATACGATTATAAAAAATCTAAGCGGATTAAACACATTAAAACGCATAAACCTTTAAACGCATAAAACTTTTCAACATGTTCCTTATTAACTTTCCTTATTACATTTTACCCTCCAATTTTCACGGAGTTAAACGCATACAAACAAAAGCATGATTCTTGCATAATTTTCAACAACGCTTTCCGATCTTCAGTCCGAATTTTAGTCGCATTTTCAAATACAAATAAACTCGATTTTCAACGAGTGCATAAATTTTTCCAGTAATATTTTCCAGCTCCTTCTTTTTCCAATATTTCAATTTCAATTTTCTCATAATTTTTCTTATTATTTTCAATCTCAATTTCCAATTCTGAAGCTCTACTGTCGTCAAGGTTTATGTGTTTTTGGTTTTGAGAACAAAGTCGCTGAGGCACCACGCCGTCTGAGCGGAACACGGCTCAACCACGTGTACGCGCCACGTGCTTAATACGCGGTACTTGCCCGTACCCGCTGTCACTCGCACAGCACGCGAAGCTGAAATGAAACGAAACAAAGAAACAATTAGCATGGCCAGATATCAACAACATGAGTTAACAACCAATTAAAAACATAAAGAAATTAAAATTCAGACAGGTAAATAATACTAAGTACGAATCTCATTAATTGAGTTAACAGTCTACTCATGAACCCAATTGTTAAAGCATAAGTTTAGGCAAAGTCCATTCACCTCCCATTAATCTAAAGTATTTACTCTCGGTAAATTCTCGTTAAAAGGAAAGTGAGAACCTATAAATTGAGAACTACATTTTTGAGTCTCGTTCGGGAAATTTCCAGTCACGTGAGTGCTGATTTCAAATCGATTTCAAATTTAATTTAATTTTGCTGAGACAGCAAAAGTGCACCGCCTCATCGACTCGTCAGCCAAGTCAGCGCATGCCTCTCGCCGGCAACGAGCTATTTTTAGCTGCGAACTAATTAAAAATCCACAGGCGTGAGCAAGGAAAACAAAAAAAATAGAACAAATTTTACAAACAGCAAATTCCTCACAAGCACGTATTCACCGAATAAAACTTCGAATTTAAAAACATAACCAGAAAGGTTACTTCAGTTCAAAGAGATTCACCATGCTGCTTTTTGCAGACGAACACTACAATGCAAAATTAGAAGCAAATAGATTATAAGCAAAACGTTTACGAGAATACAATGAAACATAGCAAAAGCACTGAAAATACTTGGTATATACATAAGAAACATACGTAAGAACGTACTTAAAAAATCAAATCAAAATCAATTTTCACGTTAAATGCTTGACAATCAATTTTAATCTTTCAATCAGTTGCAAATTGTCAATTATACAATTTTGGTATTCAAGAAAATAAATTGCATTCTTTTAGAATTAAAACATTTTAAATTTCATAGCACAAAATTTTACTGAACATGAAATTCAGATAGGCTTGTAAAATGACTTTTATGATGCACTAGATCGTTTCAACGTGCTCAAAAATTATTAACTGAAGGATTATTAAATGGAGCCTCTCTCATTGACAAATGACTATGAAATAAATTAAATTTTACTGTCACACTCAAGTACAGATCCTCATCCGAAGGATTTAACAACATTAACAACATTTAACAATGTTTATGACATTTGTGGCACTTTACCATAATCTTTAATGGTCACTATCATAACTAGTTACCTAGTCACAAACTGCTTCACAGTATTACTACCTTCACAGTATTACCAACATTACTGCCTCGTGCCAATACTAACGCGTACGAAATGCTGAGCACAGCTCTCGGCCTTGCGCCGGCGTACAAAAAAAAACATCTGCCTCTGCATCAAGCAAAAAAACATCACACTCACTCGTGTGCGCTGCAGTGCAGCTGCACTGGTAACTTTACTCGATACTCTTTACCAGTGATACTTGATACTCGATACTCGTTACTCTTTAAATTACAGGACCACCACTTGTGGTTACTCAATGGCGCTTATCACCTCTCATCATTCTACATTATTATTCCTCTTTATTATTCCACATTATTATTCCTCTTTATTATTCCTCATTATTATTCCTCATATGGTACTTCTTCAACTCGCCAGCACAATGACAACCGCAATCAACAATGCTAAACTCTGAGCGTCATGGTATCAATGGTATTATTTCCACCACATGAAATTATGAACTGGAATCAGAGCCCCATTGAAAATCAACGGTAACAGCTTCTTCTAAAGCTTACTCACTTAATTGTCTGCGCGAATTACTCAACAGTATTACACGATCTCGCTGGTAAATTTACCTGGTAACATTTAACCATTTTACCAGATATATCCACAGCCTAGTCGGTATCTTCACTTGTTTATTTTCTTCTCTCGCGACCACTATATGCCCCGGCTCTGTTGCTCCTCTTAGCACAGGTAACTTCTCGTTTTATTCATCGCGCGCTATCCTTTAATTTTAATTGCTGTCCACTTAAATGCAGCGACTCATTCAATAATGCGCTATCGATCAATTGCTGTCCACTTAATACAGCGACTCGTTTCCTTACTCTAATGCATGAAAATTGATTTTTACAAAGGTCTTCAGCACTACCTTTGGGCAAATTAGAACGCACCTCCCCCCGCAGCATCCTATCAGACGCAACCAGCAAAAAACTCAAATATGATCTTTAAAAATGACACAATAAATGTCCAAAAAATATAGTCACCTCAAAAATGACCTTTCTGCCCGCAAACAAACAGGGATACTTTTAAAGAGCATTTTGCAACTGACCGCCTCGCTCAAGCACTGGCTACAGGAGGCATTTAAGGATACTTATGTCTTTTTCGCCAACATATCATCGCTAGAAAAATATTCGTGGCAGTCATTGTACTCATTACAGGCGCGCTGGTTACTAGAATTTCAGGCATAGTTACGTTACTAGTTTCGTATCTAGGGATTACACAAATAACATCACTGCTCAACTGAGCTTAACGATTGCTCAACGCAAATTTTTACAACAGTTACTAAATCAATACAAAACTACTTGAAACACTTATAGCAAAACTTCGAGAAAATAGCGCCACTCACTTTAAAAAACTCTCTTAAACTCTTAAAAACTCATGTCTAGGGGTCATTGAACACTCTGCTTGCACTCACTGCAAGTACTGCCTATGTTTGACCTTGACGCCTGCACGCACTGTTATGCGGCATCTCCGCACATGTTATCTGTAGTAGCTTTTTCTGTATCTGGAGGGCACCAATAAGAAGCCGCTCTGTCGAGGCCAGGTGCTCAATCCATCAACATCTTGCCTTCTGTCAACACCTAGCCAAATAAACTCCGCCAAGCTTCAAGTGTTTCCCTGCCCGTACATTTTGGTGGCCCATGTATGTGGTGAACAGAACTCACATTCGCATAAGTGTGCAGTGAATAGCAATTGTACAGTTACTGACAATTTTGAACAGTATTAAATCCTGATGTGTAACGGAGGAAACCATCAACTGTGGCAGCCACAAGAAACGACCATTGTATTCGGCGTCAGCATACCGAAAATTGTGCTACTGAACGCAGACACCCAAATCAGTATATTGCTCCACCACAATTCACCACTCAGAACAAGAGTTTTGATATATGAAGCCAGCGACGAAGTGGAATTAGTCTTCGAGATCAAGATCTGCGCCTTCCCAGCGGCAAATAACCAATAAATGAACAATTGTGCTAATTTTGGAAGTGCTAAAAAACTTTAAGTCATCAACAATTTATTGTAGACTGTGTTGCAATACTTACTACGACAGTGTGACTGGCTGTACCAGAGGAATTGTATCAAAAACTGTAACCAGTGATAAGTGATACGTACTACGAATTAAAAGTATAAATAACATCGTGCAACACCAGTCACGAATATTCCCAGCTCTCCAACCAGCAACAACATCGCAGCAGCAAGGCAACGTGAGCCGCAGCTGTCTTCAGTGTTCACAGTTAAGTCTTTTTTAGGAGAATTTTTTTTTCATCTTTTTAGTGCTGGCTCGCTCTGTCCCCGGGCAGCTGGTTTTTTTTGTTGCATTTCCTGCCGCGGTTTTTTCGTCCGTGCCATTCCCTGTATAGAGCTGCAATGCCTTCTGTAGCCTCAGTCTCATTCTGTACATTGTGAGAGCAAGATCCGGGTGCTACGTATCTGGAATACACGGTTGACACCTATTTACCTTCAAATTATCGTCGTAAGTTTCAGATTTTTATGGTAATTGAATAGGGGTGTTAGTGAAAGTGTCAGAAATATTTTGATGCTAAATTTTGAAGTTTTAAATTGAGATATATTCACATTTCATTGCTGTGAGGCAGCGATTTTTTTTAACGCCTTTGCGAGAGTTTTATCGTGAGCAGAAGCAGTCACGTGGGCACTGTGTGATATTGATGACCAGTCACAAGTGTTATTGAGGTGTTAAAAATTTAAATTTTTTGGATAAGAGACGCTACTTCTTGTTTTTCAATTAGATTATTGGTGATAAAGTATTGATATTATTGATGTATTATTTTATGTGTGAAATTCATTAATTTTTGTGTGTAGTACTTGCATTTCTGTGTTTATTATCATTCTCGGAGTACGATATTAATTTTTGAATGAGTTTTCAGTAAGTTCTGGTGTTGAACTGTTAATTTTCAGGGAGATAGGGAATTATTAAATGACTTAAGGAAATACGACACATGTCGGATTTTTCTGATTCTTTGGACAGTGAGGACGAAGTAGTACGAACTAAACCTACTGTAACTAAATACGGACGAGTGAGTAACCCAGTAGTTAGCAAGATGACGACTCCTAACACAGCGACTCCTAACGCAGCTGGACCTAGTAATGCTAACACGGCGCAACTTGCACGTGACATTGCTGCAAATATAAATGTACCCACTGTTGGAACAATAATGACTAATGCGGAGCTTCCGACGTTCCGTGGGAGACGACGTGTCCATGATGGAGAGTTCCTAGAAAATAAGACGTTCTCGACCCATATCCAAAACCTCAAAGCCTACATGACCTTGTTGCCAGACGCCACGAGCGACGAACGACGTAAGGAATTTCTAGTACGATCAGCAAACAAGAACGTAGGCGACTTCAATAGTGTAGTAACGAAGTTAGTTAATACCGATTTAAATTATTCTTTTGATCAGGTCGTTCAGATACTTGAGGACATTTACGTTTCGCGTGGCGAAAAAAGTATACATGCATTGGCTTGCGACCTAAACGAATTACAATTAGTTAAAAATAATGCACTCGCTGCGCAGATCGTGAATGCGTTTTCGAAAATAAGGAAGCTAACCGAGAGTATTTTAAATTCAAACTCGCTAGGCTGGCAGCGTCACGCATATTTTCAAAACTGCACGAATCAGGCTGAGTTAAAAAAATTTGTAGGCGACAGCATGTCGTACAGTTTGGCTTTATCAATTTTAGGTCCCCTTTTTGATGAGTCGTTCGCTAGGAAAATTTTTGAAACACAATTTTCCACTGCCGAGGAGCTATTGGCTAAGTTAATTTCCGCAGTGCGAAGTCAGAGCGAGTCAAAGAAAATTCTCGCGCAAAAGTATCATGTCAGGCAAGACAGTGAGAGTTACGTAGGTGAGGTGGCTGGTGAATTTGAGGAAGTTTTGGAAGAACCAGATCAATTCCAGGAGAACGAGGTGTACTACGGAAGTGTCGGAAATTACCGTAGGAATTTTCGGTCAGGAGTACGTAGGATTGTTCCTAGGCCCTGGATCAGAAACCCTCGTATTAGAGGACGAGAGTTAAACAGTTATGTAGGTGATAGAGGAAATGGATACTTAGAGTGTAACATGATGAAATCAGACAGTAGTAGTTCTGGTTCTGGACAATTCGGAGGAAATTCAGGAACGAAAAAACCCGGTTTCCCGTACTGTAACTCCTGTTCAATGGTAGGGCACTTTGATTGCCGACCTCAAAGAGGTCAAGTTCAAGGAGTTCAGAGAGGATGTTTTGCCTGCGGTGGAACTCATGTAGTAAAGAACTGTAGAGCAAGCGGTTCGGAGATCCGTAACTATAGGGCGTATTTACGCGGTAGGGGTAGCACGAACCGTGGCCAAAGTGAAGTTCATTGGGCGGAGAGCAAGTCAAGCGATTTTTTAAACTAGGTGAAGGTAGTAAGGAGGATTTGAAACAGATTGAGCCCGAGGTATTTAGCGGTAACAACCTCGTTAAACTAGAAACCGTGGCAAAAATTCCAGATACCACCGAAATAACCAAATCGTATGTTGACCCATTATTTAAATGTAAAAATAGATATAACTTGTTGCAAGAAGAAGAGCTTGAGAATGATCATTATCAAGGCAAGACAGTCGAATCCTATTTTTCGGTATCCGTTGTAAAAAAATATTAACAAAAATGCTGGATTAGTATCATTCAAGGATTGTAACAAACCTACCATTATTCTTAAAAATAATGACCAGTATTTAAGCGCTTTGCTTGACAGCGGCTCGGAGAAGTGTCTTGTCAGTTACAGACAGGTAAAAAATTTGAGCGAAGACATAAAACCGAGTAAATTGAGAGTAAAAGGCATCAACGGGAAGAGTGACGTCACAGGTGAAGTAGAGTTATCTATTAAAATTCCCGGCACTGATAAAGTAATTAAAACAAGTGCACTCGTTGTAAAAGAAGCTCGATTTAATTATGACCTGATACTGGGTCGAGATGTATTAAAAGATGCCATTATTAATTTTAAAAATAAAGAACTTCTTTGGAATAACATTCCAATTCCTTTTCAAGATTTAAATATGGAACCTTTGTTAAGCAGAGAAATAGTGATGCGAAAAATAAGGAATAGTGACTGTCTATTGTCAGAGATCGCTGTTGAGAGGAAAAGCAAGAGGCATTTAAAAACTGATGACTGCAGGAAAAAGAGTCCAGCGAAGGCTGAGGCACAGTCAACGAGTACGAAGCAATTAATCGTTCATTGCAATCAGGCTGAAGTACCTGGTAATTCACTTAATGTGATTTATGGCTTCCTTAAGAAACCAATTGCAGGAGAATACATGATTTTTAAAAGACGTCTTGATAATGGTGCTCTTATAGCTGACTCAATTGTTCAAATAAATGAAGACGGTGTGGTACCGATTATGGTTTTGAATCCAAGTGATGAAACAGTGTATCTCTCTGAGAATTCTATGCTATGTAATGCGGAATTAATAGAAGCTAATGAGATTGAGAGCGAAGTATTTTTAACAAATGTGGAAAAAGCGCTCAGAGACGCGAGTGAAGTTGAAGTAAATTCTGTCGCTGGGTCAGATACGACGAAAGTTAAATCGACATGTGGTGGAAGGAATGCCATTGTTAATAGAAAACTTGAGTTGGATGCTGATACTCGTGGCAGAGGTGAAATTCTTGTTGATGATAAGGAGATAGGGTTTAATGCAGAAGTAAATGCAGGCCAAATAAGTGGAGAAAGTGGAGAAAAGGAGTTAAGACGTGACTTGACGGTGAATGATATTTCATGCAAGGAAGATGACGTACAATTACCTTTAGTTAATTTGTTAAATAAGTACCGTGATGTAGTAACTTTGGAAGGCGAAAAAATAGGTGTAACGAATATCTTGAAGCATCATATTCAGTTGAAGACTGATGCGCCTGTGTTAAATTTAGCTCCCTACCGCATACCTCACAAGTACCAAGAGGAGGTAATGAGAATAACTAACGATATGCGCGATCAGGGAATAATAGAGGAATCGTCCTCTGACTTTAATTTCCCTGTCATTATAGTTAAAAAGAAATCGGGAGATTTACGGCCCGTTATTGATTTCCGTGCTTTGAATAAAGTTTTAATTAAACATTCATATCCAATTCCCCGCATTGACGAAATTTTGTCGACCTTAGGTAATAACACGTGGTTCTCTAATCTTGATCTGCGCTCGGCATTTCATCAAATTGAGTTAGAACAAGAGAGTAGAAAATACACGGCATTTACCGTAAATTACCGTAAATATCAATTCTGCCGTGTACCATTCGGTCTTTCAACGTCTCCGGGAATATTTCAAAGAGTAATGACATCTGCTCTTGCACCCATTCTGGGTAAACTAGCTTTCGTCTTCCTAGACGATATCCTGGTGTTTTCAAAAAATAAAGATCAGCACTTGGCTGATATAGAAACTGTCCTTAAAATGCTGCGATCCGGTAAATTATCCTTAAAGCTTGAGAAATGCCATTTTTTTAAAAATGAACTTGAATATTTGGGCCATATCATTGCCGCAGATGGTATTAAGTGTAAATATTCACAGAAACTACAAAACTGCCGAGCGCCGAACAATGTGAAGGAACTGCAACAGTTTTTAGGTTTAGCGAATTATTTTAGAAATTTTTTACCCAACTTTGCAGAAGTAGCTTACCCCTTGTACAACCTTTTGAGGAAAAATGTAGTTTATACTTGGACAAATGAGTGCCAAAAAAGTTTTGATTTCATGAAATCGTTGTTGACTTCCGACACAGTTCTGAGACATCCTGACTATACTAAAGACTTTCATGTTTTTACTGACGCTTCCAATACAGGAATTGGGGCTGTATTAATGCAAGCGGATGATTCAAGCGACAAAATTCTAAGACCTATAGCTTACTATAGTAAAAATTTGAACTCAAGCCAGCGAAGGTATGCTACTACCAAAAAAGAATTCTTCGCAATTCATTCAGCTTTAAAACACTTCAAGTATTTAGTAACTGGGTACCCCGTCCGGGTATACTCAGACCATAAGCCTTTGGCGCCACTTTTTAATAAAAAACTTCCGGACGACACGAACATGGCGCGCTGGTGTATAGATGTACATTCCTTTGATCCTGTTGTAAAATATCTACCTGGTAAAGAAAACGTTGTGGCAGATTACCTCAGCAGATTACCTATTAATAACGAGAAATTAAATCTTAAAGAGCTAAATTCTTGTGATGATTTGGAAGTCGCATTTGAATCAGAAGTTTGTGTTGTGGAGACTCGAGCACGATACAAACGCATGACAGGAAGCGAGGTAGTTGACCTGCCTCCGACTCGAGACGATGCTGACAGTGCAGCAGACAGAGACGCACGACCGGCGCTGATAAACTACGTACCGACAGAGTCTGAGATATCTCGGACGATTAAGGAGTTTATCGACGAACAAAACAACGACGCGTTTTGTATAGAAGTTAAGAATGCTTTATTGCATGACAGTATTTCGACTATTACTGACTTGGAAAATTTTTTAATTCTGAATGATATTCTTTACCGACGTAGGGAAATTGATAATAGACCAAGTACAATTTTGACTGCAGTCGTTCCTAATTCACTAATGAGTAAAGCTATTCTGGCTATACACAGTCTATACCACGTAGACTACAAGCATACCTTGTTCAAATTTAAGTTAAAATATTGGAATCAGTTAGAAAAAACAATTGTGCGCAAATTTGTTCAACATTGCGAAGTGTGTAAAATTATTAAAGCAAGACCTTCAGTTCCAATTAAAATTTTGACAGCTCCGATTGCTAAAGGGCCTTTCGAGGTCGTTTCAATAGATCTTTTAGGGCCACTTAAAGTAACTGATAATGGGAATAAGTATATATTGGTAGTAATTGATTTGTTCTCAAGATTTTGTCGTTTATATGCAATTTCAAATCGAAATACTGAAACAGTGATTACTTGCTTAAGCAATTGTTTCTCGCTCTTGGGTTACCCTAAGACGCTCATTTCAGATAATGCTCTTGAGTTTAAATCAGTGGCACTCAAGCAGTTTGCAAAATTACATGCCATTACAAAAAAGGAAGTTTTGGCCTACAGCCCACATTCTAACGCCATTGTAGAGCGCAATAACAAAAAAATTACGAATCTTTTGAAATTATATGTCAATACACTCGTCCATGCAGAGTGGGACCAATTATTAGAAGTTGTAGAAAATGCCTTGAATAATTCTTTAAATTCTACTATTGGCGAAACACCAAGCTATGTAATGTTTAATCGCGATACGTGTGCTTACTACCAGGCCGAGAATTTTGATTCAGTCATTTACAATTTTGATGAAGAATTAGATTTAGTGAATATTAGAGCTAGAGAAGCCGTTCGAACCGTGGAAAATATTCGAAATTTAATTATTAACAACACAACAGAGCGAAATCTCTACAGAAATCTTAAGCGGCGTAACAAGGATATTAACATAGGGGATCGAGTACTTTTAAAGAATCATAACAAGACACATAAGCTTCAATTAACTTGGATTGGGCCTGCGATCGTCCAAAAAGTTAAGCGTAATTACGCTGATATCAAAGTTGGATCTAAAATTATTCGAAGTAATCTTAATCATCTTTTACCACTCAAAAAGGTAAAATCTGTGAGTTAAAAAGACAAATTCATTGGACTATATGACGTTCTAACTAATCGACGAGTAACGAATTACCCTTTTTACCGTTGTTTTACTGTTTATCAATAATGTTAAGGAATATAATCATAATTTTAGAGGCATTTTTCGCTATATGCAAGATGTTTGCGTTCATCGTAATCTCAATAACCAATGCGTTGTATTTTTATATGTTAAGCTTACTGTTGCTTTATGCTCAAGTAATTTGATGTAATGTTTAAGCATTTAACCCAGAGGAATTTGTACTGTCTCGTTTAGCTGTCGCTAAGACGTTTCATTAATTTTTTTCTCAAATTCACTCAGACATTCGTATTGCTAAATTGACAGTTTTAATCATGAACGGATGCGCCGACGGCGAATTGCATATCGCTGAGGTTGCTGTTCACCTTGCGAGATGGGTTGTTTTGACGCTGCGGCCGTATGCTGCAGTCTCGCGCCGAGCTATTTTTTGTTCCGTCGGAATGTCCGGCGATCAGCAAATTTAGATTGCATTCGTGAGAAAGGTGTCTTGTCACCGGAAATATTTTTTTTTCAATACGATCAGCGTTTATTTTCTTTATGCGAGACTATCGTGGTTGTTTAATGACTGTTGTCAGGCAACCGAGATCTGATACCAAATTATATGTTGTATTTATTTTTATTTTTTGCAACGGCCATGCTAATATTTTCTGTATCTGTTCCTTGCAGCGCATGCGCGGGACGAATCATCCATGGCTGAAGCGTTCGAGGGCGAGGCTGTCGCGGGTGCGGCGACGACTTTCGCTGGAAATGACGATTTTCTGGTCATCTGTACGACAATGGCGTTTGACCAAAAGTTTAATAACATGGAGATCGCGCTGATAGTGATCCTCATCCTATTTTCGACGTTAGGACTCGCCATGATTCTTCATTGTCTTC
The DNA here is from genome assembly GCA_030386875.1 of Morinoia aosen. NCBI lineage: Eukaryota > Metazoa > Arthropoda > Malacostraca > Amphipoda > Talitridae > Morinoia > Morinoia aosen. The sequence goes on along the minus strand of CM059576.1, from coordinate 13,970,206 downwards.
GTAGGAGAGCAACGATTTTACTTAGTCTACGAGATCAACGTTAAGAACTTTAGTGATACATTTGCCTCAAGTTGGAAAATGAGAAAGTTGAGAAATTTTATTGAATTCGTTGAAAATTTATTAATCAGAAAATTTATTAATCAGAAAATTTATTAATCAGAAAATTTATAAGTGTTAGATTTTAAATTATTTGAAAGTCTGGCGCGCAGTGGTTAAAAGAAATGCAAATCGCATGAAACACGCGATAAAATATGCGCGCAATGTTCTCTTTAATCTATTTTTAAAACTATTTACCCCATGTGTTTAATTTAAGTATACTATTTTTAATATTGACGCAAAATTTTTAATTAGCAAATCCTTTATTTGTTTTTGGTGTTAGAAGTGACAATAATAATTTGAATAAGTTGTGTTTTGATTGCATTATTTTTTTAATTGTGTGACAATTCGAAAGATTGCGTATTTTTTTTAAAAAAAATGATTCAGGGCGATTTCTTATTTTTGTTTTGTTTAAATTTTTCTAATAGGGGTATTATGCGAAAACGCAAAAGGTATTTGCGAAGATGCAATGGGTAATTATTTGTTAATTGATATGGCGTAGGTTGTTTTAAAAATATTAAAATGGCGTTTCAATATGAACCTTTTTACACCGTTCTTCACGGCTGTCGACGTGCTGGTTATATTTAAAGCACGGTAAGTCAGTTGCTTTGCTTCTTTGCATATTTTTGATTGCTTTGCTTTTTGCTTTTAGCTATTAAGTTTTTTTTTGATGATGACATGCCTTAAATTTTGTGGTGAATTCGTACTAAACGTGATTGAATTTTTTTTAGGGGTTGATTGAGGTAACATGTTAAGAATTTGAACAAGAATTGAAATAAATAGGGTTTTCTAAACTTTTTAGTTAAATGCGGGTTGTCTAACTGTTGAATTTTTTGGGTGTACTAAGTTTATTTTTAGTGTTTTTTTTGGCTTATTCCTTAAGCGGGTTTTGGCGCTCGAATTATTTTGCCATGTGGATAACCTAACTAATTCAGCAGGGGGAGAATCGGTAAAAAGCATTTTTTTATTTAGCATGCTTTGGTTCTAGCTTTAGTTGTGCGTTCTATTAATCAACGTGTTTTTTGCGTTTTTCTTCCTCCGCGTTCTAGTTTTTAATGCGTTGAATGCGTTACCTATAGTCTAACTGCTTGCGTTTATGCTATATCTTTTTTGGTGATGTAATCGGTTCTTGTGTTTTACTATGCGTTTAATGATGTATCGAAGTTTTTTTTCACGACAGGTTGCGTATATTGTTCGCTGGAAGCTACCTTGTTTTTGCTTGTTGTGCTTGAACTATATTAAGGCTTGGCTTGATAACAACTGTTAATTTCTTTTGCTTTTGGTAATATAAATTGCGATACGGTTAACGTAAATTAATGTACAACGGCTACGAGCGATTTCGTAATAGCTCTTTTTCGTTTGGAATTGTCGTTTAAATTTTTTTTCTCAATTAATTTATTGTCAATTCTTGAATTGGGCTTAAGTGATTGCTTTATTTCTGCGAATTCTTGAATTTCGTTTAAAAAGTTTTATTTTTGTGTGGTGCTCTCCAAAACTTTCGGGGGGGGAGCTATATGCGGCATCTCCGCACATGTTATCTGTAGTAGCTTTTTCTGTATCTGGAGGGCACCAATAAGAAGCCGCTCTGTCGAGGCCAGGTGCTCAATCCATCAACATCTTGCCTTCTGTCAACACCTAGCCAAATAAACTCCGCCAAGCTTCAAGTGTTTCCTGTGGCATCTCCGACGGGCTATTGCAAAAAAACTGCGTGACAAAAAATCTGCCTGAAACTGCTGCTGCACGCTCTCTGTCTCATGCGCAATGAATATCTAAACTGCAACAGTACTGTAACAATTATAACAATTAATGATTGCTTTACTTATCTTAAATAGTAGGTTTAGTTGTCGTTGTCGAACGATGTCGCGGCCTCTGCAGTCGTTGGAAGCGATGCACCGTTACTGCTACGTCCAAAGCACGAAAACAACGCAGCTGTAGTCGGCTGACACACCTCGTAGATGTAGTTTTAGGTCTGTAGCCGCTTTTTTCGTAGATCTCTGAAGCTCTCTGTAGACGCTGTCCTTATTCTCAGTTTCGTGTAGCTCTGACTGTCTCTTCATAGCCTCTTCTTAGTAGTTATAATTCTTGTCGTCACCAGACGATCTTCTGTCTTGATTTCTCTGTAATTATCAGTTATCTTCTCCGCCGTGTTGATTTAATGAAATCACTGGATCTTCTTCTTTCGTCGAATACTATATCTTCTTGACTTCTCAATTATATCTTCTTGAAATTCGTGGGTCCGTCAACTCTCTGGCCACCAAATATGCAGGCAGATGTTTTTAATACGCTGGTTACGTTGGATGTTTACTGGTGGAGCTGTTAACAGGAGGACGGGGTGCGGACCAAATGCGCGGGCCCTAAAGAGCTCACCGCTTATAAGACGTCTGAGGTGCTTAGGGTAGGGGGCGTGCTCACACACAAAACACAAGTTGTAAACAAATACATTCAAATAGTTGAAATTTTATGTCGTCAAAAATGTTCAGACAAATATAGAAACTGAATAAATATTTTAAATGTGCTATTAAGATGAAATATAATAAACTAATCACCAATTTAATATTTAGTATGGTACCCTTTATTGTCAATATTGGCTTGACATCTTCTGCTAGAAGATGTCATGTGTGTATAAATTGAGCTCATTGCAGCTTCTAGTATTGAAGTTATTGATGATAGTTTATCAAGTTGTTAGTTGTCCAAACCATTATGGCCGCTACGGTATGTTCAAGATTTGATTGCGTGTGTAAGATTATTTAAGGCCTTTAAGTTATTCTCAATTCTTTAATTTCATTTATAAAATTTTAATTTAATCCTATTTTTTTTTTTGTTTAGCTATTTTGAATATTTGCAATAGTCAATAATTCAAGTTACTACTTTTTATCTATTTAATTTTGAATTATGATTTCCAGCTGATAGAAATTCATGAGTCTTCTCTTGTGTAGCCTTTGGGATTGCTAACAAGTCACCCATTTCACAATTTTGTAGTTTTCCTTCATCTTCTGTTATATTTTCCTCATTCATAAGGTTTGCTGTCAATGTTCCTAAATTATAGACTGTGTAGTTGATCTATACTGGTCTTGTGGAACCTTCAGCATTTCTGTTTGAGGAGGCCGACATTTAAGTGTTCTACTAACAGTAAGGGAATGTCAGGCTGATGTGCCTGATAGATATGAACCTTGAGGCTCGAAAGTGGCTAAGAGGAGTCAGTGGCATGGACTTCAGATGGAGTGTCTGAGGAGTATGGCTGGGGTGACATTGTGGGATAGGTAAATCAATGAGGTGAGGAGTATGACGAATGTGGGAAGGGTGGCAAAAAGTGCGAATAGCTGTATGTTGAAGTGGTTTGACCATATGGGGAAGTCAAAACGGATTTGTTGGGGGAAGGAAGCAATGAAGTCGGAAGCACAAAAGGAATTTTAGAGGTTAGTCAAAAACTTGATAAATGAATGGAGTTGAAAGCACGTTGCACCATCATCTCAGAAGATGACCAACAGTTGAAGATGAGTTTATAATGATTGTATAAGAAGTAGTATAAGTAGCTTGTAATCTCCACTCGGTAAAAATCTCCATTGGGTAAAAATCTCCGTTTGGCACAAATCTCGATCTAGCATTTGGTACAAATCTCCATAGGGCACAAATCTCCATTGGGTAAAAATCTCCGTTTTTGCACAAATCCCGATCTGACAGTCACAAATCTCCATTTGACACAAATCTCCACCTGGCATTTGGCACAAATCTCCATTAGGCACAAATCTTAATCTCCCATTTGGTACAAATCTCCATTCGGTACAAATCTCAGTTTAGCATTTGGTACAAATCTCCGTTTGGCACAAATCTCCATCTGACAATAGGCACAAATCTTCATCTAGCATTTGATACAAATCTCTGTTTGGCACAAATCTCCATCTAGCATTTGACACAAATCTCTACTCGGTACAAATCTCGATCTGGAATTTGGTACAAATGTGACAGGCACAAGTCTCCCAGGGAAAATTTTTACTTAAACTAAATTAGCATACTGGATAGTAACGCCAGTTTTTTAGTGAAATAGTCTTGAAAAGCGAATGAATGATCAATAGAAGGGATCAAATTATTCAAAAATGAAATAGGTTTGATATTAATACAATCAAGACGCAATGAGATTTTTATTAGAACAAATACAAACATCGTGAAATATTCGAAAAAGATCGAAACGTTCCACGTCTCACGATCATTACCCCAAATCACTGAATTTGGCAACATCGCGCGTGTACAGGGTGTGCCAAAACCTGTGCGTCATCACTGTCTACCATTCATGTACTTGGTTTAGGTCTTTGTTTAATGACAAACATAATACAGCAAATCAATGAAAAGAACGTTATATGACATATTGACAAATGTCATATAAAGAAAAGAACGTTAAATGACATATTGACAAATGTCAAATAAAGAAAAGAAAAGATTAGATTATTAGTTAGTTTAAGCCTCCCTATCCTCAAATGAGATCCAAAAAGAGGAAGAAGAAGGCACCATCTAGTATGGAGTTGAGGGAACGTGTAATCTATGCAGAAAGGGCATAGAAACAGTAAGATTTAATGTTATAGATATCTATAGAGTTCAGAACGCCTCATGTTCACCAATCAAGATTGTCCAATGTATATGGGCTGTGCATCAGCATCAACCCCTGAGATAGCAGGAGGGGCAGATGGGTCCACTGATGTGCCTGGAATGGCAGTAGAAGGCCCTATCAGGATTAGATTAGTCATTAGTTTTAGCCTCCGGTCCCATCAGGAATGGAGCAGGAGGGGCGTGTGCAAGAGGATCTCCCATAGGAGCAACACGAGTGGCCCGAGATAGGAGCCCCTGTGATATTTGGGCAGCCTGAGTCACAGACATGGAGTGCAATTTAGACTCTAGGGTACTGACCCTAGTTTCAAGCCCATGCCCCTGTGTTAATATCTCATCCAGCTTGAGGAAGATTGCAGAAAACGCCTCTCCCAAGGTCAGCTGATGTTCGTCGCCATCATATCGCACAGGGAATCTTCTGTCCGAGCGGGGAGATGCTTTGTCCCCTTGGCCACCAGGTGGGCTTGGTCTTTTGATGCGAGGTACGTCCGTGAGCCGAGCACCCTTGAGCCCCTCTTCTATCTCAAGAGTTATTGAGGGGCTGACAGGAGCTGTGCTCTGAGACTGGGTCGTCTCCTGGAGTAGTCGCTCTTCCAGCATTTCTTCTGGTAGTGGAGCATCAAGGTACTGTTTTACAACTCGAAGATTAGATTAGTCGTTAGTTTTAGCCTCCCTACCCAGCAACAAATGCGATCCAAAGAGAGGAAGGAGGAAGGCACCATTTAGTATGGAGTTAAGGGAACGCAGAATCTCCGCAGGAAGGCATAGAAACAGTAAGTTGTGAAAGAAGATCATGAAACAAGACCCAAGTTGAAGAGGCAAGTGGTAGGTGCTGAAAAACAGGACAGCAGTGAACCGAAAAAAAGGTTGCCATTAACATAACAATAACATTTTATTTCAGCAAAAAGGCCTACCTAACTCTCATCTCTGGCCCTGTCATTGTCCCCTGGGAGCGCTAGCTCCCATAGATACAAAAGTTGTATTCCCCTGAGGGGTTTACAACTCGAAAGCAAATATTGGAGTCAAATTGCGGACAGGCAGATGAGAAATTGAAAAGTCTAGAGCTGCCTGGTCTGGAGAGGCGGCCTGACGGGCTAGAGGGGAGAACAATCCTCGTCAGGTTTGGTACCTCCTTCTCCCCCTTTCTTCCCAGTTTTGGACCCGGCTGCTGGCATGGCTGTCGGCAATTGTTTGAGTTCAGCTATGAGATCACTGTGTTTGACCTCGGGAAGTTTGCAGGTTGGTTGTGCTGTATAAGATGAGAAAGATGTTCATGAAACATCATCAAAGTTGAGTAAGAAAGTAGTAGGTGCTGAAAAACAGGAGAGCAGCGAACCGAATAAAGATGGTCCGTAACAAAACAAAAACCTAGGTTAATTTAACAAAAATAATAATAATAAGTTTAATAAGTTTAGGGTTACGTTTCCACCAGGGTCGCCAGCAACTTGCAACTATGGACCCCCCTAGCTTCAGCTAGGTAATCACACATAGTTTGTAAGGAAATCACACAATGCAAGGTTTTCAAAAGTTTTTGAGGGAAGAGTACCCCTTTGAAAAGTTTTTTTTATTATTGAACCTATAGTAATTAAATTTGGTATACAGATAGGAAATCCAATTTAAAATCATTTTTCATTCATGACAAAATGCGATTTTCCTCATAGAAAACGAGATATTCATAGAAAACGAGATTTTTTTTTCAAAATGTATCTCCTCCTACAGTTTTTGAGCTACAGTGATGATTTTAGTGTCATTGTATGCGGAAATACTTGTAAATTTCAAAAACTAACTTGGCATTCTCCAAACCTTAGTTTGAAGTTGAAAAAATTGAAAAATTCAAAAAAAGGTAATTTTTTTCAAAATTTCACACTTTATGACGTCACAACTTTTGATCGAATATGAATTTCCGAATGGCTTTTTAGTTTTTGGAATGCCCACAAATTTCTGCATCCAATGACACCAAAATCATCACTGTAGCTCAAAAACTGTAGGAGGAAATACATTTTGAAGCCCCACATTCCGATCTTTCAAAAAAAGGCATAACAGGTAAACAAAGATATATAAACAATTTTAATTTTTTTTTTATTATTTTTTATTGGGTCAGCTAGGACCCTTGAAATCATTATACAGTAAAAAAGAGACATAGAAGAAGGCATAGCAACGTGAAGCCGTGAAGAAAGAGCCAAGGGGGAGGTGTAACATGATAAAATATCACTTCCCCTCCCCTCCCCCCCATACTTCAAACCCCCGTAGCGGGCGAACCAATGAACGTACGAACTTCATTTTTTTACAGGATGTACCTGACATCTTACCCTTCCTACTGCAGCTAAAACCCAACATCTCTAGAAAATTCGACATTTTTGGGGTACACTTCCCTTAATTTGGTAACGTAACCGAAGACAAGAACGTAGAAGTCTGACAAAGATTGAGGCAGGAATGGAATCGTATTCCGTTCAGAAATTGGTTGATAAGGCCTCGCTTCCTTCTAGCTTGCGAGTGTTCGTAGAGAGACTGAAGGTACCGTTTTCAAGTATTGAATGGTACCTCCAGAAGGGTAGGAACCTCGGACAAAATTAGGAGTCAGATGGGCGCTCAACAAGAATTTAGCGGGGCCGAAATGACGCCCTCATCTGCTGTCGGGTTGGAAGCAGGCCGGACCCGGCGGTAGTTGCGGTATAGTAAGGAATTACTTCCCGAGTGAAGCCATTGGAGCTTCTTTTAGAAAGAGGTTAGGTGAGAAATGAAAAAATAACGAAAAGACGATAGGGGAAGAATACCATTCAGAGCAAGTATCAACAAGAGTTAACGTTTTGAAGGATGGCCTAACGGGCTCTTAATACACGAGAGTAGCTTGACAGCTAAGTAAGTACGGCTCAACAGAACCGGTAAGTAAGTAAGTACGGCTCAACAGAACCGGTAAATAAGTAAGTACGGTTCAACAGAACCGGTAAGTAAGTAAGTACGGCTCAACAGAACCGGTAAGTTAGTAAGTACGGCTCAACAGAACCGGTAAGTAAGTAAGTACGGCTCGATAGAACCGATAAGTAAGTAAGTACGGCTCGACAGAACCGGTAAGTAAGTAAGTACGGCTCGACAGAACCGATAAGTAAGTAAGTACGGCTCGACAGAACCGATAAGTAAGTACGGCTCGACAGAACCGATAAGTAAGTAAGTACGGCTCGACAGAACCGATAAGTAAGTAAGTACGGCTCGAAAGAACCGATAAGTAAGTAAGGACGGCTCGACAGAACCGATAAGTAAGTAATGGAAGAGGCGGCTAGAAAGCCTAGTAATTAGTAATACCGCTCTGAATGGCTAGTTGAACAAAATAAACATGAAACACACACATTCACACAAACCAAAACAGGAGTACGGTCAAAGAAAAGAACCAAGATTACGAGAAGGTTGTCGAATGCACTGGCGATGTGCAGCACTCTGTAGTTTCACGTTACTCCATTAAGGTACACAGGACGAGTAGACAGTTCAGTCAAGTCCGTCGTGTAATGGTAAATATTAAGCCTCTTGTATGAATATATAAAAATATCTCACCGACATAGCTTCCTCCTCCGCCCCCGGTTAGCTGAAAGCCTTTAAAGTGCAAACTGACAAGTACCTGAGAGGCGCACACGGAAATTCTCAACAAGTTTAACAAAAAGAAGGCCTACCTAACCTTTAGCTCGGGCCCTCATATAGTTCCTGTCGCGTCTTAAAAGACACGAATTTTTAAGAAATTCTGTGGCAACATCGGCCGCGGATCCGCACTGGTCCGCAAGCCCAACACAGCGTCTTCCAGTGTCTAATTTGACCGAGTGCAGACGTTCTCCTAAGATAGAGCTCAAGATTGTAACTTCTAAGTGTAAACGTGTTAGAAATTATTTAATCTTTAAATATTTCGTGCGCTGATCTAGATATATGTCCATGTCTTGTGTGTTTGATGGTGAACAGCCGGTTCCTAGAGCGTTCAACGATGCTGCTGGCAACCGGCGAAACACCTATATCGAGTCAGACCATTGTAAACAGAACTCCTGTTGCTCCCAGCAACAGGAATTTGCCATTGAGAACCTTTCCTGTTTTTGCAGTGTGAGTTGATCTGTGCTGCATGGTGAACTTGCAGTGTGGATTGATTTATGCTGCATTGTGAATTTGCAGTATGAATTGATTTATGCTGCATTGTGAATTTGCAGTATGAATTGATCTGCGCTGCATTGTGAACTTGCAGTGTGAATTGATTTATGCTGCAATATGAATTTGTCTGGAATTATTGGAAACAGAACTCCTGTTGCTCCCAGCAACAGGAATTTGCCATTGAGAATTTTTCCTGTTTTTGCAGTGTGAGTTGATCTGTGCTGTATTGTGAACTTGCAGTGTGGGTTGATTTATGCTGCATTATGGATGTGCAGTGTGAATTGATTTATGCTGCAATATGAATTTGTCTGGAATTATTGGAGGATGGCAGCAGCCAATACTTGCTGAGAGTGAGCATAATTAGTTAAATTGACACTTTCAAATATAAGCAGCTAGATAGAACTGATAACCCGTGCTTCTAGAAATTGCGTAGCTCGGACTGAGATTAGTTCACCTTTATTTGTCAAAAAAATTTTTTTTTATGTTTATATTAAATTGGCTCATTACCCATGAGCTGGGCTGAGCAAGTTGCGCCAGTCAGCAAGGTGGAAGCCTAGAGCTGAAGTGAATTTAAGGTAGACTGAGAATATGTCCGCAGGAATTCTTAATGTGCCCATGCCCGTGTGACTTTATGTGCCTAGGTTGATACTAGCATACGTATGATTTACACGGCCTTTCACACGAGTGATGGTAGGACTGTTTCTCAAGCTTAGGACAAAGATATAATCATAGTATAAATTCCTGCTGTAACGTTCCCTCAGCATCAAAAACCTAATTATTTTGTGTATTCCCCCAGGTAGAGTAAAGCAAAACTAGGATAGCCTTTCTATCTATATGTAGGTTGAAATTGAAGACTTATATGGCGTGAGAATACCATCCCCCAAAAAAAACGTGAGTATGCGAGAGTAGACTGTCCTCTTTTGACCACAGTGCACAGTATGTGCACAGTGCAGAAATTATGGGAGGCAAGTAAAGCAACTTCCATGTGCATATTATAACGTGTGATTTTACATTGCCGTGTGCAAATGTATTTCAAGTTGAAGGGTCAAATTTCTAGTTTCCACCTCAAATATACCAGTGCTTGTTTCATTTGTCGTGCCTTTAGTCTTATGTGAATAAGATGCGATTCTACATTGCCGTGTGCAAAAATACATCTCATGATTGAGAAGTCAAATTTTATTTTCTGCCTCAGACTCTTGAGACTGGCGTGATAGATCATTATCATTAGAATATCTTGTTTGGTTCTAGTGATAGCTAGTTGCCTCTCGAGCATTAGTCAGTTGTTTCTCTTGTTTGTTCATGAAGTCAAGAAATGTCATTGTGGTCACTTGTGGAAGTTTTTGAACCTATAAATTTCTTGATTGTGCAGTCAATTGTAGATTCTTTCATTTGAACCCAAGATGTATTCATTGTGAATTCATTCTTAAACTTAGAAAATGTCCTTGTGTGCGATTAGCCATAATTTCAACCATAATTTTCAACCTAAAGATGTCATTCTGCGTTGTCCTTAAAATTCATTTTTGAACCCAGAAATGTACATTTCGTGCTGTTAACTATAGTTTTTATTTCTTGAATCTAAAACATGCCCTTATTGTGCAGTTTTTACGGTGTCAACGGCCATTGAATAAAGAAACCAATTCGAAGAGACCGCGTATTTCCTCGATGCCTTCGATACCCGTAATTCAGACTAGACCTCTCGAAGATCATATATCCGCAGTCTAGTCGGAACAGTAAAAAGTTTTTTCAGCGACGGTACTCCAGCAACAAGAGTAGAGATGAGCCCACTGAGGCGCTCGCACACACCCAGACTTCCCCAGCTGGAAGACAGATTCAACATAGCATTAGCAGCTCTAAACGGTCTCTTGAACGGCGCCGCACCGCGAGAACTCAGAACTTCCAACGAAGTCGAGCAGGTATTCGCTGGAGTTCGAGCCAAAGCCAAAGAGGTGAAACAACTCGGTGAACAGTTGGTCACCGTTCTTGAGAACTCAGGGGCCACGGCTGAAGCAACAGTTGTTCGGGACTCATTGACCCTCGCCAGAGCTCGCAGAAGAGAGTTGGCAAGTTCAATGGACCACAGAAACGAAGAACTCTTGGAAAGTTCGTCACGGAGTGTGGCGAAGAGACCTTCCGAGCAATCCAAGAAGATCTCGTCCAAGAAGCAGCAGCAGGACACCGCAACCCGGGAAGAAAGGTCCTCAAAATCCCCTTCAGCTAAAAGTCGGAGCAAACACGGCTCCAAGCGTCAGAGCGGTGGCCAGGTCAGCTCCAGCCATCGCAGCCAGAGTCATCAATGCTCGAGCTACTACAGCCAGAGTCAAGACAGCGAGAGCGACCACAGCCAGAGCCTTCCAAGCGCTAGCTCCCATCGCAAGGATAGGGAGTCTGAGCGCCATGGGTTCCCTGGCCGAGGCAATGAGAAAATGCTCATCGACCTCACAGAAGACCCATCAGTGGTGTTGGCACAGATCACCATTGAGAGGTCAAAATTGAGGTGTGGGAATCGCACGGGGAACGATCAGCCCATCGGCGAGGAAGACGCCGAGGACAAGGATGCACGCACCGGAGCCTGGGTCAACCAAGCGTTCCAACACCGCGTCGTGGAGCCCGCAGGGGGTGCGGCGGCGGTCACGAACTTTCCACCCAACGACACCGCTCACGCGCCCACGATGAACCCCTTTGCACCATCATTCCAGCCCAAGGTTTCCACCAGCTCGCCCGCCGTGGTCTTCGAATCAAGGCCACCAGTGATCGACGGAGCTATGAGGCTCTCGATGTTCGAAGACTTAAAAAGGTCGCCCCATCAGCCCTACGCGGGAGAGCCCCATCTGTTCCACAGGTGGTTCAATGCCCTCAGGAAAAGGATGGAAAGGCTCGCCGTGGAGCCTATCGACGCCATCGAGATTCTCACGAGTCACACTTGTGGCGAGCCAAGAAGCCTCATAGATGATATAATGTCCGCGACCTACCTGGACACGGCGGCCCTGCTCACCGACATCATCGACCAATTGACGACTCGCTTCGGCGCTAGCGACAAGGTGGCTAACAGCCTGATCGAGCGCCTTGTGCGCGCGTCAGACATCAAGGGGTCAAAAGGCGACCACACGGTCGGCCCTAAGCTGCGAAAGCTCGGCGACGTTTGTCTTTCGGTCCAGCATACCATGACGTACACCCCTGCCCTGTCCTTCCTGAACACCGACATGGGGCTAGCCCCCATCGTAGAGAGACTGCCCTTCTTCGTGCTGGATGCCTGGAGAAGTGAGAGAACTAGGTACAAAAAATTGTCCGGATCACTACCTGGTTTCGCGAGGTTCTGTGAATTTATCCGAACACTGTCGGATACTCAATGCGACAGTTTCGGGGCCTCGAGTCTCAACTGGATGAGCACTCGACACAACGCCTCAGTTCCTCCTCACCCTAAGCCAAAGGCGCCACGAGTGCTTTATACGTCTGCCGAGAATCGTCCCGGCAGTTGCATTCTTCACCAGAGTGCACAGCACGAGACGAGCTCGTGCCAGGCGCTAAGGAAGATGGAGCCCCAAAAGAAGAAGGACTTCATCCGCGAGCACAAGTTGTGCTTCCGCTGCCTAGGCGCTCACTGGGCCAAGCATTGCAAGGAAGTCGTAAAGTGCGACGATTGCGGAGCCGACCATCACAGCACGACAGCCCACCTCGACCGGCCAAAGGCCGGATATTCCGGAATAGCTATCAGCAAGACACACCCCAAGCAGGACCCGAGCGACAAACAAACCCAGAGCGAAGCCGGAGAGAAGCCGAAAGCCAGGGCTCTGAATTCTCGCTCGGCTACGATCGGAGGAAGAGCTTGCAGCAAAACCGTGCTGGCCGACGTCTTCAACGAGAGGTCAGGCGTGTGGTGTCGCGTCTACGCCATACTCGATGAGCAGAGCACCACCTCTTTCTGTTCTTCCAAGCTGTTAGACACACTTCGAGCGACAGGTCCCAAATCGTACTACACACTGGAGACCTTGTCCGATCAATCTGTCGTTCGACAGGGCAGATGCGTGTCTGGATTGAAGATCAGGGGAGTTTCTGAGGACAAGATCTTCGAACTCCCGCCAATACTCGAGTGCGATATCATTCCTGACACCAAGAAGGAAGTGGCGACTAAAGAGCGTGTGGAAAAGACCCCGGAAATAGCTCACTTCGCCCCTCATTTCCTCCCCCTCGACGACCGAGCAGAAGTATCGGTGCTTCTCGGGACGGACAGCGGGGACATACTGTACAGCCACGCCGATCAACATCGCCAAAGCGCTCCATTTGTCCATCACACTGCCTTGGGGTGGGCCGTGGTCGGTAAAGTGAATGACATCACCGGCCCCTCAGCCGGACAGAGATGCACAATTCTAAAGATCGCGGCCGAAGCCACTCACGAACATTTCAGCGCCAGGATGTGCTTCGGGCCACCCCCCGAAAAGGACATGTTCGTCCAACAGCCCGACGACGAAATGCCCGGTCTGTCTCACGACGACCGCAAGTTCTTGAAGGCGATGGAGGAAATAAAAGTAAATAGCGGGGGACATCTTGAAGCGCCACTGCCGCTGAGATCGCTCGACACGACACTGCCCGACAACAGAGTGGCCGTGTTCCGTCGTCAAGAAAACACGCTGAAGAGGCTAAAGAAGGAGCCAAAGAAGTTACAGCAGTGTCTTGACGCCATGAAAAAAAATCTTGACTTGAGACACGTCGAACAGATACCCGCAGGCGAAAGGAACCAACAGGGCGACCTCACCTGGTACATTCCGATCTTCCCAGTGGTTCAAGAAAAGAAATCCAAGGTGAGGCTCGTTTTTGACAGCGCCGCCAAATATCAAGGGACAAGCCTCAACACGTGCCTACTGTCAGGACCGGATTACAACAACCGTCTGCGAGATGTGTTAACGAGATTCCGGGAGCACAGGATCGCCTTCGTAGCCGACGTTGAAAGCATGTTCCACGCCTTCCACGTACCACCGGCTCACAGGAACCTAATGAGATTCTACTGGTGGGCCGACAACAACCCTCAGAAAGCCCTCGTGCAACACCGGGCGCGCGTGCACGTATTTGGTAACACCAGCAGCCCCACCGTAGCCACGATGTGCCATCACCGTGCTGCCAAAGGAACCGCCAGCGAACTGCAGTTGGAAGATGTAGAACATCTAAAGGCAGCGCAAGACTATGTAACGTCGCACTTCTACTGCGACGACGGACTCGGAACCGCTCCGGACCCCATCAGGGCCATAGGGATATTGCGAACAGCCAAATACCTCCTGTCGCGATACCGCATCAGATTACACAAGATCATGTCCAACTCCATGGAAGTCCTCGAGGCCTTCCCCGCGAGCGAGAGAGCAACTGAAGACGACATCGACCTGATTGCGGCCCCCAACCATAGTACCCTTGGCGTGTCATGGAATATCGCCCGCGACTGCTTTGTGTTGAAAGTGAACATACCAGACCGTCCTCACACCAAGCGAGGACTGCTATCCGCAATCAACTCGATCTACGATCCCATCGGCTTTGCCAGCCCAGTCACCCTTGGCGGACGATTGATCCTCCGCAACCTACTCTCTGAAACCGACAAAGCATCCGGCGGGAAGACGTTGGATTGGGACGAACCCATTCCGAGCTGCACAGTTCAGTCGTGGATACGCTGGCTCGAGAGTCTTCAATGCCTGCACGAACTATCAATTCCAAGGTGCTTGCTCCCGACGGAATCGGAAGGGGACGACACTCAAACCTTGCACATCTTCTCGGACGCCTCACAGGAGGCAATCGGAAACGTAACGTACCTACGTACGAACACCAACAACGGTCACGGTCACGTCGCGTTTGTGCACGGAGAAAGCAGAGTGGCTCCAAGAGCCGCCACCTCAATCCCCAGGCTTGAGCTGTGTGCAGCAGTGGGAGCGGTGTTGTCGAGCCTGCAAACAATTCAGGAACTGAAAAGGAAACCCGCTCGCGTGTACTTCTATTCAGACAGCAAGGTCGTGCTGGGTTACATCAGGAACGACTCGGCAAGATTCAGTCGGTACGTGCAGAGAAGAGTGGACATCATCCGTCAGAACAGCGATCCGTCTCAATGGAGCTATATTGACACCGCATCGAACCCCGCCGACCTAGCCTCGAGACCAACAGACCCTTCGAGACTAATGCAGACGGAATGGCTGCAGGGTCCGGCATTTCTAGTCGACGACGTCGCCCATCCCCCTTCCACCTCGGGCCACCCCGCGGACCCCGAGGAACTCCCCGAAGTTGAAAAGGGGGACGACGTACGAGTTCTTCGATCAACAGGAGACGTCGCCGAACTCCTATTTTTCAAGCTCTTCTCTAAATTCAGTTCCTGGTCAGCCATCCTGAGGATCGCCGCCAGGGTAGTAGTCTTGTCACAGAAGCTACTCAACAAAGTCTTGCTTAAAAGAGCCAACTCGAACAGCCACCTCACGGCTGCCGATCCCCAAGCCTTGGCTCACACCGCTCTGGTCCTGGAAGCCCAGAAGTCCGCCTTCCCAGATCTTCTCCGCCAGATGCGCCAAGGGGGAAGCATAGGACCTCGACACAAACTCTCCAGCCTCGCGCCTTTTGTCGACCAAAGCGGCCTGATCAGAGTGGGAGGTCGACTCGCCATCTCAGATTTCCCGGAAATTATCAAGCACCCCTTGTTACTTCCCTTCGACCACCCCATCAGTGCCGCCGTCATGATGTACTACCACCAGAAGACGAAGCACCAAGGCCGGCACGTGACCCACGCTTCCATTCGCGAAGCCGGGTACCACATCGAGAACGGCCGGAGAGCGATACAGAAGCTACTTCGGAACTGCGTCATCTGTCAACGACTAAGGGCCTCTTGTCTGACTCCGCAAATGGCCGATCTACCGAAAGAACGCTCCGAAACCGCGCCCCCCTTTACCTTCGTGGGTTTCGACGTCTTTGGTCACTGGATGATAAACAACGGAGCATCCACAAGAAGAAACGCCCCCCCCAAAAAATGCTGGGCTCTGCTTTTCACGTGCCTCGCTTCTCGTGCAGTTCACGTCGAGATGCTGCCATCCCTCGACACTCCTACCTTCATCAACAGCTTCAGGAGGTTCATAGCGGTACGAGGCCCCTGCTCAGTCCTGCGATCTGACAGAGGCACCAATTTCGTCGGAGCCAAGAATCTAGCCGAAGAAGTGAACATCGAGCAGGCCAGTCGGGCCCTGTTGGACCTGGGCGTGCGTTGGGAAATGAACCCGCCGCATGCCTCTCATTTCGGCGGAGTATGGGAGCGCAAGATAGGTCAAATCCGAAAGTGTCTAGAAGCAGCCCTCCTGCACGCCGGCCAACACCCTTTGTCCTTCGACGAATTGCACACCCTACTGCAGGAGGCGGCAGCTATTGTGAACTCCACCCCCCTGTGGGAGACGTCCTTTGACCCCAACGAACCACTACCGGTGAACCCAAACATGCTCCTGACGCAGAAAACCAGCTCACCACAGCACGATAAGCCTGCGCTGATCCGGCACGAACCCGCTTACGGGAAGTTGCGATGGAAAAAGGTGCAACACTTAGCAGATCAGTTTTGGCTGAAGTGGAGGAGGGGCTACATCTACGAACTGCAGCAGCGCAGCAAATGGAGGGCCGTCAACCCCCCACTAAAGGAAGGAGACATCGTCCTGGTGAGGGAGAAGATGGCCAGGAGAACAGCCTGGCCGACCGGCATCATCGAAGAGACCCACCCCAGCCACGATGGGTCGTTGAGGACGGCCACTGTGCGGCTCGCACGACGAAACGACAACGACAGGGTCCAACGAGTGGTGCGTCCTGCCACCGAACTGGTCCTCCTCCAGCGCCCCCCCCGGCGGCAGTAATTAGTTGGCGCCAGCACCAACTAAAAGAGGGGAGTGTCGCGTCTTACAAGACACGAATTTTTAAGAAATTCTGTGGCAACATCGGCCGCGGATCTGCACTGGTCCGCAAGCCCAACACAGCGTCTTCCAGTGTCTAATTTGACCGAGTGCAGACGTTCTCCTAAGATAGAGCTCAAGATTGTAACTTCTAAGTGTAAACGTGTTAGAAATTATTTAATCTTTAAATATTTCGTGCGCTGATCTAGATATATGTCCATGTCTTGTGTGTTTGATGGTGAACAGCCGGTTCCTAGAGCGTTCAACGATGCTGCTGGCAACCGGCGAAACACCTATATCGAGTCAGACCATTGTAAACAGAACTCCTGTTGCTCCCAGCAACAGGAATTTGCCATTGAGAACCTTTCCTGTTTTTGCAGTGTGAGTTGATCTGTGCTGTCTGGTGAACTTGCAGTGTGGATTGATTTATGCTGCATTGTGAATTTGCAGTATGAATTGATTTATGCTGCATTGTGAATTTGCAGTATGAATTGATCTGCGCTGCATTGTGAACTTGCAGTGTGAATTGATTTATGCTGCAAAATGAATTTGTCTGGAATTATTGGAAACAGAACTCCTGTTGCTCCCAGCAACAGGAATTTGCCATT
Source organism: Morinoia aosen (assembly GCA_030386875.1). Lineage (NCBI taxonomy): Eukaryota > Metazoa > Arthropoda > Malacostraca > Amphipoda > Talitridae > Morinoia > Morinoia aosen. The sequence continues at coordinate 13,952,898 of CM059576.1, read as the reverse complement.
GAGAATTTTTCCTGTTTTTGCAGTGTGAGTTGATCTGTGCTGTATTGTGAACTTGCAGTGTGGGTTGATTTATGCTGCATTATGGATGTGCAGTGTGAATTGATTTATGCTGCAATATGAATTTGTCTGGAATTATTGGAGGATGGCAGCAGCCAATACTTGCTGAGAGTGAGCATAATTAGTTAAATTGACACTTTCAAATATAAGCAGCTAGATAGAACTGATAACCCGTGCTTCTAGAAATTGCGTAGCTCGGACTGAGATTAGTTCACCTTTATTTGTCATAAAAAATTTTTTTATGTTTATATTAAATTGGCTCATTACCCATGAGCTGGGCTGAGCAAGTTGCGCCAGTCAGCAAGGTGGAAGCCTAGAGCTGAAGTGAATTTAAGGTAGACTGAGAATATGTCCGCAGGAATTCTTAATGTGCCCATGCCCGTGTGACTTTATGTGCCTAGGTTGATACTAGCATACGTATGATTTACACGGCCTTTCACACGAGTGATGGTAGGACTGTTTCTCAAGCTTAGGACAAAGATATAATCATAGTATAAATTCCTGCTGTAACGTTCCCTCAGCATCAAAAACCTAATTATTTTGTGTATTCCCCCAGGTAGAGTAAAGCAAAACTAGGATAGCCTTTCTATCTATATGTAGGTTGAAATTGAAGACTTATATGGCGTGAGAATACCATCCCCCCAAAAAAACGTGAGTATGCGAGAGTAGACTGTCCTCTTTTGACCACAGTGCACAGTATGTGCACAGTGCAGAAATTATGGGAGGCAAGTAAAGCAACTTCCATGTGCATATTATAACGTGTGATTTTACATTGCCGTGTGCAAATGTATTTCAAGTTGAAGGGTCAAATTTCTAGTTTCCACCTCAAATATACCAGTGCTTGTTTCATTTGTCGTGCCTTTAGTCTTATGTGAATAAGATGCGATTCTACATTGCCGTGTGCAAAAATGCATCTCATGATTGAGAAGTCAAATTTTATTTTCTGCCTCAGACTCTTGAGACTGGCGTGATAGATCATTATCATTAGAATATCTTGTTTGGTTCTAGTGATAGCTAGTTGCCTCTCGAGCATTAGTCAGTTGTTTCTCTTGTTTGTTCATGAAGTCAAGAAATGTCATTTTGGTCACTTGTGGAAGTTTTTGAACCTATAAATTTCTTGATTGTGCAGTCAATTGTAGATTCTTTCATTTGAACCCAAGATGTATTCATTGTGAATTCATTGTTAAACTTAGAAAATGTCCTTGTGTGCGATTAGCCATAATTTCAACCATAATTTTCAACCTAAAGATGTCATTCTGCGTTGTCCTTAAAATTCATTTTTGAACCCAGAAATGTACATTTCGTGCTGTTAACTATAGTTTTTATTTCTTGAATCTAAAACATGCCCTTATTGTGCAGTTTTTACGGTGTCAACGGCCATTGAATAAAGAAACCAATTCGAAGAGACCGCGTATTTCCTCGATGCCTTCGATACCTGTAATTCAGACTAGACCTCTCGAAGATCATATATCCGCAGTCTAGTCGGAACAGTTCCCCTGAGAGCGCTAATTTCCATAGACACAATAATTGTGTCCCCCTGAAGGGAGAAAAGAGATGAATGTTAACTGACATCATATTGACATAAATGTCAAATAAAGTAAAGAAAAGAACGTTAAATGCCATTAAGGTTAACGTAGTATGCCTAAATCAAAATCGAAATAGAAATGAGGAATTGTAGAGTGAAAAAACACAGAAAAATTTTTTTTTTCATAAGCACAATTTTTAAGATAAGCACAATTTTTTTGGTACACCCTGCACCGAAACGAGACACAGATCGTAATTATATAATTAGCGTATATCCACAGAAAATACGCAGAGATGAGATTATTAGTTAGTTTAAACCTCCCTATCCGCAACTAAGGCGATTCAGAAAGAGGAGGGCACAATTTCGTATAGTGTTAAAGGAACTTGGAATCTATGCAGAAAGGGCATAAAAACAGTAAGTTGAGAAAGAAGTTCATGAAACACGACAAAAGTTGAAAAAGGAAAGTAGTAGGTCCTGAAAAACCGAACAGCACTCAACCAAAAAAGGTCATCTTCAACATAACGAAAACATTTTATTTCAACAAAAAAAAGCCTACCTAACTCTCGGCTCAGGACCTCACATAGTCCCCCTGGGAGCGCTAATTCCCGTAGATACAATAGTTGTGTCCCCTAAAATATTGTTCATTTTTTTCACTAGCAATTGGAGGAATTATATGCTTTTTAGTTTCAATTGTTTTTTATTCAGGGATACATATTTTTTTCTAGTCAAGGATACTTTTTTTTTCTAGTCAAGGACACTTATTTTGGTAAATGTGTAGCGGTGGTCAGTAATCGATTTTCCACTTTTCGGTTCCTATAAATAGGTAATTAGATCTAAATAAACAATTTTTCTTCTATGCACTTTCCGTCGGAAATGAGTATTTAACGAGTTATGGCGCTAGTTTAGTTTCGTCTTTGATGACGAATGCGCTCGAATAAACAGCTACTCATCGATTTTCGAATTTTTGTTGCTTGCATCATGGTAATAACATCGAAACAAAGAACTTTTCTTCTATACACTCTTTTCGTCAAATGAGTATTTAACGAGGTATACCGGTAGGTTTGGTTTCGTCTATGATGACGATCGGGATGGAAGCGAGACTTCATTGCAGTGATGCCCTACCACGGGATCGATGAATTTCTTTCCGCTTCAAACACTGGATTTGCGGTAACTTATTTACCGCTATAACTCGTAAAGTATTCATTTCCGACGGAAAGTGCATAGAAGAAAACTTGTTTATTTCGATCTAATTTACGATTAGACACCGAAAACTGGAAAATCGATTACTGACCAACGCTACACATTTACCCTTATTTTTTCTATTTAGGGATACATTTGTCTAGCTTGGGATATATTTATCTAGTTAGGGATACATTTATCTAGTTTGGGATACATTTACTTAAAACAAGACAAAATTGGAGTAAAGAGAAAATAAAACAAAACAAAATTGGAGTAGAGATAATATAAGACAAAACCAAATTGGATTAAAAAGAATATAAGACAAAACAAAGTGGAGTATAGAGAATATAAGACAAAACAAAATTGGAGTAAAGAGAATATAAGACGAAACAAAATTGGACTAAAGAGAATATAAGACAAAACAAAATTGGAGTCAAGAGAATATAAGACAAAACAAAATTGGACTAAAAAGAATATAAGACAAAACAAAATTGGACTAAAGAGAATATAAGACAAAACAAAATTGGAGTAAAGAGAATATAAGACAAAACAAAATTGGACGAAAGAGAATATAAAACAAAATTGGAGTAAAGAGAATATAAGACAAAACAAAATTGGACTAAAGAAAGAAAAAAGAAAAGAAAGAGCGGTTTATTTCCAATAGAGATGGTACAAAAGTACCATCATTGGTTTTTAAAATATCTTAAAATTAATACACTTAGATGATACACACACACGAGTATTGAAAAACTCGTGTCACTAGTCAAACGAAATGATTGAAGGCAATGAACTCCTAATCTAGCTTAATCTACATTTGATAATACATGTAATGATAATTGTAAGAGATAACACAATTTCATGGACGATGCATTTTCATTGTGGGGTGAAAACACTTTTGACAGTTTACATGTACATGACATAAAACTTCGCAATTCTTGACGCCAGGAAATAATATATGAAATCGCTTGTTTCGGTCAATGTTCACAAGTGTCATTTTAAGGAAGCATGAAAAAAGAAAAATATATATATATAAATATATATCCATATACACACATATGTACATATACGTATGCATGTGTGTATATATCCATACACACACTCACACACACACATACACACACACACACATATATACATATGTGTACATTTAAGCATGAGGACCAAGAAGATTATAGGTTTTGTATTTCTGATTCAACAATTTTAACATAACGGCCATTAGTTAACAAGCATTTTACTTAAATATAAATGGATGATCGCACAAAAATGTATAGTTTTTACATGAATGCTTTACAATACTAAAGATATGACGAGTTAGGTAATGTTACAAGTTGAGAGTGCACAGAAAAAAGACCATTATCTCTAGTAAAATGCTAGTTGTCAGTCTAGTACACACATATGTGCACGTATACATGTAAATATTTACACAAACACATGCACATATTTACACCTAACTCGTAAGCATACACAAATGCATTTCTATGCATCGAGGCAATACATACGCATTCTACAGAGTGTCATACGCATAGCGTGGACACGTACACATTTACACAAGTAAGCATGTGCGCAAATATCAGCGTAAACTAGTCAGTATAAACCAGAATTCCAATCGAGGGAAACGGAGAAAATATATTTTATTATAGAATGAATTTTATAAAATTTCGTACTAAAAATAGTGGCACAAAACAGTCTACTTAAGTCAGAAACATGAAAACGATTGTGGGACGTGAATAAGAAAGAAAACATTAATGTCCTATAAAGGTTTCATATTAGAAAAAAAAATCACATTATCTTTGAAATATGGCGCAAATTGTCGTCAATTGATAAACAAACATAGGTATCACATTATTATATGCATAAAACTATAAGCCGAATAAGTATATTACTGCAGTATAAATGGATGATCCAACAACGAATTTTTTTTTTTTACATGGATGCTTTACAATTTCATATTAGAATAAATACATTATCTTTGTAATATGGTGCAGAATGTCTGTAATTGATCAACACACACACACATAGGTACCATGAAGGTCTAGTTTGATGCTTGCACAGAAACGGAGAGGAATGCCATAAAATGCACCTTCGACTGGTTCATCTACTCTAGTGCACACAGTTGTACGTGCACATATACACACCCATATGCGCACATACACCTATATACGTACACACATATACAAGTGAGCATGTCCGCAAATGACAACGTATAGGCGGTCAAATCATAATACCTACGCATACTTCAAAACTGTTGTTTGATGTCTTGAATTATAAAACAATGAGCGAGGGAGATTGTTCAGCAATGGAGATACCAGGTAAATGAGATTCGTCAGTACTCATTCAGTATGTTCTGTAACTAAAGATTATTATTGAGACACAAGATGACGAGTAATTTTGGCTTTAAATTCTCTCGGTCTTTGAGGGACTTTAATACTCAGGGGAAGTTTGTTCCACAGTAAGGCGCCTGATATGGACAGAGCCTTCTGCCCTAAGTGAGATTAACGATAGTTGACTAAGACATTATTGTTTCTGTTCGGTTTTTGATTGGTTACAGTGGGTGGATGGAAACGCACTATCTCAGCAGTGCTCTGAGGAAGATATAACGAGGAGAATACGTATTGGGCCTTCTGCATGAGGAGCCTTTCTTGGATAGGGATCCAGCCGAGTTTATTGAGGAGAGGAGTTACGTGATCACTTCTTTTGAAATTACCGTTGCATTCCACCTTGGCTGCAAAATTCATGCATTTTTGTAAGTCCCTTTGAAGGTATTGAGGTAAGTCTCCCCATACTAGGCTGCAGTAGTCAATGCGCGATAACACAAGGGATTGAATGGCTAATAATCTGGATTTTTCGTCTAGCATACTTTTTATACGATGAAAAAACATAAAAGTTCCGTAGATTTTGTTGCAAGTAGTCTCAACGTGAGATTTGAAGGACATATTTCTATCGAACCAGATACCTAGATTTTTAACTTTTTCTGATGCATTAATTTTATCATTTCCAACTGCAAGAGTAAGATCTGAAGTTTTTTTAATTGCATCTTTGGATCCAAAAATAATGCATTGTGTTTTATTAACATTTAATTTGAGACCATTTCGGTCGTACCATGATTTCAGGCTAGTCAGTAAAGTTTCGGCTTTAATTTGCGTCTGTGGTATTTCCGATACAGAACTTGTTATTGCAATTTGAACATCATTTGCATACATTGAGATCCGTGTGTTAGAAGGCATTGGAGGGAAATCATTAATGAAAATAGAAAACAGTAGCGGACCAAGAATGGATCCTTGGGGAACACCAAAATTGTTTTGAATGAATGGGGACAATTTGTTTTCTATGCGGACTGCATGAGATCGATTTGACAAGTAACTTTCAAACCATTGCGTGTCTATTCCCAAGTTCAGTATTTTACGTAGAAGTCTTTCATGTTGGACGCTATCGAACGCTTCAGAGAGATCGAGTAGCAGCAAGAGTGTTACATTCTTTTGATCGATGTCACTGTATATTTTTTCAGATATATTGAGCAGAGCGTCTTGAGTGCTAGTATTTCTTCCATAGGCATATTGATTTTGGTGGAGAAAATTTGACTCGTCCAGGTGAAATGACAGTTGATTTGTCACCACTTTCTCCAATAGTTTGGACATGAAAGGCAAAAGACTGTGGACCTGTAGTTTGATGCTGTATTTAGGTCACCACTTTTGTGCAACGGTCTAATAATGGAGTGTTTCCATTGGTTTGGAAACGTATTGGTTACTATTGATGTATTAATTATCAGACGAATCCATGGTGCTGTAACAGGGAAACTGTCTTTGATATATTGAAGACTGATACCATCATGTCCAACTGCCTTTGTGTTTTTTAGTGAGTATAAGATGTTTCGTAACTCTGGTAAATCGACAGGGCGTGGTCTCCACTTGACATCAGTCCTCGAGGGTGCAGTGGGGCATGAATTTTCAATTGTCGTTTCATCTGGATTGGTACACACCTCACTGAAAACTTGAGCCCCTACTTTTGAAAAGAATGCGTTGAAATCCGTGGCTGTTGCCAAGGGATTTTCAAAATTACTTATGCGATCTAAATTTTTATATGGGGCTACCTCACTAATGATTTCCCAAGTTCGCTTCGGGTTATTTTTAGCCGTTATCAGTGCCTGGTGGAAGTGAGTTTGTTTCGCTTCAGTGATTTACTTTCGAGGAATTTTTTCATGTTCTTTATATCTCTTGTATAAGGTACTGTTTGATCTATTGTTTTTGTACTCTCGCAAGTTAGCTTTCTTTATTCTGCTCATCTCTTTAACTTCGTCAGTAATCCAAACAGTCCGTTTTGGCTTGGTTTTTTGGTGACGTAAGGTGCACATTCGTCGAGAGCTGCTGTGAAGTTCTCGTTGAAAATTGAGACTTGTATGTCAACATCGTCAGATTGCATCATTTTCTGGAATTCGGTAGACCTATCGAGTAGTTTTTCTTGAAATAGTTCTGCTGAATAGTGCCTTTTCGAGCGATAGGTCATTAAGCGGTATTTTTGTCTTTCCTTCGCAATATTAATTTCACATTCTATAGAGTGGTGATCGGAAATAGAAGGTGATATTACTGTACTAAGTATTGCGGTGGGATTATTTGTGATTGCTAGATCGAGGAGAGTTGCAGAGACTTTAGTGATGCGAGTCGGTTCTTTGACCATTTGTGATAAGCTTAGTTTATACAATAGTTTGCTTAGCTGATTGTTTTTGTCCGTTAGGTCAAAATTGAAATCTCCGAAAGCAAAGAATGATTTTTTTGCCAGAAGGATTTCCTTGAAGGTTTCCTCAATGAAATCTAGTGTTAGATTTAGGGGAGACGATGGGTGCCGGTAAAGGCTGCCAATGATAATTGATTTGTGTTTATTTATTTGCACTTCTAACCAAACCATTTCAATGCCTTCGCAAACTTTATTCGCTAGTAGTGAAGATGTTGAGTACATTTCTTTCACAAAAATACAAGATCCACTACCTCGGCTGGTTTTAGCGCCATCGTAGCGGTACAACACGTAATCAGGAATGTTAAAAAATGAACTTTGGGTTCGTGAATCAAACCATGTTTCTGAGACACACAAAATGTCAATTTTTTCAGTGACCAACATTACTCTGATTTCATCCAATTTACCATTCAGGCTTCGAGTATTTACATGCTTGATTTTGATTTGTCCTATATTAGCACTCTTTCTTAAGGTAGCGAGGTTACTTTCTTGATGGGATTGTTCAGGGGATTTATCGATTTTGTCTAAGTTGCCCAGGGTGTTTGGCCCAGCATCTGCTATGTAAGAAAGTCTACTATTTGGCTGGGCAGCGGCACTTTGTCAAGATGAGGTAACCCCGGTCTGATTTTTGCCTTGTGTGACAAGAGCACTGTAGTGATCGTTTTTACGATGGAGCAGTACTGGAGGGTTATTATTTGATAACTCTGAAATGGGAACGACTGATATTTTCAAAACCCAATGATCTTGTTCATCCAGGACAAGAAGTTTTTGGCCTGTCACATTTGAAATGATTAGTGGCATAAGGTCTACAGCAGCTTGGTCAAAATGTTTTTCGTCAATGTAGTTATCTATGAGGTTTTGCATGTCGCCACTGTTCTTGTCAAAAAACTTAGCATATGTGCTGTAGTTTGCTTTACTCTCTGTTTTGATTGCAGCCTTTAGGGAATTGTAATTCTATTTTGATGCTGGTTGTTTTGTAAGTAGATGAGCTACTGCGTGGAGGAGGCAGTGTCCATCGGCTTTGGTGGGAATCAGTTTTATGTTCCATGATCGTTTCAATTCATCCATTGTGGAATTCATGCGTTCACAAATGGGGCTGGAGACGTTTTTTTTCGCACTTTTTTCATCATTTAGAGGTTCTGAGAAGTGCGGGGAATTTACGTTTTTCTGGCTCTGAATTCCCGTTCTGTGGTGATTTATCGTATGGGGATTTGCAGAGAACTGAGAAACGCTCGTGTCAATTATATTTTTCTGGTGATGATTGTGCATACCGTTGGGTAGTGGATTTTCCATCGATTGTCGACTGCAATTTTGCAGCGATTTGTCTCTTCCTGTTGATTTTACTGCTTCCGAGTATGTGATTGGATGTTGATTTATACTCGTGTCTGAGAGGGGCTTTTCATCCTCTTCATCAGCATTGGATAGCAATGAAAACCTATTTTTTGTAGGCACTCCGCAGTTGTTTGTGGCGGATGCAGGAGAGGGCTTGTTATATGAGGGCAAACATCGGGAGGAGAAGGGAGGAGAGGGTTTGTTATATGAAGGCAAACATCGGTTTATGCTGCTGGAGGTTTCACGTGGATAGGCGGTCAACTTAGAACAATCATTCAACTCATTTTGCTGTTTTGAATAATCATTAGAGTGTTCAATTTCTTCATTCAGATCATGGGAGTTTCTGACACAGGAGATAAAATGTGAAGTTAGTCTCAAAGGTGATTTTAGAGCAATTTGTTGAAGAAAATGATGCGTGTCTTCTCGCGTAACGGGCCAAGTGCGGACATTGTTGTAAGCTTCATCAACAGGACCGGTTTTTACATTTGCTCGCAGCAGAATCAGTTTAAGACCAATTTTTCTGCACAGGCTCGATGCCATGTACAATTGCTGCCCACTGCAGGCACTCACCACATAAATACGAGAAAGAAGATTCTTTGTCATGATCAAATTTTTTAATTTCGTGAGATTTTGGGACGAGAGGCTTAAACCTTTGAAACTAATTATATAGTTCCTGAAAGTAGGTGCGCGTTCAATCTCATCATAGAGATCATTTGGACGTTCCGAAGTTATGGTCTGAATCCTGCATGCACTATCAATGTCATCTCTGTTGATTTTTGTGAGACTATTGTCTCCAACGATAAATGTGTCTAAAGGGGATTTCGCATAAGGATGGTTACTCGCAGCTACCACCGGCGTAAAATCATGAGCGCTGATACGATAATTTAAAGCAAAAAGCTGTTCTGTAATCACTTGAATATTTGATACAGTGGAAAAAATCGACGCTGGGCTTGGGGGACAATTTTGTCTCAAAGCTTTATTGAGAAATGCAGCTGTAAGAGACAGCGTGTTATTTATTTCGTGAATAGTTTGGGAACTGGTCATTTGGAGAGGATGTAAGTACCCATCAAAAGCGGTAACAGGTCTGGTTGTATTTTTCTCCACTGAAAATCTTACGTTATCCTCGCAGTTTACGCTCTGAGGTATTTTACTGCCAGTATCAGCTGCTGCGTATGCATTTTCAAACATAACTTCGCCGCCTGCAAGGTCTACACACAATTTATCATTAAAATTATAATTAAAATTACCCCTTATGCTTTTATAAGAGAACTTATGACTTATAAGAGAATGTAAGACAAAACAAAATTGGACTAAAGAGAATATAAGACAAAACAAAATTGGACTAAAGAGAATATAAGACAAAACAAAATTGGACTAAAGAGAATATAAGACAAAACAAAATTGGACTAAAGAGAATAATATAAGACAAAACAAATTGGACTAAAGAGAATATAAGACAAAACAAAATTGGGCTAAAGAGCTTTGGGGGTGGGTGCCTTGCCCAAACCCATGAACCCATTTTAACGCTTTTTGGAAAGGTATTTTTCATGATAATTTGAATTAATCTACAGACATCTAATTCATACCACATATTATCCAACAAGAGTACAATTGAAAAAATATATATTTCATAAAAAATTCTGCTGCCCTGTGTTCCCCCTAGAGTTTGCATAACTTGAAGAGCCTTTGAGAAAACCTCAACATCAATAATCAAAAAAGACATCTCAAAAATATTCAAGAAAAGGTCAATATCTTTATCAAAAGATTAGATTATTAGTTAGTTTAAGCCTCCCTATCCACAACAAATGCATTCCAAAGAGAGGAAGAAGGAAGGCACCATTTAGTATGGAGTTAAGGGAACGTGAAATCTATGCAGAAAGGGCACAGAAACAGTAAGTAGATAAAGAAGTTCATGAAACAAGAATAAAGTAGAAGAAGAAAGCAATAGGTGCTGAAAACAGGACAGCAGTGAACCAAAAAAAGGTGATTCATAACATAACAAAAACATTTTATTTCAACAAAAAGAAGGCTTACCTAACTCTCAGATCGGGACCTCACACATTTTCCCCCTGGGAGCGCTAATTCCCAAAGATACAATAGTTGTGTCCCCCTGAGGGGTATGAACCAAAAGCGATAATGCAAAAATGCTAGAGAAAACGGAAAAAAAATTATTATAAAACAAGACATCTCACAAATATTTAGGAAAACAATATCTTGTGGAGTAAAGATATGCGTCTCGAAAATATAAAAGAAAAATTTAATATCTTGATTAAAAGACATGCCCCACAAATATTTGAAAAAAAACATTATCTTGACAATGGAAGACATCTCAAAAAAATATTTGAAAATCCCATTATCTTGAAGATCAAAAAAACAGCTCAAAAAAATATTTGGGAAAATCTCCATACGTCGATAACCTGAGAAAATGCCTGCAAAATACAAACATTGCGACAAACGAACACACCTGAGGTCTTGCAGCACGTCACACGCAGCTTTGTATCGGTGCACCTGGACCAGATGTGGAGTAGATTTCCTTCTCCTTTGTATGAGACGATGCCTTGGTTTGATGCCAGCTCCACACTGCGTGTGAATAAACTGTTTAAATGGAGGAATTTGAATCATAGAATTTTATTTCCCAACTGTAATAAGATTTGGAGATAAAGCATAGAATATTATTCAATGGTATAAAAAATGATGCCAGCTTCACACTGTGTGTAAACAAACTTTTAAAGCAGGGGTGTTTCAATAATAGAATTTTTTATTTCTTAACTGTAAGAAGATATAGAGAGATAAAGCAAAGGATATTTAATGGTATGAAGAAAGACGCCAGCTGCATATTGTGTGTGAATAAACTTTCAAAGTAGAAGTATTTAACTCCTCAAAGTTTATTCTCCAACTGCACTAAGAAATGGCTAAAGCACAGAATTATTTCTTCTAACATTATGAAATTTCTCAACCACAACACCCTGCATGCAGAAATAAATGAGAAGGTTGACTGAAATTCCTGATACAAGATGAAAGTTGGAAAAGAATGGGGAAGATACTTGAGAAAAGCGCAACACTGAACTAAAAAGAATCACCAACCAAAAATAAATAGATCCATTGAAACAAAAAAAGGCCTACCTAAAGGTAAGCCAGGACCTCACTTCTGCCTCATAGTAGACTAGCATAGACTGGCATGGGTTGGGATAGACTGGCACAGGTTGGGATAGACTGGCATGGGTTGGGATAGACTGGCATGGGTTGGGATAGACTGGCACAGGTTGGGATAGACTGGCACAGGTTGGGATAGACTGGCACAGGTTGGGATAGACTGGCACAGGTTGGGATAGACTGGCACAGGTTGGGATAGACTGGCACAGGTTGGGATAGATTACACAGGTTGGGATAGATTGGCACAGGTTGGGATAGACTGGCACAGGTTGGGATAGACTGGCACAGGTTAGGATAGACTGGCACAGGTTGGGATAGACTGGCACAGGTTGGGATGGACTGGCATGGGTTGGGAAGACTGGCACAGGTTGGGATTGACTGGCACAGGTTGGGATAGATGCTATTTGGGTTAGGCATATGTAGTGCCCTACCTTAGCATATGTAGTGCCCTACATCAAATCTGAATTTTAATCTCTCTTTTCTCAGTAATCCTAAGATGTCTCAATGTAAATTAAATAAAAAAAAGTTCTAACTTCTCCGCTGCGTATCACCGATAAAAACTGGAGGAGAAGTATATAAGTAAGGGCGCTGCTTCACTCGCCTCAATTGGAACTCAACGGTTGAAGCAGAAACAACACCTGGCCTTACACCTATATTGCAAATAGTCCTACCTGCATAACCCATTACACGTACAAAAAATTGCCATTTTTCAAAGGTTACTTAAAATAAAAACCTTTTGCTAGTCTGGTAGTCTTTATTCATGTCTATTCACTTCCTAATAACCATTGATTGTCCAATTTTCAAGAAATTCATAATTTATGCAGCATTGAATAATCATGTTTAACTCTGCTCTATAGCCAATATCCAAAGAAAAACATGTGATGAACATTTTTTTTCTTAAGTGAAATCTGTGTATTAAGATCCAAACTACTTTCTTGTAGTCTAAGGAGTGTCCTTCAGTCAATGTAATATCATTTATCAAATAAAACTATTACATGCTATTTTTTTCAGTCATTGTAATTTCATTATTTAATAAAAATATTGCATGCTAATTTTCTTCAATCATTATAATATTTTTCAAATAAAACTATTGCATGCTAATTTTTTCAGTCATTGTAATATTCATCAAATAAAAATATTAAATGCTTATTTCCTTGTCATTATATCATTCATCAAATAAAAATATAACATGCTAATTTCCTTCAGTCATTATAATATCATTTATCAAATAAAAAGGTAAATGTGTAGCGTTGGTCAGTAATCGATTTTCCACTTTTCGGTGCCTAGAAATAGGTAATTAGATCTAAATAAACAATTGCTCTTCTATGCACGTTCCGTCGGAAATGAGTATTTAACGAGTTATGGGGGTAGGTTTAGTTTCGTCTTTGATGACGAATGCACTCGAATAAATAGCTACTCATTGATTTTCGAATTTTTGTTACTTGAATCATGGTAATAACATCAAAATAAACAACTTTTCTTCTATACACTTTTTTCGTCAAATGAGTATTTAATGAGGTATAGCGGTAGGTTTGGTTTCGTCTTTGATGACGATCGGGCTGGAAGCGAGACTTCATTGCAGCCCTACCACGGGATCGATGAATTTGTTTCCGCTTCAAACACTGGTGTTGCGGTAACTAATTTTTCGCTATAACTTATAAAATATTCATTTCCGACGGAAAGTGCATAGAAGAAAACTTGTTTATTTCGATCTAATTACCTACGATTATACACCGAAAAGTGGAAAATCGATTCCTGACCAACGCTACACATATACCAATAAAAATATTACATGCTAAATTCCTTCATTCACCATAATATCATTTATCAAATAAAAATATTACTCGCTGATATCCTTCAGTCACTGTAATATTGATGAAATAAAGCATTTATTGTGCATTATTTCCCTCATTTATGGACACCGAGCTTACACATTTGGCCAGGGGCCATTAAAGGGTAAATGTGAAGGAGAGGACAATAATCGATTTCCCAATTTTCGCAGCCTATACATGGTTAATTAGATCAAAATAAACAACTTTTCTTGTATGCACTTTCCATCGCAAATGAGTATTTAACAAGTTATAGTGGTAAATTACTTACCGCAACTCTGGTGTTTGAAGCAGAAAGAAATGTTCTAAGGTGGAAGACTACAATGGACTCTCCTCCCTTCATAGCTCGAATGATCGAGCGCATTCCAGTCATCAAAAGATGAAAATAACATACTGCTAAAACTCATTAAATACTCATTTGCCCCAAAAAGTGCATTGTAGAAAAGTGCTTTATTTCGATGTAAATACCATGTTTCAAGGAACAGAAATTCGAAAATCGATTAGTAGCTGTTTATTCACGCACACTCCAGTCAGCAGAGACAATAATTAACATACCACTATGCCTCGTGTAGGAGCAATGTTTGTACGTATATCTCTTATCAGAAGCAGTTTCCTGTCTGCCTGCTAGCGGTGCATATAAACTCCCGCACCTGTCGAGGGAGTCAGTGATAGAGCAGTTCACGGTCAAGAGCACGACCCCGATCTGCCGGGTCTCACAGCTCATGTGTGTTCTCGTAACCTGATAACACGCGTTCTGATTGTAACGTCAACGTTCCCGAGTAAACCTGTCGCTCCACCTGTGTATTGTTACCCCGAGATTAGAGATATATAACACGAACCCCGGACCGTTTTCTAAGAGTGAGAAAGCCAGATAGCGCAACCCGACAAGTGGTGCCCGAACAGAATTTTAGCGATAAACTGTGAACAATTTTGTCTTCAGTGATGAGGGTGGAGAGACAGCATATTAGTTCAAGCGTATCAGTGCATTAAAGATAGTGTATTAAAAAACAGTGCATTAAAGACAGTGTATTAAAAACAGTGCATTAAAGACAGTGTATTGGTGTAATGAGTACATCAAGTGACTCCGAGTTAGAAGATAGGCTAGTAGAAACGCCAAGATTGACGGCTACTGAGCGGAAGTTACTAGAAAAATTACCGGATAACCCTCGTGATTCCCGACCCAGTCGTTCCCGAAGACCGCCTGCTAGATTCTCCCATGCTGATTACGACGCTCCACGACGACTTTTCGGAGAGGCAATAGCAGCTGCTACATAAAATATTTCAACCGCGGTGACAACAACTTCGATGACCACGCCGATGACCACAACAATGACGACTACAGGCTCCTTAGCTGCAACCACTATGGTTGCATCAGCAACAGGGACGACACCGAGTGTGTTGGGACAAAGCCTTAACGTGGTTCCAACCGCAGCGGTAGCAGGCACAAGATTACCTGGACAGATGGAACTCGTAGCTCCATCCACAAGAGACATCGTCAATTTCAGGGGACGTCCAATGCCTGGTGATCCGCCGTCTACAAAGGGGACTGCGGAAACAAATGTAAAAATATTTCTCCAGCAGTTGGAGTCATATTTTACAACTTTTAATATCATAGACGATAAAATTAAGATTCAACGACTCGTTTCGACGGTGCACCGCCCATTCGGCGACGCTCGGATAGTAGTCGCACAATTTAGAGATGAAGAGTACCAGGATTATTCGTACGACGATGTGGCTGCGGAGATGCTCGCGATCTATGGCGATAAAAGTGCCTCCTCTTTTGTTGAAGCAGCCCGAGAAGCGTTGAGTCTTACGCAGCGCCTAAGCCCGGAAACAGATCACAACGTGCTAATCGCACTTTCGCGAGAAGCTGCACGGAATGTCATGAGCACATTCCTGAATCGCACCAGCTACAGTTATCGGCGTGAACAACGCCCACTACTAGAGGTGATTACCAACGTGATATTCGCCATGTTGGCTTCAGATCTCTCTACAAAAAGGGTCTTAACAGCGACAGTATTGAACGCTGGTGAGAATATAAAGAACTCCAGTGTGTACCGGTCGCTGAAGGATTTCATCAGGAACACCGACAAGGAGGTGTTAACAGCGAACTTCCTCAACAATAGGGGGAAGAATTCACGGCAAGCAGTGAGGTTATGTCGGGAAGAGTCCGATGACGACCGGGAGGACATATCCGTGGTGGATAATTACAACCCGGACGAACCCGACGACGAGATATTGGACTTCGAAGAAGAGGACATATTCCACGTAAAACGACAGGGACCCGGGCGCTTCCAAGGAAAGAATAGGAGAGCCCCGAGTGTCGTGTCATCGTATTCATCGTCACAGACCCGACAGAACACCGGTCACCAACCCTCTGCCAGTTCCCGTTCAAATGCTACCTCGATCTCACGGGGCCCTTTCGGAAACTCTGAGGGATACCACCAGGCTACCGGCGCCATACCAAAGACTCAAGCTCCCTCTTCTCAACTTTCGTGGCGCTCCGCTTCGAGAGGCACTAAAACGAGAGACGTCGGGACTCCGTCCAGCCAGTACAAGAACTACAAGAATTACAAGAAGTATAGCGGCAACGCGTATCCATCGAACCACAGCGGCAACGCGTACCCATCGAACTACAGCGGCGCTCAAACTTCATTTGATAGGACTCGAGCTGCACAAAATCGACCAGTAGAGCAGTTCCCTCAGCGGTCAACTTACAACGGACGACCTGCAAAAGATGAGTACAATGACGCATCACGTAGGCGCGGTCGGATTTTCTATTGTTTTGGATGCGGTGAGGCTGGTCATTTCCGCAGCGAGTGCCCCTTTGAACGCTTCCCACGAACATGAAGGCTAACGCGACCTGTTCCTAGTAATTCTGATGGGCTAGATATTATGTATGAAGTTAAGTGGGGTATGGATCTGAATGAGATCGACCCGGAACAGGTCGCTGGAACTAACGTAAGGTGGAGTAGGGTGTACACCAATTCCGGAAGATTGAGAAGTCATCCTTTCGGAGTTGGAAAGCACTCGAAACCCTTACAACAGCGTAGTTTGGTAGATCTCGGGTTAGAGACCCGAGGGCCAACTGACCATTGTTACCGTTGCACCAAAAAATCTTTTCCAGGTTCCTCCGTGGACAGTGGTGGGAATTTTGATTATATATACCCACCAGTAAATTGCAATAAGAAAAAGTATAAACAGTACCTTAATGAAATTTCTAAGTTCTATAAGAACCCCAAAGTACTACAAAGCCCTGAGTTACAGACACAGGAGCCCGTAGTAGTGCAAGCCGAAGTGAAAATGCATCCAGCCACAAAAAGCTCAGAGAGCCTGACTGATGATGCTGAGAACCTAATTAAAGATAATAAAAAAAGTAGATCGTTCAAGTGTCCACGTTGTACTAAACCGATCCGATCAAAAGAACTTGAGTCAAAAAGATCAGATAAAATTCATGTGCCACCTCAGTGTGCGATGCATGCGATAAGATCGCCAAATCAAGTGGTAAATTTGTTAAATAATCAGGTAACCAATGCAGATCAGTCGATGCGCGCCCCTGTCATAAACCTAGTAGTGAATGGGAAGCGATTGCCTGGGCTGATTGACACGGGAGCTACGGTCTCCCTAATTAAAAGAAAATGGGTTACAACGCCATTAGAGCCTAGTGCGGTACGGGTATCGAGTGCATCAGGAGAACATTTAAACATCAATGGCAAAGCAGGACTCTTGATTAAATTACCAAACGGGATGAAAAAATGGGTTACCGCTCTCGTGGTGGGGAATGATACCCACATTCCTGGCGAAATTTTAATAGGAACAGATCTCTTGAAAGATTGTAAGGCCATCATAAACTTTGCAGAGGGCAAAGTATTATTCGAGAATCAAACTCTTCGGTTGGTCGGACGTATTCGAAAACAAACTCAGGATGTTCGTGCGATGTTTTCGGTAAACACCGAAACAGAACGAAAGCCGAAAGATAGGGAAATCCCGCTGAGTGATACGCTAAGTCATAAACATGACACGGATTTCTCGAACGTAAAGTCCTGCCGTGCCATGTTATCGAGTCAACCGGATGCAAGCTTGGGTAAAGCCAGAAAGATAGACGCAGCGGTCAATAACCTCACTCGTGCGAAGTATGAACTTAAGCAAAATATTACTAATACAACAGCACCGATACAAGATGACTTGCGCATTAATCTGTATGCAGACGTAGATACAACGGTTCCTCCGTTGGAGGAAGTGACTTGCAATATTCGAAAAAAATGTCTACCAGATGGAACATATTTTACGAAACGAATGGCGATAACCGAACGACTCTTGTTAGCCGAGTCGCTGACAATCGCGTCCAGAGGACAGGTACCGATTCGATTAGTGACTGTGTCTAACTATCCCTACGTGATTAAACGAAATACTTATCTTACCACGTTGGAACCAGTAGACCTGGAAACTGTCCAAAATCTAAATGAAGTTCCCAAGCACGAAGCTCATATCCCACGGGACGAGCGAATACTACGTAAGCTAACAAAAGAAGATATAAACACAGATGTGATCGGTCACACACGAGACAAACTATTAACGGTTTTGAACCAGAATAGGAAAGCGATCGCGTTAAAAGGCGAACCACTCGGCCTAACACACCTGGCGGAGATGGACATTCAATTAAAGGACCCTACAAAAATCCTGTACACAAGACAATATCGTCCCATAGCCAACAGGAAGAACTCGATGTCGCTGTAGAAGACATGTTAAAAAAAGGAGTAATCTCAAAAGCTAGATCTTGTCATAATTCTCCAATAATCATGGTCCGAAGTCGGGTGGTACAGGTAGACCGGTTGTTGATTTACGACACCTTAATGAACACACGTTACCCTTGAGATTTCCCCTACCAGACATCCAAGAAGTTCTGGATCAAATGATGGGAAGCAAAATTTTCTCCACAATAGATCTTCAGTCTGCCTACTGGCAGGTCAAGCTAAAGAAATCGGCCGCTCCGTTAACCGCATTTACGACCAGAACCGGGTCGTATCAATTCAATCGCGTGTGTTTTGGACTCAGGAATGCTCCCGCCTTCTTTCAATCATTGATGACGCAAATCCTACATAGAGTCATCGGGATTTCCGCTCTGTGCTATCTCGACGACATTATTGTTTACAGTAGGAATGAAGAAGATCATTTACGTCATCTGGATGACGTGTTGGGGGAAATTCAGAAGTCAGGATTGACTATAAATTTAAAAAAAGACTAAGTTGATGAAATCCGAAATCGAATTTTTAGGTCACTCTCTCTCTCTAGTAAAGGAGTGACAATCCTCAAAGAAAAAGCTCCCTTAATTAGGAATTATCCAAGACCCGAAAATAGGACGGATTTGAAGCGTTTCCTCGGTTTTGTTTCGTATTATAGGCGATTCATTATGAATTTCGCCAAGATATCAGTTCCACTTTCAGATTTACTCAAAGAATCTGAACCGTTTAAGTGGGAAAACGCTCAGGAAACCACGTTTCAAACGCTTAAAGATAAACTGATGCAAGAACCAATTTTAAAATTTCCCGACTACACGAAACCGTTTTACTTAGTGACCGATGCCAGCGCGTATGCAGTGGGCGCAGCTTTGGTGCAGCCCGACGAAAACAATTTTCTGAGACCTGTTGGGTATGCTTCTAAGTCGTTGAACCCTACTGAACGACGTTATAGTACCACGAAACGCGAAGCCTTAGCTGTTATTTTTGCATTAAAAAAAATCGTCTGATAATATTAGGGTATGAGGTGACCGTGCTCACCGACCATAGGCCCCTAGTTTCGATGTTCCATCGAACCCTCCCGGCAGATCCGACATTCAGTCGATGGTCTATTCAAGCTCAAGAGTATTCCATAACTTTACGGTACATCCCAGGTAAATTAAATTACATTGCGGATACGCTCAGTCGTACTCCATTCAACATATACGATACAGAAACGTTAACTAACATCGAGGAAGATTTTGAAGACCGTATTTTAGCCCTTGAAAATGTTCCGGATATGTTAAAATGGGGAAACCTTCCCTGGAAAACGGAACAAGAACTAATACACGAACAAGAAAATTGTAAAGAATTTGCACATATTAGAATGATGCTCATGCCCGATACAAATTTGGGATCGATAAAACATCGTCCGAAAAATCTCTCACGGTTTTTCCTAGAAAATGACCTTCTTTATTATAAACGGGATTTGTGCAGGACAGGAAAAAAATGTGTCAGAATCACGCTATGCGTACCCACGACTTACTTATCAGACACGATTCTGAGTTGTCATTCACCCCCAGAAATGTCTCATTACGGACATGATAGAACATTGGTCAGATTCCAACAGGAATTTTATCATCCTGACGAGAAGCAAGCGGTTTTAAATACTATTGTACAATGTGACAGTTGTTGCCGTAAAAATGGTCGTATCACACGAAAAGTGCCAGTACGAAAATACCCTCTTCCAGATAAACCCTTCGATGTATGTGTAATAGATCTGTTAGGTCCGCTTCCAATAACCTCGAGCGGGTCCCGCTACATTTTAGTGGTCACTGACCAACTCAGTAGGTTTGCCATTCTGGTGGCAATTCCAGACAAAACAGCCGATACGGTAGCGCATGCGTTACGCCACAATGTATTCAACCATTTCACATGCCCAAAAACTTTACCCAGTGATAACGGTCGAGAGTTTGTCAACCAAGTCATCAAGTCTTTGTGTACAAATTATCACATAAATCACATCTTAGGGTCACCTTACACCCCCGCCTCACAAGGAGGCGTCGAGAGAATTAATCAAAAAATAGTACGGGCCATGAAGAACTACGTTGAAGCAAATCAATGTGAAGTCTGGGACGAGTTCTTGCCAGAATTGCAGAGTGCTATCAATACAAGTAATAATAGAGTGTTGAAAGACAATAGTCATTTTTGTCTGTTCGGTTTAGATAAATCTCACCCAATCTCGATTTTCAACAAGGCGAACAAAGAACCAATCTACGACTTTGATGATTACCTCCGGGTAATGACTAAGCAATTCAAACAAATGAGAGAATATCTGTCAGATGTTCTGGATAGTAGTGCCGACGAGTATTTAAAACAAGCCAATAAAAACAGAAGCTTTTGGGAATTAGTTCCGGGCCAGCGCTGTTATCTCAGGCACGTACCTCACGAGACCGAATATAACAAATTATCAAATAGGTTTGACGGTCCGTACGTTGTCAAACAACGTACCAGAACCCATCAATACGAATTAGAAGATCCCATCACAAAAAAAATGTAAACTATGCCATATTGATATTATTTTGGAACTTAAAAATTCTACATAGATTTCCAGAACCTCATGCCTATTGAGCCTAATCATGCTGTATATTCGCCATGTTTGTTTTGATATGTACCGGTTTTGTTCTAATTTTTTTATTATTGTATTATTTTATTATTTTTTTTTGTTCGATTATTTTATATCATGCGTTCTCGTGTGGGTTAGGGAACGATGTTGTATTGGCTGCGTTAGTTACTAAGTTTCCAGGTAGTCCATTTTGTGACGCTCCTTCTCATCATGCATCCTTTCTCATCATGCATGTCTTTCATGACTCTATTCGGGTTCATTCTTATTTGAATTTTTTTTCTCTTTCTTTAGTTTTTCCTATGTTTTGTTCTTGATGAAAATGTAGTTCCATCATCACACTGTTTTTCTTTCGGAAACCGAGGATAATCCTCTTATCTCAACGTAAAATATTATGTAGTAAGCCGATATATTTGAGGTTAAGGATACATGGAGTAGAGTAAGTGTCGTTCAAAAGTTCTGATCGATTAAAGGATAGAGTACATCGTAATTACTATAAGAAGTAAGTGAATGTTTCTAGAACATTCGTTAGGATAACGAAGTGCGTGGGATGTGCGGATGTGCGAGACTATGTGTATGAATGATGAATCCGGCCGAAGGTTGAATGTGGGCGCGTGCTTGCGTTAGTCATAAGATCTTACGTCTTTCAACGGATGTTATCTGTTGAGTTGAAGCATAAGAGTGCGGCGCGTTTGCGTCACTGCTGTGTTGTTTTTTCTTCTCGCGTCCGCTGGACGCCCTGCACGTTTCACTGGTGATGTCATATATCGTCCGGTGTCCTAATTCTATTTGCTATAAATGCTTGTCTTTGCTGGCTGAGTGCATTCATCCCTCTCGAGTGTGCCTGCAAGCATCTTTGTTCCAACTACGCTTCCAGTGTTGTTTTCCACTGCAGCATCATGGGTGCTGCACTGCCCTTTCGGTATGTATTATTGGGACTCCTTCTATTTCTGATTCTTGTTAGAAACTCTTGTTATCTCTTGTTAACTCTTGTTGTTTCTCTTTCTATCTCTTATCCGCGACATTAAAATTCATCATTCATCATTTCATATCATTCTGTTGCCTAGGTTAAATGACATTTAAATGAATCGTTTTGCGTTGGTGCATTTCAGAGAGTATATTTCTCTTGTGTCAGCTAGACTGAGCTGCAGTGTTAGTATGCAGTGTTCAAAGCCTTGCAACGCCTGTGTGCTCTGCATATCCGGCTGGTGATAACGCGCCTTGCTGCTCGTGCTGAGCTCTTGGTCTTGCTTGTTGCTGGTGCTGGGCACCTGTTTTTTTGTTTGTTTACTGTGCTTTAAGCTAGTTGACAGGTTGTTCCAGCGTTTAATGTACGGGTTTGAGAGATGTAGAATTGGTGGGCCAATTTCCCCGAAAGATGGGGTGAGGTATATTTAGTTATGAAAAAAAGGAAAGAAGTAAAAACTATACTTTGTTTATTTATTTAAAATAATAGTAAAGGGGAATTATTATTGAATTGCAATGAACTTAATTTTTTTAAATTGATCAAAGTAATTGAATTGGACAAATATTCGTGAATGCTGGAACATCCTTTCGTTGTGTTGTGATATGTAAATTGGTAAGGACCTATGTCATGTATGTAAACTAAAGGATCGACGCCTTGCAGAGTGTCGCGTCTGGGGTTCTGGCTGCTGCTGGGCATACTGGTCTTGGCACAGGCGGACAAAGAGTCAGGCACTCCGCAGTTGGGCGTCGAAGCCATAGCGCACGTCGGCGTTGTGGTGGAACCATACCCGGATCTCAGATCGGTAAGAGGACATTTGCTACTCAAGTTAAAGTTAACATTAAGAGACTTTGTGAAGGTCAACTTGAACGCGCTGGGAACTCAGTTTGAGTCCATAGTAGCTCAGATTAAGGAGGTGGTAAAAAACAACCTCACCGTTGTCCAGGTGAGGCTGGTTAAAGAGCAGGTCGTCCGCATCTGCTATCTCATGGGACGCCTGTTAACCAAAGTAGTTCCACCCAAAGACGTAAAACGTCTAGAAATTAGCTGGAGGAGGCAGATCTTTGCCTTGTTCCGAAATTCCTCCGCGCCTAGTACAGTAACTTGTTTGGGGTCGGAATGCAATAATGAAACTGGTACGATCTTTGAGAACCCGGCGCTCACCTTCCGCAGACTGACTAGTTTGAGCGTAACAAATTATTCTAAGTTGCGAAAGAGGCGCGGTCTCCTCAACTTGGGGGGCGATATTTTAAAGGGGCTTTTTGGGACCGCAACAGAAGGGGACGTCCAACACCTCGAAAATGTCACCGCTTATGTGTCACATGAGGTAGATCTACTATACTCACAACAGGGGCAAATCGTTGAGTTGGTGAATCATACGGTCGCCACGCTGGGGAGTATCTTGGCTGATCTGGAGGAAACCACTGAAGAGGTACACGGTCTCACAGAATATCATGTATATACCACCATTTCGTCGGAACTTGAGACATGCGTTGTGTATCTGACCGAGCTACTGGGACAGAGGATAACAGAAAGAGCAACGCTGAGTAGTGGACGAGTTCCCCCAGTGATTGAACAAGAGGCATATATAGGATATGTTAGACAGATGGAGGCCCAATTACAATGTGTCTACCCATACACCCCCAGGGAAATACGGGAAAATTATGACCGGGCGCTCAGGGTGGCAAAGGCTTGGCCTACGAGGATCCCTGATGTATATATATTGGAGTTACCATGCGGGGCTCCAGATGAGAAGTATACCCTTGTTCAACTTCATGTAACACCCATGCCAACTGAGGGAGACGGCTATATGACTCTTAGTGGAATTCCGCCCTTTGTAGCGCACTCTGAAACGCATATGATGATGTTTTATGATTTAACTGAATGTGTTGTGCTGGAAAGCATGACTCTTTGCGAGGTCTTGGGGGCTTTGCAGGTCCTCACCTCAACTGACTGTGTCCATAGTTTGTTGCAACGTAATGAAACTAGTGATGATTGTATCTATGAGCGTTTCCAAAAGACTGATCGGCCTTATGCCTTGTACCTCCGCAACGCTTGGTATATCTGGTTCTTTGATCCTACTTACTTGACGACGATCTGTCCGTCAGGTAATCGGGTATCTTCTTTAAAAGGGTTTTTGATGGTCACTGCTCCATGTTCAGCGCAAACGCAGGCACATCAGTACCACACTCAAAGTGCTCTGAGCATAAATGTAACTGCAACACCGGTGACGTTGATTCCCATGCATAACCTGACGATTACAGTACCACCACATCGTATACTGACCGACACGAGGGGTGAGCTCTTACAGCTCAACGAGTCTCTAAGCAATATATATACCCGTGAATTGTCCAGAGATGGTCGGCGGGTGACAGACAATGATGTTACCCCGTATGGCCTGTTATTCTTGGCCGTCTTCATGTTGGGAGCCCTATGCTACTGGGTAGTATTTAAACGGAGGGCTCAGAAGGCTAAGGTTGCACACCAGTCCTCCCTCATTGAGATAGACCTTCGGACGCTTCGAGACTATAATCGAACTCACCTGGGGTTACAAACTCAATTGGAACAACGTGTTGCTGAGCTAGCAAACGAAATCGAAAAACTTCGTGTTGAGGGGTCAGGTACCGTAAATACGTACGAAACTTTCTCAAATAGTAGTCCCGGGTATCTACCAATTAGGTCACCCGTTGAGTCTCCTCCTCCTATTCCGGGGATAGATTTATCCAAGGGCCTGGTTTATAAACGTGGAAGGCAGATCATGCCTTTGATCCCAGAACATGGAACGCCAAGTCCTTCCAGTCCCCGTGACCCCCTCCTTTGTACCACTCCTCCTCCTGTCAAACCGGTCCGCCGTCAATTCACTTCCGACGGGTAGACACTCCTCCGCCCCACTCTCCCAGCCCTACTGTTTAGATTTTTCTAGACGGTTGTATGCTGTTCTGTTCCTTAATTCTTTGTTAATTTCGCAGAGTACCATGGATTCAACTGGGTACACCTATTCGGTTGTTCTTTTTCATTACCCGCATTGTGGTACCGAGTGTCCCTTACCAGTTTGATGTTTTGGGGTGAAGCCCTGCGTATGTTATTTGAAAACATATATATCTCTTAACCACGTGTGTTCTTTCCACATAGTCGCTTGTTGCTGGAGACGGTTCTTGGACGAAAGCGGCACTCTCGTCGGACTCACGTCGTTATCAAGTTCTCAGTCCAATGAAGAACCGGTCCCTGAGTATTGTATTAGCTTGGCTGCGTTTGTACTCTAGATTAGTTCTGTTTGATCTGTTTGTTTGTATTAGTTCTAGTAGCTTCGCGTGCTGCTTGTGTACTCGATCATGTCAACTTGTACTTTTGTAGTTGATCGGTTTTTATGGTAATCGGACTATTATATAGAGGTCTGTTCCGCTTCTCGCTTGGTTGCGTAATAATATGAGGGCGACAGTCGTTAACTTTTCTTGAATCTGGTTCATTTGATTCCATAACTGTCGTATGTAAGCCTGATTTGTTGTTTCAATTTATATGTATGCAGTCGGTAATTTCCCGGAAGTGGGACACTTCCTCTTCCGTAGGGAGGAGCAATGTAGGAGCAATGTTTGTACGTATATCTCTTATCAGAAGCAGTTTCCTGTCTGCCTGCTAGCGTTGCATATAAACTCCCGCACCTGTCGAGGGAGTCAGTGATAGAGCAGTTCACGGTCAAGAGCACGACCCCGATCTGCCGGGTCTCACAGCTCATGTGTGTTCTCGTAACCTGATAACACGCGTTCTGATTGTAACGTCAACGTTCCCGAGTAAACCTGTCGCTCCACCTGTGTATTGTTACCCCGAGATTAGAGATATATAACACGAACCCCGGACCGTTATCTAAGAGTGAGAAAGCCAGATAGCGCAACCCGACACTCGTTAAATGCTTGTTTGCAACGGAAAGAGCATAGGAGAAAAAGTGTTTATTTCAATCTAATTAACAATGTTTAGGCAGCGAAAATTAGGAAATCAATTATTGCCCCCTCCTTCACAAATACCCATAAAAGGGATGGCAATTTTCAGCCATCATAATTTTTCAAAGAACTTTACAATCTTTAAAATAATCTCTTAAACATTCAGAGACCCAATTTTTCAAGATAAATTTACATTTAAAAGTTTTTTCAATTCTAAGTGTTATGTATGAGGCATCTAAATACTTGTGCATAAAATTACCTCAGGCCAAATTTCTATAAAACATTCCATGTCCTTTAACTAAGTTGAAGATTTAGGCCGTTAGTATTATTTGACATGTGAGTTATGAAAGGCTTGATGGTATTTGTGAAGGAGAAGACAATAACTGATTTTCCAATTTTTGGTGACAGAACATAGTTAGGCCTAATTAGATCAATATAAACAATTTTTCTTCCATGCACTTTCTGTCGCAAATTAGTGTTTGATTTGTTACAGCTATAGCTTACCTACAGCGTTTCTATTCTTTGAAGCACGGGAAAAATCAGTTTGAGAGGAAGACCCTCAATGAACTCTCCTTTCCAGCGGTTGTAATACGCTTGAATGACTGCTACATAAGGTTACTATTGGTTAGATTAGTTCAGTTACATTACATTACATCATATCACCATTATAACTCGTTAAATATTCATTAGCAACAGAAAGTACTTAGGGGTAAAATTGTTTATTATGAAATAATTACCAATGTTTAGGCATCAAAAATTGGAATAACAATTATTGTCCTCTTATTCACATTTATCAACTTACCAACTTTTGATTTTGTCAAAATTTATGGAAAATGACGTTCCATATTCTTTGGCTAAGTTAAATACTCAAACATTAGTCATTTTTTTGTATGTAAGTCATTTGAAAGATTAGGATTGCTAAAATTCATAGTGAACCCACATACATAAATTGAAACAATTCATAAACGGTAATGTGAGTGCACACCCAGAAGATCCTAGATGCCTTCAATAACCACTTGCCAGAGTTCATAACTCCATAGAAATAATTAGACAAAAACAAAATGACGAGGTTTATTTCAGTTCATATTCAGCACATTATTAATTAGCTATGGTCTTAGAAGAAAATTACAAATAAATTTGCATGCGTATATATTTTTAGAGGTCTTGCCTCATTAAAAAAGGCGCATTTTCTATTTAATATTAAGACCCATTAAAAACAGATAAAGTAAATTCGTACCTTTGAGAACACGCCACAAGCAACACTGAAGGCAAACAGCCTAATCTTTCGTGTGAATAATTGCAAATCCTCCAGCCATCCTTTGCGATCCCGGCATTAGCGCTAACAAATTACACTCTTCAGTCTTCACAATAGTTCATATATGAAGTTGAACTAACATTTTTTACTGAAAATTTACTGATTCAATTTTGCATAAGAAAAAGATAATTTCCCAAAAACTTAAAAGCAAAGTAATGGGCCGTTTACACTGGTCTACATTTTGCTGCAGGCTCACGTGTAGACGCCTCGTGTGGAGCTTCACAAGAGACATGTGCGTTTAGACTAGAGCGGCTAAACATTGAGCGCGCGCCGTGACGCGCGCTTTTCAAATCCAGTCAGTCTGCCAGCAACGGCTATCAGAGATGGATCGTCGTCGACAAGCTTGTCTCAGCATTGTCGCTGCACTATGAGCCGAGAGGAAAAAGAGGGGCTGGCGTGTATGGTGTATGCCTTGGCTTGAACGACGAGCTAGCGTAGGCAGTATTATGCTCAGATATTTAATGAATTAGCTAGTGAAGATGAAAATGGTTTTTAGAACTACACCCGCATGCCAATGTCTGCTTTTTTATGGTTGCTAAATATGGTTGAACCGCAAATACAGAGGCAGAACACTGTGCTCAGAGATAGCATTTCTCCTGGTGCCCACCTGGATGCAACACTTATCTTTTTAGCGTCAGGAATGGCATATAATATCCTGCGATACTTAACTAGAATTTCCAGCCCGAGCCTTTCGTATATCATCCCAGAAACGTGCCAAGCAATCTACGACGTGCTCAAGGACGAGTTTTTGACGGTAAGCTAAATATGTGTAGAGGACTCTCCATTATACATATATCTGTATATATTCATTGTATAATAATAATGAAGCGTCATTTGTAACAAATAAAATATACTGAACGAAATAATACACAATAGCGCAAATAATTTTTATTCCATTTACTTATTTAGACCATAGATCAAACATAAACTGTTTAAAGTAATAGCAATAATCATTAATACGCAGATAGCAATTTAGGACTATAGGAAGTAATGAACAATAGTAGAGAATTCTAATTTTATAAAAATAAAAGATTATTGTTCCGTAGTGTGCGGTAAGAAGTTAGCAATTATTCGAGGCAGTACATACTAATTTTTAATGCACCATGAAACTAATAATAATTTTCCCGTTTATATCATATATAAAACATAAACTGTTTAAAGCAATAGCACTTACCGGTAATATGCAGTTTTCAATTGAGAACTATATGAGCAATAATAGAGCATGATCCAGCAATGAAAACGAAAAGATCACTGTGCTATAGAAGGCGACATGAAGTTAGCACTTAATCGAGGCATTACATGTCAATTTTTTTGTGCGCCATAAAACAATGCATCTCGAATTAACTTCTTTACAATCATCTTCTGTTCCTCATCAAGTGCCTCAACCTCATGAGAAATGACTAGGCTGTAATTCGAAAATACCTCAGGATTATTAAGAGTGTTTAGCGCTGCGTGCATGAGTTTGTCTGTGACATCATCAGTTTGTTTCCTGTTTCGTTTGCGCGGCAATGCCGGGGTGCCACCTGATGCATAGCTAGGTAGGGCGAGTTCTTGAGCAGATGCACTGGCTCTGCTAGTAGGTTTACTGATGCTGCCTGTAGATGCACTGAAGCTGCTTGTAGGGTCACTAGCACTGCTGTTAGGTGATGGAATTGAGATGACAGCAAGATCAGCCTCGAGGTCTATATCGCCAAGCAAGGAGCTTTAATGGAATGGAGGCGGCATCGCTATCTTTTGCCAGTCAAGCGCGTGAAGCCACTTTTGCCGACCCAAGCCCCGCCCACCCGGCATTGGATCCCATTGTGGAGGTGGTGTTGCAGTGGAGGGGTAGCACCACCTCCATCATCAGCGACTGAAGACCGCGCTGTTAAATGGCAGACTTGCGCTACTCTGTGCTATACGTTTTTTTCTTAGGCATATATTTCAATTGCGTCCCTGAAACGCGTCATATTGAAAAAACTCGTACTCGACCCCAGCTTGGATAAGCGGCGCCCTACCACGCTGAGTGTCTGACACGCACTGAGCCCGTGGAGGGAGTATATTATGGAGGGAGCATTGGCGACTGTGAAGAGAACCAGTTTTTGCGATTTCTCTCATGTCTGTGGGAACCAATAGGGTTTTCGCAACTGTGACGTCAGTTACCTACTAACTACGATGGAGTGCGCACGTGCGCGCTCCATGCTCCTCTAGCTGTTGAGTTAATCGCCCCTGTGTATTTCAACCCAGATCTTAGTTTTCTCAAGAAATATCTGGGTTTTGATTTTGCATGAAGGCAAAGTTACCAAATTACGCACTTTTTTCTGGACATAATTCTTCAGCTTATATTTTGAGAGACAAAACTTGATTGTTGAAATTGAAGGCATTTAACAGTCCCAGCAAAGTTCAAAGTCTATGAATGAATTTCGGTGTCAAATTTCAGATCGAAAAAAGTCAACTCCAGGGTTTTGTTCACAGAAATGACAAGATTGGTAACACTGCTTCAGGGCGTCACCTGGGTTTTTTCATAATTTCGCCCAATACTGAAATCTATTTGACCCAATTTAATTAAAATTCAAAGGAAATGTGAACAATTAATTTACCACAGGCGATACAGAGGTAGAATTTTTCTTA
Organism: Morinoia aosen; assembly: GCA_030386875.1. NCBI lineage: Eukaryota > Metazoa > Arthropoda > Malacostraca > Amphipoda > Talitridae > Morinoia > Morinoia aosen. Next base: position 13,922,936 of record CM059576.1, on the reverse strand, counting down.
AGTCAAGTACAATGGTCAAATTTTGAGTATAGCTACCTGTGGGCCCGAACAAGTTCAGCGACTTCTAGGGCATCCTACCATCAACGTTATTCTAGGGTGCACAATAATGTTAAACCTCATTCACTTAACCTAGTTTCGCATTAAACTGGTCAATGAGATAGTTAACTCGATATTGGATGCTGCATTTAAAAAAAGTTTATACGAGCATAGACTAGACGTTGACAGCATATCAGTCATGGACCAGTCATGGAGGAGACAAGATTTGACTCGGTGATTTTACACGGCTAGTATTATGATAGAGAATGAGACTAAAAATATCTTTTGAATACCTCGTAAGAATTACTTACACGTATCTCCGCAGGGATTTAGTTCCAAGTTTTAGTTCCAACGAAGAGGATACTGTCCTCTCATAATAGCGCAAGGATTTACTACCTTTTCGTGGAGTACTTTCCGTCAAATTGACATCAAAGGCTAGAAGTAAGGCTCAATCGATTGTTAAAATTCAGCCCTGCGCGCTAAAGAAAAAATTCATGTTACCTCCCTGGGGGAACACTAGCTCCAATCCACCATCGGGAGACAACGCAACAACGCGATAATTTACTTCCTTGTCTGTCAGAGCATTCATTCCATATGAAATCAACCTACAAGCCTAAAATTAGGCTAAACCGAAAGCTTGAAATGCCTATTTTAAAGGGCAATAACACAAAAGTGGAAAGAACATTTTGTACATCATCCACGACACAAGAAAATTATTTAAAGACATACAATTGATTGAAGACGCTGCTAATACATGATTCAGGTGATAGCAAATGCTGAATGGGAAAATAATGAAAAAATGATTGCAGAATAACCAAAGCTGATTGACGTTGATATATTTTCAAGTCGAAAATGTACACACGATAATAAATTATTCTTTCGAACAATAAATTTTGTAGGAATAATTAAATAATAAATCAAGACAGAGACTAGCTTTTCAATTTAATATTAAGACTATTTTCCGTAATGGGGTCAAAATAAATTAAAACTCCAGGACTGTAAGTACCAAGATAATTCAAATAGCATTGAATTTCCTACATATTAATACTAAAAATATTGTAGTGAATGATACTAACAGCATGAAATAATTAATCCGTTGTCTAAACAATATGAGTAAAAGAGGTGCAGTGTAAATCTCTGTTTTGATAAATAACAAAGCGAACCGGTTTCAGCTCAAAAACAGTTGACTAGTTCAGACAGATATGGTATTCACTAGTTTAGAAAGTTAGGTCAACAAACTTACATAATACATATTTGAAAAACAAACATCACTTTTGTTCTGTACAAAAAAGTAAATAATTAACCGTAAACTGACCTTGGCACAATCGAATGAATGAAATAAGATTATATGAAAGCATATGTTTGTTAAAAACCTCCCTATCCACAACAAAGCCGTTCAAAAGAGAGGAAGAATGAAGTAACCCATTGGGGATGGTGATTATAAGGGAATGCGGATTCTATGCACACGGTGTGTTTTTGCACAGAATCCCTTGCACTTAGAAGATTACGATTAAATATTAAGAAAGGAAATATTAGGAAGGAAATAAAAAGGAATAATGAAGGCTCTATTTAGGACGGTCATTACGGAACGCGGATTCTATATGCACAAGGCGTGTTCCCGCACAGGATCCCCTGCGCAGAGAAACAGCAAGTTCAGAAAGAAAGTTGAAAGAAGGAAAAAAGTCAGGAAGAAAGTGAGAGGAGCTGCAAAACATGACAGCAGTGAACCGAAAAAAAATGGTCCTTGACAAAACGAAAAGCATACTTTATTTCAGCAAAATGAAGGCCTACCAACCCATCGGATCGGGCTCATACATTATCCCCCGCGAATCGCTGATTCCCAGGGATTAAATAATTGTATCCTCTTGAGGGCATTCCCTTGAGGGGATGAATGAAATAAAAATACGAATGACTCGAATATGAGTAAGAATAGTAGCGAGTCTACTAGCGCTTCATAATAAGGACCTATTGATTATATTAGTTCGACGCACGCATAATGGTATATTTTTGCATTTGTGGAAATGGAAATTTGTGCTATGATGAGTTCCTGCACAGATGTTGTGATGATCAGTTCCTGAAAATTTTCCTTCTATCAACATTAGAAAACCGAGAAAACCTGTTTTGCGGTTCGAACAGATAAGCTTTTGGCCAGTGTTGGGACATTGCAATCCTTTGACGTACTCTGCGTCTAGCTTCAACTGGTGAGAAATCATTTGTAAATTTTCAGTACAGAGGGGCTTTTTGAAGGCACGAGACAGTAAATTACGAGAATTGAACACATAAAATAGACGGTTCAACGTCCTCAAAAATTTGATCGTAGCTGTGGCATCCTCGAACCCTTCAATGTTGTTCTCCATGCAGAATTGCAATGAATCAGCGACTGAATCGCTCAGCATTTGCGCTGCCAGCTTGACATTCATTTTCTTTCGAAAATAAGATACGTGCTGAGGCTTCAGCTTGTTTCTAAGATGAAGACCAGTTTCTTCTTGAAGCTGATGAAGTTTTTTTATTAGAGAAAATTTTATACCATTGTCATCCATATCCTTTAAGTAACCGAAATCTCCAAATGAGGTGTATGAAATTATACCCTTGATTAGGTTAGTAAGACTTAATGAATAATTACTCAACAAAATTTTTATCATTTTCGTGGTTTTCATACCAAAATAGATACTTTGGCGAAAAGAAAACATTAAAATTCGATAGGCCCCGAAACAGAAATGATCCGCAAACACGCAAACTGTGAAATTGTTCGTGAATTTTTCAAACATCTTAAAATAGAAGAAAAATGCAAGTTTCGTAATGTACGGCGATTTACATGCTAAATTAAAATAGAATTTTCAGCTACTTCTATTGTAAATTTGCAAAAACTTTAAAATGCACCTTCAACTTTATTTAATTGGTTTGATTTTTGTTAGCCTGTCACATACTTTAAGAAATTGAAATTGGGTCGAACTATATAAGTTTTAGTAGTAAAATGATAAGAATTTTATGTCACTACTGTGTTTAATTGTTCATGCTACATAGCTTTCCCTTACTGACCGTATGTGACTCATCAGAAATTTTAAGTAGTAAATTCAGTTCGCGGGCCTGATTAAACGCTGTAATTCAACAGTTAGCTAACGAATTTACCAGGCATCAATAGGCTCTTTATTTGATTATACCTTTACTTTCATTATTTATGATCATTTTTATGATAAAATACGTATTATTGAAAAGTATCGGCCAGATTTTGTCTATACCGATACCAGTAAATATGACCGATACTGCCGATACCGATACATCACTACAAAATATTCAAGTATTAGTTCACATACATCATTTTATCTCATCAGAGAGTAGTAATGAATACATGACAAATAATTTAGTATTAAAATGAAGTTAAATCACAATAGGGTTTGAGAAATTAAATACAGATGATGAATAAGATAATACCTAAGAATAAAATTGGTAAGTGAACCGTAAAAATTAAAAACGAAACAAAAACCTAATTTAACAGACTAACAAGAAGTCCGACCTTACCATACTAGGGTCAACAAATTCCTGTGAGAGCGGTCAGCGTTCATACTCCTAAATGCATTTATTTATTATCTCATTTCGATTCAGCATGCCCATTCGTTATATTAAGACAATCAGCTCCGCAGTCACCTTTTAACCTAATTTTATCGCCTTTGCCAAAGTTAGATGACGGCTTTAATAGTTGAAATACCTTCTAGCCTGAACAAGTAATGAATGCAACAAAAGAGGAACAAAGCGCAAGTAATTGAATACTTCTAAAGCGACATATGAAAGTTCAACTCATTATATTTACATCACTCTGGTTATCAAATGGGAAGAATAATAATGGGACTGTAACTATACGCACGAACTCAATCATCACTCAAGATTCCTCGTAGATACCATGTCAGGCAAAATTATCTGACCCGTATCTAGGTCTAATAATATGAAAATGAAGTAAAGCAACAAAAAAGTGTTTTCAGTTTCAAAAAGTACATTTAATGCAATTCTGTTCCCATATATTTTAAAAATTAAATCAATCAAAATATCAAAAGGGATCCATTATTTTCCTCGCACAGTCAAAGGCGTTCACGATAGTTGTCTAGATTTACCTACAAATGTGTCGTATGATTTTGCCTAACCCTGTACAAAAACAAGGTTATGAAAATGAATGGAAAAGGTGTTCCATGGAAAACAGTAATTGGATATGGACTATGGCATTCACTTTGCCGAAAATTTAGTTTCTATTTTATTCCGAAAGAAAGTCGATATTATGCTAAACTTAGGCTGAACGTAACTTTTCGATTTGAGATTCTTAGATTTCGAAAGATAATAAATTGTCTTTCCTCACTTGGGGAGACTTGATAATATCAGAATTCCTAACAATGATACACCAACAGTTTAAAACAATAAATATTACAGGCCCTAAAGAAAAAGATAAATATCACAATGCGATTTTCACGCACACCTCACGCTAAGATTTCTCTTGCAACACTAATGTTGCTTTGGAAACTCGGAGGTGGAGTCGTACAGGAGGTTAGGTTCAAGCGTCTGTGATTGGCTATGAGGTAGCCACGTATGGGGCCGTGGTTTCACCCCAGTCTGTCAACTTTTGCAGCCAAATTGAGCCCGATCGGAGTGCGCTATGCTCCCTCCATATATCCTAGCTCCATGACTGAGCCCCATCTCCGTGTGTGTGCCCGTATACCCTACAGCTACCGAAAATTGGCTTCACTTTAGAGCGCTGATGCCGCCTCCATTCCATTAAAGCTCCTTGTCAGCAAGCATCTGAAAAATTAATAATTTGTTATGTACAATAAAAAGTATTTTTCTTTCTGTTTTCAGCTACCTTCAACACAAGCAGAATGGAAAGCAGTGGCGGAAGGTTTCGAACGAAAGCAGAATTATCCACACTGCGTCGGCGCCATTGATGGCAAGCACATTGCTATAAAAGCCCCTCCACACAGCGGTAGCTATTTTTCCAACTATGAATTAACGCATACTATAGTTTTAATGGCCGTTATGGATTCAAATTGTGACTTCTTGTATTTCGACGTGGGGAGAAACGGCAGAGTTGCTGAGGGTGGCGTATGGGGAAACTGTTCTCTTTCTAGACTTTTAAGCAACCAGGAAAATATTCTGCCTTCTGCTAAGGGCATACCGAACTCTGCATACACACTTCCATATGTATTTGTTGGAGACGACGCTGTCCCACTAAAAACCTATCTGATGAAACCTTTTCCTTTTCGAAACCAAACCCAGAGTAACGAATATTCTCGTACCGCTTATCAAGAGCACGCAGAACTGCTGAAAACGGGTTTGGAATCATGTGTTCGAGATTTCGCGTTCTATTAACAACAATGCAGTTAGAGCCGTCGAAAGTTGAGAAAATTGTTTTGTGCACTGCTGCTCTGCATAATTTTCTACGCCACACATATCCCACAGAATATTTGCAAGCGACGGAGAATACAGCTGAGGGAGATCGTTCAATGATAGTACTGCAAGGAATTCAGCGCAGAGCACCACAGGAAGCGAAAGATGTCCGAGACAATTTCATGAGATATTTTTGCAATGAGGGAGCAGTGCATTGGCAAAATAGGATGTGTCACATAAATGAATAATAAATTTGATTCAATAAATAAGTTAACTCTTCCCTGATGTATCAATCATCGATCGCTTAAAAATTTATAGAATCTCATGCAAACTTCACTAATTATTATGGAATCTATACAAAGCTTATAGATTATAATGACCAACATTTGTTCATTAATTCAGACCTTAATGTACAGTTGTAAATACTTCCAGCTCAATGTAAAAAGTAAACCGCACTTTCAATTGTAATTATATTGTTACGGTATTTTGCAAGTAGTAATAAGATAGTTAAAGTTGAATGATATTATAAAACCCACACTAAAACAAAGAAAACGTACTCACTTCTTGTTTACCGGTCATTGCAATAGATTTGCGTACTCTATCACTTCCAATCGAATGTGTATTTTTCTCATCGTTACAGTGTTTTCGACGTATGCATGTTAATTAACATAGGTGTAAACTACCGTGCTGGCGTAATTGTGCATGTCCAAATTTCGTTCTTTCGGTGATTGAAGTGTTTCAACATAGGATGGTGAACACAAATTATCGTCAGCTACTGACACTAAAGTCTACGAAAATTTCGATAGGGCGGACGAGTCTTTTAAACGTATCAATTACTGTTAAAATAATTCATATTCAAAATTTATGGTTTACACAATTAAATTTACCTACTTTTCCATTCAATGTGGGGATCATTTGTATTTTAAATAAACAAGATCTATCTGGCGTCCATTAACTACACTTGGCGGACGTTCATTCCTGGGATCGGTTAGTTTTGAAAAGGTCTAGTTTTGCTAAAAGAATATCACCTTTTTGAACTTAACGTATCCTAGTAATGAACTCATCAAACTTAATCCGAACCTAGGATATCGAAATTGGCTAAGGTAAAAAAACTGAACGTGGGTTATCACTAGGGTCCCTAAATTACTCATGGGGAAATTTTGGAGATTAACTTTAAGTACATATGATCCCAATGTGGCATTGGAATGAAGAATATGACCTATATTTAGGCACATTATGCAATTGTACTATGTAAATATGAAATGAGCGATTATTTCTAACTTACCATATCGGTTCGATTTGAGTCGAAAGCAGTTACGTCATTCAGTGAAGAAGTTGAATCTCTGATCTGCTCTCCCTCATTTAAAAATGACCGCTGGTTGTAACACCATAGTTTAGGAACGTAGACTTGTTTTTTTCCACAGCCAGACTTTTTTGAATCTTATATGTTTTTCCATTCACGTGCGTATTGCGATCGTAAGCTATGCAATCTTTTCTTTATTTGAACGAGTGAAATGTTAACGTATTCGTTCATTTTCATTAAAATACTATTGAAAGCTGCCTCCTTCTTATTGCGATCCTTATATTCGCTGCATTTCGTCCGCCAAAGGCATTCGTGGGTTCTGTATATCTCAATTAAATGCAAAGTAGCTTCTCGCGGCAGTGTTATGTCAGCCATAATCAAAGAGCAAAGGCTCACACCTCACTTTATGACTGCTAACAACACACTGTCCGGAAACTGAGCTGCGATGCTCACGTGCGTCGCGCCTCTTCGATCAGAGCGAAAAGGGAACTTCGGGCTCACACACACACAAACGTGAGCCTCAGTGGTGAGCGTCGTCTACACGAGTCGCGCCTCACGGCCGAAATGTCCCCTAGTGTAAACACCCCTTTAGTATGCGGTAGAATTTTCTGTTTTCACGAGGCTTTCTTCAAGTGTTACTATTTTCAAGAATTTCACTGTAAAGCAACAAAGTATTTAATCCGTGTAGGTAACATGCGGTTGGGTAATTATTGTGTACCATCTTACCCAACAATAGTATTTTGATATGGTTTCCTATAACACTTTTAATATAATGTCCGACGAGTAATTATATATAAATCCATGGATTGTAATATTTTAAATAGAATCATATTGATTTGCCACTTGATGTTATAAAATTATTGAAAATATTTTCTGCCAGCATGACATAACTTGCTGTAGTTTCATGGAAGCTAAAAAATTTCTATGTCATTACCACAGTGTTGTGTCTACTTCCCTAGTTTCATAATTTTTGTTCATTTATTTTCAATAAAAGAGCTAACTAATTTGTGTTTCATTTAAACCAATAACACAGTTACTGTATAGCGTATTTAGATGCATTACCTAATTGCTTGACACTTCAGTGTAAGTATTTTAATCCTGGTATTAAAAGAATACATAGTTCTTCGCTGAATACAGTGAAATAAAAAAAAACGAGTAGCATTAAAATTTATTTGACAATGAAAATTTGATTAACAGAAATTCGGAACTTTAGTCTATAGATGCACACATTTCACATACAATAACTGAAGAAACACGAGTGTTCATGCAAGACCTTAAATTCATGCACGATAATCTCTAAATTTATTTAGCATTCAGAAATATCACAGGTAGTTTAATAAAAAATTAGAAAAGAAAGCCATCTATTTTGAAAAAATTCAAGCTCAAGCTCTAGTTAGCCCAAAGTAATTGGTAAACAGAGTTTATTTTTTAGATGACATGTCTATTATAAATGAAATGATCACTAAAATACTTCAAAATGATGAGAGTTTAAAAAGAAATGAAGTATCACAGCCAATTTGCACTCAGTACAATTATATAATACCATAAGTTCTTTGAAACGACACAATAAAAAATTACTGTGTCAATTCTTTTGCAATGAAATAGTGGACAGTGTAACGTCGTGCGCTAGCGGAATAGATCTTCGCTTCGGCACGCCGTTGAACGGAACTCGGTAGGACGCCCAAAAGGGAAACGAGGTCTCTTCAGGTTTTTTATTTCTTATCCCATGGTTCCGTAGATCTGCACAGACAAGTATGATTCAGACTCGGACCAGGAATTGCGTGACAGGAAATCCTAATTTAAGAATTTAAGATCACAGTCGAATAAGCAATTAATGTATAACGAGACAGGAACCTTCTACTTCCTGAGCAAGAGACAGGGAACCGCTAAATGTCGTTAGAACTAGGTACAATAACATTCTAGTAACGGGATTCGTGACGCATTACTAGTATCATCAAATAGGAAAGTTTTAGCCTCCCTCAACCACGACAAAGATGTTCCAAGAGAGGGAAGGGGAAGGCACCATTTACATGGCGCCGCACAACAAGAAAGTAAATCCGTACCTCGAAGGTACACGAGAAATAGCTGAGTGAGACATAAGAAGCCATAGAATAGTAGCACATAAAAAAAAGAATTCGCCGCCCTGCTAACGACGTAGCACAACAACAATTCGCATTACTGTTACTAGTATTATCATACGAGAAAGTTTTAGCCTCTCTTAACCGCGACAAAGGTGTCCCAAGAGAGGAAAGAGGAAGGCGCCATCTAGCGTGTGGTTGGGGAACTCGGAATCTACGCACGAGGTGCACAGGAGTAGTGAGCTAGGAGAGAGTTCCCGAAACCCAGAAAACACATTTAGTAAGAACACGTTTATGGTACACGCACACGAGTATTGTAAGACTCGTGTCACTAGTCGAAAGGGATGATTGAGGGCAATGTACTCCTAATCTTGCTCAATCTACATTTGAATGATAATTATATGAGACGACACAATTTCATGGACGATGCATTTCCATTGTGAGGTGAAAACACTTTTGACAGTTTACATATACATGACATAAAATTCGCAACTCTTGACGCTAGGCAATAATACGTAAATCGCTTGTTTCGATCAATGTTCAGAGTGTCTATTTAAGGAAGCACAAAGGATATACATATGAATATACATCCGTATCCAACGATTTTAACACAGCGGTCATTAGTCAATAAGCACTTTATTTGAACGAAGAGTGGACGATCGCACAACAAATTTATAGTTTTCACATGAATGCTTCGCAATATAAAGAGATGACGAGTTAGATAACATTACAAGTTGAGAGAGGATACTCTAAAATACTTACAGACGATGAGGAAAGGTCCCTCAAATTTAGACCTGTGACAGCTTATTTTAGTCTGCAAAATAAGTGCCTACTCTGTCTTTCTTTATCCTATCTGTGGGAAAGGAACAGCAAAATTAGGTCTCATGAATTTCTGTGCCTATTCTCAGTTTACTCCTAAGAAATTTTCATCTTTAGGCTTCCACCTGCTGACTGGCGCAACTTGCCCAGCACAGCTCATGGGTGAGGAGCCAGGCGGCCGACAAAGTATTTTATTTTCAATAAGAATAGGAGAGCAAAATCACTGATAAAATTTCATCATACTGAGAACGTTTCGGGCAACTACCCATCATCAGCTCACTACATGAATCTGACATATATCACTGAAGATAAGAAATGAATGTAAATGTACAATTAGACAAACACGGATTCAAAGTCAAAAAAAAGGTACAAATGTGAAAATGCAGTAAATCACACGAAACGACAAAAGACAGGAAAAACTCATGTTTCCAAAGTCAATACAAGTTTAGCACGCTGTGTCGCTGTGTACTTTTTACTATCAACAACTGATGTCTAATTCATGGAAGAATCACAACATAGTTTGTATTTTTTTTATTTGCACACAAATCTTTAAATAGTGAAGCAGTGGTTGACTTGCATTCTCAAACAAATATAAATTGCGTTGATCTATGAAATGCAATAAACTTCAAATAATCATCTGTGTCAATTCTAGAGCATTGGAATGTCAGTCTCTCCATATTACATTTACTGCCTATGACACGGTTTACAACGCTATGTTTATTTTCTATGACGACATAGCTGACATGGCTTGACTATTATGCAAATGTTGCTGAGCAAAGAAAGAAAAAGCATTTGAACTTTAATACAGAATCACTTGGAGCAGTGAAATAAAACAGGAAAATTCATCAGTTAAAATCACACATTTCTTGAAACTGTCTGATACTCCGACTTTCTCCATCTTGGGTTGTTAAACTTGGCATGAGAATGCACATATCAAATCTAGCCTCAAAGTCACATTGCTATCAGACAATTCGGTAAAATCACAGTGCTTAGCTTATAATCTGACTAATTTCCAGCATTACACTGCAGCTTACTGGCTGCATTGAAAGAAAACACCAGACCTAACGGCATCACGAGGCTAGTTTGATTCAATGTGGGTGGGTTTGCCGGCCGTCAGAAGCATCCTCGAATGCTCTAGAAGCCGGCTGTTCACCGCTATCAACAAGTTGTGTGGGGACACTCAAAATATATAGCCAGCGAGGTAACACGTAAATTAAATAAGTTTTCTACACAAAACACTCCTAGTAGACACAGAGACTTAAGATTATCCGAGAACCTGTTCCTCACACGCACTTCAAACAAGTAAAACGTTGGCGTCATTCTTGCGGACCAGCTGCGGATCCGCAGAATGTTGCCGAAATAAATTTTCGAAATTCTTCAAATTTTCTCACGTCTTGTACGACGTGACACTCCCCCCTTTTTGTAGATTTTCTCCACTAAGTGCTGACGCCGGGGGGGCGGTGGATGAGGACTAGTTCAGTGGCGGGACGTACCACCCGCTGGATCCCGTCGTTGTCATTTCGTCGCGCGAGTCTTACGGTGGCCGTCCTCAACGATCCATCGTGACTGGGGGTGGTCTCTTCGATGACGCCTGTCGGCCAGGTGGTTCTCATAGCCATCTTCTCCCTCACTAGGACTATGTCTCCTTTCTTTAGCGGGGGGTTGACGGCTCTCCATTTGCTGCGTTGTTGCAGTTCGTAGATGTAGCCCCTCCTCCACCTCAGCCAAAACTGATCTGCCATGTACTGCACCTTTTTCCATCGCAACTTCCCGTAAGCCAGTTCGTGTCGAGGGAGCGCGGGCCTGTCGTGCTGTGGCGTGCTGGTCTTCTGCGTCAGGAGCATGTTCGGGGTCACTGGCAGCGGTTCGTTGGGATGAAAGGACGTCTCCCACAGGGGAGTTGAGTTCACGATGGCTGCTGCTTCCTGCAGTAGGGTGTGTAACTCGTCGAAGGACAGGGGGTGTTGACCGGCGTGCAGGAGGGCTGCTTCTAAACACCTTCGGATCTGACCTATCTTGCGCTCCCACACTCCGCCGAAGTGAGAGGCGTGCGGTGGGTTCATTTCCCAACGCACTCCCAGGTCTGATAGGGCCCGACTGGCCTGCTGTACGTCGACTTCTTCTGCTAGGTTCTTGGCTCCGATGAAGTTGGTGCCTCTGTCGGACCGCAGGACTGAACAGGGACCTCGCACCGCTATGAACCTCCTGAAGCTGTTGATGAAAGTAGGAGTATCGAGGGATGGCAGCATCTCGATATGAACTGCGCGGGAAGCGAGGCAAGTGAGGAGGAGAGCCCAACACTTTCTGAGGAGGGCGTTGCGTCTTGTGGCTGGCCCGTTGTTTATCGTCCAGTGACCAAAGACGTCGAAGCCCACGAAGGTGAAGGGCGGCGCGGTCTCGGAGCGTTCCTTCGGCAATTCTGCCATTTGCGGGGTCAAGAAGGAGGCCCTTAGTCGCTGACAGATGGCGCAGTTCCGTAGTAACTTCTGTATCGCCCTTCGGCCGTTCTCGATGTGATACCCGGCTTCTCGGATGGAGGCGTGCGTCACGTGCCGGCCTTGGTGCTTCGTTTTCTGATGGTAATGCATCATGACGGCCGCGCTGATGGGATGGTCGAAGGGGAGCAGCAAGGGGCGCTTGATGTCTTCTGGGAAGTCTGAGATGGCAAGTCTACCTCCCACCCTGATCAGCCCGCCTTGATCGACGAAGGGTGCAAGGCTGGCGAGTTTGTGTCGAGGGGCTACACTTCCCTTTCGGCGCATCCGGTCGAAAAGATCTGAGAAGGCGGACTTCTGGGCTTCCAGAACCAGGACGTTGTGAGCTAGGGCTTGGGGGTCGGCAACCGCGATGTGGCTGTTCTGGTCGGCTCTTCGGTGGAGGACTCTGTTGAGTAGCTTTTGCGACAGAGCTACTACCCTGGCGGCAATCCTCAGGATGGCCGACCATGAACTGAATTTTGAGAAGAGCTTGGAGAACAGAAATTCCGCGATATTGCCCGTCGATCGAAGGGCTTGAACGTCGGCCCTTGTCTCGGCCTCCGGGAGTTCGTCGGGATCCGTCGGGTAGGCCGAGGTGGAGGAAGGGAAGACGACGTCGCTGATTAGAAAAGCCGGACATTTGAGCCATTCCGTCTGCATTAGTCTCGACGGGTCAGTCGGCCTCGAGGCTAGGTCAGCGGGATTCGATGTGGTGTCGACGTAGCTCCATTGGGACGGGTCGCTGCTCTGACGGATGATGTCCACCCTTCTCTGAACATACCGACTGAATCTCGCAGAGTCGTTTCTGATGTAGCCCAGCACAACCTTGCTGTCCGAATAGAAGTATACTCGAGAGGGTTTCCTTTTCAGTTCCTGTATCGTCTGCAGGCTTGACAAGACTGCTCCCACTGCCGCACACAATTCTAATCTGGGGATCGAGGTGGCACCTCTTGGAGCCACACGACTTTCTCCATGTACGAACGTGACGTGCCCTTGGCCGCTGTTGGTGGTCGTACGCAGGTACGTCACGTTTCCGATGGCCTCCTGCGAGGCGTCCGAGAAGACGTGCAAGGTTTTGGTGTCATTTCCGTTCGATTCTGGCGGAAGGAAGCACCTTGGAATCGAGAGCTCGTGTAGGCACTGAAGGCTCTGGAGCCAGCGCAGCCACGACTGAACCGTGCAGCTCGGAATGGGCTCATCCCAATCTAAGGTCTTGCCACCAGATGCTCGGTCAGTTTCGGAGAGCAGGTTTCGTAGGATGAGTCGTCAGCAGGTATCTTTTAACTTGGCTATCATTCAGATTGTAGCTAAAGCAAGAAGAAATGCTTCAGTCTGACTAGAAATATGAAGCACGCATGAAGTACAAAAGTTGACATATAAGTAAAAATTTGTCAATTTTTTAGTAACTGCCAAATGAAAGACATTATTTGAGAACTTTTTTATCATTAACACTACCAGCCACCCAAAGTGATGCAGTTAGCTTATACTTGCTCATGAAATATTTCTCACACTTGAATATGAAAAAAATACTAGTTTTAAAGGTGCTTGGCATTCAATTGTTGTTGAATACAAGAAATATTTTTAAAGCTATTTTTCAATACCTTGAATGAATAATGAGAGGATAGAGCAATATATTCACATATTATATAAAATAACTACCAGCATCAGCATTTACTAGTTTTCTGTCGTGCACAAGTATTGAATATTTTGTTATACAGCAAGCTCTACTAAAAATTCATGTTTAGATTGCTCCTGAGGTTCTTTCCACAGCACTAATTTCCTCTCTTGTTACTCTGATTGACGTTAAAATAAACTCCTGATGGAAAGCAGCCCAGTTTTTCAAATATTTATGAACAAGATAATTTAGGAATACTGGATTCAAAGAGATTTTAATTTTGGCAGTCAATATGTGCTAACAAAATCTGTTCTTCTAAGAACAAAATATCCTCTTCCTTATTCTGTAAAGCAGGTGAACTCACTCGTAATGAAGCAAAAGCCGGTGATGTTTGGGAGCAAGTGTGAATTATGCCAAGTGCCTTATATATGTGAACTTGATCAGCATTAAATTCACTTGCAGGATTTTTTCAAAATTTTTCAATAAGAAGAGGCGAGTTGCTTTACAATGCAAGAGGTTCTATGCCAATAGATTTTGTATGGTTAATTAAGTCTGCTAATATACCACACTGACTAAATAAATTTATGTAAATCACAGCCATCGCACAGGGCTTTTACTAATAATGTACTCTATACACAGAGACACAATAATTATATTCTTGTTGCCCCCACTTTTTATCCTGCTGTGCATATTAGCCCGGCTTGCTGCTCACACCCGCCATCTCACGCCGCTCACAGCCATCACTCTGCCGTGACTGAGGTATTTGTTACAAACTGGAACGTTGTTCTTGCCTTTTGGGACAGTTGCTCACAGGCGAAGTTCTACAACATTTTCTTCAATAAACAAAGCTAATTAATACATTTTTATAAGATCATGATAAATTACACAAATGTAAATTGCTATGATCTATGAGTTCATTCAGGAGAAAATTGGTAAATATAAAGTAGTCCCCATGACATTTATACCATATATAAAAGTTTACTTTGATATAAACAAGATTTATAATTGATTTCAATTCGTAAATCCTGTATGTAGAGAGGATTATTGGACTAGATCATAAGTTGGTTAAATCTTTCCCTACCATAATAGCTTTCCAAACTAAAACCACAGCAAGAAGAGAAAAGAAGCTTTATAATATTGTATGAAATAAACAAGGTGTGTTGCAACACCCAATGCATAAAAAGTCAGCTCAACAAAACTTTGAAAAACATGTCAGAAAATCCAGAAAAAATTGATACATAAATGACAGTGAAAAGCTTAGCACTGATGCAAAAAAAAGTGGGCAGTCACCTGTAAAAAAAATAGATATTTAAATTCATTTAACAAAAGCAAAGTCAACCTAATGTCTACCAGCATACCTTCAATTTATCACTACTTAGGAGTTTAACTTTAACTGTTTTCCAACACTTTACTGTTTAAATTAATAAACAAGACTTTAATTACTCACAAAACTTCAACTAAGGCAAATAAGTTTCATGAAAAAGTAAACATTTCATCTTAGCCCTCAAATCTAGCAAAATTTGGTACAAGAATAAATCCTAAGCTTTGATGTTATTAAAGCAATTTGAGGAGAGACACAAACTTTATTATTAATCTAATTTACTTACCTTTTATACAAGAGAATTAAATCCTACTTTGGTATGGGTAAAGCAAAACTAAAATCATCACTTCAACTCAGTTGATAAAGCTGAAATAAAATAAAAATTTATATTAGCTCACGAGATGGAAATTTTTCCTTGGGTAAAACATGAACATTTTTATATATAAAATATAGTAAGGTCTATCTCACAATATTGGAGAGAAAATTTATGCTGATACAATGATAAATTTCTCACATGTAGCTTAGGCAAAACCATTCAATAATTCAACTTTTTTGAGTGTTAGATAATTACTACAACATGTAATAAAAATATCTGAATTAAAAAATGTTAGACTTACAATATGAATTGTATCGTAGACTTTATCAGAGTATGTACACAGTTTATAGAGGGAAATCCTATCTTTAGGGAAACCCCATATCTTTAAAAGTGGTGAAAAAATCTGTGTAAACAATTATCGACCTATCTCCGTACTACCAATTATTAGCAAAGTATTCGAAATGATTGAGTATAAAAAATGTACTCATATTTTGAGCAAAAATCATTTCTTTACGATAAACAATACGGCTTTCGCTCTAAAAAATCAACAACACATGCTACATTAAATCATCTACAATTCCTCTATTCTAATATAGATGAAGGAAAGCCTGTCTTCTCTGTATTTTTTGACTTTCGAAAAGCATTCGATTGTGTGGACCATAAAATACTACTCTCGAAACTACACTGTTATGGAATCTGAGGGATTGCCCATGATTGGTTCAGATCATACCTAACAAATCGGAAGCAATACGTTGTCGTTGACAACGCAAAATCAGACCCACAGACAATTAGCCATGGGGTTCCAGAAGGATCTGTTCTTGAGCCTCTCCTGTTTCTGATTCTTATCAAATCTACATCATTCTTCAAATTCATACTTTTTGCCGATGACAGTACGCTTTCTGCGGTCCTTCCGAACCAAAATCCTGCTATGATTGTGGAGAGTATAAATAATGAACTTCATAAGGTTTCATCGTGGCTCATAGCTAACAAAATAAGCCTTAATATTGATAAAAACAAATTATATAACATTCTCATACAAGAAAGATGTATCTCTCCCATGCATTAAAATTGGCGAAGGTGAAATCGAAGAAACCAACTCATGTAAGTTTCTGGACATCATAATAGATAAAGCTCTGACCTTCAAAGAGCACATCACTCATATTAGTTCTAAATTATCAAAATCCATCGGAATCCTAAATAAAGTTAAAAAATTTCTGTCTTAAACAGCTCTACAAATGCTCTACCGAACGCTTATTTCTCCATACTTGCAATACGGAATAAAAGCATGGCACGGAACTGTCGGGTTTGGCCGTTAGATGGTTTGAACCGGAATATAGTTCTTGACGACCAAACTCAAACAACTCTCGACAAGGTTTTCGAAACTTATGAGAAAGGAAAATAAGACCCTTTTATTGGGAATTGACTCTGCTGAGGAGTTTATTGGTGGAAAGCCGGGAAGACTGGCGATGGCTTGACTTGGAGATCTTCTCTAGGTGGGCACTCCGTGCCGGCGAGGTCAGGCGGGCGATGGTGAAGTCCGGCGAGCGGTGATGTCGGCAGGATGTAAATGAGTTGTGTTTGGGAATTTTAAATAAGCTCAATTTAGACTCTGGCAGCATAGGCCTTTGTAAAATAGTGATGGGAGGACGTGTCACTCTATGGTTTCAGCTTATTTACCTCCAAGCTGGACAAACAAGTTATCGTTGGTAGAAAACAGGAAGGTTAGCGAGCCTATGAGTGCAATCTTAGGCTTCGCGAGCTTCGAATTTAGCCCAGATGATTTGCAAGGGAGTGTAAATCATGTTCAGCCAACGTCGTATGCCCAAGTGGCGAAATTACGTGGTATCACTCACGGGTGGAGATCGAGAATAAGGTCAAGTAGGCCAAATGATATAGCTCAAGTTAATTTACTACTGACATAGCTCAAAAAACCCAGGTTACGACTGGCATAGCTCAAGAGTAAGGATCAGGCGTAAAACTCAGGTAGATTTTAAACTAGTATATCTCAGGAGCCCAGGGAGAGTGTGCGGTGGTGGCGTTTGGCGATGTCGTTGAGGTTCTGTAAGGGTCGAAACGCTGGATGAGAAGTTCCAGAAGAGACATCAAGAAAATTCCACCACTGACAATCCCTACACCGTAAATGATAACTTTCCCACAACGGAGAACTCTGAGAAATCCTACAGGTTCTACACCGGCTAATTTAATTGTTCTCTCTTTTGTCAAGCTCAAAAGTAGGATAGGATTACTTTAGAAAAACTCTTGTACAACTGCTCTTGCTTTAAATGCAAGGGCATGATATTTAGGAATTTTTGGTAAAGGGGTAATAGTGATTTATATTGAAACTAAATGCGATTAAGCACAAGATTTTATGGGGTAATGAAATATGGCAAGAGCTAAAGCGTTAGCAGGCATATACATGAATAATCTTCGTACTCTATAATCCGTACGAAATTAATAAAAAGCATTCCTAATTATTTACGTCAAGCACATTTAAGAAAAACACTGCAACTATGTTGTAAAAGAGGTATGATTATTCCACATAAATATAGTGCAATTTAAATCACAGAGTAATGACACGAGACGGCAGTTTATGCTCCGCCAATTTGGAAAACAAAGACACCGGCAACAAAGACACTATCAACAAAGACACCGGCAGTTTAACCGCGCTCCCTTACTAGTATTTCGTGAACGGATCTTGAATTAATATGGCAGCTGCTAGTGTATAACTTTGTAGTAAGGCAAAAATGAACGTAGTTTAATATAACAATAACTCGACAAGAAATGAAACGTGACACGCAAGTTTACGCTATGTCCGTTGAGGTAGCACTCGAAATAACACATGCTAGTCTAAGAATTTTAGCACTATTTTCAAGTTTATCCCTACATCACGACGATGAACAAATCCTTAAATTTAAACACAATGCACACGGAGAATTTACACGGTATACTTTACCAGGTTTTCTCTATTCTCACACTTTACTTTCTTTCACTTACAAGAACGCTGTATGCACGAGCTAAGAACGACGAACGAGTGAGTGAGTGGGGCTCAGTTCAAGCGTCGCGCTTGTGTGTTGCCACTTCCGGAGGCTTCAAGCTCAGAAATGTCGATTGGTATTTTATATCTCATGTATTTACACAAAAAACTTCAAGGGTTTTCAATTATAAGTTGAAAATTATTAATGATAAATTAGAGTAAGATTTTTGATGTTAATAGTTATGCCATTTAAGTGCAAATGAGAAATTTTATAATTTTACACTTTGTAGCTGTATGCTACAGAACTGATAAAAATAAAACCAACAAAATTTTTACTCTGCAGAAAAGAGCTGTCAGAGCGGTAAAGAACCTAGAATATAATGCTCACACAAATGATTCTTTCAAAAATTTACAAATACTTACACTTTCGGATCTCAACAAAATCTCCATCTGTAATTTCATTAACAAAACATTAAGAAATGATGGCGACAATAGCCTAAGACAATTATTGACAGTGCAAACTGGTCATCACGACCATTTAACCCGAAATAGAAGTAAATTCATGCTTCCTTATTATTCAAAGGCCCGGTCGCAACACAGTATCCACTTCGTTGGAACCCAAACTTGGAACTCTATACCTGCGGAGATCCGTAAATACTATTCGTACAAAGTATTCTAAAGACTTCTTGAGTCTCACTTCCTATCAGAATACTAGTCGTGTAAGATCACCATGTCAAATCTTCCCTCCTACATGAAACTAATGATAAATGTAATAATGTAACTCGCCTTGGGTAACATAATCGATCTTCAGTCTGCTCTTGAATCGTTCTATCGAACATACTGGTAAATATAGCCGATTTGACCTATATGTTAAAATACAGCATAAAATATCGAGTTAATTATCCCAATGGTCAGTCTAATGCGAAACTAGGTCAAGTGAATTAGGTTAAACATTATTGTACACTTTAGAATAACGTGATGATAGGATGCCCTAGAAGTCGCTGAACTTGTTCGGGCCCACAGGTAGCTATACTCCAATTTGACCATTGTACTAGACTTAAGAAATATTTCTACCTCTGTATCACCTGTGGTAAATAAATTGTTTAAAATTGTTTAAATTGTTTGAATTGTGTAAAGTTTAACCAGTTAAAAGTGTTTTTTAGAGATCTAATCTTCCATGCTTTTTACAGTGGAAGAATGTTTGCAGTAAATGTTTAGGAGAGGACCATAATTGATTTTCCACTTTTCAGTGCCTAAATATAGTTAAATAAATTTGAAGAGACAATTTTTCTTCTATACACTTCCGTTGGAAATGAGTATTTAACGAGTTATAACGGTAAACTAGTCACTGCAACTCCAGTGTTTGCAGCGGGAAGTAGCGTGTCGGATGGCAGCACTACAATGGACTCTCTCTTCCGACGCGCTCGAATGATTGAGCGCATTCCCGCCATCTACGACGAAAGTTTACATACCGCTACACCTTGTTATTATTGGGTAATAATTTGTATTGTGTTATCAACTAAAAGATCCTAGATTGTGGGTTCAGGCTCCGCGGGGTGGGCAGAAACGAAAATTAGCATTCGGCTATAACTCGTTGAATATTTATTTCCAACGAAAAGTGCATAGAAGAAAAATTGTTTATTGACATTTAATTAGCTATGAATAGGCCCTAACAAGTGGGAAATCAATTATGGTCCTCTCTTCAACATTTACCATATTTGCAAATAATCAGTTAAACTTTATATTTTGAAAAAGAAATGAAATTTGAAAATGCATTTGATAGTTTTCATCCTTCATATGGAAGAGTTAGTTCATTAAAGAGTGAAAAGAAATGTAGAAACGTAATTCACATCAAAGAAGAATAAATATTGAATCATTTTAAGAAATTATATTACATACATACTTAGTTTTTGTACAATTAGAAATATTTGACTTTGGATGGTAATTTATTTTCTTCAGCCTAACAATAAATGACATAAAATTAACACTGAATGTGTACACATTTAACATTTATTTCAAATAATGTACCCTTTTAGTGCTCAAAAACGTCAGACAATATGCTTAAATACTAAAAATAATTGATGGGCCTAAATTTAAACAATTTAAACAATTTATTGACCACAGGAGATACAGAGGTAGAATGTTTCTTAAGTCTAATACAATGGTCAGAGTTGAGTATAGCTACCTGTGGGCCCGAATAAGTTCAGCGACTTCTAGGGCATCCTACCATTACATTATTCTAGGGCGTACAATAATGTTTAACCTAATTCACTTAGCCTAGTTTCGCATTAGACTGATCAACAGGATAATGAACTCGATATTGATGTTAAATTTTACAATATAGGTAATATGGACTATATTTAACAGTATATTCGATAACGATTTAGGAGCAGACTGAAAATCGGCGATGTTACTCATGGCAAATTGCATTATTAGGACCAGACATGTAGGAGGCAGGATTTGACTTGGTGATCTTACACGACTAGTATTCTGATAAGAAGTGAGACTCAAGATTTCTTTTAAATACCTTGTAAGAATTACTTTCACGGATCTCCGCATGTATTGAGTTCCAGGTTTTAGTTCCAACGAATAGTATACTATGTTGCGAGCGGGCCTTTGAATAATAAGGAAGCATGAATTTACTTTTATTTCGTGTTAAATGGTCGTGATGACCATTTTGCGCAGTTAATAACTGTTGTAGGCTATTGTCGCCATTATTAGCTAATGTTTTGTAGATGAAATTGCAGATGGAGATTTTGTAGAGATCCGAGAGTTTAAGTATTTGTAAATTTTTGAATGAATCATTTGTGTGAGCATTATATTCTAGGTTCTTTACCGCTCTGATGGCTCTTTTTTGCAGAGTAAAAATTATTTTGGTTTTATTTTTATCAGTTCCATGCCATGCTTCTATTCCGTATTGCAGGTATGGTGAAATGAGCGTTCGATAAAGCATTAGCAAGGCTGTTTCAGGCAGGAAACTTTAAACTTTATTCAGGATTCCGATGGATTTTGATAATTTAGAACTAATATGAGTGATGTGCTCTTTGAAGGTCAGATGTTTATCTATTATGATGCCCAGAAATTTACATGAGTTGGTTTCTTTGATTTCACCTTCGCCAATTTTAATGGATGGTAGAGATATATTTTTCTTGTATGAGAACGTAATATAATTTGTTTTATCGATATTAAGGCTTATTTTATTAACTTTAAGCCACAGTGAAACCTTATGGAGTTCATTATTTATACTCTCAGCAATCGTAGTGGGATTTTCGTTCGGAAGGACCGCAGAAAGCGTACTGTCATCGGCAAAAAGTATGAATTTAAAAAATGATGTAGATTTAATAATATCATTGATAAAAATCAGAAAAAGGAGAGGCCCAAGAACAGATCCTTGTGGAACTCCATGGCTAATTTTCTGTGGGTCCGATTTTGCGTCGTCAATGACAACGTATTGCTTCCGATTTGTTAGGTATGATCTGAACCAATCATGGGCAACCCCACGAATGCCATAACAATGAAGTTTCGAGAGTAATATGTTATGGTCCACACAATCGAATGTTTTTCGAAAGTCAAGAAATACAGAGAAGACAGTCTTTCCGTTATCTATATTAGAATAAAGGAATTGTAAATGATTTAATATTGCCTGTGTTGTTGATTTTTTACAGCGAAAGCCGTATTGTTTATCATAGAGAAATGATTTTTGTTCAAAATAAGAGTACACTTTTTTATACACAATTTTCTCGAATACCTTGCTAGTAATTGGTAACATGGAGATAGGTCGATAATTGTTTACACAGGTTTTTTCACCATTTTTAAAGATAGGGGTTACTCTAGCAACTTTGAGGGAGTTCGGGTGTGCTGCCTTCGCAGCAATTTAGGAAATTTATATTTTCAAACAGCGGTAGAAAATTTGTGCCTTCGAATATCGAGGGAACCAGTCCGCACGTTCACTCGTTTTCCGGAAACGCTCTCTTCCGGTACATTAGGTATTTAAACTCTGCGAGCTGAGTAGAGGCCGCCAGTTGTGTTGAAGTAGTGTGTAGACTCCAGAGAAGGAAATGTAAGTAAAGAGTGCTAAATATTAAGTGCATTGGGTCCCTATAGATGTCTGTTTTGTGTCTCCTACTAGACAGTGAATTCTTAGGTCCTAGAAAAGCTAAAAGATTTCAGGGGATGTTAGAATGTGTGCTGTCACAGTTTTTCTGTTTGTGCTTTTACAATTCTAGATACTGATTCTTCATTCGCGGTGCCAATATAATGTAATGCTGTGTTTACTTATTTGTACCTGGCTCAAATTGTCTAGTGGTATTGCCCTGTGTTGGACAGGGTTGTGAGACTTTCTTGCAAACACTCAGTCATGTTTTGATTATATTGTTGAGCCTGATTTGTTCTGTGCTTGTCAGTGCTACTTAATTTATTTGCTGGAATTCACAGCTGGATTCATTGTGCTCAGTTGTTGATTTGATCTAAGCACATTGCATTATATAGATCCTTGTTATCATTCACGGTTAATGTTAGTGGATTTAAACTCTGGTATTTGGACTCTAGAATTGTGTAATTCCTCACTCAAGTTGCTATTTTACCAGTCTGTAGAGTGTGGTGGTTTTGCCTATTTTTTATTTGTGTGATTTTTACTGGGCTGCGGATATTTTATATTGCCTGGTTGATGATGTGTTCATGCCTGTTAGGTAACTATTTACTTGTTCAGAGGTGTCTAAGTGTGCCCCCTTGTTCACTTATTAACCACCTTTGTAGATGGGTGTGTTTTTAACTATGCCCAGGTGGTACTATAGATTGATAGACTTTTGTGACTAGTCATGTGAGTCAGAAACAACTCAAGTTGTCAGACACTGTTTACGTAGGAATAGCTGTGTAACTTTAGTTCAGCGTCTACCGGGTTGGACATGCATTTTTATATGGGAATAGCCGTGTAACTTCAATTCAGCGTCTACCTGGTTGGACATTAGTGTGTAGAGCCTACTGCCTGACCTTAGTATTTAATGAGGGCCTCATTAGGTTGACTGATTATATCTGATTGTGCCATTAGGATGCACGTATGAAAATTGTACTAAGTCTCGCCAATGATTTGGGTGTTGAATGAGCCGCTGAAGTATTACCCGTGTTCTCTGAATTAGATTTTCTTGTGCCAGTGATGCAGTTCTGCCCCAATTTTTGCGTCCTTACTTTCTGGTTTGCCCTCTGAATCACATTTAGATATGCAACCTCTAAAAACTGTATATTTTTTGTATTACTTTTGTGCTAACTAGACCTTTCTATTTCAGGAAAATTTATGTACAATAAATGGCTGCTTAAGACAAGTTTTGCATCATCCGTGGACTTTTCTGAACCTTCCCCTCGTCGATAGAAATTGTTGAGGCAGTCACAATAAATTTTCAACAACATCTCTGCAATGTCTCAAATGGTCAAAAGAAGCTCAAAGAAAACCCTTAAACTAGCTGAAGTTGAAGCCGTAAAGACCTATGACGATCTTTATGAAGCCCTGTCCAGGGAGAGTCCAGGAGAGGATGAGACGTCGGTCATCTTATCCTTCATAGCTGAACTTAAGGTCAAGCGCGATCAGTTCATCACTTCAAGCAGAGCCTTTGAAGGTTCCTTGGAACGAGCAGGACATAAGCAGCGGTACCATGAGCAATTTTTGAAGAGACGTGTGATGCTGGAAGACTGCTTTGGTCGCATCGCGACGCTCAACAAACAGATGGAGAGGCTTGGAGGGGACATGGTTTCCAACCTTGATCCCAAAGACCTGTCTTCTCTGCGTAGTGAGAGAATGGGTAAACTTACCTCAGTAAGAAGAGAAAAGGTTGGACCTTTTTCCACACCACTGTCGGTAGCCTCTGAGGTTTCTACTATCTCAGAAGGAGAGGATGAAGAATATCAAGAGCAGGAAAGCAACCTAGATGATCTGGCAGGGCTGATGGAACGCGCTTCCGTGAGCTCTCGCAGGTCGATTCTAGAGCCTAGAGTAGAGGCAAACCATCGACTGAGAGCTCCTAGGCAGGGAAGCACTCTAGATGCAGCTTCTGTTCACCTTATCTGGGCCGAGCTGTTGAAGACCCCTGCCAACCCCTTCAAAGGAGACATCGGATTGTACCATTGCTGGGAATCTGATCTGAAGAATCGACTGCAGGGACTAGCTTTGGGCCCCATCGAAGAGCTACAAGTTTTGGCGGCCAATACCGCGGGTAAACCCAAGGAGTACGTTCAGAGAACTATGAGGTCAGTCATCGGAAACAATGCAGAGGCAGTGTTGCAGGTGGTATGGAACACCCTTCGTGAGCGTTATGGTTCGGACTGGTTGCTAGCAGAACACACGGCAGACCAACTTCGGAACTTCCCAAACATCCCTCCTGGGGATCTTACCGCTCTCCAGGATTTCTTAGATTCTACGAGTACCGCACTTACCAACGCAGCAAGATCGGACGAGCTGGAGGAGTTTTGCACTACCAGAGGCATGAGGCTCTTGGCACTCAAACTCCCGCCAGATCTGCAACGCAGATGGCATAGGAAAGCATCTGACCTACGAGCCAAGAGTGGGCAGCGCCCAACGTTCTCCTTCTTCAACCAGTTCCTAAGAGACGAAGAAAGAGCGATGAGGGATCCATTTTTCAACCCAGCACTGTCAGGCGGAAGACCCAAGCCCGTTCGGGTCCTGCACACAAGCGCTGACCAGAATACCAAGAAAGAGTCTAGTGAAGGTGATCAGTCCATGGTGGCCTACAACAAACCTGAGTCAAGATATGAGGCGCAAGGACCTCACAACAAAAAACCTCCGGAAACGGACCATAGAATCAACAAATGTATTTTCCACAAGGTCGACGCCCATGGAACCTGGGAGTGCCGGTCTTTTGGAAGACTACCCATCGACCAGAAGAAGAAGCTCATCACCGAGGCGAAGGTATGCTTCCGATGCCTTGGTCCCCATTACATCAGGAACTGCGACAAACAAGTGAAGTGTTCTCACTGTCAAGGCTCACACTTGACGGTCATGCACCGGGCAAGCACTAAACCGGTGACCCCTGGTGAGGTCGCCACCTGCACCAGAACGGGATGCCTCGGTCTCGAGTCCAGGGAATTTTCCAAGACGCTGTTAGTAGATGTCACCTCGACGTCCACCCAGAGAAAAGTGCGTTGTTACGCCATCATTGACGAGCAAAGCTCAAGATGCTTTGCGGACCCTTCTCTGATAGAACAGCTCGATCTTAAGGCCACTCCCTGGAAGTACGCCCTCAGAACAATGAGTGGTCTGTCGTCTGAGGTGGAAGGACATGCCATCACCGGGCTCAAGATAAGGGGTGTGGGTGAGAACCGATGGCATCAGCTACCCACTACATGGACCAACGAAAATATCCCGGACACGACTGACGAAGTAGCCACTCCCGACGTTGTGAAGAAGCTCAGCCACGTTGCGCACCTGGTCAAGCACTTCAATGAGCATGACCCTTTGGCTCGGTCACTGATACTCATCGGAAGAGATGCCGTGTCGCTCATGGCATCTAGACACTATGGAGTACGAGGTCCTCTTGCCTGCAAGACCGCCCTGGGCTGGGCACTGTTGGGACCATTGAACGGAGGAGCGAGAACCCAGCAGACCACTGCCCTGCGGACGTCATTCGTGAACCACGAGGATCATCACTTCTCGATCAAGATACGTGGGCCCAACCCTGGGAGGCAGACGCTCGACGTCTTTGAGGAGCGAGTCGACGACGAGCTCCAGGGTCTGAGTGTGTTAGACAATAAATTTGTAAGTATTTTGAGAGCTGGTATCGAAGTGAAAGACGATAGGATTGTTGCGCCCTTACCCTTTACTAGAGATCCACCAAATTTGTGTAATAATTACGTGTCTGTATTGGGAAGAACGAACACGACGTTGGGAAAACTGCGTCGAGATCCCTCAAGTGCTACACTAAGTCTCGAGAAAATGCAATCGTACATTGACAATGATCACGTTGAGGAAGTAGTCGCAGGGGAACTTCCTGAGAAAGGCGTGGGATGGTACTTGCCTATCTTCCCGGTAAGGCAAGCCCAAGAAGGGAAAGTTAGGTTGGTGTTCGACGGTTCAGCAAAGCACAAGGGACACTGCCTCAATGATGAGTTGTTGACGGGCCCCGATTTGAACAACAGCCTTCGGGGAATATTGCAGAGATTCCGACTCCACCAGGTAGCCTTTACAATTGATATAAAAAATATGTTCCACAATTTTCGAGTCAAGATTGAAGACAGGGACTATCTGCGTTTCTTTTGGTTCAAAGATAATCGGGTTACTAACGAGATTGTCCCCTACAGAGCTAAGGTCCATGTCTTCGGGTTGCGGAGCTCTCCGGCCGTCGCTGCGTTCGCCCTTCGCCATATCGCCGACCTGGGCGATGCATCCGGACGCCCGAGCCGGGCCACTGACTTTCTCCGTCATGCGACGTACGTTGATGATGGGTCTGCTAGTTTGGACTCCCCAGACGAGGCGAGGGAGCTGCTTGGCGAGGTGCGGTCTCTGTTGCACAAGTATGGGTTGAACATTCACAAAGTTGCCACGTCTGACACTCGGGTAACGGTGGGTCTGCCAGACGAGGAACTAGCCGCACCAAAGACTGTCACTTGGGACGGATCCGTTATCCAACGAACATTGGGGATCCATTGGAACGTCTCCGAAGATCTGTTAATATTCAAGGTCAATATCCCGGACAGACCCTTCACTAGGAGGGGTGTGCTGTCTACTGTGAACTCCTTCTTTGACCCCCGCGGACTAGCTGCGCCTCTTATTTTGGGTGGCAGACTTCTACAAAGAAAGGCGCTGTCTGATAGCACTGCCGAAACTAACCAAAGCTCCACTCTGTGGGACGAACCTCTACCTAAGAAACTGGAAGAGCATTGGGAATCGTGGAAAGACGGACTGAGAAGATCAAAGGAAATACGCCTCAGTCGGTGTGTGAAGCCGCGCGACTTTGGGGAGGTTTCACGGCACTCGCTTCACGTTTTTTGTGACGCCTCTCAGGAGGCCATTGGCTATGCGATTTATTTGCGGCTGACCAGTACCCGAGAGCAGAAACATTCCACCTTGATCAACGCCAGTTCGAGGGTGGCACCTAGGGCAGCTACCACCATACCACGGTTGGAACTGTGCGCCGCAGTCGAAGCAGCACTGGCAGCAAGAGAGACCCTCAACGACCTCAAGGTGAATGTGCAAGAAGTCAGATACTACACGGACAGTCAAATTGTTCTTGGATACCTGAAAAATGAGGATAAACGCTTCACCAGATATGTGACCCGGAGAATAGAGTTGATTAATAAGCATTGCTCTCCGACTCAGTGGTACTTCGTAGACACGAAAGAGAACCCCGCAGACATGGCTACTCGTCCCACGGATGTAGAGCAGCTCGTACACAGCCATTGGTTCACCGGCCCTGCCTGGATATTAGAAGACTGCGTCGTCGACGCTCAGCCCCCTTTTGAGGAAGCGCAACTACCAGAATCGTTGCCGGAGACCAAAGCCTTCACGACCTTGACCGGTTCGCCACCTCCATTTCGTACGGTGATGGACCGACTGAGTAGGTGGACCAGGCTTCTCGGGGTTACCCGCACCGTGCACAACCTGGCACATAAGTGGCTGATGCGAGCGAGATCTAACCTCAACACTTCTTCGGAACCGACACTACGTATACTTCAGAACGACCAGGAAGCTGAAATGTACCTCGTTAAGGCCGTCCAACAAGAATCTTACAGCGAAATACTACCCAAGACGGGGAAACCAGGTCCAATGCAGCTACCGGAAGGACATCAACTGACACCACTGGCCCCCTTTGTGGATGAAGAGGGTCTGATCCGTGTAGGAGGCCGCCTAAAGCACAGTGACTTACCAGTGGATCAAAAACACCCTTTGATCCTACCCAGGAACCATCCCTTCACTCAGATAATTATAAGACGGGCACACCAGCTGGTGGCTCACCAGGGCCGTCTCCTCACCCTTGGTAAGGTGCGATCTCTGGGCTTCTTCATCCCGCAAGGTAGAAAGCAAATAGAACGACTCCTGAGGAGCTGTGTGATTTGTAGGAGGCTGAGAGCTCCCTTTGAGCAACAGATGATGGCCGACCTCCCGGAAGATCGTCTCATCCCCACCCCACCTTTCACCCGGGTGGGCTTAGATGTCTTCGGGCCGTTCACTGTACATGACGGACAGAGCACCCGAATCACAAAGGCCACGAAGAAAATGTATGGCCTACTGGTTACCTGCCTTGTGTCCAGGGCAGTTCACGTTGAACCTCTCTGTGGGATGGATACTCCTTCCTTTATGAACGCATTGCGTAGATTCATCTCTGTACGAGGCACCCCCCAGCTGATAAGAAGCGATCGAGGCACCAACTTTACAGGTGCGGTGTCTCAATCTTGCGATTTGAACAAGGTATCAAAGGACATGGAGACTAGGGGATGCGAGTGGAAATTTAATCTCCCTGGAGCGAGTCATCATGGAGGTGTGTGGGAGAGAAAAATTGGAGCGATCAGAAAGGTACTCGACCTGACCTTGGGGAGGTCAGGAAAGGTGACACTCAACCGTGATGATATGCACACCCTCCTGATAGAAGCCGCGGCCATTGTAAATTCTACGCCCCTGTACGCCCCTTCCGAAGACCCCAATGATGTGTTCCCTATCAGTCCCTCCACTTTGCTAACCATGAGGGACGCCTCTCGCACACAGTCGTCAGACTCGTTCACAGATCGCGACCTCCTCGCTTATGGTCCACGAAGATGGCGGCGAGTGCAGCTGTTGGCGGACCAATTCTGGCAACTATGGAGACAATTCTACCTTCAAGAAATCAGTCGTCGCAGAAAATGGACGACACCAAGGCGTCCCTTGTCCCAGGGGGACATCGTACTGGTACGAGACTCGCAGTCTCCAAGATGTCAGTGGCCCCTGGCTCGGGTAGAGTCGGTGCATCGCTCGGGATCGGACGGACGCGTGCGTGGGGCGACGCTGCGGCGGACGGACAATTCCAGAGGTACCAAAAGTTGTGAGCGATCGATTAAAGATATTGTAGTAATCTTACCTAGCACTGTTGAGAGAGAGAGGAGTGTGCTGCCTTCGCAGCAATTTAGGAAATTTATATTTTCAAACAGCGGTAGAAAATTTGTGCCTTCGAATATCGAGGGAACCAGTCCGCACGTTCACTCGTTTTCCGGAAACGCTCTCTTCCGGTACATTATGTATTTAAACTCTGCGAGCTGAGTAGAGGCCGCCAGTTGTGTTGAAGTAGTGTGTAGACTCCAGAGAAGGAAATGTAAGTAAAGAGTGCTAAATATTAAGTGCATTGGGTCCCTATAGATGTCTGTTTTGTTTCTTCTACTAGACAGTGAATTCTTAGGTCCTAGAAAAGCTAAAAGATTTCAGGGGATGTTAGAATGTGTGCTGTCACAGTTTTTCTGTTTGTGCTTTTACAATTCTAGATACTGATTCTTCATTCGCGGTGCCAATATAATGTAATGCTGTGTTTACCTATTTGTACCTGGCTCAAATTGTCTAGTGGTATTGCCCTGTGTTGGACAGGGTTGTGAGACTTTCTTGCAAACACTCAGTCATGTTTTGATTATATTGTTGAGCCTGATTTGTTCTGTGCTTGTCAGTGCTACTTAATTTATTTGCTGGAATTCACAGCTGGATTCATTGTGCTCAGTTGTTGATTTGATCTAAGCACATTGCATTATATAGATCCTTGTTATCATTCACGGTTAATGTTAGTGGATTTAAACTCTGGTATTTGGACTCTAGAATTGTGTAATTCCTCACTCAAGTTGCTATTTTACCAGTCTGTAGAGTGTGGTGGTTTTGCCTATTTTTTATTTGTGTGATTTTTACTGGGCTGCGGATATTTTATATTGCCTGGTTGATGATGTGTTCATGCCTGTTAGGTAACTATTTACTTGTTCAGAGGTGTCTAAGTGTGCCCCCTTGTTCACTTATTAACCACCTTTGTAGATGGGTGTGTTTTTAACTATGCCCAGGTGGTACTATAGATTGATAGACTTTTGTGACTAGTCATGTGAGTCAGAAACAACTCAAGTTGTCAGACACTGTTTACGTAGGAATAGCTGTGTAACTTTAGTTCAGCGTCTACCGGGTTGGACATGCATTTTTATATGGGAATAGCCGTGTAACTTCAATTCAGCGTCTACCTGGTTGGACATTAGTGTGTAGAGCCTACTGCCTGACCTTAGTATTTAATGAGGGCCTCATTAGGTTGACTGATTATATCTGATTGTGCCATTAGGATGCACGTATGAAAATTGTACTAAGTCTCGCCAATGATTTGGGTGTTGAATGAGCCGCTGAAGTATTACCCGTGTTCTCTGAATTAGATTTTCTTGTGCCAGTGATGCAGTTCTGCCCCAATTTTTGCGTCCTTACTTTCTGGTTTGCCCTCTGAATCACTTTTAGATATGAAACCTCTAAAAACTGTATATTTTTTGTATTACTTTTGTGCTAACTAGACCTTTCTATTTCAGGAAAATTTATGTACAATAAATGGCTGCTTAAGACAAGTTTTGCATCATCCGTGGACTTTTCTGAACCTTCCCCTCGTCGATAGAAATTGTTGAGGCAGTCACATCGGGAAAGGGCCTAGTAAGAGAGACTGGTTAATAATATTGGATATCAGCGGGGCCACAATATCAGCAATTATTTTAAGTATTTTAGTTGGAAACGTTTGTAACCCACTCGATTTAATTTTCATGTTGTTTATTCACGCAATTACATCGGAGGAGTTTGTAGGCGTAAAGAAAAAGGAGTTGTGTTCTCGAATATGATCTATAAATTCCAGGTGATCAGTAGGTTCACTTGGAATACCATTGGCTATAGTTTTCCCTACGTTTACAAAGAAGTTGTTGAAGAGATTGGCAATTTCATTCTTCTCATGGTATTTTACATTATCTTGAGTGATATATTCAATTTTCTTTTTATCGGCGTTATTCGGTTTATAAAAAGAGTTAAGGAGGCGCCAAGGCTTTTTAACGTCAGCTTTGAATTGAGTAAACTTGAGGGTAAAGTAGCTCTTTTTTGATGTTCTTATCTGGTTTGTCACATAGTTTCTGAATCGGTTATATGTTTCTCTAGATATTCGCCCTTCGCAAAGGAGGGCTAGGTACGCTTGGCGTTTCTTTATATTTATCACAATGTCTCAAGTAATCCAGGGCTTTTGTTTATTTATCGGGGTAACTGTACGAGTTACAATTGGGCAACACTGATTGTATGCGGTTATTATAGTTTCAGTCAACTTTACTACTGATTCATCAATGCTCCTTGCATTATTGTTTTTTTGGGTGATGTGCAATGTTGGCATTAAATCTTCAAGAACGGTGCGCATTTCTTCTAAATTTGATTCGTTTATTTTACGATATGAGTAAGTTTCAGCCCGTGCTTTGGTGCACACAAGATAGACATTTTTCTTAATAAGAAAAACTGGAAAATGATCTGATAAGTCAGAAGTAATTATTCCAGCAAGAAAACCACTTAAGTCTGTCATAAAGATATTGTCAAGCAGCGTAGCACATTCTGAGGTTATTCGTGTTGGCTTTGTAATGATCGAAAGGAACGATTTAGAATGAAATGCATTTAAGAAATTAGAGATTGGTTCATAGCTTTCATGTTTCAGCAAATCATAGTTGAAGTCACCGCATATTATTATGTCATTGTAGAAGGACCTGTTGAACTGAGAAATAATGCGATTAAGCTCATTAAGGAAGGATATAGGACAGGCTGTAGGCGGCCTATACACCATTCCAAGCACAATTCGTTTGCCATCTCTAGACAGTTCTACGAATAATGATTCTATATGATCCTGATTCAGTGTTGCACTTGCTATGATTCTCGAATCCATGTGCTTAGAAATGTATGTACTGATGCCCCCGCCTCGCTTGTTTTTTCGTAGCGAATGGTAACTATGATAATTTTCAAATTTAATCATGTCTTTGGTCGAGTCATCTAGCCAGCTTTCGGTGAAGCTAATCACATCTAAGGTATACTTAAGTTCAGTAATAGTGCATTGCATCTCTTCCAATTTTGGATAGAGTGACCTACAGTTCCAACACAGTAGCGAAGATTCTTAAATCTTTCAATTTTATCTTTGAAAATCCTTCATTTATTAGTACATACGAATATGTCACTCCATAAGCAAATTCCCGCCTAACACTATGTTGGTAAACATTAGTGACGTCAAAACCCAACCCGATAATAATCCTTTTCAAACGAGGTAGCGGAGAAAGTTACTCGGGTGACACTAACCGGTGTTTCTAAAAGCAATCTTGGCGACGGATCACCTTTGGAAACACTGTTGTTGACGGATCGAGTAACCCACGTAACTCCGAGGGTTACTCGATCACTTCGATATTACGACTGGAAAAATGCCTCAGATTGTCTCAGATACCAAAATGAGAAAGAAACTGCCACTCGGCAGTGAACTTCAAAGAACACATTAGGGAACAAATTTAGTTATATAAACAATATATTACGGCTACTTTCGAAAGAGGACCGTACAGTCCACTTGGGCGTTAAAGGGATAAGTAAGGCCGCTGCTTCACTCGCCGCAAACAGAACTCGACGGCTGAAGCAACAACAACACCTGGCCTCACATATATAACGAACTTAGTGGATCGAAAACACTTATGACAGGTAATACATACATTGACCCAATAGCTTTGTATTTCTCGACGTCAAGGAACATGATTAGAATTTTTTTGTTGAGGCAGATACTCAAAAAATTAGTTTAAGTGAGCATAAAAAATGAAAAAGTGAGTTGACAGCTTAATTAAGAATGCACGCTTTAATTCAGACAACAAATTCATGAGATTTCTCTTCAAATACTTGACGATAGTATATTGAGAAAATTGAGAAATACGATGTTTATGGGAGAAATGAAGAGAAAATTTCTAAAAACTGTTGAACGT
The DNA here is from genome assembly GCA_030386875.1 of Morinoia aosen. Lineage (NCBI taxonomy): Eukaryota > Metazoa > Arthropoda > Malacostraca > Amphipoda > Talitridae > Morinoia > Morinoia aosen. Next base: position 13,889,687 of record CM059576.1, on the reverse strand, counting down.
AAATGCACATATATATTTATATATTTAAATGTGTGTGCACATACACATGTTCACATACACCAGGATACATGCAACAAGAAAATTTCGAGTTTGTTTCACTAATAAAAAGTTTTAACATTAGGCGCATTTATTGATAAGCATCTTTTTAGTTGAAAAGCTTATTAATTCATTTCTCTTAAAGAGAAGTAAACGAAAATTTCAAATTGTACGCTCTCAATCCACATCAGCGGAATGGCGTTGCAGATTTCAGTCACTCTGGACTGCTATTGCCCATACCCCGTTATTCTGGTACTAAACTTTACGTGAATATTGTTGGCGCGGAGGACATTGTAGGCCGTTACAAAGGCACCTGCGCTGTCGGCCCTATACTTCAAGTACTCTCTTGTGATTCGCAAGTTGTACTCGGACTCAAAGCCTCGGTAAACCCCACGGAACTACAAGGTGTACTCGGTCCTACAAAACACTTGCCTTTGATGGCCAAAGCCCTTGGTTTGCATTTCACATTTGGTTCGAAGTGCTTTTAGCAGTCATTGGAATAAGTTTGTACCTTTATAACAAATTAATTTACAATAATCAGTAAACCTGTGTTCGATGAACAAAATATGTTATGGTGAATATGCAGTTTAGGGGATCCACCAATATTAGGAATTCCATTCCCAAGAATGACTAAAGGAACGCATTTAAAAACGTTTACAAGAATGACATTCTGCTCGCGGACGCGGACAATATTGACCTAATTTTTTAATTATTCAACTTTGAAGTCATGCGAACATCATATATAAAAGTGAAGGAACGTTCATAAATGTGCTGTAATACAATATTGAAGTAACGATTGGTAAGGTTTGGGTAGGTAATGTTAGAAACTCATTGTTTATAAATACTTAATGGAAGTTAAATAAAAGCTCGATCCAGTTTATGTTTGCTATTTTCAAAATAGATTACTAGAATTGAATTTAAATTCGAATTGAATGTTGAACTTCAGTTTAACCCTTCGCCGTTAACGTGTTAACTGGGCCCCTTTAGTGATTCTTTAGAATGGAATTCCTGATTTTGGTGGATCTCCTAAACTGCCTAACTAATGACCTGTTTTTATTGAGTCTTTTATATTGTGAATTATCAAAAATTGCTGTGAACTTCTCGTTGATTTTTCTATGTTGTAAAAAAAGTTTTTTATTAGCTTCTATATTTATTAAGGAACGTCTAATATATATTTTTATATCAATTATGAATTAAATATGATGTAAACTGGATGATGAAAAGTTTGATCAATGATGTAAATACAAATATCTAACTTGTAATACTTGCTAGAACCAAAGGTAAATCTGAAGGATATGTCAGATATCGATTTTGTAAATTTCGATGCCTAAGCATAGTTAATTAGATTGAAATAACCAAGTTTTCTTCTATGCACTTTCTGTCTCAAATGAGTAGTTTTATTAGTTATAGCGGTAAATGACTTAACGCAACTCCAGTGTTTGAAGCGGCAAGTAATTCAAGGAGCACATCAGACAGCAACACTGCAATGCGCACTCGCTTCCAGCGCGATCGTCATCAAAGACGAAACCAAGCCTACCGCTATACCTCGTTAAATACTCATTTGACGAAAAAAGTGTATAGAAGAAGATTTGTTTATTTCGATGTTATTACCATGATTCAAGCAACTAAAATTCGAAAATCGATGAGTAGCTGTTTATTTGAGCGCATTCGTCATCAGAGACGAAACTAAACCTACCGCTATAAATCGTAAAATACTCATTTGAGACGGAAAGTGCATAGAAGAAAACTTGTTTATTTTGATTCAATTAATTACGTTCAGGCACCAAAAAGTGGAAAATCGATAACTGACATATCCTTCAGATTTACCGAACCAAAATTTATGGTTGAGATGCAACCAATCGATTTTTGAATTTTTTTTGCCTGTATCATGGTAATTATATCTAAATAAACAACTTTTTATCCATGCACTTTTTGGGCAAATGAGTAATTAACAAGTTATAACTGCAAATCACTTACCGCAACTCTAGTGTTTGAAGCGGAAAGAAATTGTTCGGAGAGAAGACTACAATGGGCTCTCCCTTTTGACGCACTCGAATGATTGAACGCATTCCAGCCATCAAAAACAAACATTAAAAACTGCTATTACTCATTATTTATGGGTGATAACCTTTACTGTGTTATTACCTAAAAGATCCTAGAAGTAGGTTTGGTAAATGTAAAGTGTTTGCTAGTAATCAATTTCTAGGTTTTCAATGTCTAAACATGGTTAATTAGGTTGAAATAAACAAGTTGGCTTCTATGCACTTTCTGTCGCAAATGAGTACTTAACGAGTTATAGCGGTAGGGTTAGTTTTGTCTTAAATGACGAATGCGCTGGAATAAACGGCTACTCATTGAGTTTTTGATTTTTGTTGCTTGAATCATGGTAATAACATCAATATAAACAACTTTTCTTCAATACACTTTTTTGTCAAATGAGTATTTAACGAGATATAGCGGTAGGTTTAGTTTTGTCTTTAATGATGAGCATGTGGAAAGCAAGACTCCATTGCAGTGTTGCCATATCGCATGATTGATAATTTATTTCTGCTTCAAACACTAGGGTTGCAGTAAGTCATTTACCGCTATATCTTGTAAAATAGTCGTTTCCGACGGAGAGTGCATAGAAGAAAACTTGTTTATTTTGATTTTATTAATTATGTTTAGGCACCAAAAATTCAAAAATCTATTACTAGAAAATACTTTACATTTACCGTAGATTCAGGCTCCACAGGGTTGGCTAATGATGAATTACAAAGTACCCAAATGTACCCCAACAACTCAACTGGAACTGCTATGGAACACAAAACTAAACCTACTGCTATAACTCATAAAATAATCATTTGCCGCAAAAAGTGTATAGGAGAAAAGTAGTTTATTTTGGTGTTATTACCGTGATTCAAACAACAAAATTTGAAAATTGATGAGGAGCTCTTTATTCGAGCGCATTTGTCATCAAAGACGAAAATTAACATTCCGCTATAACTCGTATAATACTCATTTCAGATTCAAAATGTTTAGAAAAAATTGTTTGTTTTGATCAAATTAACTATGTTTTAGGCACCAAAAATTGCAAAATCAATTACTGTCCTCTCCTTCACATATATTGCATCTCCTTTACATTTATCAAATTTATATTGGTAAGGCATCAGGTATTCAAAACAACATGGAATTCTTGAGTTTTTATTCAATTTTGATATGGCACATTAATGATTTTGAAAATTATGTTGCCAAATAAATGTAATAAGAGATATTCAAGAGGTTGTAAACAAATGACACTTTGCTTGCAAATGGGTGCTTTTTGAGATATTTAACTCTATAATTCTGAAGTTATGGGAACTTGAATTAGCGTTTACTGAGACATAGGTATTTGTGAAGGAGAGGACAATAGTTTATTTTCCAATTTATGCTGGTTGATTATTGGTCATTAGATTGAAATAAACAATTTTTATTTGATGCACTTTCCATGACGAATGAGTATTTAAGGTCAATATTTATTTTAGGTGCTGCACGGAAATTAATAATTTGGGGGCAAATAATCAATAAAGGAACATATTTAAATACCTTTCACAAGTATGACATTCTGCTCGCTGATGCATTATTTTTGAATAATTGAACTCTAATGTTGGCTGTCGCGCGCTAAACGAAGCGACCGCGCCAAGCGTAATTTAAAAAATAACGGAAGGTAACCCCCTATTATAAACGTAAAGAGGTTGGGTCGGGAGGCTTAGCCACAGTTATTATAGTGAAAATTATAAATAAAGCTTCTAACCCACCCATTAGGGTGATGACCGCAATCTTGTTTATATCAGCTCAAAGATGGCAACCACCATGGGCGCCGCCATCTTGGACCCGATGTAAACAAGATTGGGGTCGTCACCCTAATGGGTAGGTTAGAAGCTTTTTTTGTAATTTTCACTGTAAGAACTGTGGCTAACCCTCACGACCCAACCTCTTCACGTTTGTAATAGGGGGTTAACTACCCTTATTAACTAAATTATGGCTCCGGCGCCAACTTCAAAGTACAATTATTCAAAAATAACTCATCAGCAAGCAGAATGTCATTCTTGTAAAAGGGTTTTTAAATGTGTTCCTTTATTGATTATTTGCCCCCAAATTATTAATTTCCGTGCAGCACCTAAAATAAATATTGACAGCATTTAACAAGTTATAGCTGTAAGTTACCTACTGTAATTCCATTCTTTGAAGCATGGGAAAAATTCGTTTGAGAGGAGCACCCTTAATGGACTCTCCCTTCCAATGGCTGTAATGCTGTAGGCGTGGCCCCAAATGTGGTTCTTGTTAATTTGTAATGTCCAGCATGCATCAGCCTGAATGCATTTTGTTCTCTTCTATCTTTTCCAGTGATTCTTAATGTTACGTATAGAGATAAGAGTTAAATATGTTTTAAGTGTACATTGGTTGTTTTGTGTTCTTGATTTTGCTGTGTTTTGTGTCTGAATTGTTTCTTAATTCACTGTCTTTCCTCTACTTTCAGTCACTCAGATTTACAGTAAAACTAGTGTAATTATTTCTTGGCAGAGCTATTCCTTCACCTCATAAAACCAAGTGTTGATCTGGTGAGTGTTGCTTCATTGTACAGTTTGCTTTGCTTGTATATTTTTTTGTTGCTTTAGGCTAAGATTTACTTTATGTTGAGCATGATGTTTTCTTTTGGCATATTGGTTCTTTTATTTCTTTTTTGTTGAAAGATTAAGTTTTCAGTTTTGCTAGATTTCAAGGCCATTTTTGTAATAATATTTTTTCCTGAGTTACTCCTTTGAATTTGTTGTTGAATGATTTCTTTTGAGTTTAATTTCATATATATTCATTTCATAGTCCATTTTTTCTGTTGCTTTGTTTCATTTTCAGTTAGTGCATTTACTTTATTCAGCATGAATTCATTCTGAGCATGGTTTATTTTGTTCTGCCTCTTACTTTGTTTTGAAGTTTAATTTTGAGGAATCCAAAAGGAATGGTATGTTTTCTTATTTTTTTCCTGCATTTTTATTTTTGTTTTATTTCTGTTTTTCAGGGCTTTTTTTTTGGTTATACAGGCTTCTGATTTATCTTCACTGTTTCTGAGCCCTGTCACTTGTTGTTGCATGTACAATCATCTGTTCCACAATAAACTATCATTTGTCTGAATCAGTTTCATTACTCCCTCACTATGTGGTTCACAAACAGCTACGTGTAACGATGGGTAAACGTTAGTACCCCATCCTCTTACATTATTGGGGGCCTGTCCGGGATCTCTATCCATTTTCCTGGTTGGATTCCTATTTGCCACATAGTTGAGGGTTTAGGATTGCACTGCACAAATACCTGTTATCCAACATCACAATATTACAACAGTGTCATTTCCCTACCATAACCCATAAACAACGAGTGACAGTGGTGATGGATCAGGAGTTGATGTCAGAGGAGGAGAAGGAGCGCTTAGCTGCACCTAACCCACCTGGTGTGCCTGGCCAACCCAAGACTGGTTTACCTTCTATGGAGAAGTTGTTGAAGTTCCAGTCTCTCCTCATCCAATTCATTCATCCACAAGTCCGGTATGACTTCCTTTCTGGTCGGTTCACTGGTCCTGCCTCAGAGGAGATTCTTGTTGCCATGGATGCTGTAAGGAGGCTCATCATCCCTCCCTGGCGAGGTTCATCTGTTGTGGGGATGCAGCTTTCAATTGAGCTGACCATGGGGCACATCAGTGCACTTTTCTCTCTCTCTGATGAGCAGCTGGAAATGAACTCATCTATTGCCTGGACCTACTGTGGCTGGTATGATTTTCTCAGTTCCATTACTGAAGATCCTTACTGGCTCAGGGTCAGGCAGTCTGCAATCTGCGTGGATAAATTAACCGTGCCTCCAAAGAAAGAGCCAAGCCCAGATCAACAGGAAATCTGTTCTGCCAAGAAAGAAAATTTCCAAACTCAGCCGATGTCCAACATGCCATCCTGTTCCCCTTTGGGTGCTGCCAGACCTGATTTTAAAAGTCCATCAGCGATTAGGTCAGCACATGGGCGAGCAAGGATCATTGAAGAAATTTGTTTATCGGACACCACTGATTCTGAAGAGACTGAATCAGAGTCAGACGAGTCTCTGTTCAATTACAAGGGAACAAATAAAGGACATCGTCATCATTACCACAGAGAGGTAGTAAAACCAGCAATATTCCAGCTTGATAGATGGGAATCATTGCAGAGCTTCTTTTCTTCTTATGAGTGCTACTTCCACAAGAAGTTTGAAGGTGGCTCACGTGACTGTACTCAAGAGCTAGGCAATTTCCTCCCTCCAGAGATGAAGGCCTATTATGACGCTCTAGGAGGTCGTCGCCTCAAGTACAGTACTATGAAGAGAGAGCTCTCCTCTTGGTACAAGTCACATAAGGGTAAAGGAGCTAAATATTGGCGTGAACAACTAAGCAGTGCTCACATGCAGCCTGGAGAGGCCCTGAAGTTGTACGCCATGCGTCTGCAAGATATTGGGCAAAAGGCCTTCCCCATGCTGATCGTGAGTGTGCCCGGGAGATCAGATACCAGTTCCTGCGCACTGTTCCCCGAGAATTTGCTGACTACTTGGAGAGGAGTGAAGAGTTCTTTGGAACCATTGGCTCCTCTAAGAAGCTCACTTGGGCTGAGGTCATGAGGCTGGCTGAGAGAGAGGATGAGCGCAGAAGGAAAGCAGCTCATCAGGAAGTTTTGTTGAACCAGAGAGCTGTCAACTTTGCTGCACCATCTCAAGCTTATTTCATTGAGCCTACTGAGTGGGAGCCTCCTGTGTGACATTATGCACGGCGAACATTTCAGTTGTCCGTGCATCCTGCCATAGGTGTGCGTGTGCCTTCAAGCCATAGGTTTGCTTCTGCCCAGCGGGATCAAAGACCCAATTATTTAGCTGAGCCCACTCAACCTGAAGCTCCTGGTGCCAAGAAAAAGTGGCAACCTAAACTTTTGTCTTCACCAAATGCTGAGATGAAGCGGAATCACCAGTACAAAAATAAGAAGAGCATATGAGCAGGGTGTGGTAAGACAGGGCACAATGTTGAGAACTGCTGGACCAAGAAAGGAGCGTGTATCCTGTGTGGATCGATGGACCATTCACGTGAAAAGTGTTCACGTTACATTCCAGATTTTGTCCCGAGTTCTGAATTGGTTTGTCCTATCTGTTCTGGACCATATCTGGGTAAGAACTGCTCTCACCCACATCAGTTAAACTGATGAGCTCTGCAGAACGAGGCATTAAAGTGGAGCTACCAGCGCAGAATGCCTCACTAATTGTATGTGAGAGAGAGTCTTTTGAGTGTGAGTTTTCCAGTCACCCTGCCAATGCTGTCCTTCACAGAGAGCAGCAGTCTAGTGGGGAAGTGAGCACACCCAGTAAGGGGCAGGAGGCTCAACAGAACCCAACTAGGGAAGAACCAATTTTGAATATGTGCCTGCATCCTGTCGTAGCGGAGCAACATCCGACTGTTCATCAAGATGAGGAGGACCCCTCCGTGAGCCTTGACACCATGGAAGATTCAGAGATGGTGGAGCCTGGTTGCTCAGAAAGCAGTCTTCTGGCAGAACTGGATGGGGCTACCTCATCGGACGGTCAGAGTCATGATGTATGGGTGCGAGTACCTCATTCAGTGGACCTAGCAACTGTGTCACCTGTCCCACTCTTGAGGGCCGAGATACAGATAGGTGAGAGTACGTACACGGCTCTGGTAGACACTGGTGCCAGCCTTAGTGTCATTGATGTTGACCTCGTGAGGTTAGAAAACATACCTGTGGATAGCACAAAGCGGTTGCATATTCATGGCATAGCTGAGTCTGATGGTGTTTCAGCTCTAGGTGTTGCCCTGGTTTCTACAAAATTATGTAACATTGTGATGGAACCCATTGAATTTGTGGTTCTCCCTGGAGACCGAATTCCAGCTCGTATTTTGCTCGGAGTTGATTTCTTGAAAGCAAATAATTTTCGAGTAAGTGTGAATGAGAGGTGTCTCACGTGGAGGGACAACCAGACTGAAATTGACTTTTATATGGACTGTGCTGGGAAAATTCTTTATCGGGTTGTTAGAAAGACGCCTTGTTATGCTCAGAAGTCTATTACTGTTGGTGTATGTCAGACAGCTGAGATACCTGTTCGCTGGTCTTCTGATGTTCCTGCAGATGAAGGTGCTGAACCATTACTGTATGAGGGAGCATTTACCAGATCGCTGGGGAAAAGCTTGACTGGCTTACCTGGTCTTATTGATAGTACCTGTTCTTCTGCCTCTATATTAGTTGCTAATGACACTGATCATCCAATTTCTGTGCCCAAGGGTGCATTTGTGGGAATTTTGAGGACTACTGTGGCAATGTCAGAGACTTCAGATGAGCTGTCTGAGTGGACTGAAGATAAGATTCAGTCACAAATTGACCTTTCCCATCTGACAGATGTTTCAAAGCAGTTAGTATACAGCATGGTGTTCCAAAAGAGGCAGGTTCTGAGCTGTGGTGATTCTGATATTGGCAAGATAGATGTGCAACCACATAAGATTGAGCTTTATGATAGCACCTCCATTTATCAGCGTCCTAGGCATTTTCCAGCTCCTGTAGCTGAGGAAATAGAGCAGCAGTGTAAAGGGTTGCAGGAGCTTGGAGTTATTGAAGAAAGTGCTTCACCCTGGTCCTCACCAGTAGTACCCATACGCAAGAAAGGTGGATCAATTAGACTCTGTGTTGATTATCGGGCCCTTAACAGAGTGACCAAGCCAGATAAGTTTCCTATTCCTACCCTGTTAGATTCAGTTTTTGGCCTTCATGGTGTTAACTATTTTTACCAGACTTGACCTAGTGAGAGGATTTTATCAGATTCCTCTAGATGAGCAGAGTAAAGAATTGACCGCTTTCTCAACACCGCATGGGCACTGGCATTTCAATGTTTTGAGTTTTGGCCTTAAAAATGCACCATCTGCTTTCCAGAGAGGAATGCAGGATGTACTCAAAAAGTTTCCGTGGAAAAAAGTCATTGTCTATATAGATGATATCCTGATCATGGAAAGTACTTTTGAGAAGCATATAGCTCTTGTTAGAGAAGTGCTGCAAACCTTGACTGAACATGGCATTAAGATTAAGCCTCAGAAGTGTGAGTGGTTTTGGTCAAAAGTTGAGTTCTTGGGCCATGTTGTTAGCTCTAATGGTCTTGCTAAAACTCAAAGCTACATTGATAAAGTTGTGAACTTCCCTCAGCCCCAGAATGTTAGACAACTCAGGGAGTTTTTGGGCCTGGTGAACTTTTAGCGGAAGTTCATACCTAATTGCTCTGAAATACAGAAACCCTTGTCTTCTTTGGTGGGAGGTCCCTCTTGCCAGAAGTTGGTGTGGCTGCCAGAAATGCTTGAGGCTTTCACACGGTTAAAGACTTTGATGAAAGAAGAGATTGAACTGGCCTTTCCTGATTATAATCCTTGTTCAGAGCCTCTTGAGCTCTGGGTGGATGCATCTCAAAGTGGAGCTGGTGCATGTCTTACTCAGGTTCAAGGGGGTGAGCTTCGGATAATTGCCTTCTCCTCTATGACTTTTTGGCCTGCCCAACAAAACTACTCAGTATTAGAAAGAGAATTAGCAGCATATAGATGGGGAATTAAATCCTTTAGATCATTTCTGTATGGCATTGAATTTGTGTTGTGTACAGACCATCAGCCTTTAGTTTATCTTCATAATATGAGACTGGTTGACAGCAGACTAGCCCGAACACTAGAAGACTTGGCAGATTTTAATTTTGTGATCAAGTATATGCCTGGTCATTTGAACTCTGCTGCAGATACATTGTCTTGTCTCAAGCCTGTATTGGAGACACCAGAGGATGACCGGTCCTCCACTGTCTCTGGATTACCTCCAGGGTTGGTGTTGGATGGCTCTCCTTTGCCTGGTGGAGGAAATTCACTTTTTGAGGCTCTCTTGTTAGTATTGCGCAGGGCTGGTTGTAATCAGAATTCGTTGCCAGAGGACCATTTCAAGCTGCGCCAACTCTTGGTTGATGAACTGTTAAATCGTCCAAATAAGTACCACATTAAGCTGAACAAGGAGTCAAAGAGGCACTTGCGTCTGATGCGTCGCAATGATCAGTTACCCTCATTGGAGGTTTTGGTTGTTGCCAGTGCAATATTCAATGTTTCTATTCATGTGTACTTCTAGTCAGTTGACCCAATTGTCTTTCAAGCACCTAACTTGGACCCTTCTGTACCTGTCCAGGTTGTTCACCTGCAGTGCTTAGGTGGTATTCATTTTAACCCCTTGATAGAAGTCCGAAGTTACCAGCATTGTGCAGTTAGCCTTAAGCCCATATTAGACGATGAACAAAGCTGTGAACATTTGTGCGCGGCAGCGCTAGCTCCACCCATTTTCTCTCTTTCTGTCGCAACTCTGCTCTCTTTCGCGTTGTGGCAGCGTACAGGAGTGTGAACTTTTCTGATCGGTCTCTGCGCGATAGGTTGAGCATGTTCATGGAGACGCTGTGCCAGTCCTGCTCAGTGGTCCGTGAGACTTCGTATATGAAGGATGTCTGCGATTAGTTATGCTCTCCCTTCACCTCCTTCGCCGCTTGCTGACTGGTCTAGGCGGTCGACCACATTATTCATCCAGGCTCTCATGATGGCTTGTGTTGAAAAAATTCACAAAATAAACACTGAGGAGGAAGGAAATGCTTCATTCGGGACATATATCGCTTGCGAATTAAAAAAAATGGATAATATCAATAGAAGAGTGGCCATGAAGCTCATGAATGATGCATTATTCATGGGAGGGTGTGGTATTTTAAAAGTTGGTGCACACATTGTAAACAGCGGTGACGATATCCGTTTTTCCTAATTAATAAATTGATGTCACCAGTTAAACTAGTTAAAAATGCTAAGGAATCGTGTATACGCTATGGAATCAGAACCGCAGTTTTTTATATTGAGTTTCCTGATAACATTACGTTTATTATTCAGCCTCCCTTTTTGAAAATGGAATTATTCATTAAGCTAGTATTACGTACTCTATTGAGTCACAAGGAATTACAATGTATGATGAGCCGAAGTTTTTTATGTTATTTTCTCCGTTAACATTGTGTTTATTATTTAGCCTCCCTTTTTTGAAAATGGAATTATTCATTAAACTAGTATTACGTACTCTATTGAGTCACAAGGAATTACAATGTATGATGAGCCAAAGTTTTTTATGTTTTTTTCTCCGTTAACATTGTGTTTATTAATAGCCTCTCTGTTCAAAATTGAATTATACTATAAAATAGCGCTGTGAACTTTGTTGAACCAAAACGAATTACATTTTATGATTTCAATGCATTATGAATCAAATTAGGTTGTACGACTCGACATAGCTTTAAAATGAAGGCAATAGCAAAGACTATCGATTTAAAAGACATTTTTGTTAAGAACGAACGTTTCGACTACTAAGGTCATCTTTTCCGTATTAAGTTCTGCTAACTCAGTCACTGATTTACGTATTATCGAATCCCTCTTCATTAGCCGATTAAAACCCGATCTAAACGATATGCAGTCGTGCCACCCCTTAAAAATAGCTTCTGTTTAAAGTTTTTTACCGTTATTATTTTTTGTGTAATTTTTCCTCAATCTATGAATGTATTTTTTCAGTGTATTTTTCAGACATCCGCTGATGATGACCTTAGTGGTCGAAACGTTCGTTCTTAACAAAAATGTCTTTTCAATCGATAGTCTTTGCTATTTCCTTCATTTCAATGCATTATTTTATTACTCTCATTTTTCGTTCCTGTTGAGAATGGAATTAAATTATTCAATAACTACATTGGCTTACATATTCATCCTTCAATGCGTTGTAAATAACGTCACACGTCTTGGGAATAATGTACGACAGGCTTGGCTGAGAGATTCGTGATGAGTATTGAAGGGAATTGTAAGACCCCCATTTGCCAAGAATCGCAATGTTGCTTCTAGACGCGCTCCAGGTGAATTGCTCTCTCTCATATTAGTGTCATTCCTCTTTATTAATGAAGAAATCTTATCCAATAAAGATGAAAATAAAACAGGAGCCATTCTAGTATTATTTATAAAGGAAGATTCATCCTCATTTCGAAGTTCTCTGAAAATAGTTGCGAAGCTACTACGCTGACGACGTCTTTCCAACCATTTCTTCATCCATTTGGGTCAACGCTTTCTACGGCGGTCAATAGCAGACGCGCAAGCAGCTGTTATGCCAAGAAGAAGAGCTAACTTTGCATTTTTAGGCAGCACCATGATGACTGCACCATCCACGTTCGTATCTCGTACGCTACTGAGCGCCGTGTCTGTTGTTGACCAACACCGAATCGTCTAATAACTTTGCTGTGTGCTTGTTACGGCGGCTGCCTGACTTCGAAGAAGAGAGCGCATCTCTCGTACAGGAAAGTTCACAGCTTTGTTCACCGTCTAATATGGGCTTTACTCAGACCATTCCTGCTTGTTTAATACCAGGTGTACCTTCGGAAGTTTCTGTTGCGGTACAGACGGCAGATGTGGAAAATGTTGCACTGGAAGATGCTTCACCTATGTGTAACTATGTTTCTCTTGTGCAACCTCGAATAGTGGTAACTGTGAATAATACAAAGTTTTGTGCCTTGTTGGACACTGGAGCTGAGGTCAGCCTTGTCAGTGGTGGTGCTTTAGATAAGTTGTTAGGAGATTGTAATCTGGAAAGTGCTAAGCTGACAATTACAGGAGCCACAGGGAAAACTAGTGCTGTTCACTCCATGGTTACTTTAGAAGTGTCGCCTGATGGATCTCCTGTTGTGCCATTTCAGTTTGCTGTAGTGAATGATAATGCTTTACCATGCTGCTTTTTGCTGGGGCTTGATTACTTGGCCAGATTCTGTGCTCAGTTAGATATGAGTAGGGGATTTGTTCTCTGATTTGTGACTCTGGTACTGTTATCAGCAGTTTTATCCCCTCAATAGAACAAGGCTCTGTGCTCCTTGCCTATGTTGCCTGTGATCCTGAGGTTTCTACTTTAAATGTTGGATCTCCCTCTGCAACTGTGAAGTTCAATTTGACTTGGAATGATGGTCTAGTGTCTTCCGTGTCAACTTTGTTTGAGCACTCAGATTTGTTACGGTTGCAGTGCCGGAATAAACAATTGAAGTCTTTAGCTAAAGTTTTGAGGAAAAACATTCCTTCTAAAAGCTGGATCAAAAGTTTGTCAAGATTCAAATCAAAGGCATCTAGTCTTTTTATGGATAATGGACTAATACAGTTGCAGAGGGAATCCTCCAGACCTGTTGTTATTCCGTTCTCACTTATGGTTGAAGTTTGTTTGGTATTCCATCGTAAACTAGCTCACATAGGAAGAGATAAAATTATTTTTCTATTATCTAATCATGTCTGGCATCCCTGCATCAATCAAATTGTTAGTGATGTATGTAACTCATGTCAACAGTGTTCAGTTGTTGAAGGTCCATCCCTTGCGTGTCATTCCACCAACTATTCGCATCCAAACGGAGCGCCCTTTTGAGTTGGTAGCAATGGATCTTGTTGAGTTTGGACTGTCTACTTCTGGGAATGTGGGATGTCTTGTAAGTGTGGATCACAATTCAAAGTGGGTTTCAGCTGTGGCTATCAAAAACAAAACATCCTTGTCAGTCATTAATGCATTAGCTACTGTTGTATTTCCTAATTTGCCTTGCATTCCTGAACGTGTTCTGACAGATAATGGTCCCGAGTTTACTTCAGCAGCTTTCAACTCATTTTTAGACAGTTATGGAATTAAGCATGTTTTCACAACTCCTTATAAACCATCCAGTAACGGCGCTGTTGAGAGAGTAAATAGAACTGTAAAGTCTCTCTTAGCTAGTCTGATTGAGGAAGGAGCTCTGTGGGACAAGTCTCTTGGAACAGCAGTTGTTACCTACAATCAAACTCTCCACAAAGAGATAGGCATGTCCCCTGCTCAGTATTTGATTTCAAAGCCTCACGATTTTTCAAACCTTCCTCCAATTCCAGATTCAGTAAAGCAGTGCTGGAAAGCTGGTCATCCTAAATTCTTGCCTTTCAATGTAGGAGACAAGGTAGTGAGAGCAATTCCTGCCAAAGGCAATACAAATGCCCAAAAGTTTGCTCCAAGATTTGAGGGTCCATTTACAGTTATTTCTACTGCATCTAACAAGGTGACTTACTCATTACAGCTTGATTCTGACTCTTCTGTATTGGTGCGTGCTCATTACAGTCAGATAAGGCCTTGGGTTACCCTGCCTAGATACCTGGAGCGCCATCCGTACCACCAGACTCTGTTTCCTATTCGAGAATTGCTAGATAGTTGTGAAGCAATTGACTCTGATATAGAGGAGAGAAATACACCTAATGTTCCAGAGGAGTTGTCAGTTGATGCTCAGAGAAAATGCTGTTTTAGTTGTTCAAGTGATGCATCTAGTTTTGAGGGTTTTGAGGTTGATGAAGACCTAAACAATGTTCCTCAGTTTCCTTTGATGTATGCAAGCTATGATGAACCTGATGAGGTGCAAGAAGTTCCTTGTCTTTCTGAGCCTGAGGTAACAACCCAAAGTGGAGTCCCCTTGATGAGACTTGGGATATGTCTAGTATTACTGCGTATGACCCTTGTAATGTTTCTATTGTGCCTCTTTTTGTAGAAGAAAATGTTAAGGTAATGGAAGAAGTTGTTGGTCAAGTGGTTAGTGCTGCGAGCGTGGCATATCGAGAGATTGAGATATTTATTGATCAATGTTATGAATCAATTTTCCGTTCTTTTGTTGGATTTGATGAAAGATTTGAGGAGTTAAAAAATAAATCGTTAAGCCCATTGAAGAATAAGTTAAGTACTCTCAAAGAAATACTAAAGAGCAGTAATTTGGAAGATGAGGAGGTATCTTCTCTATACCCATCAGTAGCATCCTCACCAGAACCACCAGCTCGATGTACTCGTTCTCAGTGTCCAGCTCCAGATGCTGAAAATGTTCAATCTAGGGTGTTGGAGTATAAAAGGAAGTGAGATGGATGTACTCTATTTATATTGTTTGTTGGGACGCAATCTCTTGTAATAGTCCTGGATGTTCATGTTTGTCATTGTGGATTGTATTGTTCCTTGCTGGACTGTCGAATTGTTTTGCATTGACTTCAGACTATTGCAAGCTGAGTGGGGAAGAATGTAGGCGTGGCCCCAAATGTGGTTCTTGTTTATTTCTAATGTCCAGCATGCATCAGCCTGAATGCATTTTGTTCTCTTCTATCTTTTCCAGTGATTCTTAATGTTACGTATAGAGATAAGAGTTAAATGTGTTTTAAGTGTACATTGGTTGTTTTGTGTTCTTTATTTTGCTGTGTTTTGTGTCTAAATTGTTTCTTAATTCACTGTCTTTCCTTTACTTTCAGTCACTCAGATTTACAGTAAAACTAGTGTGATTATTTCTTGGCAGAGCTATTCCTTCACCTCAAAAAACCAAGTGTTGATCTGGTGAGTGTTGCTTCATTGTACAGTTTGCTTTGCTTGTATATTTTTTTGTTGATTTAGGCTAAGATTTACTTCATGTTGAGCATGATGTTTTCTTTAGGCATATTGGTTCTTTCATTTCATTTTTGTTGAAAGATTAAGTTTTCAGTTTTGCTAGATTTCAAGGCCATTTTTGTAATAATATTTTTTCCTGAGTTACTCCTTTGAATTTGTTGTTGAATGATTTCATTTGAGTTTAATTTCATATATATTCATTTCATAGTCCATTTTTTCTGTTGCTTTGTTTCATTTTCAGCAGTGCATTTACTTTATTCAGCATGAATTCATTCTGAGCATGGTTTATTTTGGTCTGCCTCTTACTTTGTTTTGAAGTTTAATTTTGAGGAACCCAAAAGGAATGGTATGTTTTCTTCTTTTTTTTCCTGCATTTTTATTTCTGTTTTTCAGGGCTTTTTTTTGGTTATACAGGCGTCTGATTTATCTTCACTGTTTCTGAGCCCTGTCACTTGTTGTTGCAAGTACAATCATCTGTTCCACAATAAACTATCATTTGTCTGAACCAGTTTCATTACTCCCTCACTATGTGGTTCACAAACAGCTACGTGTAATGATGGGTAAACGTTAGTACCCCTAGTACCCCATCCTCTTACAATGCGCTTGAGTGATTGTTACGATAAGATAATTTAGGTCGTTTACATTAGTTTACATTACTTTAGGTTAGATTAGTTCAGTAACATTACATTATGTCGCTGCTATAACTTGTCGAATACTCAATTGCGGTGGAAAGTGCATAGAAGAAAAATTGTTTATTTCAATCTAATTACCTATTATCAAGAACCAAAAATTGGAAAATTGGTTATTGTCCTCTTTTTCACATTTACTTAGACATGTTGTTGGGCCTGAAAAACTGAGTGTCCAAACAATGCAGAGTCAATATGCAGTTTAATCCATTCACAAAATGAAAAGTTCCATTCTAAAGGATCAGTAAAGGGACACATTTAAAAACGTTTTACAGGAATGACATTCTGCTCGCCAATGCATAATTTTTTAATTATTCAACTTTGAAGTTATAGGAACGTTGTATATTAGTGTGAAGGAACGGACATGTTCACGCCAAGAAAGTGGGCGTGACCCAACAATGCTGTTACTAAGCAACCGACTGTATATGTTATTCCTATCTGAGCATAATCATTGTTATATCTCAAAAATAATGCATCAGCAAGCAGAATGTCATTTGCATAAAATGTTCGTAAATGTGTTCCTTTAGTGATTCTTGCAAACGGAATTTTTAAATTTCCATGAGTAGATTAAACTGTATATCGACCCAATGCAAAGCACCAAGAGCCAAATCAAAACTGCCATCAATGCTATTCTTACCTGAACATTTTTTATGTTATATCTCAAATACAGAGGATTTGCAAGCAGCCAGGATGTAAATTCAGAATGGGAAGACACTAGTTGAAAAAAGTCATATCATTTTGTTAACCATTTTGCGAAGTAGTTTGCTTATACATTGTATTCAATATTTTGGCAATACACATCAAATTCGTTTCATGATAAAAATTTCATTTGCTTGGAATTATTTTGAGTTGATCAAATATGTAAATTTTATGTTTCTTGATTAAAAAATTAATGAACAACATGTTATTCAAGGTTTTTTTTAGTTTTTAAAAATCAAATTCAGCTCAGTGCATAAGGAGTATATATGTCGGAAAACTAAAAGGCTACTTACTCTCTATCCAGCAATAAACATTCTTGTCTAATTTTGAGCTCTGAAAATACTAAATTGTTGTAGCTTCATGGGAAAAACATATTCATCATCAAATGGGAAGCATTTGAATTCTCTTTTACCAGATTCAATTAGAGTTCTCCACTCCGTTTGTTTTTTCATTCACCAAGGGATCATAAACATTAGATGAAGAATATTGTTGGCAATGAATGCAAATAGAAAAAATGTAAGTTCATCATATCACAACTCTTATTTGCTGACTGACAGGCATTGATGCTGGAGCAGTTGGGAAATTGATGCATGCAATAATGGTTGAGAGTGATGAGAAAATTGCTCTAGGTTAAAAAGCAATTTGTAGTTTTAGTTCTTTTCACTGTAAATGTCATTAATGTAATTCTTGTCCTTTTTCTCTTCTATGTTTTCTTAGTGTGATTTTATTATATTAAATTTTTTATTAATAATTAATAATTTATGTCTGTTTGGTTGATGCCTGTCCATGGTTGTAAACTAGTTTCATTGGCTTTTAATTAAAACGAATGATGAAATGTGGTAGATCTAATCTTTGATGCTATGATATATTATCTTTGTTGAAGATAGTAAGCTCCAAGTAATGCTTCAAAACATAGAAGTGTAATTATTGTGTTGAGAAGAGACTAGTGAGATGGTGACCATCTCTGTAGTAGACTTGCAAAACTAGTGCCCTGGTTCTCTGTTGTATCAAACTCTCATTTTACCTCAGCAGAAATATCTATTGACTGATGTTCATCTCCTTCCACTTGCCAGATCTTTGCACCACGCATAACCTTTTGTTTTAGGTCACTCTTTTTCTTCAAGACTGAGTTGGGCTCATATATATTGTCATATTATTGTTGTCTTGTTATTTTAAACTAGTGCACACGTGCTGGTTGGCATTAATCTGAAGAATTTCATCCCTTCTTTCTTGAGTTATGTTCTCTCGTGCCACTCAATGTTGTCCAGCGTTATGCTGAAGAATTTCCTTGCTTCTTTCATGCGTTATGCTCTCTCTAGCTACTCGGTGTTGCTCTGCATTATTTCGTAGAATTTCCAAACGCCGTTCAAGGGTCAATTTAGCTTTAGCTTCTCGTTAGCAAGCAGCATTGCTGTGCGCCAAGCGCCATCCATGCCCTTCTTCTTTATCTTGCCGTTTCACGTTGTTCTTCCGATCGTCTTCGGTTTTTTCTTGCTGTCGTAGTCTTGCTACTTCTCCCTTGCGGTTGGACACATTTCTATCCATGGTGGCCTTTTTTGCTGGATTTTTTTTTAAATGTCAACTATCATCTCTTTGAAGCTGCTCAAGAAAATCACAATTTCGAAAATGATAACTCAAGTTTCAAAATCTTGGGCTTTCTACTAATTGGTAGCCATGTTACTGGTAAAACAAATTTAAAACATTTTTTTTGCATTATCAATTAAAAACATCGAAGCAACATGATGAATTTCAACAGAGAAAGTACCCCAAAAAAATCCTATTTGTTAAAATATGCCAATTGCATATTCTGGATACCATAATCCAAGTGAAAGGGAATTAAATGGCCACAGAAAAGTAATTCAATCGAATAATTTCTTGTATTTCTTGAGCTTTATCCTTGTTGCTATCAAATCTATCGATTAGAAGAGGGGGTTACACAGACAGACGAACGGACTTTTATATCACTTTCATAATAGTGATTTTATTTCAGGTTTGATTCTACAGTCATACCTCACTTAACAAAATTTATTCTGGAAGTGGTTTTCTAATGTGTTTTTAAGAAGTGCCATCATATTTTACATGTAGAAGGCCAGATTTGTTCCAAACATGTTGGGAGTACCTCAGAGCTTTTTGCATTTGTGAAGTATTTTTTTTTATAAATTTTTGAATATTTTAAAGGGCCAAACCGTTTGATTCCCTTAAGACCATGAGCTATTATATTGAAAGCAGAGCATGTGTGAAAACTGAAAGTATAGTGAGTGAATGGTGTGAAATGCTTGTGGGCTTGCATCAGTGGTATGTAGTGTTACATGTTTGTTGAAGATGTATCCAGATGGAGTTCTGTGTCAGGTGAAGCAAGACTTTTGAGGGGAGGAGGGAGGTGGAAATGTTTGATGCACAGTCACCAATACATTGCAGCCACTCTGTGCTGATATTTTAGCATTATTAGCTAAGATGAAAAGAAACAGTAGACTGATCAAAATTTTTATAAAGACCGTTTGTAGAAACACTCAAGGTGGTTGTAAAAAAGAATTGTTTATCAAAAGTGGTTTTTAGTGTTCGAAAGTGTTTGGGCCTGATAATATTGAATTAGATAAGGTGAAAACTAGAAGATAGTAACAAGCATGGAAAAGATGGTAGAGAGCTGCTAGGAAATGTTGCCTGATGATAAATACAAAAATATTGTACTGTAAGGAAATTAGTCATTTTGTTGTTTCATTGGTTGAATGTACTTAATTATCCTTTGTATATAAATTTCATTCTATTGTATTCAGTTCTTTTTATTTACTGAATGCTCTTTTAATTCTTTTCAGCTTTATCCTACAGTAAAGAAAAAATAATCTGGTAATTTAAGGTTAATGATTATAACACTTGAATAACCTTATCAAACCTACCTTCCTGTAAAAGGAAAATCCTGTGTGATCAGGACTCTCATTAGGTAAGTCATTCATCTTTTATTCAAAGATAGCTTATGATGCCAGTCTTTAATTACTATAGTTCTCATGTATTGCAGGATTAAACCATTGGTTGTGATAATGTTGCAATATAGTCTAGATCGAAGGAGTCACATTTTTTCTTCAATTAAGAAAAACATTTATGAGTGACCTCTTGTATTGCTATTGCATTTGTACAGTAGGATGAGTTGATGCCACACTGCAACCTTGAAGGCTATGATTGTTTGTCCTTGTTTACCTTCAGAGCAGCGAGGGTCAGGTGGAGACCAGCGAGTTGGTGCTGGCTGGAGTGCCTGGCAGTGTTGGGGCCTCTGATCGACTTCTGGAGTCTGACAGGTGAGCTTTCATGGCCTGCTCTACTGCTTTGATGCCTCTCCTCTAATCCTGTGACTCTGTGTTTTTTTTTATTTATTTGTTCCTAAAGTTCAAGTTTTGTTTAGTTTTGAATTGTTTTCAGTTTCTAGATAACTATGTTCAAGATTTTATTCCATGTGTAACATCATTTAAGACCTTAGTTATTCTCAGTTCTTCAATTTAATTTTTTAAATTTTGATTGAATCTCATTTTTTCGTTAAGCTAGCTTGAATTTTTTGCAACAGTCAATAGATCAAGTTACTACTTTTATTGATTTAATTTTGTGCTATGATTTCAAGTGTTGATAGAAATTCATGAGTCTTCTCATGTGCAGCCTTTGGGTTTGCCACAAGTTACCCATATCACCATTTTGTAGTTTTCCTTGATCTACCATTATATTTTGCTCATTCATAAGGTTTGCTGTCAGTGTTCTTAAATTATAGACTGTGTAGTCTTGCTATACTGGTCTTCTGCAACCCATAGTAATTCTGTATTGAGGAGGCAGACATTTAAGTGTTCTCCTAACAGTATGAGAGTGTCAGGCTGATGTGCGAAATGGATATGAAACTTGAGGCTCAAAAGTGGCTGATAGGAGTCAGTGGAATGTACTTCAGATGGAGTGTCTGAGGAGTATGGCTGGGGTGACATTGGGATATAGGTAAATCAATGAGGTGAGAAGTATGATGAATGCGGGAAATGTGGCAAAAAGTGTGAACTGCTGTGTGTGGAAAGGGTGTGTCCATATGGGGAAATCAAAAAGGAATTGTTGGTGAAGGAAGTGATGAAGTCAGAACCATGGGGAAGGAATGTAAGAGGTTAGCCAAAAACTAAATAAATGAATGGAATGGAAAGTGCTTTGCACCCTCATTTCAGAAGCTGACCTACAGTTGGTAAATAAGATGTGTAATTGTTAAAAATCTTAAGGTCTGAAATCTTTTAATTCTTATAAAGCTGCAAGAGTAAATCCACAAAGTGCTGTTGGGCCTTGCTGTGGAAGGGACTCCCAATAGATGTATATGTAATAGAGTCATTAATTGAAAGTTATTGTCCTCTCACCAAGATACAACTTCTGTGTCTATGGTAATTGCTGCTCCCTGGAGGAATTTTCAGATCCTAGGCTTAAAGTCAGGAAGGAATTCTTTTTATTACAATAGAATAATTTCATTTTGTTATGGGTCATCTTTTTTTCAGGTACTGCTCCCATCTCAGTATCCATATCTTTCTTCTTCAATCTTAATTTAGTTCCTTAAACTCTTTTTCTTACTTGCTGTTCTTGTATGCAGGGGACCCTGTGTGATAGCAGACCTTGTGTGTTGTAGACTTCTTGTTGCCCAAACTGAACGCTGCCTTCAACTTTCTTCCCATTAGAACACCTCTGTTGGGCAAACTAAGGCTTCAACTAACATATCTGGTATAATAATTTCACTCTGGCATTGTTATTCAGTGCACGAATATGCAATACAAAATATTCATTATGTTACCAAGTCAAAAAATGAAATCTAAAAGAGACACAAATCAGGTAATCTTGTTGACTTAGGAAAATTTGATCTATGTGAAATTAGTCATTGAGGAAATCAGCCCTTCAACTAATCTACGAGGCCTGTCGAAAAAGTATCCGACCTTTGGCCAGAAAAAATACTTCAACAACCTGACGGGGTTGGGACCCTAATCCCCTTCAAAGTAGGCTCCTTGTGCTTCCACACACTTAGCCCACCGATCCTTCCACTGCCGGAAACACCTCTGGAAGTCTTCTTTTGGAATGGTGTTCAGCTCTGTCGTCGCGTTCCGCATTATCTCTTCTCTACTCTCAAAACGGGATCCTTTCAGTGGTGTCTTCAATTTTGGAAACAACCAGAAGTCGCAAGGAGCCAGGTCTGGAGAGTAGGGAGGTTGGCGAACGGTCGTAATTCCATGTTTGGCCAAGAAATTGCGGATCAAATGGGATGAATGTGCGGGCGCGTTGTCGTGATGCAAGTGCCAGTTGTTCGCAGTCCACATGTCTGGTCAAAATGGCATGTGCAGAATCTTTACTCACTCCAACCTCTTGGGCAATCTCCCGCACGGTCAAACGACGATCTGCCATCACCAAATTTCGCACCCTCTCAACAACAGCTGCACTCCGAGAAGTTTTGGGCCTGCCACAACGCTGCTCACTCTCCGCTGATGTGCGGCCATCTTTGAATCGGTTGAACCACTCCTTAATTTGTGTTACACCCATAGCATCTTCCCCAAACACCTGCTGAATCTTACGAATTGTTTCAATTTGAGAATCACCAAGCTTTTGACAAAATTTGATGCAGTGTCTTTGCTCAATTCGTTCAGTCATCTTGCAAGAAAACTAAATCCGACAAACACTTAGAACAGCACCTTACTTGGCGACCCCCAGCTAGTGAGTGGCCCAAGTGAATGCGGTGAAAAAAGTCAAGCATGCGCATTAAGATTCCTCCTTCCACCGTGCACAGTGGCGCCGCCTTAGAATCACTACTTTGCGCGGGAAAAATTAAGGTCGGATACTTTTTCGACAGGCCTCGTATGGTTTCATATACATTGTAGGCTGTAGTTCCATTTTGTTGAGACAATTTATCAGGTTATGTGTTTCTTGGCAAAATTATTTTCACAATTTACTTTTACATTTGAGAAGTCATTACGTCTATCCATTTCTCTACTTAGCATAAAAAATGATTGCAAATTTTTCTCTGTGTTGATGTATGTTTTGAATCTTATGGTGGCTATTTCAGAAGTTAAAAATAAAACAAAAACTATTGAAGATCTTTTTCTGTTTAATAAAATGTACATTGGTCATTTATCATACAGCTTTACAAACACTTGCCATCACAGCCTTAATTTTTTCAAACAAATCACCTTTTTGATATCTTGATTTAGTATCAGTTTCTGAATCATGTATTAGAAAGACATCTAGAGAAAACAAGGTTTAGTTTGAGAACTCCCTAGTAGGGGATGGGTCCAATGTATTGACTGGATCATGCCTTCATTTAACTTTCATTTAGTATTTATAAAAATTGAGTCAGTGACTGCTGGTCGGCCAGGAGCATTATGAAAATCACCTAAATGATCACCAGTGGGTCACGCCGCACTTAACGTGTTAAAGAATGTTCAGAGGATTGTAGCAACCTCTAATTTTAAATTTGTTTTGAAATTTTATCTATTATTTTTTTGCGGGAAAATTACATGAAATAGCAGGATGTCGTCAATTTTTGAAATGACAATTATTTGCATAACCTCATACAGGGACTAGTAAACTCATGGTACAAACTTTGGCAGTGGGTAGAAAGCTGATAACTTTTTTACGAATAACAAAAAGTGTGAAAATCTATCATTCACTAGATATCAAATCATGTTTCTCCACAGATGGAAACCACCTTAACCTAACCACGTGAATGGAAGTACTTCACAATATGTGCTCAACGTGACCACCTTCTGCTATAACGCAGGGTCTGTGCCAATGCAGTAGTGATTCCTGAACACGAATAAACACTTGTTAATCATCCGTAAAGTGTCCTGCAGCCTCTACTATCCTTTCAATCAGATCCATCTCTGTCTCCACTGGCGATTCAGAAACTAAACTGTTCAGGTGACCCCAAAGGTAGAAGTTCAAAGGTGTTAAATCTGGTGTCTGAGCTGGCCATGGTATGGGTCCAAATCATCTTATCCATCTGTCCAGAAAGGTACAGTGAAGATAATGACGTGCATTCCTAGTGACATGGGGTGGAGCTCCATTGTGTTAAAACCATTTGTTGCGTTGTATGGGGGATATTGTTATGTACTTTGCTACATAATTGCGTACCATGGAAATTACCCACGATAGCGATTGCCTCGACTGGCAACGGTTCACAGCAAAGGACGGTTGGACCGCAGGCTGGACGCACGCCCCGACTTGCAAGGCCTCTGATAAGAATCAGCAAATTCAGCAAAACCTCAGCAGAAAGCCGTATTAGCAGAGAGAAGATGACGCCTGCGTGGCAGCAGCAAAGCGGCATCAGAAAATGATGCATAAAAAAGCCTCATGACGTTTGAGTGCTGCCAACGATCTTGTATGAGCTGCGGCAATAGCTTCTACATAAGATTGTACTGAGAGTTCGGATTATTCATTCCTGTACGAGAATTAGTCTCAGAAGGGTCTCTTTGGTGCCACCTATCCTAGTAACTCTAAATTGAACTCAGTTGGGCACACTGAGGTTGTTATTGTATAAATTGCTCTTGTGACTTCAAATCTCAGAACGACAAATCCAATATAACATAAAATAAGAGACCTCTATCTTATATATCGACATCATCACCGCTGCTTCCTCCAAGTTACGTAAGATTGCGACTTATTATCATCTTTAACATTTGCTGGTTCCAATTCATCTCTTGTCATGTGTGGTGTTCATCAAATTTCAAAACAGTAAATGTGTGGCCATGCATAGCAAGTGATTTGAAACCTGCTATAGACAAAATCTTTATTTGAAGGTCGATCATGAAAATTATCCATAAATTATTGAAATCAATAAACATGATCAGAAAAGAAATGACGATCATTACAGGGTGGAGCTCCATTGTGTTGAAACCATTTGTTGCATTGTATATCCAAAAGTACATTTTCTAGGTCAGGTAAAAACTCCCTGAAAAATATTTCTTAGTTTTTCCTCGTTAAACATGCTGGAAGCACATACGGCCCAACCAAATGGTTGCCGATAATTCCTGCCCTTACATTCACAGTAGACCGCACTTGGTGGTTGCACTGATGCTAAGCATGCGGGTTATCAGGTTGCCACAAGTGTAAATTATGCATGTTAAACATACTACCACTCATAAAAGTTGTTTATCAGTGGAGAGTATATGCTTTGAAAATTCATAACCTGCAGTATTTCTATTTATGAACGAGCGTTCAGATCTTTTACGTTGCTGAGAGTCGGTTGAGAGCAGTTCTTGTGCTCGTACAACATGATACGGGTACAGGCTGTCAGCATGGAGTACGTTCCATGCTTCAGAGTAGCAATGTATTCCAAAATCATGTGCAGCGGCTCGAGTGCTAGTATGTGGCTTCCTTTCAAAATGGTGTAGTAACCGCTCTTCATCCTAAATGGGTTTTTGCCCTCACATTCTATGATCCGCTTCTCTTCTGTTCACCTTAAAACTGCAGGCATCTTTCAGATGTTGATGCAACCTTGTGAAGAATCAATGATCAGGTACATGATAGTTGGGAAACTGCTGTCTACAGTCTAGCTGTCAATCTTGCATTGCCATTTGCCAAACCGTATTCCATGTGCATATCTGCTTTTTTAAAATTTGGGTAGCAATTTATGGTGTTGAACTACTTCACACCATGTACTGATATCCATCAACAACACACATAAACAAATGTGGCCAGATGTGGCTTTCCAGACTTTATTTATTCATCAAAAAGTTATTTTCAATTTTTCTACCCACTGCCAAAGTTTGTCCCATGAGTTTACAAACAGCCTGTGTGTATGTATTGTATATTGGAACAAGAAAAGAAATGTCACCTGTTGGAAATTTGTTTTCATATCAGAAATGATCATTTTTGAGCGTAAATGTTCATGAGCATTTATGTGAATGGACTTTTTTTGTGAAGCATTTGTTGATTGTTGCTATGTTAGAATTTAGAATGCCTGTTCTCAAAGCCCAGTTTTAATTATGACAGAATGATTACATCCATCTTAACTTATTAATTCTCATGGCATAGGTACTAACAATATGTAATTGCAACCATTTTGTGAACCCTAATTTGTAACAAACCGATAACATTCTTAAACTTAATCTAGACAACTACTTCTGCCTTAATGATGACCCAGTGTTAAATAGTAGGTTGTGGCGTATCCACATTGGGCGCCAAATTGTTAGATATTTCGTTTTGGCAATATCCTCACTGGGTGCCAATTTGTAGATAGTTGCAATTTTTGCTGGTCCTTCTTGGGAGCCAGCGAATTGATTATTTAGGTGGGCTAGTCCTGTTTCAGCCCGATTGAAAACTAGATTGGTCCTTCTTGGGAGCCGAAATTTCAGAGTCTTCTTATCCCGGAAGGATCTTCCTGATATCTTCAGGGAAAATGGAAAGTCAGGTTTTGGCGACTTAATTTATTAGTTGGGGCTTGCCCACAGGTTTTCAGGAGGCGAATTATTTTCCAGCAGTTCTTGTACTTTTTCTCTCGTAGAGTTTTTGAGATGCTTTTAAGCTGTTTTTCAAGCGTCGCGAGCTTTTCACGCTAGTAATGCAGGCGTCGAAAATTAGAGCCGAAATGAAATTCGAGCTGCGAAATTGGAGCCGATATAAAAATCAAGCTGCTGAAATTTTGAAATCTGTGACGGATATGTGGTTCTCAAGTATCTTTGATACGAGAGTTTAGTTATGCGAGGAGAATTATTTTCCCTCCTGTTAAATTATATAGGCACAAGTCGGCATCTTCGACAATAGCCTGACACCCAGCTATGGGAGACCCTAATGAAGACAGTAACTTCTTCTACAACTTGATGCTCAAGTTGATATATGAACATTTGATTTCTGTTAACTATTCATCATTGATTGATCATTTGAGACCCAAAAATAAATATACTAATCTTGTGCTAGCTGATTGTTATAAAGCACCCAGACCACAAAAAACTAAAGAATTGACTTGTAAAGTAATTCTATTGTATTTGTTTCATTGTAAAAACCAAAGTTTTTAAAAAATCAGTTTCACTTCAATGAAATAATTATCTTGACTGCACACTTTTTTCACTAAAGAAGCTTTAAGTTGTTCATCCAAAAACGCACAGACGAAAATTGCATTGCTCTATTCGTTTGATAAATGACTCTATATTGTCTGATCCACTTGATACATGGTTTTATTGCATTATTGAAATGTGTGGCCACCTATTATTTTCTGAAATGATGGAAGAACAGTGTTATGTTTTTAACTTTTTCAAGTTATGGCTTCAGTTTTCTCAAATATTAGAACATACAAGCATCCCATTGCTCAGGTACCTAAGCACCCAGCATGGAGCGTGCAGTGAATATGGTGCACAAGCTGGCGGATGCTGAAGTGGAGAGGCAGTGCTGCAGGCAGGATTTCATCAAGCAAGAAGTTGCAGCGGATGACATGACGCAAGGTGAGACTTAGTTCTTTTCTGGGTGTGAGACAAAGACAGTTGATATTAAAGCAGAAAACTAAACCTATCTAGTGTTGAAATAAACCCAAATGGTATTAAGATAGACGCTCACTCTACTGGTTTGAGGGCAAGACCTGCTGTTAATGACATCATGAAATGTAGTAAAAGAAAATAAATTATCATTATATGATAAGAAACTTGGGTGTCTTTTTGAGTAAATAAATTTCTATGTTTTTTATCATTTTCCCTATCTTATCACAATCGGCAGAGTTTCTATATGGATTCACAGGTGTTGCTTTTTTGGTTGGCCTGTCTTTCTGTCAAGCTCTTAACACTCTGACTGCAAAGTATGCTGCTGGTGGCTACGGATAAGATTTTTACAATGCTGTTGATTTCCCAGGAGTCGGAAACTCAATTTTCATCATTACTTAGTTAAAGCTAGATGAGGGTGTGATTCAGTTACTGATTGCTAGTTTCAAAAGTGCCCATAACTATTGACATTAATAACCCTTTCGATACCACAATCGAAAAAATTAATTTTTTCATACTTTTTTCGCTGAATTTGGTTAAGTTTGAGGTTCATAAAGGTATATAGCTCATTAAAGCTATTAAATATATGAAATGAAAAAATAATTTTTAGTGATACTCATATGTACCGACAGTATTTTGGAAACCCATGACGAAAAATCAACTGCGCTCCAGCAAGATAGAGCTGGATATCAATGCCAGAAAGGTAGTAGATTGTACCACCAGCCATGCGGAGTCGAAATTCGTTATCCTCTATTTCCTAGGCTAGAAAAAATGACGAGGTCCTAATTTGTACCGTCAGTATCGAAAGGGTTAAATTTGGATTGAATATTGAACTTCAGTTTTACCATTTGGATTCTAAGTGTTCCAGGTACTTGATCGTATTTGTGATACTAAGAATATTTTAATCACTGGTAGGCTACAATTAGGATGGATATAGTTGTTTGTCATTTACATCTGGGAGATTTATTTAGGAAAAATATCACATCCCCTCATTTTTGATGGGTCATGTCCACTAATAGGATATAATGTTGCAAAAATTTTGTTAAAAAAAACAACAAATTGTGCAATGAATATTTCTCTCCAGTCATTATTTTGACATGGTCTGTATAGCCTTCTGGTTTGAATTGAATTTTTTTGAGCCTTACAGAAGATGAAACAAAGTTTGAACATAATGCAATTGGTACTTATGTTTTCTGAATATCAGGAGCATAGACAAATGGAATGTCCTATGCTGTGGGTGGAGATGTGGCAACATCAAACACAAAGTTTTAGTGTTTTCAAAATTATCTGCAACTTATTGTTTTTGGGTTTATGCTGTCATTTTGCATTCATTTTGGTGTACACAGCCATGTGTGTAGATGATGTGTGAATATTTGGGAGTGCAATACTGCATGTAAATCTCTGTTTAGATCAGATCATTGGAGTATCATCTAAATAATTTTCTGCTTATTCCTTCCTTAGTCACTCCGTTACGCTCTCATCCAAGTTAGCGGTATCATGGATATCGAATTACTGAGTGTTGCATTAAATTACAGGGGTCTCTAAACTTTCAAGCCCAAGGGCCATACTGATTACTCCAGTAATTTTTAGGGGCCAAAACTGTTCTAATTTTGTCATTGTTTATCATTTCTTGAGAAGTCTCTAAGTATGCGCTCACAATAAGTGTATGCTTGCTAAATCCGCAAGTCCAATTGCTATTATGAATTGTCACAAGGCAGATTTGGCTCGAGGGCCATAGTTTTGAGACCACTGCAGTAAAAGATCGCCTTTACACGCATTGATAAATCAGGATAGGATAGGTTAGGTAATGTTGTTGGAATTTTTCATGGGTCCACAGTTTTTTACATTCGAAATATCAGGATCGGTTCGATTAGGATAGGATGGTATAGTTTATGTTAAAATATTTTATGTTGGAATTATCAAGGGAATGTTGACTGATTTTGGTTTCATGGGTCCACCTAGCATAACAAAGGCATTGTCTGTGGAATTTTCACAGGTCCTGTTTCATTCATTTTACAATGCATGTGCACCACCTTCAACTCCCCTTATGATGTGTTTTAATAATTTAACTTCACTGGTGGTCATAGATAAGGGTTTTTGCCAATTTAGTGTAGAGTCTGGAATTTATATTAGAAGACATTTAGCAAAACTATAAGTCTGACCGAAATTTAGTAACACTGTAAGTTATTTGTTATTCTCAGGAAAACTCAATAACTTCTATTCTTTTGAAATGCCAAAAAAAATTAAAGAATTAACATATCCCATTTTCTCAAAAACCAAGGCGAAAATCGGAAAAGTTACGTAAGCAAAATGTTTTTTTTAAAAACATATATATAATGTGCCCATTTCTTCACAATGGGTCAAAAAATTAGAAATTGCTGGGCTGTCCCCCTTAGTGTAACCTTAACATAAAAAATAAACCCTACATTAAAAATGATGGCAGATAACCCACTATAACCGAGAGGAGTCTCAGAGGAACAGCAGGAACCACAGAACTTAGATTGATGTAGTCAGAATTCAGAGCTTAGTGTATCTACTATGGCTGATTGTTATATACCTATCAAATTTGAATGTGTACAAAAAAAAGAAACACATGAAAAACTTTTTTTTGCAAAAAACTGCCATTAACACGTTAAGTGCGGAGGGTGAAACTGAAGTTCAATATTCAATTCAAATTTAAAGTCAATTGTGGTAATCAACTTTAAAAATAGCAAATATTAACTGGATCGGACCTTAATTAGATTTCGTGAAGTATTAATACGAAATGAGTTAGTGACTGCAGGTCAGTCAGCAGCACTATGAAAATTACCTAAGTGACCACCGGTGGGTCTCTTCGCAGGAAACGTGTTAAATAATTTTTTTTTTGCATCACCTCTGCCGCCTGAGCATCACATTATGGATTTTTTATAAGAATTGCTCTCAGAGTAAACCTTATCTCACTGATATTCTTTTTATCTGCTGAACCATGCTATGAGTGTAATGTTGTGTATTTAAGAACTGTCACCCCCTCATGGGGATACAACTATTATTTCTATGGGAATAAGCACTCCCAGGGGAAACATATGAAGTGCTGCACTTAAGTAGGTAGGCCTTTTTTTGAAATAGAATACATTTTTTGTTTTTTATGGACCATTTTTTTGTGCTTTGCTGATGTCCAGTTTTTTAGTATTCATTATTTACTGTGTCATTTCATCTTGTCTTATGAATTACTTTCTCGACTTACTGTTTCTATGTACCTTGTACATAGATTCCCCATTTCCTCAATACCATACTAAATGGTGCTTTCCTCCTTCTTATCTTTAGAACACCTGAGTTGTGGATAAGTAAGCCTAAACTTACATCTAATTCAAGTTGAAAACATTCAAAAAGCTGTGATAAAGATTGGGACTTCCATGGTATGAGGAGTTGTGTTGAGTTTTGGTCTTTGTCTTCAGTGTGAAACTTCCTCCCTCAAGGTTGAGAAAGTGTCATAATTTAGAAAAGATGTCACTAACTGGATTTCATTCTATTTTAACCCGCGAACTATAACTGGTCGCCTCATTTACCAGGCTCACTGGTTGCCAGACGTAAGGCATAACCCCAAGTTGTTATACACCAAAATGATCGTCTTAGCGAGTGCTACACAGCTGGAGCCAGAAACCCCCACATTGTGAGGGTTAAGGCAGAGCCCCAACCACTTGGAAGTTGGGAGGGGTAAGCACAGTCAGTGTGGTAAATGAGGCGACCGTGAGAGGGTGTGCGTGCGAACAGTCAGTGGCAGCCTCAGTTACCAGCGAAACTACTCAGGGCCTTATTTCGCCTTATTTCGCAAAAATGGCAAATAAGACAAATCTGAAGTCAGTAGCGTGTAGAGCAGTATTTTATTCATATTGTGTGAAAATTACAAGTTTCGAAACACTATACTTACAGTAATATAACCAGACATGCAAACATGCATTTATGTAGGAACTAAAACGAAGAATGGATAACACTTAGTAGACATAAATGGTCATAACTTTTTTCTAATTGTTGTAGAGGAAAAATAAAAACATCAGCAGGTTTGGAAGGATTTTCTGCATAAAATAGCAGTGAAAAACATTACATTGTTCCCAAAACAAAAAAATGGCCATTGATCTCTTTGAAGCAATGTTGTGCAAAAATCTACGGAGTTTGACTCCATATTACAAAGAAACGGTTCAAGTTATCAAAAATCTGACAACATCAAAGTGTAAAGCAACATTTTTTACTCATTACTTCATATTTTTACATCTCTGCCCATTACGGTAAGTGAACAGGGAACGGCAGAGTAACGCGGGTAAATTGACTACTTTTCTGAGGGATGCGCGACCGTGCGCGGGTTAATAGTCTCATGAATGTTATGAAAATTGGTTTACATTAATTTTTAATTCAAACTTGCTTGATGTCCTTCAGAATTATAGTGAAGTGCTAAGTACATTTTTTAATGCAAATTTTTATTAGAATTGCTAGTTTATTATGAACTGTAACTACTATTTATTCTGAAGACTTTGTTTCTTGCTCAATAGTGTCATTTAAATTTGTTGGTGTAACCTAGAATATGATTCAGCTCATTTAATCTCCTAAGCTTTTGAAGTATTAACTACTTAGTGGGAAGGGTTGCATTGTGTTGGCTGCTATAATTATAACTAGATTTTTTCAAATTATTCCAGTTTCCATGTATTAAATTATTAACCAAATTGTAGGCATTGTCAAATCATGAAATTACCTTTGTATTTTAACACGTAAAAAGCTGTTACTAGATTTGTAATATCATATGCAATTTTTTTTCAATGAGCTTGTGTCACTTGCAGGTGATGGGCCGAGCTCTGCGAGCCATCTAGAAGAAATTTACATCAAAAGTGAAGTGCCTGACACTGAGCTGGAGGCTGTTACTGTAAAAGACGAGCCCATTGACTGGCATCAGGAACCCCAGGTGCTGAATTTGCTGCTTACTCTTCTATTGAGTGCTTATAATTGGTTGCTTACACTTTTCTTGATTGCTTCCTGTGGATTGCTTACTCTCTTTGTGAATGATTCCGACTGATTACTTTCCCTTCTCATGAATGCTTCCAATTAATTACTCACTTTATTCTTGAGTGCTTTCGTTTGGTTTCAGGAGAGTATTTATCATTCCACAGAAAAATTGAACTTTTTCATATGTAGTTTGTTTTTACCTGTTCTTGGCCACTATTTTGTGACATTTAAATCATTATTACTGCTTTCACCTCTTATTGTTTTGCGCATTTCAGACATAATTGACAAAACTCGTCATTCAGCGGATTTAATTCTATTCCAATTGCTTGATGAATGATTTAAAGCATCTAGATTAGCTCAATTTATTGCCAAACCATTTTATTAACTGCTGAGCAATGTTTTACTCTGGTTCCAGATAATAGTCTTACTACACACTCCATTATTCTCGAGTTTCAATTCTGTTGAATTGAGATTTATTGTCTATTTGTCTATTGGAAATTTATTGGTGGTTAGTGTAATACATTTTATTTTCAAAAATTGATGAGCCTGTCGTAGAGTAATTGTGTCTTTGACTGCTAGTATTGTATTGAAGTCTTGTTTTGTAATTCTCTATGTGGTGTGCTGCCACCCGCCCAGTGGACACAAATCCCGAATTAACGGGCCCTATGACACACAAATTTACCAGGCACTCATCTGGGACAGGTAACTCAAAAACAGTGAGAAGTAAATGACAAGCGAAGCATAATCTGGCTGGAGGGCTCACCTTACGATTCGAATATAATGTTCAGACGAACACTCTTCAATGTAGCCGGCTGTCAAAGACGTAGAAGTCAGCTGTAGCGAGGGCGGTTTTGCCGGAGTACCGCGGAGCACAAAGTAAGATGCACCCGCGCTCACAGCTAGGTCTCTTCTCCCGTGTCGGCTTCTGGCGGACACGCTCGTTAGCTTGCCCGATTCCGTTGCTCTGGCTTTGGACTCGTAGCAAGATGGGCGGACAAACGTTTTTAGTGTTTGCATATACATTTTTCGCTGAAGATGTGAGGAACCCCCGCCATTGCTCCGCTTAGTCAAATATTACCAGCGTTATTAATTTTTTAGGCTGAATAACAGGATCGAATCCAGAGAACTTTATTGCGGAAGGCTTTTAACTCTGCCTTACAAAGTCTGCAAAGGACCTCAGCGTTCTAGCAATGGCTTGAATTGCGACAGTGGTCCACTTTATTCCCGTTCCCCAACCACAGCTAGTGCTGAATAAATTATGGTCCCTTGATTACTATTATCCAAGCTATTTTCAGCATGCTTCTTGTATCCCGTGTCATGGAGCCCTTTCTTAATTGTGTTGTGCCTCTGTGAGTTGAGTTAAGCGACGCATTATAACTGGTTTACGCCAGTGATCGCTTCAAGACGCTTTGAAGTTTTCTTTTGCCTTCTCAAATTCTTCAAACATTTGCTGCCAAATTTTTGATAAAAAGATGTCAGTGTGGAGCTCTTGCCACACGTAAAACCATATTAATTACTTGAGGAGCCAGATTTTTTATTTTTATACGTGTTTCTTGCTTTGTGTGTGAGACCAACGAATGAATAATTTTTTTTTTTTTTTTTAGTGTAAGAAATCACTTCAGCCACTATGTTATTCAGAGACAATATGTCTAATACAAATAAAGTCACTCTTAAATTTAAGAAGAGTAATCAAGTTAGTGTTGTGTTTTAAAGAGAAAAACGTTAACAGTAAAGTTTTATGCAGGAATCATATCCAAAATAATGTGGTCATGACAAGCGCTATTGCATGTAGAAGATTTTGCATGAATACTTCGGTTAATTTTTGCTCTGTATTGAAGTATTAACCTCTTATGAAGAGAAAATGCACTTTTCAAATGTCTCTTGTGCTATCGTTATTTTTTGCTTCCTGTATTATTTATCATATATTTTTCTTTTTTTTAACAGTTGAGCGCATTTGCTTAAGATTAAAATAAAAATGAATGCTCATCGGCACAACTCAGTCTCAAATGTATATAGTTACCAAGTACATAGGTACTTTTAATTGCAATTTGCGTATAATGCGTTTTTTTTCCTGAGAATCTGGGCCAGTAATAATCGGGAAAAGTTTTCCTCACAGGCCAATTCAAGTTCAGGCTCTCATGGTGTTACTTTCAAGAGAGAAGTGGACAATGACAGCACTGAGGCACGTTCAGGGCACGCAGAAGCAGAGGACAAGGTGAGGGAAGGCAGCTCTGGTGTGTGCAACGCAACTGCTGTTCACCAGGGACCAGCTGGAGCATCTCAAGGGAGTGCTGACTCGCTACCATCAGATGTGTCGGGTAGCGGCATTGGTGTTGAGGCCCCACCTCCTGACAGACTCATTTCACGGCCCTTACTGTGTGCACTTTGTGATTACTCCACTGGTAGGAGGGACCTCATGGAGCTGCACCTCCGTGTCAGGCACAAATTGGGATGTTACTACGATTGTGGGTTCTGTGACTACTCTACAATGTACATGAGTATTTTGAAGCAGCATGTAGTGGAGCAGCATTATAATGAGAGCCGGTACGAAGGTCTATCCGGGAGATATCATAAACCAGGTGTGCAAATGACGACGGAACAGCCAGGTAATAAACATAGCCATGAAGAGCTTAAATGTGATATCTGTGACTCGCGTTTTGTCGTCGAGTCCAGTTCTGATTTACCTAAAAAAAGTACATTGCACAATAGTATGGTGTTCAAGTGTGAAGTGTGCGAATATTTTTCAGCAAATGAAGGAAACTTGAAGCAGTGTTTGTCTGGTACACGCAAAATAGGACCTCAAATAAGCAGACATGTTCAAAGTCAACTTTACAGGCGTAACTTGAATGACTCAGCACGTAGAAACGAACATGAACCATACCAAGCCAGCAAAGATAGGAAGGGACAACTGTTAGAGTGTGAGTTCTGTGACTATTCCTCTGCTCGTAAGGGTAATCTTAAAAAACACCTAGCCAGCAAACATGGTCAAGGTCAGCTGTTCAAGTGTGAATTATGTGACTTTTCCTCAGCTCATAAACGTAATGTTAAACTGCACTTAGCTAGCAAACATGGTCAAGGTCAGCTGTTTAAGTGTGAATTATGTGACTATTCCTCAGCTCATAAAAGAGATGCTAAACTGCACTTAGCTAGCAAACATGGTCAAGGTCAGCTGTTTAAGTGTGAATTATGTGAATATTCCTCTGCTCATATGAATAGTGTCAAACTACATCGAGCGAGCAAACATGGTGAAGGTCAGCTGTTCAAGTGTGAATTATGTGACTATTCCTCTGCTCAAAAATATTATGTCAAATTACACCGAGCGAGCAAACATGGTGAAGGGCAGCTGTTCAAGTGTGAATTATGTGACTATTCCTCTGCTCATCAAAATAGTGTCAAATTACACCGAGCGAGCAAACATGGTGATGGGCAGCTGTTCAAGTGTGAATTATGTGACTATTCCTCAGCTCATAAAAGAGATGCTAAACTGCACTTAGCTAGCAAACATGGTCAAGGTCAGCTGTTCAAGTGCGAATTATGTATATATTCCTCTGCTTATAAAAAAAATGTCAAATTGCACCGAGCGAGCAAACATGGTGAAGGGCAGCTGTTCAAGTGTGAATTATGTGACTATTCCTCTGCTCAAAAATATAATGTCAAATTACACCGAGCGAGCAAACATGGTGAAGGGCAGATGTTCAAGTGTGAATTATGTGACTTTTCCTCTGCTCATAAGAATAGTGTCAAATCACACCGAGCGAGCAACCATGGTCAAGCTCAGCTGTTTAAGTGCGAATTATGTGAATATTCCTCTGCTGTCAAGGGTAATCTTAAACATCACCTAGCCAGCAAACATGGTGAAGGTCAACTTTTCAGGTGTGAACATTGTGAATATTCCTCTGCTCATAAGGGTAATCTTGAAAGACACCTGGCCAGCAAACATGGTAAAGGGCAGCTGTTCTAGTGTGGATTATGTGACTATTCCTCGACTCAAAAGAGTTATGTTAAACAGCACTTAGCTAACAAACATGGTAAAGGTCATCTGTTTAAGTGCGAATTATGTGAATATTCCTCTGCTGTAAAGGGTAATCTCAAATTTCAACTGGCCTCCAAACATGGTGAAGGTCAGCTGTTCAAAAGCGAATTATGTGAATATTCCTCTGCTCTCAATGGTGATCTTAAACATCACCTAGCCAGCAAACATGGTGCAGGTCAGCTGTTCAAGTGTGAATAATGCAACTATTCTTTTGCTCGAAAGGGAAAAGTTCAAAATCACCTAGCTAGCAAACATTATTGCACCAATGCGCTTTCTTTTTAGATCTGAAATGTGTTATATACTTCTTTTCTTTAGAATCCAAGATTATGATTTTTCAAATTTTTCATCTTTTAAAACCTAATCTCCAAATCAAAGGAGTTTTTTTCCGAAAGGAAACACGTTTCATTCAATGTGGCCACATCGGTTTACTTGTTATAATGAAGGATGTACACAAAATATGACAATGGGGTAGATGAGACTAGCAAATTTAGGTACAATTGCTACAAAAGTCTTACGCATCTTTTGGGTACGCAGCGATGTCGGAGTATAATGACAAGGTCTCGAATTGTACGTTAAAGTCTTTTACGTGAAGATTAACACAGAGTCAGGGTCTAATACGGGGTGCCCGCCGTATACAAACAAAATAAATGAAGTGGCACGAAGAGACCTTATAGTGACGGAATTTCGCTCTATAATGATGATGCCCTAACCCTCGTCGAACCCTTTAAGTAGCTGTCGTGCTGCAGGAGTTACCGCAGCTGATTGTAGCCGTTGAAGTTGGTGCCCGCAGAATCGTCGCGGCTGCTCATTGCCACTCGGCCCCTTGCCACTCGGCTCGCTGCCACTCGCACGGGGCCACTCGCCCGATGTCGCCGCTGGTCGTCATTGTTTGTTGTGGCTATGGCCCTGCCGCCGGCCTGCTGAGACCGCGCTGTCGCTGCCACCTGCGCTGCCACACTGCCATACCGCTGCCACGCTGGTGCCACGTCATTGCCACGCTGCCGCTGGGAGCGTAGGTGTTGCCTTCTTCTTTGTAACGGTCGAGCCCTCGCTGCGTAAGCGTTGCTCTCTCTCACGCCGGGTTTATGCTGAGTTGCATGATTCTTTTTTTTATAGCAGTCCAGATGTCAGACTCATGTTCAACCGTCCTTACTCCTTTTTGTGGTGAAACTTAACGGCTCGTACTAGGGACATAACATATCCCGCCATCCCATATTTCTCAGCATCCTCCTGGATGTAAAAATGGAAGTTTCCGTCTACTGAAGTCACGCATCCGAGATTCGTACTTCATTGCAGGGGTGAAATTAGACAAGCCTTGAGATTTGTGCTTCTGACGCACTTCTGAATCGAAGATCCTGAACAAGCGATAGCTTACTGTAGTCGTCGGGACGTCCTATTCCAATTCACTATCGAAGACCTTCTCTCTTGGCTAATGACGTTCTATCAGAGGCCTTCTGAAGACGTTCAAGGGGTAAAAACCACCCTAATAAAATAAATGTCGAATATTCATTCGATCAGTCTATACTCAACCTCCTGCGCGTAGTTACTATGGACGTATTGCTGTCCAACGGTATCTCCTTTATTTTTCTTCGCCGTTGTTGAATTCCTGTCCGGCGAAAATATAGGCGTTTCAGGAGAAAATCTAGTCCCTGTACGAGTGATTGCATCGTCCTGTAGAGGGAGGCTGGGCCCGTCGATGATTGCGTCACGCGCAGCTGTGGTAGCGGCGGGCTCGGACAGCTGAGTGGCCCTTTACTCGCAAGGTCGTTTGTGGTCGGCGCGCAGCAGAAGTGTGTGGTGACGGCTTGGCAGACCACGGTGCTGCAGCTCAGGCGTTGATGGCACACCGTGCTCTCACACTCTGCCTCTCGGCCGCTGCACTGGTGCACTGGTAAGCGGTGTGTGAGTGCTGTTCAGGCCTCCACCTGTCGCTCGCTTGCCCAGCGTGCCGTAGTCGGTCGCTTGTCACGGCTGTAGTCGGTCGTTCGTCTGCCTGCCTCAGTTGACACTGAGATGCTGTAACAACCGTTCTACATTAATTTCAGTGCTTGGCAAGATTTTTCTCTCGGATTTCTTTGACTTGTCATAATCAATTGTGTCCATCTACTCATCCCATCTCCCCCATGCCATTTACAGCCCGGTGTATCATCCTTCGGTAGTATTCTAACTAGATCAAAGTAATCTAAAGCAATAAGTTCAAAGAAATCCATTTAGAGAATATTAAAACTAACACAAAATAAAATAAATGCAAAGTAAATGAAATTGATGGGAAATACACAATATGGCATTCAATATTTCGGATAGTTAGCGGGCTGAAAGAAAATCTCTACGCATTAGCACACATTCCTGCAGAGGAATCATGAAAGGACATATGAATGGGGTACAAATTTGACATCAAGCAAATTTTCTATTTAATTAATGAGCATTATCAAGGTAAACACATAAATTGCTTTATATAACCCGCATTAGACATGTGGCACAAGAGGGTGAAGCATCCTACTCACATATCACTAGGAAAATCAGTTAATTCTAAGTCGAAGCACTCATCCTAAATTTGCGATATAAAAGAAATGTTAAACACAAGGGAAATGATTAGGGAATATTCTTAATATTAAACATAGTACATTTGAGAATGAAATGAGGTCATTATCGAAGTTTTGGGACGTCCTGGCGAGACTCAAGCAATCATACATAGTTTGGGCGTCTATTCCTATTTCTGAGGGGATATCTAGGAATCGTTCCCTCTTCTCGTCGGTTCGCGCTCGGCATCGTTGGTCGTGGGTTCGCGTTCTGCATTGGGGGAATGTCGTTCGTCTTTGCCCCTTGAAGTTCGTCTTTTTCTTCGTCGTTGTTGAAAGGGAAAGCCATGGCGTCGTCCAGGTAAGCGCGTTTCACACGGTTCAGGTGCACGGTCTGCTCATTTCGGTCTGAGTATAGACCTTTGATAGTGATGTTATTTCCGTGTCTGGAAGTAATCCTATATGGGCCTCTGAACCTCGATGGGAAGGCTCTGTCCTCGACACGCCCTGCTTCATTCCTCACCATGACGAGGTCCCCAGCTTGGACATCACATTCTTTGGCCGTTCGATTATAAATCTTTGCAGCAGCTTGTCTTGCAATCTCAGAATTTTTTCGCACTGCAGCAAATGCTTTGGACAGTCGGAGCGAGACTTCAGTTGAATACTCTTTGTCACATGCGTAGTTTATAGGCTGCTCCTTGAAGATGTCGTGGAAGGGAAGGTTTGCGTCTCGGCCGTAGAACAGAAAGAATGGCGTGTCTTTAATCGCAGTTTGATAGGAAGTATTTACCGCGAGAGTCGCAAAGGCAACGCTCTCGTCCCAAGTGAACTTATCTTCAGCCGCCAAGTGAGAGATTGCAGTCTTTAAGATACCGTTCATTCTTTCGCAGCAACCGTTCGCCATTGCGTGGTAAGCAGTCGTCGTTTGTGATCTCGCTTTGAGATTTTTGCAGACGTCTTGGAATAATTTGTTGGTAAATTCGCTGCCTCTGTCACTGACGATCGTATTCGGGGCAGAGAATTTTCCGACGTATTGGACAAAAGCTCTGGTGACAGTATCGGCAGACTTATCTGGGAGAGGATAAGCATCAACATATCTAGTAAAATGATCAACTATCGTTAGAAGGTATTTGTTGCCTGCGTAACTAACAGGAAGTTCAACAAGGTCAACAGCAACTCTTTCAAGGGGAAAAGAGGTCTCGGGGAATTTACCTAAGGGGACTTTAAATTGACCCTGCCCTTTTGCTCGCTGGCACTGTAAACATTTTTTCACATGGTCTTTGACGTCACGAATTTGATTAATCCAAAAGAATTTATCTCTGGCACGTTCAAGAGTTCTCAGGAAACCCATGTGAGCAGACAAATCGTTATCATGGCTTAATTTTAAAGCAACCTTAACTAGAGACTTAGGAATTACTACCTGTACATTACTTCTACCGTTTCTGCGTTTCTTCCTCGACAACCTACATAGGACATTATTATCATCGATGAAGTATTCGTCAATATTAGAGATCTTACAGTTACCTCTATCATTATTATTTATTACATCTCTAACGGAAGACCAGTATGG
The DNA here is from genome assembly GCA_030386875.1 of Morinoia aosen. NCBI lineage: Eukaryota > Metazoa > Arthropoda > Malacostraca > Amphipoda > Talitridae > Morinoia > Morinoia aosen. The sequence continues at coordinate 13,849,228 of CM059576.1, read as the reverse complement.
GTCCAAGCTCTGCTCCGAAGCAACATCCTCCAAGCTCAGTGGCTGGGCAGTCTCGGCAGCGACACCTGTCTGCTCGCTAGACGTGGGTCGAGAGCACACGTCGTTGACTGGAGCACCTGCTACGTTATTATCAGAACAAGGCCTAATTCTAGAAGGAGCATCAGCATTAATTTTAGGATCATTCTTATTACTACAGTTGGACTCAGCAGTGTCAACGACAGCATTGACGATTCTTTCGGATCTAGACAAATAGTCTGGCAAATGGTGCTGTGCTCCCGGCTTGTATCGAACAGAGAAGTTATACTCTTGCAGAAGCAGAGCCCACCTCGAAATGCGGTGGTTACCTGTTTTATTAGCAAAAATAAACGTTAAGGGGCGATGATCTGTCACCACGACGAATTCATTTAAGTACAGATATGCATCGTAATGTTTGATTGAATCATGTATGGCGAGTGCTTCGAGTTCCGTTGCAGAGTATTTAAGTTCGTTTCCCTTTAATTTACGACTATAGTATGCTACTGGCAGCTCGATGCCGTCGTGCATCTGGAGCAGTGCTCCACCGATTGCAATGCCCGAGGCATCAGTGTGCAGCACAAACTCTCTCTGAAAGTCGGGAAATTTAAGTATTGGCGCGGACACGAGTTTATCTTTCAGATCATCAAAAGCTCGCTGATGGACATCAGTCCACTTAAATGCATTCGTCTTTTTCGTTAGCTCAGTAAGAGGCGCAGCGATATGGGCGTAATTTTGAATGAATTTTCTGAAAAATCCGGTTGAACCAAGGAATCTTTTTACCTCTTTGATATTCCTAGGTCTCAAAGCATCCGCTAAAGCTCGCACCTTGTCTGGTCTGGGAATTAGTCCCTCTGAACTGACTTTGATACCAAGGAAAGTCACGCTACTGGCCGCAAATTGGCATTTCTTAAGGCTTAATTTGAAACCTGAAGCAGCTGTTTGAAGCAACGCCTTATCCAAATGTTCGACATGAGTTTCGAAATTCTTAGAGTAAATAATGATGTCGTCAACATAACAGAACAGAAATTTTGAAATGAATGGAGAAAAAGCCATATTAACTGCCCTTTGAAGTGCAGCTGCAGATGTGATAAGACCTTGGGGTGACCGGCAGTACCTGTAACTACCTGTTGGCGTTCTGAAAGCGGTAATGTCCCTGCTCTCGGGGGCCAATTCGATCTGGTGATAGGAGCTTCGCATATCGAGAGTCGTGAACAAGTTTGAGTCCTTTAGACTTTCGAGGGTATCCGTCATGTTCGGAATAGGGAAAGTGTCTTTCTTAACTATTTTGTTGATAAGACGAAAATCGACCACTATCCTATGAGTTCCATCATTTTTTCTGACTGTCAAAATAGGTGATGACCATGGGGAGTAAGCTGGCTCTATAACTTTCTGTCTCAGCATCTCTTGGACATGTTCTTCAACTAGCTGCTTTGTAGCATGAGGGACACGGTATTGGGGTGTATTTATTGGCTCATGGCCCTGAATATCTAATCTATGTACAGCATTTCGCGCATGACCAATCTCGTCTCCCACCGCAAACGCATTCCTATGATTGTTTATCAAATTTACAAGGGTCGTTCTCTGATCTAAGTTCAAATGGGACAGGTCGACATTGTCAATCATTTCATTGAAATCGGGCTCCCGACGTCTCTCTGTGTCACGTATGAGCCTGCTATTCCTAGCCTCGGTCTGCCTATCCTGGTCAGTGTGGCACCGAGCTGACTCGCTCGCATGTCCACCGTCTCCGTACACAGCTGCCACCGCATCATAGGCCTCGCGTTGCGGCTGCGCTCGAGCATCACTTTCACTTTCGTCTGAGCCAGACTCCGGCTCCTCAATAGCAACGTCTAGTGTAGCACAAATTTTATTTCTAGGTACAAGAACATCCTTATCATTATAATTTACAAAGACTATTGGTATGGTACCATCACGGATAGTGGCTAACGTACGAGGCACTGCTATTCCTTTGCATGTAACGCTCTGCTTTAGAACGACTGTCTTTCCATTCATGTGCTTGGGAACTCTCAAAAAGGAATGACATAACGTGCCTCCTTCAACAGTCAGATCATGTGACATTCTCGCGACACTGAATGATGCATCCTCTGATTGTTTCACAAAATTTACTGAATTAGAAGCAGCAATTGATTGAAATGGGTAAATTTTATTATTAATTCTCACGTGACCTTTCTCGTGCTGACTGTACTTTATTTCAATACCGAATCTCTTAAGGAAATCTCGGCCTATTAAGACAGCTCCAGGGAAGTAAGAATCTTCCACAATGATAGCAGAATGGCAATACTCAACATCACCTAGTTTAAATTTCAGGTCAATCGTACCTCGAGTGTGGAGATTATCTCCATTTACAGAACAAAGAACTTTAGTGCATCGTTTAATTCGGGGAGGGGTCTTGAATAACTTATTAATTACACAAGATTTTACAAGAGTCACGGAAGAGCCTGAATCAACGAAGGTTGAGCACTTCCTTTGTTCAACATTTAGCAAAATCACGGGGGAAAAGCTTTTCGGTTGCTGTAATAGTTTTTTGACTTTACAGCAGCGATGTCACCATTCTGATTTGGATGACCATTGAATTTGCGTTGATAATTATTAAAGGGGCGAGCATTTTTGTGTGAAGCACTTTGCCATTTGAATGGATTCTTAGGCTGGAACGTTCGCTTTTGAGGTGAATTATATTGACACTTCTCTACCACTACATCACTCTCGTGGGCACGTCTTTTGCGACTCAACAAAGATCTTTCTTCGATCAAAGATTCCTCAATTGACCTCGCTTTGTCTAGGAGTTTTGTCACACTCTCAGGATCAAAATCATGAGATAATTTTTCACTGATCTTGGGATTCATATTTTTAATGATAGTAGGAATTAGGATTTTTTGTGCATTACTATCCTCGTAGTGCCATTCTTGGCCGAACACGTCTTTCCAGCTAGCCAGAACGCGAGTTGTAAATGCATTAACAGACTCATCATTCTCTTGACGCAGATTAAATAGGATTTTATGAACGGTTTTTCTATAATTCACGGCCCCCTTGTAAACAGAAACAAGCCAAGTTTTAACATCTTCCAGAGTGACTAATTGGTCCGATTTCAGAACATACGAATCCCAAGCTTTGCCAGTTAGGGCATTCTTCAAATAACGACATTGCAAGTCTTTATCATTAGTGTAGATATCAACTCTCGTTTGGAAGTGCTTTAAAAATGGAGTTACACAGCCTTCGCCGTTAAATTTAGGTAGATCAATTGCATGATTTAAAGTGACAAAGTTATTCTGAGTGTTCTCACCGTTGTTATTTTGGTTATTTTCATTATCGTTCCCTGCCATGATTCCAACAGTTAATTAGGGCAAAATTGGCGAAGCAAAATAGATTCACAATGAACACTGATAGCAATTTAGAGTTTCAAATTAGAAGTTTAAATGCAATATTTCGTACAATATGTTTCCAAATACACAGACATAATTGAATTTTCACACAATAAGTTTCCAAATGCACATAAATAAATGGGTCGTCAATAACATCAACAACAGCAATGAAAATAGGGTCACAATAGGCATAGAATTGGGTTTGAATAGGCACACTAATCATATTAGAAAGGCAAAATGGGTTAAATTGGTTAATGCAAATGGGACAATAAATGGGTAAAGCATCAAAATGGTAAACATGGCACAAATTCACACGAAAATTTTTAGAAATAAATCAATACACTGACACGAAATGTAAATAATGACAATAAATCACACGGGAACACGGGAAATACACAGGTAAATCAATAAATCAATACAATGACATAAATTATGTGAATAGAATGGGTACAATGATGAGTGAAATAAATTTCCTAATGAACAATGGCCATTTACGTTATACGTTAAGTTTTTATTTGGAATAGGTAGCGTGGCAATAGCGGTCCCTTGCGGAGACGTTAAGTTTTAATGGGTTACAATCCCACGGTCGCTGCCAACCATTGTTATATACTTCTTTTCTTTAGAATCCAAGATTATGATTTTTCAAATTTTTCATCTTTTAAAACCTAATCTCCAAATCAAAGGAGTTTTTTCCGAAAGGAAACACGTTTCATTCAATGTGGCCACATCGGTTTACTTGTTATAATGAAGGATGTACACAAAATATGACAATGGGGTAGATGAGACTAGCAAATTTAGGTACAATTGCTACAAAAGTCTTACGCATCTTTTGGGTACGCAGCGATGTCGGAGTATAATGACAAGGTCTCGAATTGTACGTTAAAGTCTTTTACGTGAAGATTAACACAGAGTCAGGGTCTAATACGGGGTGCCCGCCGTATACAAACAAAATAAATGAAGTGGCACGAAGAGACCTTCTAGTGACGGAATTTCGCTCTATAATGATGATGCCCTAACCCTCGTCGAACCCTTTAAGTAGCTGTCGTGCTGCAGGAGTTACCGCAGCTGATTGTAGCCGTTGAAGTTGGTGCCCGCAGAATCGTCGCGGCTGCTCATTGCCACTCGGCCCCTTGCCACTCGGCTCGCTGCCACTCGCACGGGGCCACTCGCCCGATGTCGCCGCTGGTCGTCATTGTTGTGGCTATGGCCCTGCCGCCGGCCTGCTGAGACCGCGCTGTCGCTGCCACCTGCGCTGCCACACTGCCATACCGCTGCCACGCTGGTGCCACGTCATTGCCACGCTGCCGCTGGGAGCGTAGGTGTTGCCTTCTTCTTTGTAACGGTCGAGCCCTCGCTGCGTAAGCGTTGCTCTCTCTCACGCCGGGTTTATGCTGAGTTGCATGATTTTTTTTTTATTGCAGTCCAGATGTCAGACTCATGTTCAACCGTCCTTACTCCTTTTTGTGGTGAAACTTAACGGCTCGTACTAGGGACATAACAAATGCACCTCTATGGGCTACTCAAATGTCTAATCACTACTTCGCACTTCACATCTTTTTAACATTGTAGCTCTTCCTTGTGGTGAAAGATCTTACGGGCTTCTCCCTCTGCAGAATGTCACTTGTTTGTCCATGGGAATTGGTGTTTACGAGGGGAATAAGTGTGGTCTTGAACTGAGAGTTAAGGAGATCATGTTTTCATGGAAGAGGAATGTTTTTGTTATGTTAAGGACTATATTTTTTGGTTTACTGCAGTCCTGTTTTTCACTGTTCGTTACGCCTTCAACTTTACATTGTTTCATAAATTTCCATTCAACTTGCTGTTTCTATGAACCATGTACATAAATCCTGCGTTTTCATAAGGGATTACTGAATGATTTCTTCTTCTTCCATCCTGTCTAAAAACCACTTTTATAATTAAAAAGGCCTAAAACATCTTATCTAATGTAATCTAACGCCTCGTTAGCGTTGTTGTCGGTAAAATTTCATCTTTTCAAACACCATTTTATCCATTCTTATTTTATCCTTTCAAACACTGCATTATTCATTTTGCGCACTATTCTGCGCAATTTGTGGAGTGTTTTTCGAATGATATGAGATCTTTCTTTCAGTTGCTGAATGGCTTTTTAGGATGACGCATGAAAATCAGCCCCGAATTGATCAAATGTGTAGGAGCCATCACGCCATCAATCCCACTAAACAAGAAATGTTTGATGGCTTTTGTGTTCAATTCTGCACTTTTTTATGAAGGTATTTCGTTTTTTTAATTATCTGTGTTGACTGTACTTACTGTAATGAGTGTAATCATCTATCTACTGTGGCTATTTCTACCAATTTTATTTTGAATTGAATTTAAAACAATAAAGAATTTTGAAAATATTTTAAAAACTTTCTTTCATATTTTGTGTAGAAGTATGCAAATGGTATGTTTACTGCATACTAATCATGTAATAGATGTCATGGTATGGCAATGATAACTTTTGATAGGCTGGGGGTCCTCGGATGGGGCTTAAATATCTGTGGGTCCTTTGCATAGTAAAGTTTGGGAACCTCTGTTTTATGTCATAGAAACAGTGTTCGTACGGATTGTAATTCCGAATCTGATTATGAAAATTAGTTGGCAGAAAATGTGAGGTTTCTGTGCTGTGATTTAGATAAGTCATCTTCATGTCGAATTAAAATATTGTTTTTGAGGACCAATTTTTCGTTTTATTGGTATCGCACCTCCGACTTGCTTCTTTCACTTTATTCTCGTATCAACCTTATTTCTTAACTTGCTGTTTCTATGTGCTGAGGTTCCTGGTTACAAACACTCCTCGTGCATAGAATCTGTATCCTCTCAACTCCATCCTAAATGGTGTCTTCATTTTTATTCATATTGAACGCCTGTGTTGCGGATAGGGAGGGAGGCTGAACAAACTTATCTCAAATTCTGAAGTTTTGGAATAAAACTTGAAATTTTTCTTTAAAATGTATGGTACAATGATGGCATATGTATGTATTTCATCACGTATTCTTCATTTGAATGCCAATTAGATTACATTACTGCGTGCATCTTCTATTAGACATGCGCGATGTGCTGCGTTTTTAACATCACTGACTGCGGTATTTTGGTTATTTTCATTTTTCCGAACATAAAGCAAACATTTACTTCTTTCAAACTCTCTTTCTACTTCACATCTTGTGGTTGATTTAAACCTTTGTCTTGAGTATTAGAATATATTTTATTTTACGAATAATTAGACACGAGTAATTTTATCTTGCGGAATTCCCTATGATCCAAAACATTACCTTCTATGTTTTCAACAAACATTCATTTTGGTTTAGAGTTCTTTTTGATGGTGAATTGTTTATGTTAGCCTTGTGCGACAGCCGCTCTTCCTCGTGTCTGGCTGCCGGGAATCTTTTGTGCCTGCCTTATTTTGGTAGAAATTTTCAAACAATATTTTGTTGTATTATAAATCTTGTTTGCCGTGTTAACAGGCGTGTTTCATTGACATGTACGCAGTAAAAATTAGTTACAAATTTCAAATAAATCGACTTTTTGTTATTAAGGCAAAATAATTTATTTCCCTCATTATACCTTCAACAAAATCAACTACTGCAGCGGCAGCCTGAGCTCTTGTGTGAATGTAAGAGGAGACTGTCCGGCCTGGCATTATTTAGTAGTATTGACGGTATTGATGAGCTTCCAGTCCTAGTGTGTAAAGGAAGATATTCGAGGGAATTGATTTTAATTTCATATGTCAATCAAGTACTCAACCCCTAACGCAGCTGATGTCTACTTCATACTTTGTTTCAACCTCTTTAGGTCAAGCCCCTCAGGGGGATGTAATTATTGTATCTATGGGAATTATCGCTCACAGGGGGACAATGTGAGGGCCCGAGCTGTGGGTTAGGTAAGCCTTCTTTTTTTGAAATAAAATGTTTTTGTTATGTAAAGGACCACCTATTTTCAGTTCACTGCTGTCCTGTTTTTCAGCACCTACTACTGTCTTCTTCAACTTTGATCTTGTTTCATAATCTTCCTTCCCAACTTACTGTTTCTATGCCTTTCTGCGTAGATTCCGCGTTTCCTTAACTCCATACTAAATGGTGCCTTTCTCCTTCCTCTCTTTGGATCGCATTTGTTGCTGGGTAGGGAGGCTAAAACTAACGACTAATCTAATCTTTACGTTAAGCATTTTTCAAAATTGAAATTCATTGTGATGAATTTCGTTTAAAAACTTCTTTGGAAATAAACCTTCTAACTATTGCTGTATCAACGCATAAATGTTTCCTTGCCGTTTTACTAGTAGAATATTTTACATTTCTGTATGTGTTCTAATTTGTAGCAAAGGATGCACTTTTATCGCTATGTCCTCTGTTAATTTAGCTACTGTTCTAGATATTAGAGTAGGTGCTGCGGTTTCTCCTCAAATTAGACATAACGCTCTTTGTATTAAGATTTTTCTCAAAATCATTGTGTTGAATTTATTTTATCAACTTTCAGAAATTGTACCGTTTTTGTCTCTCATAAAGAAATTTGGGGTGTGGTACCAGTAAGGTTTCTTTTTATATTTCGAAAGGTAATGTCGGCTTGTTCAACTGTTTCTGTATTTTTTTACCGAGTATATAAATATTCATACCTATGATACTGACAGTTCTTGGTCTTCAGTTCAATTTGTTTTCTTAAGGTCAAATATGCGCAAATAAATTCGGGGAAAAATAACCGTATTAGGTCGCTTAAGCTAGAATGTAAGGCTAAATATAACTTTAAAGAGATTTGATCTGTTTTCAACTGGTTAACATCCTATATCGTCCCCCGTCCTTCCTGAGTGACATCAGGACATCACTCGCATCGTCCTTGTATTCCAAATGCTTCGATGAAAAGCCCCCATTCACTGGGTTTCATTACTATAGTTTCAGAGAAAGTACCGTAACATTTCGTTCAAGACCACAAAATTTGGTCCATAAAGGCTTCAGAGCCTCGCCAGATTTGATCAAATCGTCCGCGCGAGTTGGGAGCAACGCCGCAATTTTCCGCTTACGTTCACCGCTTCTGAAAATAAGGATGCGCTTCAGAGCTTCCGCGGGGAATATGTGAGGTCTCGAGCTAAGAGTAGGCGTTCGTTTATGGAAGATATTATGGTTTTTGTTTTATTGCTGAGTTATTTCTGGTTTATTACTGTTCGGTTGTCCGGCAACTACTCCTTTCTTTTTCATTTTGATCCTGTTGCATAATCTTCTTAATCAATTTTATGTTCCTATGTACTTTGGGCATAAATTCCGCGTTCCTTTAGCTACATACCGTACGATGCATTTTGCATTTTTCTCTTTGGACCGCGTTGCGGTAGAGAGGCTCAAACTCAATTACACAATGATGGGGAGCCTGTTGTCTGGCGTCGTTAACGAAACTCTGCCCTCGTTTCAGAATTGCTACAGTAAATATAATATCTCTTGAATTTTCTAATCTTAATTCAATAAAATGTGTACACAACCGGCCAAAAATTACTGGATTTGATATTTTTCACACAAATCCTTCAGATGTGGATGACAAACAAATATATCCATCCTAATAGAACCCGCAATATAAAATATTCATGTCCCAGTTCACTGGTGAAACTCGCATCTCAGATACGGTCATCAGACATCCTTTGAAGGCGCTACAGAGAGACGGACCAACCAATTTGATGTGTTGAATGAGGTACCGTTTTGATAAGATGTGAAAAATTTCACGTAAAATATCTATTCATACATGATGTTCTGGGAGACACATTGCGTTTTATTATTACTAGTGCGCACGTGCTGGTGAGCATGAATCTCAAAAATTTCATCCCTTCTTTCTTGAGTTGAATTCTCGCCGTAGCCATGTGGCTAGAGGTTCTGCCGCCCTGCGGCAGACCCGGGTTCGAAACTCGGCGCTGGAGGTGGCGATTTTCTCTGTTGGGTATAGAAGAAAAATTCCAAGCACAATACCCCACTCTACCCAGGTGTCTGAAATGGGTACCGGTCTTGACCGGGAGAAAGCGTCATGGCGTCCTGGTGTTAGTCATAAGGCATTTGAAAATCCAATACAAGGGGTATGCATCAGGCTTGATTGGAAATAAAGCATCCGTAGATGCCTTCATTATTATTATTATTATTCTTGAAACAGATCCTCAGCCGAGTTGTTAAGGCTGGTGTAGGGTTGTCCTCGGGATGGTCCAGTTGGAAGTGGTGTTGTCAGAATTTTCACTTAGACGGGCGCTAAAGGATATCTGACACGCGGAAGGAAGGGGATGAAAGAACAGAAATTTTAATTCACGCAGATTTTCACTCCGCATTTAGTTTATTATATTCCCAACAGGGCAAAAGGAAGCATCAAAAACGGCTATGCCGTCAACAAGCCCCAAATTATTTAGGGTTTTCAATAATTTTATTTCAAGATATAAACTCGGTTTAAAATTTACATTAAAAAATGCCTCAGCTCGAGTCAAAAGCGGGGCCGACAAGGAATGTTAAATTTTGAGTAGAGTAAGACGCATGGGGCGCTCCACCGCGCCTCAAGTAGGCTCGGTTCACGATTAAAGACGGGGTGGCCGAAGCGAACTCAGCACTGCTTAAGATTGCGGGAAAGTATCCCGACCAAGACCAAGAGAAGACAGAGGGTGTTCCCGCTGCAGGAAGAATTCGAGTGAAAAAACAATTAGCGATAACTTAATAAAACCGAATGGTCACTAATATGAAACTCAGATTGCAAATTATGCTCAGAAAATATCAAATCAAGAATAAACTTTGAACTGTAACGGGGCACCACCAAGCCTTACGTACCTAAGGCAGAGCGGCCGACTAACTAAAGAAAACACCAGCGGCCGCAAGGCCGAATGAAGACCATTGGGAAGAGAACGACACGATGGAGCGGTCACCGCTTACTGAAAAAATAAACAAACTAAGCAATCTCAACATACGACCGACGAGAGGATATTGTAAATAAATCAAGTCAGAGCAAACACAGAAGAACAAAGCTAGCACACACCTGAACTTAATTGTGGCTTCAGTGGAAAAAGTTTCCTTTAAGGCCCGAAAGAATTTAAGGGAAAATAGGTTAAGGTCATTGGACTTTTAATAAGATCAATTCAATTCGAATAGGACACCTAATCCAAACTATATTGCGTTCGGATCAATTATTAGAGGTGAACCCATTCAATAAAGGCTTAGCAAAAGCTTCAAGCGCGGCAAGCCGCAGGTAATGTCCGACACAAGGGTGTCGTTTACTAATTAAATGCCAATGATGAAGATAAGCAAGGATTTTAACGGTGGCAAGAGAGCCAACGAAAACAAAAGGAAACGAAATATGCCATTCACACAAAATTAACATAGGATTTGATATGAAAGAAGAGCAAGAACGGGCACCAAGGTCAGGATACTTCAACCCTCATAGCGCGAGGAATGGCCGGGAACCAGCAGTGTCGACGTGGCTCGGAGAGCACCAGCCTGCGCATCCACCGTCCGCGCAATCTCAAAGCAAAATGACGTCACAATGAGAGCGCACCTGCCACCTTAACGCCACCATGCACCACACTACTACTGAAAGTCATGATTTATTTCTTGAGGAAAAGTAGGGTTCAAATATTTTGGAAGATAATTAAAGACAAAATTAATTTAGAGCCGATGAGAAATTTACGTCATGGAAAAATTTCTCATAGGTGTATCGAGTGTTTTACGCTCTTCTTCCTTCCTTCGCAGCCTTCGGTCCCTCTAGGCGTATCGTTCCGGGGTGCGTCCCGCACCCTGAGGATCGCAGCCTTCTTCTCTTCTCCATATTCGAATTCAGTTCGTCTCAGTGGGTTTAGCTTCAGCTCAGTGTCCGGTTTTATCCGAGCACCTTGCGAAGAATGTTGGCTGTTCCCAGGAGAACTGACTTTTGCAGCAGTCCAGGGTAGATTTTATCACAGCCGATGCTACCCAGATGCCTTTCAAGATTGGTGGTTGAGGCCCCAAGTGTCCCAATCACGATGGGAACCACCTCGGAGCGGCTGCCGTGGGTCGAGGCGAGCTCGATTATTATTATTATTATTATTTTTTCTCGTGCCAATCGATGTTGTCCAGCGCTATGCCGAAGAATTTCCTCGCTTTTTCATGTGTTTAGCTCTCTCTAGCTACTCGGTGTTGCTCTGCATCAATCCGTAGAATTTCCAAACGCCGGTCAAGGGTAAACTTAGCTCTAGCTTCTCGTTGGCAAGCAGCATTGCTTCGTCTTGCCATTTCGCGGTATTCATCCGATCGTCTTCGGAGTTTTTCTTGCTGTCGTAGTCTTGCTACTTCCCTCATGCGGTTTGTCACATTTCTGTTCATGGTGGCCTCTTTTGCCGGAATTTTATTCTGAAATGTCATCTATTATCTCTTCGAAGCTTTTCAAGAAAATCACAATTTTGAAAACGATAACTCAATTTCCAAAATCTTGGGCTTTATACTAAGTGGTAGCCAGGTTATTGGTAAACGAATTTAAAACATTTCTTTTCGCATTATCAAGTAAAAATATCAAAGCAACATGATGAATTTCAACAGAGAAAGCTCCAAAGAAAATTTTTATTTGTAAAAATAAGCCGATTGCGTATTGTGGATACCATAATGCAAGTGAAAGGGAATTGGATCGCCACAGAAATGATGCAATAGAATAATTTCTTGTATTTCATAAGCTTTATCCTTGTTGTTATCAAAGCTATCGATTAGAAGAGGGGGTCACACGGACGGACGCGGTTCCTTTTATAATAGTGAAGTGTTGATAATTTATTGATTAATCGTTCGGACACCTTCCCGTGAAATGAATATAGCCACTTTCTTGAGATCGTGTTGTGTGTAGTGTTTTTTCCTTGATTCAGGCATATGAAAACTTTTGATGCGCTAAGTTTTGTCAGGAGCACTTAAAAAAAAAGCTAAATTAAAGTGCATTTCAAATCGTTTTCGTACCTTGTTTGTACTGAATTCGCAATTGTTGCTGAAGTAATTAAAAGTTGAGACGTAATATATTTTCACTACTGTGAGGCTTCAAAATAAATGCTCACGGTCATAGGATGATCATGATGTGAATAGGTGACGATACATAATTGCCATTGTTTATTTGAGAAGCATTTCATCAAAGTCATAATTCTTTTTTGATATGAAGATGTGCCGTCACGGGATTAATGTATAATGAATAGATGTGACAAAAGAGCTCACGGTGTTGAGTGCGCTATTATAAAGGTATCAGGGCTCGTGAAGCTGCTATTTCTTTGCTGTGAGTATTATACTGCGATAAGCGGACACATGAAATGAAACCACCCTTAAATAAGGGAGTCACAAGGCATGCATTCGTGAGAGAATTATTACGATAAAAATCTGACGATAATCTCGCATCAATGCAGAACTGAAAACACGGGAACAAATTGTCGTAATTAGGTCTCGTAATGTTGGGAAATACTGAAAGTTTCTTATATTATGAGAGAAAATACAAAATAAGCGGACAGTTCAAGCCAAAAAGACAGTTTACGCCCATGTTCAAGTTTTCCAAATAGGCTGTGGAGAAATGAAAAGAAGTTTATTTCCAATGAAGATGAGGCATCAATGGTTATTAAAATATCTTAAAGTGAATACATTTATATGATACACACACAAATGAGTATTGTAATATCCATGTCACTCGTCGAAACAAATTGTGGGCATTGTATTCCTAATGTTTAATTTAAATTAGATGATATATGTAACTGCAATTATAAAAGAAATCACAATTTAAGCGACGAAGCATTGTTGAAAACATTTTAGTGCACACTTACAGTGAGAAACGAGCTCAGAGACTTGCGGTATAAGGAATTAGTTGAAGGTAAAATGGGTGGATAAAATAATCCTGCGTCTAAGCGAGGTTGACATTCAGTTCTATATTTCCACTCCTACGCATAAACTTGTATTTCAGTCGACTCGGAGACAATGTTTTTCATCACGCCACAAATCTATGATTTTTTACGCAAATAATGTTGGCACAAAACAGTCAAAAACATGAAAACGATTATTCTACAACGGCTACCAAGACATGTACGACAGAACTGGAGTATTATGTGAAATTTATCACTTACATAGGGCTGTCATAATATGCTCAAGAGCGTCAGAAATGATATGATAAATTGCGCCACACAAGACCATCAAGAACATTTTAGGACGTGAATAAGAGAAGAAACACAAATTTCCTTGAATGTTAACAAATAAAAAAGTTACACTATTTTAGAAACGTGATGCAAAAGTCTTTAGTTAAGAAACATACATAAATGCCATGACGGGAGGTTTATGGCTTGTACAAAAACGGATAGAATGAAAATGATATTGGTCATTATGTTCAAAATAGGGTCATATTTCAATTATAAGGATAAAACTCCCAAAGGCATGCTCTCATCTGTTATCTACAAATATTGTTGCGCACGTTGTGCGGCTGAGTACGTGGGCTCAACTAAACGGGCCCTAAGTATTCGCGTTGCTGAGCATGCTGGTAGGAGTTTTAGAACAGGCCTCCTTCTCTCTACGCCATCTCATTCTGCCATCCTTTCTCATGCAGAGCAATGCGATTTTCCAGTGCGCTTAAACGATATCAAAGTAATTGCATCCACATCTGATATTATTAATCATCGTATTTTAGAATCTTTGTATATTTTAACGGAAAAACCGGTTTTGAACGATAGTCAGTCTGCTCTTCCCCTTCAGCTAATTTAGGTTGTATTTGTTGTTTTTAGTATGATGTTATTTTATTTTTATTTTTTCCTCATAGTCCGCAATTTTGCTTGAAATTTTATTGGATTTTGTGATTTTCTATCGACAGAAGTTGAAAATGACCTAACAGGTCGAAACGTTCTTCTTTTAGTATTAGACTGTCATAATAAGAATGTTTAATTTAAAAGCGACTTCATTTGCGCTTTTATTTATTATTTGAAACAATAAACATGTAGTGCCTTACTTTAGTTATCCCTAAAATTTCATTCTAGTTGTACAACTATTCTGTAACCGTGATATACAAAAGTTTCAACTTCTCCGCCCCGTATCGGGACTCTCGTTAATGCGCCGTGACTGATAATCAAGAGGAGGGACTTTTATCTGTGCGATTAAAGTGTATAAAAGTAATACCATCTTCAGCCACTTATTTTTTCTGCTCGTTCTGTTTTGAAAGCTTAGTCGGAAGACGGAGTGTGGTTTTTGACCACCGTCCCCGGGGCAACCCCTCCGGGCCAGAGGTGAGAATTTTTTCCAAGTATTGCATTAACATTCTGTGTGTTTTTTTCAATTATGTGATCTTGTGCATACATGTCAAATTCATATGTCTTAATACTGTATAGTTTTAAATTCATTCACCTTGTATAGTTTAATGTATTGATATTTAATGTATAGCCGACCCCCCAGGACCCCTCTTCCTTCAAACCCTCGTTCAGCTTCCAAAACTAGGAACACAACTCTGGGGTCCTTCCCCCTTAACCCTGGCAACCTTCCGCCTACGATGCTTATACCACCAAAACCCAACATTGCTGCAACCAGTACGGCACCTAGAATAAAATCATCAACACATACAGTACAACTTGAATTTATCGATACAGCTAAACCAGTGGACAAGACAAAAATATTTGAAACAACCTTCAAAGACCTAAATGCTCCTCGTATTAGACTGACTTCCACCAGTACAGGTTTCTATGCAGTAACAGAAGACGATGTCATTTCAGTTGATAAACTAACTTCCAGTAAAGCAATCAACGCATTCCAAAAATTGAATATAATTCCAGTTATTCCCCCCGACCTAAGAGGAAAAAGATCAATTTTTGTCAGACAAATTGAAAATGAAATAGGTGCAAGACCTACGGATGAAATCAAAGCAGAAATCCAACAGCAAAATTCATGGTTATCAGTCACAGAAATAGTTAAAATAAAGCAAAATACTCATCTAATTAAAATTATAACTTCCGACAACACCACTGCACAAAGGATCCTCCGAGATGGGTTTTATATGTATCACACAAAAATTACATCCTATCAATGTGAACAAGAAAAATACACACACATCCTCATCTGTAACAAGTGCTACAAATATGAAGACCACCCAACATCCAAATGCACCCAAACAACACAATATTGCTCAGAATGCTCCTCACAAGAACACACTTACCAACAATGCACAAGCACACTTAAACAATGCCTCAATTGTAATGGACCACACAGAACATTAGCATCAAGTTGCCCGTATAGAAAAAATGTAATCAAACAAAAACTCGAAAATGAAAAACAGGAGCATCACCAACAAACTCAAAACACCTATGCTGGAATTCCAAAGCACGCAATATTACAAACAAACCCCCCAGAACACATCCTCACACTAACATCACAAACACAAATTAAACTGACAGCACTCATCTTGGAAGCACACATAGCAGCACTGAATAGAACACAGAAATTTGGCGACCTTCTTTCACAATCCTTGAAACTGAACATCAATATCGATACCACTTTCCCAGATCGTGGCTCAGCCGCAATTTTCAATTTTTACTACAAATCAGAAACAATACCACAGGAGACGGATACGGAACAGGAAAAAACGGTGGATGTCTCTCTCGAATGTGAACAGGAGCATATGGAGGAGGCCATGGACACGGAGGCTAGAACTAAACGCAGGATTAAGCTGGGTTTACACGGAGGGTGACTTCCCCAGGGTGACGCCCCCCCCCCTACCCCGCTCACCCGCTCAAGCTTCCTCACTTGCGTTTAGACGGAGGGTGAGATGCGCAGGGCTGCCGAAATTGGGGCGTTCAGCAAATATACGAGTTCTCCTTAGGAAAATGTATTTTAATTTCTCTGGAGTGAGAATTTTATTATGGGCAACTTCATAAAAAGGGATCTATTGATTTCGAATGACAATAATTGCAAAATAAATCTAGGCAACCCCACAAACTATGTCAATATAAATGAGATTTATTTTGGTGCTGCTGCAGAAAGCCTTCTCCTGAGAAATGTCAACAAAATATGTACCAAAAAACTAGAAGAGTTTGGATTGAAAGGTCTTAAAGAATGTAATTCAATAATACGATATTCAATGCATTTCTGCAATTTCGTGAAAGAAGAGCAGCATGAAAAGATAAAGATGAAGTGGCGAGAACTGTTTGTTCAAGATGCTAGTAAGAAAAATTCTGGTACGCAGCTTTGTTACTCGCTGCTTCCCGAGTTCATGAAACAGCTTATGTCAATACCGCATTATTTTGCTGCAGCTAGAGAATTTTTTTGACCTTAACTGCATAAAAACAAAAAACAGGATTTCGTTAAAAAGAGCAAGACTAGATGCACGAATGCGATCGAAATTTACATTAGAGAACATAGATTGCACAAATTGGAAGCCACCACGGTAGCTTAGTCAACAAATTAAATAAAAAAGTTGGCAGATGAAGGAAGAAGAGGAAGAAAGAATTTCATCCTAACAGGAAAAGTAGGTAAAACCTTAAAGTTTTCGTTTTATTGCTAGTTAAATAGATTTGTTACGTTTTCATGGAGGTTTTGTACGATCATCAGAAAAAAAATCGGCAACCCTGGAGATAACAGTGACTGAGTGAGGATGTCGAAATGTAATTCAAGGTACGTGCAGAAAAGAAGATGCTATTTTTCCCCTGAAAACTATTCCACGGAGGCCGGCATGAGAAGATCAACGTATTCGTGAAGAATTCAAGAATTACTTCTTAAACGATGGCCAAGTGCCTTGTTAGAAACGATTGTGTTTATTAGATTAATAAGAAATGGAGGCGAATCAATAAAACCTCACGCTGATACAGCTTTTTATATGACCTTAATGCCCAAACTAAGGAATAATAAAATATAGATTGCCGAGCAGTTGTACATAGAACCAAAAATAAGTGAAATATGCACGATAAGAGTCTGATTACAGGAAATAGAAATAAGTAATACAAATTATATCAGTCTAAGTCCTATCACGAGCCATCAATAATAGCATGACAGCGAACAATTTGTGTTACTATTGTTACAGGTAATTACTTATGAATTGAATCGAAAATCATTTCAGCAACAGATAATTTCAGCGATGGTATTTAATAAAGAAATTGTATTCACAGCCGCAATAAATACAATCAGACTGGTGCTTTCCATAAATCTATCAATGTAAAAACTTAAGCCTTCAGCCACTTTTCCAGATCAGGAGAGACTTTTTGCATTGAGATTACGCATGAGAACATGACGACAGAGCAGCTAAGACATACATCCTACCCTCAAGACTGTCTGGAGCGCACTGTCTCTCCGTCGTTCCCCAGGCAGTCCCACATACACACCAGGGCTGCCAATGGGACTTTTATCAAAACCCAAGATCAGGGCTCTAAAAAACCCTAGATCTAGAAAAAAAACCCAAGATTTCAAAAATCCTAAAAATAAATGGTTTATACTACAAAAAATATATATACTCATGTTATGTTTGCTATTGTTAAAGATCTTCCTCATCTTCACCGGCTTTCCAACGATACAGTTTCTTTGGTTTGCTCTATTCTTTTTAAACATCGCTGACTCATAGTTCCAGTAGCTAAATCTCTTACTAGTTCTTTGCTTGGAGTCCATGTCGTACAGCTGTTATTTCCTCTCGTTATTGCCTGTTTTGCAAGAATTCTGTTCTTCACAGTTTCTGCTGTAAATGTATTTGTTTTCTTTTTTTAATGCTGTTCATCATAGAAAAAATACGTTCAACGGCAGCTGACGAATGTGGCAAAACTGCGAGGTTTGTCATTTAGTCCGACAAAATGTTGCACTTTGAATTCTGCAAACAATCTTTTACGTTTCGTAAAGCGTACCTGTATTGTAGAATGTTTTCCCCAGCGGTCGGTAGGCTGTCAACACTAGCGCGATAACTCCTCCACTGATTGTCTAATTCATTCAAACATTCCTCAGAAACTAGAGACGGAAAGGGAGCAGCCAGAGGAATTATTGATGTGGGAGAATTCGTTTTCGTCCTAGATATCATTAGGGTCCAGTAAAATTAATTTAGCTATCAAGCTGTCGTTATCAAAAGTGAACCTTTTCTTGAATTGGTTGCACAACTCAACTAGGAATCTTACGCAATCGTTTCTAATTTTTTTTTTTTTCATTTAAGCGTCAAGGGGTCTTTAATTGGATGTGCTGCTGCTCTACGTCCGAGGTAAACGTCACATAGTGTCTTGTAGCTACTTTCTTTGTTGATATTAATATTTTCCACTTTAGCGACCTGTAGAACATCTTCCTTAATGAAACAAGATAATATACTTCTGTACTCAGATAACACCATCGAGTGAAGAAGATGCAATTTGAAGTGCTCTGACTGAAACTCCGTGTTCATTTTGTTAACTTTCTACAACACATATTGGAGAACCATTAGCATCGGTTTCGTCCCACGATCACGTAACACTTTGAAGATTTCACTGGCCCCGTCAACTTTGTCAGTATTTGTTTCACTTTGGAAATAAAGACGCAAGGCAGAATATTGATTAAGTATGGCGGACAAGACGTTCTCTCTTGATAACCATCTTGTCTGTGAGAGTTAGGGAATTTTATTTACTGGCGCATTTACTGCTTCTTGAGTGATGGTAAAGTCTCGCTGCCTCTTGCTACTGCGTGAAAAGTAGGCTGTAAGATTTTTCAAACATGCTTCTAAATATTAGGGCAAGACATGCACTGCGTGACTGGCACAAAGCGCAAATGAGTGGCAAACGCAGCCCATGATAAAAATGGAAGGCACATCATCTCTGAGTAATTTCTGAAATCCACTTTTTCTCGCCATCATTGAAGAACAATCATCACTCCCAAAACTAATGATGTTTCCAATAGGAATATTTTTTTCTTAGTAAACATTTTACAGCATCATACTCGTACAAGCCTGAAGCTGTGCCAGTTTCAACAATGACACGGTCCAAAAGGGCATCAACAACGTCTTCTTTCGTTGAATCAAAGTACCTAACCACTACTGCTAAAACTTGAACTACTGATATGTCTGTGCTTTCGTCAATCATGATCGAGAACTTCTGATTCATGCAAATATCTGCAACAACGCGAGATTCAGCAAAGGCTATACCGTCTTGGATTACATGAGAAAGTTTCGTTCGCTTCATCGACATATTTTCGGCTATTTTACTATCAGGAAATACAAGCCTACAGCTTTCTAAGCGATGGTCATTGTTGGCAAAGGATAGATTGTGTTCTGCAAAATACGCTGCAAACCTTAGCTCACTCTTTGCTATTTGTCGGCTTTCTGTTGTTGTCTCTTTTTTAAGAAATTGGGTAATGCTTGTGCTGCCTTTCGCCCTTGCAAATTTTTTTTATTTTTAATAGAATCTTTATACATGAACAACATGAATGTACTTGCGTTTTTTAGCGTCACTTTACATGCCTTGCAGTAACTTGAGTCTTTTTCGTTCGTCCTGCTCAAGCCACTCTTAAATTCCCTTTCACTGAGACATTCTTCCTTGAAGCATTGCGCATACCATTTTCTCTTCTTTGTTGGCGTAGTTTCATCAGCCATTTTTTTAATTAACTGGACAGAGTTCACAGGAAAACAATCATCTTAAAGTCTGTGTACAATCGAAAAATGCGCACAGATTTTCGAATCAAAGCACTGGCGAAAATCAATTAACAAATGCAATTTTCGCGACCGGCAGACGCAACACCTAAAAGACTGAGTGTCACAGTCTCAGCACGGCGCGCGCGCGCAAAACAGATTGAGGTTTGTGACTGGTATCAATCGCGTTCGAAGACTTCGAACGGGGTAAGGCGAGCAGGCTGTGGCAGCGCGCGCTCTCACAGGCTGAGTCAGTGATGAGTATGCAATGCATTTCAAACGTGTAACGAATCCTTCAAGCATGATAAAATGCGGACATTTCTGAGTAATAATTTGACTTTGACAAATTTTGTGTACTAAAATCAGAGTATGCGGCTCAAAACCCAAGAATGTCATCATTTTCTATGAAAAAAACCAAGAACCCAAGGCATGTTCCAAAAACCCAAGATCTTGGGGCAAAACCCAAGCATTGGCAGCCCTGATACACACAGGCTGAGCTCTGTGGCTGGGATTCCTCGGAAAGTTACTTGCGAAGTTGCATGAGTTAAAGGGTGATGTGTGCAATAGTTTAGTCCATTTATATGTGTTCAGCATTATTTTTTGCTGAAATATTTGCTATGGTGTACAAATCTAATTGTAGAAGAAACCTCAATGCGTTAAAGCGTAAACATATTATTTAATTAAATCTATTGCCGTGATTCTAATAGTTGATATTATTTTCATACTGAGAACAACCCCACCCTATAGGAATTCTAGTATTCTACCTCTCGGCCTCTAGTTTTTATCCAATGCTAAGCTAAAATTTTTCATTTTGTGCTATGTTACGTATCATGTTGTTCAATCACATAGCCAATGTTTTCACAAGGACTAATTTAAGAAATGGGTAAACCTGAAGGATATGTCAGTTATCGATTTTGTAAATTTCGATGCCTTAGTATAGTTAATTAGATCGAAATAAGCAAGTTTTCTTCTATGCACTTTCCGTCTCAAATGAGTATTTTATTAGTTATAGCGGTAAATGACTTACCGCAACTCCAGTGTTTGAAGCGGCAAGTAATTCAAGGAGCACGTCGGACAGCAACACTGCAATGCGCACTCGCTTCCAGCGCGATCGTTATCAAAGACGAAACCAAACCTACCGCTATACCTCGGTAAATACTCATTTGACGAAAAAAGTGTATAGAAGAAAAGTTGTTTATTTCGATGTTATTAGCATGATTCAAGCAACAAAAATTCAAAAATCGATGAGTAGCTGTTTATTCGAGCGTATTCGTCATCAAAGACGAAACTAAACTTACCGCTATAAATCGCAAAATACTTATTTGAGACGGAAAGTGCATAGAAGAAAACTTGCTTATTTTGATTCGATTAATTAGGTTCAGGCACCAAAAAGTGGAAAATCGATAACTGACATATCCTTCAGATTTACCAAGAAATGCAGAGCTTGCACGAGACTTCAGAGAAAAGGCTGCTGTGTCAAGACTACTTCTATTTTTTTTTTGCTTGAATGTTCAGAGTAACTTACTTGTGTGAGTCATGCCAATACTTGAAACAAAGGTAAATCTGAAAGATATGTCAGTTATCGATTTTCCACTTTTTGGTGCCTGAACCTAATTAATTGAATCAAAATAGACAAGTTTTCTTCTATGCACTTTCTGTCTCAAATGAGTATTTTACGATTTATAGCGGTAGGTTTAGTTTCGTCTCTGATGACGAATGCGCTCAAATAAACAGCTACTCATCAATTTTCGAATTTTTGTTGCTTGAATCAAGGTAATAACATCGAAATGAACAACTTTTCTCCTATACACTTTTTTCGTCAAATGAGTATTTACCGAGGTATAGCGGTAGGTTTGGTTTCGTCTTTGATAACGATCGCACTAGAAGCGAGTGCGCATTGCAGTGTTGCTGTCCGACGTGCTCCTTGAATTACTTGCCGCTTCAAACACTGGAGTTGCGGTAAGTCATTTACCGCTATAACTAATAAAATACTCATTTGAGACGGAAAGTGCATAGAAGAAAACTTGCTTATTTCGATCTAATTAACTATACTAAGGCATCGAAATTTACAAAATCGATAACTGACATATCCTTTAGATTTACCGAAACAAATTTATGGAGTGAATTATACTTCAGAAGAGATGCTGCTAAGGTAAGAGGCTTAGAGGTTTGCAGTGTAGATGAATCTATTACTGCAAGCACAAAATAGGCCTACCTAACATTTAATATATGATCAAAAATGAATCTGAGTTTTAGTGTAGAGCTTCTTGCTGTAATTTCTCCCTGTGGCACAATGGTCAAGGGGATCATCCCAATTTGTCACCTTTTTTTCGATTAGTTTGGAAATTGGCCAATATATGTATTTGTTGAAAGTAAACCTTTTTTACTCCTGTCACTTTTTCGATTTAGGCCTTTTTTTACAAAAAATTCGTTTTTTTGTGACATATTTACGTACATTTGAAGCTGTATCAACTCATTGAGTTTTGTTGCTAGAACAAAACCGAGGACAGTTTAGAATCGTTGGAACATTTCTAACCAACGTAGGTTGCATTTTTTTTATTTCAAATTGTGTTGTCTCTTATAATTATCATTACATGTATTTAATTATCAAATGTAGATTAAGCAAGATTAGGAGTACATTGCCCTCAATCATTTCTTTTCGACTAGTGACACGAGTTTTACAATACTTGTGTGTGTGTGTATCATCTAAGTGTATTAATTTTAAGAGATTTTAAAAACCAATGATGGTACTTTTGTACCATCTATATTGGAAATATACTGTTTTTCTTTTTTTTTCTTTTCTTTCTTATTCAAAATTTCTAAACCCTTCAAAAATTTTTGGGGTTTAGAGTTGTTTTTTTTTGTTTAATTTGAACTTGAAAAAAAGAGAACCTACGTTTGTTAGAAATGTTCCAAGGATTCTAAAACTGTCTTTGGTTTTGTTCTAGCAACAAAACTCAATGAGTTGATGCGGCTTGAATGGTAATAATGGTAATTTTTTCACTCAAGCCAAAAAACAAAGTATGTCCATTGAATTGGAAATCATGAAAATGTTGGTACATGACTGCAGTTTCCATGATCTATTTCCATGTATGTATAATGAGCAACGTTTTCCTCTTGAATTTCAATGAAACATAAGCAATATCGTGCATCGGCCGATCGGCCTTGTATGTTGGAGACGAGGGTTTGTATCCCGGCGCTGGCGCGGCGATTTTCCCCGTTGGGTATAAGGGAAAGCTCAAGCACAATACCCCACTCAACCCAGGTGTCGGAAATGGGTATCGGCTTTACGGGGGAACCGTCATGGTGTCCTATATATAGTGTTAATTATAAGACATTTGAAAAACCAATGCTCAAGATCATATGTAGGCTTGATTGGAAATAAGCATCCCAAAGATGTCAATGTTTTTTTTAATTGAACAAAATTTTGCTTAAAAGATTAGAGTTGCCTTGTAATGACTGCAAAGGAAAGCTCTAAAAGCCAAGCTTTTTTTCTGGTTCTTATATGTATAGAAATTTAGGTATTCTAGAAAATAATACTTGCACTTTAGTTTAATCTTTAGAGATCATGAGTGGAAAGAAAAATATAATTACCTGATCTCAAGCAACATCAAGTATTCACAGGCTTTAAACTTTCCCAGCCATCCTACGTATACTTTGCATGTTGTGTGGCTTGACATAATAGTAAATATGGACAATATCTACAGTGTATCAAGTGGTACAATGAATGTTCACAGATTAAGGAGGTCAACCCATTTTTAATTCTTTTTATTCAATTGTTCTGTAATGTGGCTAGTATATGTATTTTAAAAAAATGATTAATGTGGAGGATATGTCAGTCCTAGATTTTCCACTTTTTGGTGCCTCAACATAGTTGATTAGATCGAAATAAACAAGTTTTCTTCCATGCGCTTTCACTGGCAAATGAGTATATTACAAGTTATAGCGGTGAATTAGTGACCACAACTCAAGTGTTTGAAGCGGGAAGTAATTCCTCAACCGCGGCATTTGGCAATACTGCAATAGAGTCTCGCTTCCGTCGCGCTGGTCATCAAAAACGAAACTGAACCTACCGCTATACCTCCTTCAATACTCATTTGACGAAAAAAATGTATAGAAGAAAAGTAGTTTATTTCGATGTTATCACCATAATTCAAGCAACAAAAATTTGAAAATCGATGAGTAGCTGTTTATTCGAGTGCATTCGTCATCAAAGACGAAACTAAACCTACCGCTATAACTCATTAAATACTCATTTGCGAGTGAAAGTACATGGAAGTGCATGTATTAATAAAATCTACATAATAATAAGTGCATGGAATATGTAGATTACAGGAAGTAAACAGGTAATCTTTTAAGTTGTTATTAAAATTTTAATAAAGCTTTTTTGAGGAACCATCTTTTTGGGCAAAAATTTTCATTTGTGACATCACAACTTTTGATTGTGAGAAATTTAGAAGTAACCCTTGACTTCCCATTATCTATGCGCTTTTTTGCATCCAATGATACTGAAATCATCACTGTAGCTGAAAAACTGTATGAGATGCACTTTGAAACCCCACATTCCGATCCACCAAAAAAGACAAAATAGGTAAACGTAAACATAAACAATCTCAGTTTCACACTTCTGTGCTACTCAGCAAATGAGAAATTATCATAGAAAATTTGTGCGTGAACGCGACGAGATTCAGGTCAGGTTTGTTTGCACTTAAAATAGTTAACCAGTTTATCGTCATCTACTACGAGTCATCACTATGTAGTTATCAGACGGTTTAGTGATGTTTTCGTCAACATCTGTTAATGGGATTTTTAATAAATCATAATGCAAGTATTTGTGAGACTCATGAATGAGTTATTATTATAGGCATGGTAGGAAAGAGTATAGATTGATGATAATTATTCAGAATAATCCGTTAATAAGAGTAAGTTAACATACACAAGACTGTTTATGTTATCCCAAAATGCAGATGAGCAGCCACTCGGTTGCTCATCTGCATGTAATAACTTGTGATTTAATACTCACTATGTGTGTATGTAATGACGTATTCACCACCCGAGCCAACGCTGGAGCTGAGACCGGTGTCATGCGACCCGTGACTGGGAGTGGTGTGCGGTGGCGGGGCACATGCTGGTATTCTTGCTCTCCTCAAATTCTCTTCTCTTGTTGTTACTGCTGCTTGTTACTTTGTCTTATTTATTTATAATTATTGCTCACTTGTTATGGCTTGCTCTCCCGTGAATCTGTATACACGTAAGAAAGGTCAAAAATGTTAAATTTATATTGTAAAAAAAAATTATGCCAGAAAGTTGAGGCCATTGACAAAAAAATGCAATGACAACTATAACAGGGATGAAAAATCGAATAGAACGAACGATCTTTTATGGCACTTGCGTTGAAGGAACGCTGGGAAGATCGTTAGGTTCAGGAAAACCCAACTATGGACCGGAGGGATGGAGACTAGACCGGTTGGGCACGTCTCGAGTAGCGCTTTCCCGGTGCCAGAATTGCCACGACTATACTGTCGGAGGAGAGACTGAGCAGCAATTGAACAGGGCGCGAGGCCGAAACAATTTTAGTTTAAAGTAAAGTTGAACAGGGAACGAGGCCGCAATAATTTAAGTTTAAAGTAAAGTTGAACAGGGTACGAGGCCGCAATAATTTAAGTTCAAAGTAAAGTTGAACAGGGCACGAGGCCGCAATAATTTAAGTTTAAAGTAAAGTTGAACAGGGCACGAGGCCGCAATAATTTAAGTTTAAAGTAAAGTTGAACAGGGCACGAGGCCGCAATAATTTAAGTTTAAAGTAAAGTTGAACAGGGCACGAGGCCGCAATAATTTAAGTTTAAAGTAAAGTTGAACACGGCACGAGGCCGCAATAATTTAAGTTTAAAGTAAAGTTGAACAGGGCACGAGGCCGCAATAATTTAAGTTTAAAGTAAAATTGAACAGTGCACGAGGCCGCAATAATTTAAGTTTAAAGTAAAATTGAACAGTGCACGAGGCCGCAATAATTTAAGTTTAAAGTAAAGTTGAACAGGGCACGAGGCCGCAATAATTTAAGTTTAAAGTAAAGTTGAACACGGCACGAGGCCGCAATAACTCAAGGTTGATGTAAAATTGAACTGGGCACGAGGCTGCAATAATCTGAGTTTTAAGTTACATCTCTCCAGATTTATTTAAGGATACCCTAGGCAGGCCGCTGAACTGCTACAACACACCACTCCGCGACGCTACCTACGGACGGTGTCCCACCGTTGCAAGCAGTCGAGCTCGTGCGCTGTCCACCCAACGAAGCCACGGGCGCATCGGAAGTCAGTGCAAAGATCTCACTCCATCTTCCCTGCAGAGGATCCCGTGACGTGCGACATCATCGGTAGATATATGTATAGTCGTGCCAGTGAAGATCTGGCTCCCAAGTTGTGAATCTTGAGGTGGGAAATTGAATCCTTAGCAATATTTTTGTCACATTAAATTGACACAAAACTGCTCCCTTCTTCAACTTTTCAGGTTTCATTCGTATAGAAGGAAAATTGTTTCCGCTTACGAATTGATATAACTTCTCTTCTATTATCGAAAATTGATTTGGCCAATTTTTTTCAAGTACATGCTCATTGAACAGAAATTGTTGCACTTAGAAATTTTGTTCTTGATAAATGAAGAGAATTTCAAGTAGGAAAATGTTCAGTAAAATGATTTGAATGGTAGTGGTTCGAATATCAACACAAAGGTGCAATATTAGTTTAGCACATTAGCATATTTAGAGCTCATTTTATCTAGGGTATATGTGCGTGTAGTGAAGGTGTGTAGGCAGCCCACACCCGTAGTGTGGGTGTGTAAGTATTCAGCATTCAGGGTTACATAGGCAAATGATACGCTACACGCTCTGCTGTTGACAACACTCAAATGTTCGACTGTAAATAGAAAATCTGATTAATGAAGTATTGAATGCTGATTATATATATTTGGATATTGATTGATTTTATATTTGATTATATTTAAATCCCTCTCCTATCACTGCCCGTCGATATATATAACATATAAATCCCTCTGCTATAACTGCCCGTCCATGGATATAATATATAAATCCCTCTCCTACAACTGCCTGTCGATACACATTCAAATCTGTGCACAGAAGCTGGCTGGAATGAAATATTCCATATATACGCCAGACGCAACAGAGTATCAATACACCCACACCGATGCGGTAGAGAAGCCACCATCACACATACACTCACCATACACCTGCGCGTGTACGTCACCTGCACCACACACCTGCGCGTGTACGTCACCTGCACCACACCCCTGCGCGTGTACGTCACCTGCACCACACACCTGCGCGTGTACGTCACCTGCACCACACACCTGCGCGTGTACGTCACCTGCACCACACACCTGCGCGTGTACGTCACCTGCACCACACACCTGCGCGTGTACGTCACCTGCACCACACACCTGCTCGGGTACATCACGCGATTATCGAGTGAGTATTTCATGAGCTACTGACACTTAATTAATCAGCTTTATGTCTCCAAAATTTAGCGTAATATTAAGTTAAAATGCCATCCTTCAGCAAAGTCAACCAATTGTACCATCGTCGACATTCGTTTACATTTATATGCACTTCAATCTCTGCCTATTTCCAAAAAAACTAGGTAATAAACTTTTATTGAATGCTATTTCACATTTTTAGGAACGTATTTTGCACGTAAAATTTATTGCTTTTATTAATAGTTTATTGTCAATGCCTGACGACGAAATTCAAAACTATAAGGGTAACAAAAGTAAATTTGTAGTTTTTTTAGTAAGTTCACATGCGACAAAATGCCCACATCAGTAACATGACGTTGCTATAAATATATGTGAGAGGAAAAATTCACATCTCAATGTCAAAATATTCCTAAAAGTTAAGTTATTTTATCCCCAAATATCGAGTTTATTGGAATTAGGCCGTTACAAAGGCCCCGACGCTGTCGGCCCTCAATTTCAATTTCAAGTTATGCAATCAAATAAACCGTAAATCAGCGTTTGATTATTATTTGTCGAATATTATTTATCGAAGAATAAAAATAAGAACCAGAGCAAAAACGAACATTACATTTAATGCAAACGTTTCGGAATTAAAATTCCATCATCAGTGCTGGAACAAGAGAGAAAAAAAATGAATTGCCTATTTTTAAACAAAAATCATATATATTCCACAAAATTCTCTAAATGTCTAAAAAGCCTAATTTTTTCATTCATACTCAAACAATGGCATACTCCTAATTCACACAAACACACATGTACTCGCTAATTCAGATACAACAGCGAAACACACATTGCATACACACACACACAGAATTACGTCAGTAGGTGGGGGCAATTGATAACTTTACGGCACTAATGTCTTTATTGAGGTTAGATTTATGGGTGAATGTGAAAAGGGACTCTAGAATTCTTAGGTCATGCTCGCTATTAGTTCGGCATGAAGTTGAAAAATTTGTAGTTTTGAATGAATGATTTGAATGTTCAGAGTGATCCCTAATTGCTGATTGAGGTGAGGTGGCTAGTGCACGACCGGTTCAGTGAGATATTACAGCGTGTTGGCTATGTCTGATGAATTGTTGGAGTTTGGTACTACCAACGTAAGACTGCATGCAGCAGTCATACTTATAAAAATAGACACAGCCACTCCACAGGCACTCATCCAATCGTTCCTTCCTGTTAAAAAAGGATATAATTTTAAAACTATTTCTATAAAACACTCTGACGTCGACCGTTGTAAAAACCTACTGACCAACGGTACTACCTCCTTCTTCAGCTCTGCGTTCAAATAACCCATGAATGGTGACTCGTGGGTTATTTGCCCCATTGGAAACATATTATTTATCCTATCCTCAATTGATGAAGCGTCAGGTGTCTCCTCAAATTATTATAAATCAATGGATTTATATATTTTGTGCGTTAAATGTGCTATGTTATCACAATGGGCATCTGAGTGAACACATTAAATTGGTTGGTGCGTGTGTCTGTGACGCTCATTTAGCTTTGAGTGAGTATTGATGAAATTGAGTTTGTGACTACTGGTCGGTCAGCAGCTTTAATAATAACTAGCAGGACCCGTGGAAATTCCACGGACAATGTCATCAATATGCTTAGGGGACCCGTGAGAAAATTCTGTCAACATTACTTAAAAAATTTGAAAATAACAAATTCAAACCTATCTTGTGCTAACCTATGCTGACCCCTAACCTATCCTAAACTAACATATCTTAACCTAACCTAAACTAAGATATCTTAACCTATCCTAACCTAACCTTAACCTAACTTCCAAGCATATAAGGTTAAAGTGTGAAGGAAAGGTATTGTACTAACCCATCCTAACCGAACATATAACATTTTTATATCTAACCTAACCTATTCTAACCTAACCTATCCTAATCTACCATATCCTAACCTACCCAAAGCGAACCGATCCTGATAATGACAAACATTAAAAAATCGGGGACCCGTGAACAAATTTCATCATTACCTAACAAATTCTAACATAACATTCTGAACCTAAGCTGTCCTATCCTAACATTCTAAACCTAAGCTATCCTAACCTAACATTCTAACCTATCTCTTCCTGATCAAAGCTAACCAAACATATCATGATAATATGTCAAAAATAAAAAATGTGGACCCATGGAAAAATTCCGTCAACATTAGCTAATCAACGATTCTAACCCCAATTCCACGGACAATGCCATCGTTACGTTAGGCGGTGGACCCGTGGAAAAAGTTCGGTTAGCATCACCTTACCAATTGCAATATAACATATTCTAATATAACCTATCCTATCCTTCATAATAATGAGCAGAAACCAGAGTAGATTAGACGATTTCAATAGTTAACTCACTTCAAAGCATATAAGGTTAAGAATGAAGGAAATGTATATTATTGGCATTCTTTGGTATAGATACATTCCATGAAATTACTGTAATTTGAAATCAAATTTTCATGCGATAAAAAGTTTACATATAATTCTGTTTACATTAGGGTAAAAATAAAATTTTATTTAAAATATTTTATGTATAATTTCACTGTACATTACACAGTTGTCGATGCATATCGTTGAAAAAACATATTATTATTGGCAACGCAGATATAGTGGAAAATGATGTCAACATATTGTCATAGAATTTCAGAAATCATTCAAAATTTCCCTATAAACTATATTTTCGGTGTAAGTTATTCCATACTTTACTCCCTGATATTTGCTGGCATTATCATGTGCGATTTTAACTTTAACATTTTGTTGGGCACGCGATCGCGAAAATGCTACATAAAGCTGGCCATGAGAGAACACGGGTTGCTGTAAATATGTACCAACTTTGTCGAAGGTTTGCCCTTGAGCTTTGTTGATGGTCATAGAATACGAGAGTCTTAGAGGAAATTGTGTTCTATGTAAAGTGAATGGTAAGTTTGTATCACTTGGAGATAGCTTTATTCTTGGGATTGGCACTGTTGATCCAATGTGAGAGCCACTGATTAATGTGGCTTCTATGCTATTTTGGTGCATTTGAACTATTTTCATCATAGTTCCATTGCATAGTCCTCGACTGATTGATAAATTTCGTAAAAGCATCACAATTGCGCCGATCTTTAAATTTAGACGATGTGGTGGTATGCCAGATGGAGTTAAAGAATTTATGAACTCTAATGGATAATTTTGAGCTTATGCTTGATCATCACTTGAAGCGGAATCAGTGCTTAGATAGGTTTTAGTTTCTCCTGGAATATTTTTGAGAATGTTTTCATTTATAGCAAGAGAACCAATGTTTTTGGGTGAAAGGATAACTCTCCACTCCATTTCTTGCGGGGTACAATCAAAAATATCAACAATGAGAGAGTCATTGCAAACTGGTTCGTTAGGAATATCAGTAGTATCCTGGGGTACATTATCCAGCTGGCTGCTGAGTAAGCCACTTCCAAGTTGTAGAAGCCATTGGGAGAAAGCTTATTCATGTTCATTTATCCTCACATTCGTAGTCAATTTAAGCTGTTCAAAGCAAGACCATAGGTGAGATCTCTTCAGACAAACATCTAGAACTGCAACTGGTGGAGCATGAGGAACAACGGGCAAGATTTGTCTAAAATCTCCTCCGAGAAGTATAGTTTTTCCACCAAAAGATTTTTGGTATTTCTAGCAGTATTAGAAGCTCTAATTTCTTACTTTACCCATCTTTCTGGCTGCTACGCACAACTGTTGAAAGTATTGATAAAAAAATAGGGAAAAATTGATGAGACCAATTATGAAACAGCATTTAAATAGCAGCCATAATCAACAGCATGTGCAAAAAATGATCCAATATTGCAGAAAAAATCACAGATGCTGAACACTTGAGTATTAGTTTGTTTAAGGCTTCATTACCATTGCATAAATGTTTTCACAGATGAAAGACAAAAGTAGCCTTGTGGCTAATAGGGACTTCCCAAGCTAAACCTTGTATTCTCTAGACTTCTTTCCAATTCATTATTCAGCCCTGAAACTGATGTAAAATGATGCTAAATTAAGATTTCAAATAGGTCGTTTGATTGAAAAAAATTAAGGCTGTGATGGCAAATGTTTGTGAAGCTGTAGTGATAAATGATTGATATACATTTCATTACAAAGAACAAGATCTTTAATAGTTTCTGTTTCATGTTCAATTTTTGAAATAGCCACCATAAGTTTCAAAACATACACCACCACAGAAAAAAATTTGCAAGAATTTCTTGTGCTAAGTAGAGAAATGGATGGGCGAAGATTAGATTAGTCGTTTGTTTTAGCCTCCCTACCCAGCAACCAATACGATCCAAAGAGATGAAGGAGGAAGGCACCATTTAGTATGGAGTTAAGGAAATGCAGAATCTACACAGAAAGGGCATAGAAACAGTAAGTTGTGAAAGAAGATTATGAAAAAAGACCAAAGTTGCAGAAGAAAGTACATGCTGAAGAACAGGACAGCAGTGAACCAAAAAAAGGTGGTCCTTAACATAACAAAAACATTTTATTTCAATGAAAAGATAGCCTACCTAACTCTCAGCTTGGGCCCTCACATTGTCCCCCTGGGAGCGCTAATTCCCATAGATAAGGATGGGCGTAAGGACTGCTCAAATGTACATGTAAATTGTGAGAAGAATTTTGCCAAGAAACATATCACAAGATGAATTGTTTCAACAAATTGAACTACTGCCCACATTGTACATGAAAACATGAATTAGTAGAAGGGTGGATTTCCTAAATGACTAATCTCAAATAGATCAAATTTCAACAAATGAACAAAATTACCTGATTTGTGTCTATTTATAATTTAATTTATCAATTCGGTAACTTGTTGAGTATTTTGTATTGCACATTGCTCCAATGAAAAACAATGCCAGAGAAGTCATTCAATTTATTTATGTTAATACTTTGAAAGATGTTGTAGCACAAATTGTTTTCCTATTGGTGAATG
The DNA here is from genome assembly GCA_030386875.1 of Morinoia aosen. Taxonomy (NCBI): domain Eukaryota; kingdom Metazoa; phylum Arthropoda; class Malacostraca; order Amphipoda; family Talitridae; genus Morinoia; species Morinoia aosen. Next base: position 13,816,839 of record CM059576.1, on the reverse strand, counting down.
TCATGAGACTGGTGGTGGTGGTTATTTAAAAAGCCTAACAGAACAAAATAAAATGTTCAATTTTAGTCCTCTCATTGAAACCAACTTCATTCAAACTTTTCAAAGCAACAATTTAAAAAACTAGAAGCATTTACAAACAGGCTACACTATTAACAGACACCTTGTAATCACCAAGGTCAATCCCCTCCACAAAGGAAATATAGCCAACCAGCAGGAATCAGATTCACCCCTATAGTCAAACAACTCACAGATTGAATTATAAATTAGTTGAAGCCTCCATAACCTCAACATAGGAGAAATGAAGAAGGCATTGTTTAGTATAGAGTTGAAGTATTATACTAGCAATGTTAGTTTAGGCCTTGTTTTTCCCAACAGAGGTGTTCTAATGGGAAGAAAGTTGGAGGCAGCGTTCAGTTAGGAGTTGAGGCAACAAGGAGTCTAAACACAAGGTCTGCAGTCACACCACAGGGTCCCCTGCATACAAGAACAGCAAGTAAGGAAAAGAGTTTAAGAAACAAAATTAAAGTTGAAGAAGAAAGTTATGGATACAGTCAGAAAAAATGCAGTAACTGAAAAAGATGACTTATTACAAAATAAAATTTTTCTATTTTAATAAAAAGAATACCTTACAAACTTTAAGCCTGGGATCTGAAAATTCCTTCAGGAAGCAGTAATTGCCATAGACACAGAAGTTGTATCCTCCTGAGAGGACAATAACTTTTAACTGTTCACTCTATTACACATATGTGGCGTTGAAGAATTAGCCGCTGCAGATCCCCAGAATTGGGACCTGGCTGCTGGCTGGCGACTGGCTGACTGGCTGTCGCCAGCCGTTCCTGGCTGCCGCCACTGACTGGCGGCGCGTGAGTGGGGCCAGTGTTGGAATGGACAATGTGGTAGGCAGTCGCGCGTGTGATTTCGCTCTTCGGTTTTTGCGTCGTTTGTGCCGGCGTGTTTTCTTTCGTTACGTGTAAAGCAAGGCGGGTGCCTTGCTTTTGGAATTCCTCTGGTTCTACGAGGAAGGTCAACTAGCTGTGGCAGCTGCTTGACGGTTCTGCTGGCGGTGAAGGCATCGAGCAGAATTTTGACGGTAAGCCAACAAGCTATCTAGGCTTTTGGCGGTGGTAGCCTTCTTGTGGGCATCAAGATGGCGGCGGCTGGAACGGCTGCGTCGGCTGAGGTGGCTGACGCAGCTGGAAAGGCTGCGGCAGCCGGAGCTGGCGATGCGGCATCGCCAGCGCCGCCGGCGGGGAGCATGTCGGGTGGTGTGCTTGTGGATGCTAGCCTGCTGGCGAACATCCTGACTCAGGCGCGCGGGCCGATCCTCGACCGGCTGTCTAGGCAGTTGCCTAAGCTGACGGGCGATGGGTCGGTCGACGCGCTGGAGTGGCTGGAGAGCTTGGAGAGGCTCTGCCAGCTGGAGCGGGTGGCTCCGACCGACATCATCGGGTTCATGCTCGACGGCAACGCCGCTCGAGTGTTTCGCTCGATGACTGTCGGTGATGCGGGACAGTGGCAGGCAGTTAGGGCTGTGCTGGCCTCGCAGTTTGCTTTGCCTATGCAGGAAGCGTATAGGCGATTCACCGACCGTCGGCTTGGGGCCGGGGAGTCGGTGGACGTGTACCTGGATGACCTGGCGCGTCTGGGTGGGAGGGTGGGGTCGACCAAGAAGGATTTGATTTTTAGGGTCAAATTTTAT